>BSBK01006406.1:2500-617500 GCA_027943335.1 Chamaecyparis obtusa
TATCGGCAGGTTGCATTCCAATGTAAATAAAATATATGTAGATTTAGATGACGATATCATAGAAATCCCTAATTCACAGTCTATCATTTGTTAGCAAATACAAACACTAAATTAGGGATTTTTGCGATATCATCATCTGTATCTACAACTATTGCCTCTATTTTTGTAGGTGCTTTTCCCCTATTTGATATTTATCTTCAGGTGTCCACACTTATTCTGTTGGTTGTTGCCAGCGGGTCACAATTATTGAGATTCTCTTTGTTTTGAGAATAGTTTAACATTCTCTGAGAAACATAATTGTAGGCATCATGGTCACATTTTTTTGGAGACAATGTAATTGAGTGGTATACCCAGATGAAGGATTGTGACTCTAAAATAAATGTTCAAAAGGAAACAGTTTAATATCCATATTGAAGAAGGGTCATCGTATGAAGCCTGCAATTGTTGTTATGAATAGCAAAAGAGCTTCATTACTCCATGAGACTCAGAGATCACCTCCCTATTACAAAATGACAAGAAGAGAGAGATATGTGACAGTCAATATGTAAGCTTGTGCGGACTAAGAAAATATCATTACACATTCATTAAGGGCACCACAGACAGTTGCATGCGAAGGGTTTTGTCGAGTTACTTAGGGCACCATGGACAGTTGCATCCCTAAAGAGGGGACCCTGTGATGCACTAGATTCTCCATTGCCACCCAAAAATTATACCGTGATTGCTCCATATTTAAAATTTTTGAAACGAGAATCAAAGTAGTTTCAAATCCTAATGCAAAAGAGCTTCATTACTCCATGAGACTCAGAGATTACCTCCCTATTACAAAATATACAAGTTACTTTTCATAAGGAAGAGATAAGAAAATTTATAAATCAATTGTAATGTTGGTAAGCATTGTGTGACAACAAATAATACTGTAACACATCTATGAGTCTATGAGTTAATACCATGAAATGATCATTATATGATGATCCAAATCATAATATATGCTCCTCCTTCAGACCGATCTGCTACTGCTGCACTGTACCTACAAACGTCATCAAAGAAACCCTCATTGTTTCATTACAGCCAATGATGATTAGCACTGTTCCTGCATAAAAGATGTTAGAATATCATAATACATGTTAGATGAATGCTTCCCATGAAATTTGGGCCCTTGGAATTCATGGGAAGGCCATATCTTGGTGAGAACCTAGACTGTTGCAAAAGAAACTCAAAACTTATAGCCTGTCAAGTAACCCCAGGTGTCTAAACAGTTAACACAGAATATACAAAATATATTCAGGCCAATAATTGATGACAGTGAACTTCTAATTCATCACAATGAATGGAAATAGGCTTCTAGTATATCTCTACACTTCCCACAATGAAAACTTGTTCAAATTTGCAGAGAATCAAAACATTTTATGTTATATTGTGAATGAAAACTTGTTCAAATTTGTAGAGAATCAAAATATGTTATATTGTGATGATATCAAGATTTATGTAGGTGTTGTCTTATTTCCATATTATATGACCTCAAAATACATCAATCAATGTTTACAAACTTGTATTAATCACAATGAATATTTGAGCCCTACAATCTTAGTATATTTCTCAAAGATATGCTCATTATTTTATAATATCCCAGTCCCCTCATATTTCTATTTTAAAATTATCTATTTTTTATTCAAGTTTATACTATGATTAAGTATATATCCTTATATAATTAAGACCGTGACTAAGTAAAGTTACATAGCATATCCCCACTCTTATATAAACACTTAGCATATATAGAGACAATGAAATATCAGCATACATATTGCAAGTAATGTAATGAATAATAGGACTCTCTTCAAATATCTATAAGGAACTTTCCATGACTTTTTGATTGACCATGATAATTTCTCCATTATGAGGGAACTTCAAACATTCATGGATAGTATAAGGTATAACTCTCATTAAAGTAAGCCAAGGATGACCTAGTCTTACTTGGAATTGATTGGATTTAGGAATAGTGACAAACGTGACAATCTAAGCACTTCTTACCAACTTCAATAGGAAGGGTCATAAAACTTATGGTAGAACAAGTAAAAAAATCATGCACCTTAACCATGACATCGGATTTTTCATAAGTTTCTTGATGAAATTGTTAGGTAAAGAGATGTTATTTGGTAATAATAGTCACCATACATAGGATCAATAAGCACTCCTCAAGAGAGCTCTCGATCAATCTTCATAGTAATGTATAGGGGTCCATCAAAAACCTTAATAGTTTCCTTGATATCAATGGTTATGCAAGGTTCAAGCCTAGGTTTTGGAATAGGTTTAGGTTTCTCAAGAAGGTTGAATACATTGTTTTCTGCATTATATGTAATGTCAATATTCATTGATTAGCAGGTATTTCAAGTCTCCAAGTGTGGAGTTTACTGTCCCTGGCAGTTCTCTATTGGTTTACAATAGTGCTTCTTCCCATAATTAAACAATGGATTTAATTCCAACCTAAGATTACATAAAACCCCTCATAAAATTTCAAAACAATAAGAATATAGTCTTCATTCACAGTCACAGTCACTGTTCCTCAAATCAGTGATGAGAACATGTAATTAAAACATCCCTCAAATCATTAATTAGTTGATTATTATATAAGCTCCTCAAGCATGAGTTGGAGAGGACTACATCAAAACCAAAAACATTAATCAGTTGATTATTATATAAGCTCCTCAAGCATAAGTTGGATGATGTGGATTATGTAGATATAAGAACTAATGTATCCACATCATCCAACTCATGCTTGAGGAGCTTATATTATTTACTATCTCATAATAGTAAGATTGGTACCTATCCTAGTAAGTCATTATGAGACAGTAAATACGATCTACATCCAATCTTGGTCCACAAGCATGAGTTGGATGATGTGGATTATGTAGATATAAGAACTAATGTATCCACATCATCCAACTCATGCTTTAGGAGCTTATATTATTTACTATCTCATAATAGTAAGATTGGTACCTATCCTAGTAATTCATTATGAGACAGTAAATACGATCTACATCCAATCTTGGTCCACAAGCATGAGTTGGATGATGTGGATCATGTAGATATAAGAACTAATGTATCCACATCATCCAACTCATGCTTGAGGAGCTTATATTATTTACTGTCTCATAATAGTAAGATTGGTACCTATCCTAGTAATTCATTATGAGATAGTAAATATGATCTACATCCAATCTTGGTCCATGTTATATCTCCAAATAATCCACATCATGATATTACAATAAATAGCTAGCCTTACAATGCTAGCCATCTCCTTTATATAATCCTTCTCCTAGAAACATAATGGATGTGTAATCCCTATAAAGGCCTAATTATCATCTAATATAACTGATTAAAATAGTTATCCACATCACCCAACATGTCTTCTCATGGAATTTGATCATCGCAACTTACAAAAGACATGGTTTTTCCATCACGTTGACACAAATTCTTCCATCATGTGACCAATTACATCACACTATTAAAATTATCCAATAAGATCAGATTCATTGATCACCCAAATAACTACAATCTCAGTCTACAAACTGATCCATTCACAACTAGAAGTAATAGTTGGACAACCCTTCTATCCAAAGAGTAACGATTCTCACTTACTCTAATGTTCTTCAAGAAATATTCAATTTTGTCAATATAATTCAAGTCTTTGAATGTCTCCAATAGTTTCAGTCAAAGAGGGTTCCCTTAATTGCAAATTCCTTCAATTGAGTTTATGTGACTTCCTAGAGTTACTATTCCCTCCATGAATACTAATTGTTGCTGCTGTCCTACTCCAATTCTGATTTCTATCTAGTTTTATATAAAACAATTTTACTCACTTAACATTCACTGATTAGCAGGTATTTCAAGTCTCCAAGTGTGGAGTTCACTGTCCCTGGCAGTTCTCTATTGGTTTACAACAATGCTTCTTCCCATAATCAAACAATGGACTAGGATCTAGTGGAATATTTCGGTTAGAATACACTATCTGCAATGTTTCATGTAAATTCCTCTACACAGTTCGACCACCTACTCTAGCATTGTCGACTAACACAGAATCATACTAGACTAATTGATCAGGTTAGCTAGGGTCAACTAGTTTTGGTCTAACAATGGGTACCTAGGATGGAGGCAACCATTTGGAGCATTTTTGATGATTCCTAAGTCCTCGAGCCCATTTTATTCTTAGGGCACTGCTACAAATACATTCACTCTCTTCTCGACCAAATACATGAAGTATATCTAGCCTAGGGCATTAATCTAGAAGCAATGTAACTTCTTCCACAGTTTGAGTGTTTGAACAATTAAAATACATGGTCCTTCTTGCTTCTCATCCAATGACATTGAGTCCCAAAAGAAGAAATGCAGGTCAAGATGAAGTTTCCATGGCAGGGCCAACTATAGGTTTTCTGAGTCGAGTCGTCAAGGAATTTAGAGTCTTGTGGGCACAGTACCAAAACTACAATAAAGTATTTACAGAATTAGCACACAAACTTCAACATCATGGATTCAAAATAGACTGTTCTCCCCACAAAGACTATAAAATAGAATAGTTCCATTTTGAACTTGAAAAAGATTACATTTTTATTGGTTTTTCAAATTCAAACCTCAGTGCCGAATCCGCAGTACCAAATCCACCCTCGAAAGTGAGGTTCCAATACACAGTGCTGATGAGCTTCCAATACACAGTGCCAATGAGGTTTCCTACTTCTCGTCCAATGACATTGAGTCCCAAAATAAGAAATGCAGGTCAAGATGAAGTTTCCATGGCAGGGCCGACTATAGGGTTTCTGAGTCGAGCCATCAAGGAATTTAGAGTCTTGTGGGCACAGTACCAAAACTACAATAAAGTATTTACATAATTAGCACACAAACTTCAACATCATGGATTCAAAATAGAATGTTCTCCCCACAAAGACAATAAAATAGAATAGTTCCATTTTAAAGTTGAAAAAGATTACATTTTTATTGGTTTTTCAAATTCAAACCTCAGTGTCAAATCCTCCCTCGAAAGTGAGGTTCCAATACACAGTGCCGATGAGCTTCCAATACACAGTGCCAATGAGGTTTCTTGCTTCTCGTCCAATGACATTGAGTCCCAAAAGAACAAATGCAGGTCAAGATGAAGTTTCCATGGCAGGGTTGACTATAGGGTTTCTGAGTCGAGCCGTCAAGGAATTTAGAGTCTTGTGGGCACAGTACCAAAACTACAATAAAATATTTACAGAATTAGCACATAAACTTCAACATCATGGATTCAAAATAGAATGTTCTCCCCACAAAGATAATAAAATAGAATAGTTCCATTTTGAACTTGAAAAAGATTACATTTTTATTGGTTTTTCAAATTCAAACCTCAGTGCCGAATCTACCCTCGAAAGTGAGGTTCCAATACACAGTACCGATGAGCTTCCAATACATAGTGCTAATGAGGTTTTGCATGCGTGCTGCAATGAAAAAATTTGCTGTGATAATAATGAAATGAAATCTTTTTATTTTTAAGTTATGCCCCCGTGTTCGTTGAAAGTTCAACTTACGTAGTATTGGTTGAACTTTGAACTAACACGGGCATGGATTAAAAAAAATGAAAGTTTTCCTTCTATAATCGACCAACCAAAATTTTTTTATACCATGGTCAAAATTTTTGGTAGAAAAACCAGGTCAAATGTACTAGTGGAGGGAGAGAGAGAGAGAGAGAGAGAGAGAGAGAGAGCCATATTTTAAAAAAAATAGAAACAATGCTTATGAGGAGGGTGTTAAAGTTTTTGTTTAAGGAGTAGCATAAAGGGGATCATGCAATTAGTATTTTTGAAGGATAAAAATAAATTTAATCAAGATTGGATGTCAAGACCATACTCAATACCATACAGTTCAACAATTCTCTTGTAGATTAAAGTAAACATAATGAATAATTTCATGTAAATAGAATGGAGAAGGATAAATTAGAAGACAATGAGGGGCATGAAATAAAGGTAAAATATTGGTACCTAGGAGAAGGAGAGAATTTGAGTGTTTGTCATGAATATAGAGGTCTATAAAGAAGGAAACCCTCTTGGAAAAGAACAAAGAGTGGATAAATGATGAAGAAAAGTGTTGTAAGGTCTTTTGGTAGAGTTGGTATATTTGGGGAATATGTGGAAGCATCCCACTTGTGCAATAAATAAATAAGGGGAGAGATATTGGTCGTTGTAGAGCATAGGTTTTTTTTTGAATTATTATTATTATTTTTTCTGAGGAATAAAATATTAAGGAGTTAAGAGATTTTATTGAAGAGAGTGAAGTTAGAGAATGTGAAGAATACTAATAAATCACATGTTACAATAGTAAAGAGAGTGGATAGAATTATCTCAAATAGATGATAGAGTAGACTAAGGAAGAGTTGGACTACTTTTTAAATCAACTATTGAAATTAAGAAGATTGTAAGTTGATGAATAGTTGTAGAAATTGTAAAAGAGGAGATTGCATAGGAAGAGGAAAATAAGAAGGGTAATTAAGAAACAATGGTTTCTAACATATTTTTTTGTAGGAATTGAAGAAGATAAAGTATACTTTGACATGATGGACTTTGAGGTTACTATATTTGATAAGAAATTTGATGAAGATGAGAGTAATCTCTTATTATAAGTGAAGATGGAAAACAATTAATAGGTTACCAAAAGAAGAATATTAGAAGGAGTCTTCTTATATATAGAAAAAAATAAAAAAATGACATGTAATGGTGAAGACACGGAAAGAGTTGAGATTGAAGTTTAGTAGAGGTGATTATTCCTCGGGATGATAAGGAGGCTTCATATGTAGAAGAACAAACAATAAAGGTTGCTAAGAGATGTAGTACAACAAAAATTTGATGAGATTGTTGCCATGAAATATGAAGTATAAAGAAAAAGGAAAATATGTAGATGTGATGAAAATACATAATTTTTATAGTATTAATTATGTTAAGATGAGTGCATGTGTAGAGGTGAGTGAGAAATGTGAAGAAGGTTTTTGGGGGTGGACACCAATAAATCCCACAAGAGAAGAGGAATAAATAATGTATTGGTAGAGGTGTAGAAAAAAAATGGAACACATTCCATAATAGAAGAGGAGGAAGTAATATTTTGGTAGTGGTCACATGATTAGTAGTAGGTTGAAATTGACAATAGGAAAAGAAAGAGGTAAATATTTCGAAAGAGTAGGTTGGGAGATGGTGGAAAAAGGTCCAAACACTAAAGAAAGATAGGTGAACAAATTTGGACAAGGAAGAGGAGAATTTATCTCAACCAATTTCGCAAAATAAGAAGAAATAAATTTTACATGGTATCTATGGTGGTGTTGGACTATATTGTAGATATTTTACTTTAAAAAGGGATAGATCAGTGACTAAATTCTATTTTGGGAGCCCATGCTCACAAAAGTCTAACTCAACATGCCTAATGTAGGAGGATTTGGTTCCAAAGACAATCTTGCATCTCCAAAACTATTTGCAAGTTTTAATTTTTAGTTTTGTCTGGTTTTTGTCTCTCTTGTTATTAATGTTTTTAGTTTTTTCACATCAATGATTTCATTTGGTAAAATGTATTACAAGGTCCTTATGTTTTAAATTTAGTTATGTTTGGGTTAAAATTGACTAATTTATGTGATTTTACAACTTTGGTCTTGTACAAGAGGTGAAATTTTAGTTTAATACAGGATGTGTAACTTCAATCTATGAATGGATGCAAAATTATAGCTTACTAGTGATTTTCATCTCTTTGATTAGTTCGAATGTTCATTTAAATTTTTCTATAGAGGTATTTTAGTTTTAGTTGTTCTTAAATATTGGGGAAAATACATGTTTTTAGTGTGGAGCCAAACATTTGTAATTTTTTGTGGAACCAAAAATTATGTACTTACCCTATATATTGTTTGGGATAAATTCTTAGTAAGACGAAGGTTTTCAAGTTTTCAAAGTGGAACCAAATATTGAAAACTCTCTCTTCATTCTAATTATGACAAATTTTCAAGGAGAGGAAGGATTTCAAGTTTTCATCCTTGAATAATAGGCATTTTGTCATGTTCACCATTTGGTTCAATAAAAAATTCTTATAAAGCATAAAGGGAATCAACTAGCTTAAGATAAAGTTGTGGACCAAGTGGCATTTTAATCTTAGTTTCCAAAAAATATGCATGAAAGTGATGTTATAAACTCTTTTACCCTCTAGAATACTATTTTGCAACTTCATAATCATACATTATATTATCTTTTGATTTCTCAAAGATGATGCCAATAATCTTAATCAATTTGAGTCATTATCTTTCCATACCTATATTTATTTCATCCATAAAAGATCTCAGAGTAACTAATCTTCATCAGTGGCCATAATTATACCTAGGATAGCGATACAATGTTCTCATAAATTAGAATACTATATTCTTCACCCATTTCTCCATATTCTCCTAATAACATCCAATGCCAAAGATTCAAGTAATTAATGATGGAATTATAAAATTTTATAAACCTATTTATTGTTTCTTCTCCTAAGGCTTCAATATCATATCTCCACTGTAATATAGTTGTAATAAGACCATCTACATCTTTAAGCCTTACTTTATCTTGGAGACTAATTGTAGCAGAAGCTTAGTCTAAGGGTTCCATAAGGTGAGCCTGTGAATGGGTTGCAATGAGTTAATCCTTCCATAGTCAAGGAAAGTCTAAAGGTATAGTTACCTTCAGAAGAAGGGTGGACTAAAATTAATTTTTATGAGGCCTCCAATGGTAACCCAAGGCCATCTAGAGAAATATGTGTGTCCAAATACTAGAGAGGTAACACCTTATCTTAGAGTATGTAGAAGCTTAGAAAAGTCACCAATAATGTAGTAAAATAATGCATGGCCCTTCTAGTCGTTAATCTTACCAAGAGATTTGTTGAGGCTACTTTTGGGCAAAGGAGTCAATAGTGTTTGAGATTGGTCAAATGCACAAGTTCATTGACCAAATTTGCCTCAAAAAGGAGAAAGAGACATGGTTTCTTTTCCTCCCAAGCACCTAAGTGTTGGGTCATGATGGTGTTGAACTAATCAAGTTGGACATATAATTGTTTGTTCAAGGGGCCTGCTAGTTTAGGGAAGGTTCCAAGATACATTATCTTTCCTGCAAACAAACATTAGAACAATCTAAGAGATAAACTTAAAAAGTTAGGACAATGTTAGGAGTACACATGAATCTACCTATAATCACTTTATCATTTACATCATCAACTTTACTCAAGAAACACAGTAAAAATATGAACATACATGACCATCAATCATTATATGAAAAAGTAGTTAGATTCATTCCCAGTAAAAGATATAGTTTTTACCCAACACAAAATATTCAAAACTCTTGAGTAAAGGATGCCATAAATAGTAAATGATACATTCTTTACCAATAAAAAAACTATACTCAAAGTAGCCACAAATTGATTGATCTTCCTTTGATTAAAGATACTAAAATCCATCCATCACTAATTGTACATATGAGGCTCCAAGGAAGCATGAAATTAAAACTAAGTGCTAAGACACATGAGAGAAACAACTAGCTAATTCTATTACTATGGTTCCTCCAAATCATAAAATCTATGGACCCTTGAAAGGACCCAAAACTACACATTTATAGGAATTTTACCCTATATAACCTAGCTACCACTATTTACAATATTTCCATCTGTGTAAAATATGTACAATCATTTACAATCCTAAAAAGAAGAGAGAGAAGAAGAAAGGGAAAATAAAGAAGGGAATACAATATTTTAGATCCCAAGGGATTGTCCACTAGTGTGCAAGTCTTTTCCCCATAAATGTTAGACTAGTAGACTATATGATTTTAAACTACATGTACTCTATCGTAAATTTGAGGAGTGGAACTCAACAAATGAAGTAGGTAGCACCTATAGAATGCCCATCCTATCTATCACATCCTTGATAGGAGTACCTACACCCCCCTTTCACTAGAACCGTAGTCTATTGAAGTTATAATATAAGAGACTATCTATCGATAGAAAGCGGGTAAGTTTCAAAACTAATAGCCAAAAATAATTAATGAATAAATAAAAGAAGAATATTGGGAATTGTACACTACTCAAGATCTAGGATCCTGAAGTTCCTTCGAACTCTCATGAATAAATATTTTTCAAATTATGAGGTTGTGAAGGTCAACCACCCCAAAAGAAGTCTAGCATTATACTTATCAAATATTTGGATGCACACATGAATCATCTCTTCATTGGGCTCTTTGACCCACTACACATGGAACATGGCCTCTTTGAGGGCATCTTTAGTCTTATTCATGTTCTTTCACATCTTTGTGCCAACCTTCTAGACCTCTTGTGCATCAATAATTATTTTTGTATATTCATCCATTATCTTCTTCTCAAAATCACATGAGGATCCAAATTTACTCTCTGTTTTCTCATCAAAACCATTCATCAAAGAATCTAGAGGTGAAAAACCATCCATGTTATCTGGGTGGACACCTGTTGTCTCTTGTATGAAGTCTATAAAATTTGTGGCATGATTCTAAATTGGTGAAGGAGAATGAATTACCATTATATAAGCCTGATCTAGGACATCAAGCTTAAACCCAAGCTTCTGAGCACTAACATCTAGGAAGTCTGAAATTTCATCCTTGAGGATGTTGGCCTTGTGTAGACTTTCTATCTCTTTGAGGGCACATGCCTTGTTCAAATCCTTCAATTGCCTATTGTGTTGGGTGATATTGGCCTCCCATTCTGAAATTATATCCCAGGTGAGATGACTTGTCTTTACTACCTCATAATAAACAAGAATAAACTATGTAAGAAAGATCCAAACCTTCTCCACCTCATTGGAGGTCCACTAGTTTTCTGCAAGGGATTTCTTCTTCATAATTTTTAAAGAATCTATCTCATCCCATGGGATTGACTCCAAGGAGGACTCTTTTTGCTTCTGAGAGGAAATGAGAGAAGCCAACTCTTACAAAACTTCCTTTTATTGGAAAAATGTGGCCTCTAATTATTTATTATTGTGATAATCTTTCTCCATCCTATCATGCACCATTCTAGTAGCTTCATCAAGGTTTTCAATCTCACCACACTTGTCTTGTTCCTTGAGGTTGATTTTAGTAGTTCATTAGTCTGTAGGGGTGACCTTAGACCTATCTTTATCCAAAGTTTTCGTAGTGACCTCAAACATTGTTTCTCCTCTTTCATTTATTTTGGTGGAAAAATTGGTTCTATCCTTCATTGGATTCTTTGGGGTCATGAGTAAAACCATGATCTCCTATAGAGAGGGTATTTTGTATTTTGCGGGTTGTTTCCTTTTGAATCCTACTACCAACCACTGAGGTGGAGGTAGGGCATTGAGTTTTGTCGCTATGGTGTCATGGGAGATGAAAATTATACCTCCATACCCTTCTTCTTGTTTAGAAGGAGGATTCCCTTGGTCATCTGTCTCTTCTTTCTAAGGATTTTGTTGTGTAGGATTGTCAAATTATAGGTTCACGATTCCTCTCGAAGGCCCAGTTTCTGCCTATGTCTTGACCTATTCCTCCATCCTTTGTTTTTCTTCTTCCTCCCTTTCCTTGGAAAAGTCTTCCTACCTCCTCCTTTATTATATGCCAATGGCCTTACGATGAGCCTATTCTTTTTTCCTTTTGTATCTTTTCTTACCTTTTTTCCTTCTTTTCTTCTTGAAGGTACAATCTCTTGACCTTTTCTTCCTTTTAATTTTTGTTCTCTTTGGCCTCCCTTTTCTTCCTTTTGACCTATTTTCGAGAGATTTCCAAGAGTAAAGATAGGACATAGAGAAATCTAACAAAAAAATATGAAGTGAAATTATTTTGTTCTATTGGTCTATTACAAAGGAGTTACAAATATAGATGAATGTGATCTCAAATGAAGAAGATAATAGGATTGAACAAGTTATGCCCATTTAGGAGTACTTCCTCACAATTTTTCTATAAAAGGGTGTAGGAAGTGGTGGAAAATAATTTGGCTAGAGGAAAATGAATTAATATTTTGATGAAAAGGGATGATGGTTTTATAAAGGCCCTTTCCTGTAAATTTTGGCAACCAAAATAGAAAGTTGAGATGAAAAGCATTGATGAATTATTTAAGAAATCAAAAGAATTATGTAGGGGGAAGAAACTAAGGATTCTATTGAATAGATCAATAGAGGTAAAACATGTATTGGAAAATATGAAAAAGGAGCTCCTATAGTTCAATGGCAACAATAAGAAGTTAAAAATATTTCAAAAAAATCAACAAAGACAACTCAAATACGTGAAAACTCCTAATATTAATTCAATATAGTGGAGATCATGAAATATTTGAATGTTACTTCCTGAGAGATTGTGGCATGTCTGTAAGTTCATAGAGTTGGATTTTTGACATTCATTTCACATATTTTAATCAATTGATAAAGGAAAATGTAGGTAGCAAAGAAAATCCATTTTTTATTATTTTGGGGAAATTTCGAACATGGAAAATTCTCCTAGATTCTTGTCAACATGTTTTCATTATTTTTGAACATGGAATCTTCTCCTAGATTCTTGTTAACATGTTTGCATTCCTTTCTCAAGATCATGCAGATAAGGAAGCTTAGTTTGTTGATGACAAAACTCAAGAAAAAAACATAAAAGGGGGATTTGGGCAAGTTGAGTTGCTACTATTTGAATTGGAGTTGTGACCATAATTTTAGGGAACATATTAATTTAAAAAATATGCTTTTTGAGTCATAAACTCAATAAAATAAATGCCAAACCATTTTGTAATAGTTTAGGTGTAGTTTTATGAAGTTAAACTATTGTTTTAATTTTACTTCGCCTAGAGACCCTAGTTATTGAGTTGGAAAATATGAAAATGTAAAATCGATTTAAACTCAAATCTTTGATGTAATGAGGGTTGAAAATTGTTCATTTGAACTCTAAAAACATACGGTGTTTCATTCTTAGTGTGTTTAGCTATTGACTTTGCAAATTTGAATACAAATTTTAGATTCAAGAGCCAAGTGTGCATTCATGAATTTTACTTAGCTATCTAACCAGATAGTATTAGCTATTAGATGCTTTCTTGTTATGGTCGATAACCTGGTTTGATCAATTCAATTTATGCTTTGGAGGATAGTTTCATCTTGCATATATGGATGGATGGTATGGCTTTACACTTTGATGAATCTTGAGAAATTATTTTATTGTTTTTCTTTTGAAGATATCATCACGATTTAAATATTAATTGTCAATGTATAATTTACAATTTAATGATTATTTGGTTGAATTCTACCTTATCCAATTTTTAGCATTTAACTAGTTGATGTCTGAAATGGTATTTGTTTTTTTTTGCAATTTCACACAACCTTATCACCTTTTTAATTTTGTTTGATACACAAAGTTAAATTAGATATTAGTTTAGAGTTTATAATTAATTTGTTGTATTGTTGATCTTTTTGGTTACATGTATTCTAACTTTGAAAATTTAAAAAACTAGTTAAAGCTTGAAAGAATTTGTTCCTAGCCATACACTTTTGAACTAGCAAACGCCCACCTTGTGACATATCATATTATCTTTCTTGGCCTATCCAACCCTGTTGTGAATCGACCATCTGAAACCTTGGGAATGGTAAGTAACACTCTTTTAAGAGAGGTACATTGATTTTCATGTCCCTATTGTTGTATCATGTAAACTTTATAGTCAACAAATACAACTTCACTTAACTCCACAAACTTCTCATATAGGACTACTACTCTCTAACTTCTTGTAGAATTGTCATTCCATTATCTTCTCTTCTAGAACTACCATTGTCCTTCATTTTTCAACCATTTCCTCTCCTTGCAATCTTACTTGTTAGCACTACTACTTCTCTAGATCCTTCTACACCTATACTCTTCTATCTCCTTCAAGAAGCCTACATTTTTTATTCTCTACACAAATCTCTCTTACATACCTTTGACATTTGTGTGCTTCACTAATGTCACATGTTGGACTATTGCTCTACTTTCAAACTAATATGGGACTACCACTTGAGCACAAGTAATGGTGATAAGATCCATGGTATACAATAAACCAATATTTCTTCAACTAATTTTGGTCTACATCATATAAAAATAATTGGAAATAAAATTATCCATTGCATCTAGTATCAAGCTCAATTTGCATTAGATATCAACAATCCACATTCATTCTCCACTTTTATCTTTGTTTCTAAAAATAGTCAATTTTTTTAGCTCCCCTTTGTATATAATAGACCTTCGCAATAATGTTCTTTAGCACTACAATATTTTCTCACACAAATATAAATCTTAGTAAATTTATTTTAGATACCAAAACATTGAAAAAAATTATGTTATCTAAATAGAATAATGTCCATTGAATAAGATTACTACATAATCATGTCACAAATAAAAAAAATCATATAATTCATCCATCTCAAGTCTCTAACCCAATATTTAATTCCAAACTTTAGATGTCAATTCTTTGTTGCACTACCTCAATATCAAATTTATTATCCACCATTTGCAATAAAATCTGATCCTTTATATATGTTTATATTTTTATATCACAAATCTAGTTTCACTAAATTCTAATTAGTTCCATTCATTTATATCGCTTCAATTCATTTATCATTCTTATTAGACTTTCTAAATTAATTGCACTCTTTTTTATTTTTATTAAAATAATATAGAAAATGTATATCAATTAAATATCTATAGTATACCCCCTTAAGCTTTCAAACCCACATCTTATTTGTTGATGCTTTAGATGATGGGAGGAGTTAGAACACTAGAAGATAAGGATAGATCATGACATGCCAACATAAGTCGGTGTTCTTTCGTTAAATTGAGGAGTTAAGCAATCATAAGATGATAAAAGAAAACATTTATTTTATTGGTCTATATTGATATGCATTAATGAATTCATGAAATATATTTCGTCCTTATTTTAATATTTTGAGTGAATGTCCATACTTATGTCCTTATTTTCGAATTTCCTTTGCACATTTAGTTATAAATAAACGATCTAAGTAACATTAATAAAATAGGTGCTTATTTCCAACAATGTATAAAATTAGGTAGATACACCCAACCTATGGGGTGGACGGGGAAGTGAAGGGGACTTGTGTTCTTATTCGTAATTCTACATCTTAGCAATGATTCCGATTTATGAACAATAACTAAGTGATGCCAATGCTCGCATTCACTCTTTATTTGGTCCTAGCTATCATTCTAATCCACTATGCATTAATGCATTAAGGTGGCATTTCAAGGTATGAATTAGATTTAATTATTAAATTTAATGTAATATTATATTTTGTTTTTTATGGAAGTTTTTCATTTACAAAGCCATTATAGCTATAGATGATACGAGAGCACGAGTTTAAGGTTGAACCTTTTCATCTAAGAATCAATGATTGAGGGTATCCATTCTCCCAAGTTCATTTAAGGTGTGATCTCAACTTCGTCTCTTATGATGTTAGAGCTTTGCATTTAACATGACTTTAGTCTAAATAGACTCTCTTCCAACTTCACTAATAGACTAAGGGACCATTATTCATAGCATATTTTTTGTCTTTGATATTAAAACTCAGAGTGTTGTAGTCAAAGTGGTGGTTGTTTATGATGAGTCATATCTATGTGAATAATTGACATGATGAATACATGTTTTCTTTATACATTATTTATATATTTTGACAATCGTTTGAAAGATATAGTTAGCGTGTAGTTTTAAATATAATGCTCAAAATGTTGGTTCTTAATAATTGAGTCAACTTAGTTAAAGTACTTAATATTAATAACTTTTGGGTTAAAAATTTTGTGAATAAAAGTTAAAAGAAATACTTCATCACTTCAAACATTTGGTAGCACATAATCGAACACATAAATTATAAGAGACAAATTTAGAGTTTCCTCAACTATAAATTAATAATGTAGTAAACTTTCACAATGTGTTTATAAAACTATACATTCAATTTTATGATTATAGATAATAACCCTCTTCTAATTTTTTTTAGCTAATTTAGATAAATAAATAAATAATTTTTTAAATCTAAACTAGTACAAAATATCTCAAGCTTAATGCATAATAGCTAAACCAGTGTAATTGAAATAAGAAGATAAAAGTAATTAGTTCTTAATAGACTTATTATGTGAAATTCTTGAGATATGTTAATAACTACATTTCTATAATTAATGTGGCATCATCACATCTTATAAATTCAATTTGCTAATAACCTCTATAAATAAATTATAGATAATTACTATAGTAATCCTATCTACTAAAAATGTTACATTTGGCTAATGTCACTTTTCACCTTAGTTTTTTAATTGTATGATAATTGTTAACACTATTGAGGGTATTGCTATGCTAGCTTATGGAAGTGTCCTAAATTCCCCTTTGAGCCCTCTTTAAATCTTTTGTTTAGTTTTCATGTGTGCAATAAAAAACTAGAATCCAAAATGGAAGAGGTTGGATGTAGGCATGTCCTTGGTTTGAGGATACTTCTTAAATGCTCTTTGTAGAGATAATTGGTGAACAATAATTATAATGATAAAATGTATATGTTGTAAACTACAAAATTGAAATATATAATGTGTGATCATGTTAAAAATAATAAAAAACAAGCACTTGAAATATAACTTGCAATATTAGATAAACATAAAGAAACTCTTTTGGAAAAGACAATGCCATCAAAATAGAGGAGAATATGAAGAAACTCTTTTGGAAAAGATAATGCCATCAAAATAGAGGAGAATATTGTATTAAACCAATAGAAGCAGTGCATCAGATATGTAACTTTCTCACCTTAATCTAACAAAATTATAATAGTGTAGTAGTTTTCAATTGTAAAATGTTCATGAAATTGATAGGCTAACACAAAGGTAAATAATGAGATAGATTTAATGTTTAAAAACAAAACTTTAGTTTAATCTGTGTCAATTTAATGACATAAAATTATGAAAAATGTTATGATTATATTTGTAAAGGCTATAGTTAGTGAGACAAGTAAAATAAAATATAATTAGAAAATAAATTCACTTCTTGAAACTATTGTAGAAATTTTAAGACTATTATAGACTACCCAAAAAAATATAAATAATATTGTTGCAAAAACTATGTAAGCTACTCTAGAAATTATGTAGTCTACAAGATTACAATTTTTTATAGAAATTTTGTATAAAAATTAATAACTATAATAAAAATAATAAATTGTAAATTATATGTATATATGTATGTACATACATGCATATATACATACATACATACATGCATACATACATAAACACATGTACATATGCATACACATACACATACACATACACATACACATACGCATACACATACGCATACGCATACGCATACGCATACGCATACGCATACACATACACATACACATACACATACACATACACATACACATACACATACACATACACATACACATGGGTATCTGTAGGATCATGGTATTCCAAAAAGTGGTGATTTGAAAAAAATCCCTCTTTCACCCATCCATAAATGCACTAAAAAGCATGTTGAATTTTTAGTAGGCCTGGGTGTTATTACATCTGACCAAAGGTAACACCAAAGAATAAACCATATCGGGTATTTGATAAGTATCATAAACCCGATAGTTATAAAATAACCAATAGTTGTAATATAAAATCATAGATAGAACTTATTTTGCCTCATTTCTCAAACACCAAAAAGTTAGAAAAGGAAGATGGATTTGAGTATACAAAATCAATCGGGTATAGGATCCAATTTTCTTCCAATTTCACGTCGAATCGTCACCGGTATGTTAAATCTTTAATTTTTTATTTTATTTTTCAATGTTTTTAAAATGAAATTCTTGTTTCTTGCTTAAAATTAGGGTTTTTTTTATTGAATTTGTTTATAATGTTTTAAATTTGATTGTAATTATATATTTATTTCTCATGTAATGACACATGGTTGACTCAAACCAACCACAAAACCCTCCCTCACCAAATAACAAACCTGAAAATAATGTGCAACCCCCTCAAAACCCTTGACCTTTAGAGGAACTCATAGGCGAAAATCTAAATCAATAGAGGGGCTTCCAAAGAACACATGGCACTATCCCTACATTATGCCACATGTTTTCCATATTGAACTCCATTGTTGAAAATATGGAAAAGCTTACAGTGCAATATAATGTTGCACTTCATTGGCATGAGGCCATGCATGCAAAGTATGATGATGGGTTGGATTATAATGGGGTTCAAGACCTTAATATAAATAAAGATGACATATGTTCTCTTTCTGTGAATCCAAAAATTGGATTCAAAGTGGATCCTAAAAATCCCAAGTTGTATATCAAATGGTGCACAAATGATGCAATGTGTGAGCACTTCTGGGATCACTAGTGGATGGTTTTTGATAGACCAAACCACACAAATTTGTAGGTCCCGTTTTATTTTATTAAAAAAACTATATGCTTAATTTGTGCTTGGTCACAAAGTAAGCTATTTGAGGATGAGACCAAACATGGGCTTAGGTGGAGGTGCTCCTTAGGATAGGCCATGGTCACACTGAGTAAAATCCTGCACTTATGTCACCCCCATTCACGTTTCACCCCCTCCTCTAGTGAAGCATCTATATGTTATTGTAGAGGATGGATCGAAAACTATTAGATCCATTCACACCTTGAGTGATCTATTAGTGAGGAAGTTTTACGACATTATTTTTGCCTCGTGCTGATGATGCTAGTGCTTTGACATCCTCAATGAGTTCACATGTTTGTGTGCCCCATACTTGCATTATGCGCAAGAATTTTTTATTGGGTCCCCTAAGTGATGTTGATGCATATCACTATGTGTTCGAGGTGGGTGATACAATAGATGTCACTATAGGGACTGCAACATCTCATGGAGAGGCCTCTCATGTGAGAGATGAGGAGGGACAAGAAGATCCATGGAATTCTACTGTTACGCTAAGACTAAACATTTTATTTGTCACAATATATTTAATTTAAAATAAATATTTTTAGTAGATTACTTTTAATGAATGCACACTATGTATATATGTGTGGTCCATTTATGTTAAGGTGATGATAAAGGAGGATATGAGATAGCTGGAGGGTTCCACACTCTTGGCCATTTAATTTGGCTTTGAGACCTCCATGATATATGTTTTTATGTACTCATTGGTTTCCTTTTTTATATCAATATACATGTTTTCTCATAAAAAATAATGTAAGAAAAATCATATGTACTAATTAACATTTTCATATTATTTTAATCTTGAAAGTTTCACCTGCTACCACCAGGGGCCAATGTGAGGGGGTTCAAGTGTCACACATGGACAAGGGGAGGTACTTAAGTGTTTTAGAGTGATTATGCATACATACTTGTCACTTGTGCATACTAATGTTTATTTTACACGGTTTATTATACAAAGGGTAGTGTCTGATGATGCCGTGACATAGGTTCATGAGCCTAGACTCTCAGGTATTTGATTTCATAGTGATAGCCCCCAGAATATGCATATTTCTAAATTTAGTTATTTACATTTTTGTATCAAGTATATACATGATTGTCATGATTGTATCAAGTATCTTTTTTACTTTCATAGGTAAAACCTAGTGCAAAGGAGGTACAATACAAAGGTTTGTATCTTTGATGACCCAACCAACATTCCCAGGATAAAGTTCACCATAGGTAAGTTTTAATTTCAATTTAATTATTTAGTAATTTTTTTTTCTATCAAGGATAACATTATAGGATAACTCGTAGATCAATCTCATGGTTTCAAACATACATAGGTCAGAGTTGGCATTGGTAGCACTATCCCTTCACTACCAAGGACATATGTTAGAACTCCTAAGCATATGAGGAGACAAAGAGGTGAGGTACATGAGAGTTCAATTTTAAATTTTAATTAAATTATTGTTCAATATGAATTTGAATGTTTATTTTTGATATGTACAAATCATATAAATTAAGCAATCTAACTTGGGGTTTCACTTTTTTCTTCATGCAGGATCCATCAGAGCCAAATAGTACTTCAAATAGGCTCCATTTTTATGATCCACCAGTAGCATAGGATTTCCTATAGACATCTGTAGTTGTAGTTATTTTGAGATTCCATATGGCATATTTTGAGATGGCATATGCCACATTGTATCTAGACTCATAGATTTTGTAGAGATTTTGATATTGCATGTGCCACATTTTGTAAAACTTTGTTCGAGTTGACATTTGCACCATATTTGTATATGGAGATACTTGTAAGAAACAATTTCATAGATATAGAACATGTTCATTTTCATAGTATATCTTTGTCATGTGTTGTACATGTATTATTCATGTTTATGGAATCATGATAGTTTATTTTTATTAAAAATGATTTATGGATTTCTATGTAATAAGGCCATTTCTTTTTCTTTTGAGTTCAAATAATGAATGAAGATAAAGCACTAGTTTCCTAAAAACTCACTATTTTTCCCTCCTAGACACAAGGATCCAACCTGTAGTTCAATGCTTCACCAACATGCTTCAACTATCCCTAGGCGCACTCTGACTTAGAACATGATCTCAAAAAGGTAACTCACCCTCTCAATCATGGAGACTCTCAACATGTCTCATTTTGAAACATGACTCTCAACAAATCCCTTTATTCCATCCACCCTCGAAATATCGTTGCCCAATAGTTCTTAGTGCACCTTGGGGACACTTTGGTCTAGTGTGCTTGTGGACAGTCTGGTGACTTTGTGGGAAAAAAAAGGTTGTCACTAGGGTTCACCCAGCCGATTGGAGCTAACAAAGATAGTTTGGTGTCAGGAAAAATGTCTTGAAAGATATGCAGTGGTGCAAATTTCAATGAAGCATCAATGCAAGTTTTCGCATCAAGTGAGATTTTCTTTCCAAATTCAAATGAATTTGAATCTCCTAGAATAGAGAGAGATTATTGTAGACCTTCAAAATGTAGCCTTGTACCACCTAATGGTTCATTGATACCTCTCACGAGCTCTGAGATATGGGCCTATGAAGATCACTACCCAATTTTTCTTAGTACACCTTGGGGACACTTTAGTTTGGGTTGGTCGTGAATGTTCTAGTGAACTTGTGGGAGAAATAGAGTTGTCAATGGGGTTCACCCAACTAATTAGAGCTAATGATGTAGACATTTTGATACTAAGATGAACAATTTGAAAGATACATAGTGGTGCAACTTTCACCTAAGCATCATTG
Source organism: Chamaecyparis obtusa (assembly GCA_027943335.1). NCBI lineage: Eukaryota > Viridiplantae > Streptophyta > Pinopsida > Cupressales > Cupressaceae > Chamaecyparis > Chamaecyparis obtusa. The sequence continues at coordinate 23,698 of BSBK01006406.1, forward strand.
TAAGTTTTGGAATCAAGCAAGATTGCCCTGCCAAATATAAATGAAGTCGAATATCTCAAAATGGAGAGGTATTATTGTAGACCTTAGCGACACAGTCTTGTAGCACTTGATGGTTAACCGATACCTCTCATGAGCTCCAAGTCATGGGCTTCTGAAGATCTATGCCCAATTTTTCTCAGTGCACCTTGGGGACACTTCATTTTGAGGTAGTCACGAATGTTCTGGCGACTATGTGGGAGAGATGGGGTTTTCATTGGGGTTCACCCAGCCAATGAAATATAATGGAATAGATGAATTGATGCTAGTATGAATGGTTTGAAAGATATGTAGTGGTGCAACTTTCAACTGATCATCACTACAAGTTTTGGCATTAAGCGAGATTGTCTGGCCAAAGTCAAATGAAGTCGAACCTCCTAGAATAGAGAAAGATTATCGTATAGCTTAGTGACATGGTCCTATAGCACCTAATGGTTCACTGATACCTATCATGAGCTATGAGATATGGGCCTCTAAAGATCACTTCCCCATGTTTCTTGGTGCACCTTGGGGACACTTTAGTTTGTGGTGGTTGTGAATATTCTAGAAAATCCATGGGAAAGATGGGGTTGTTCTAGGGGTTCACCCGACCAATAAGAGCTAACGGAATAGATGATTTGATGCTAGGATGAATGGTTTGAAAGATATGTAGTGGTGCAAATTTCAACTGAGAATCACAACAAGTTTTGGTATCAAACAAGCTTTCCCTGCCAAATTCAAATGAAGTCAAATCCCCTAGAGCTGAAAGATATTATTGTATATCTTGGTGACATGGTTTTGTAGCACCTGACAATTCACCAATACCTCTCACAAGCTCCAAGTTATGGGCCTCTAAAGATCACTTCCCAGTAATAGTACACCTTGGGGACACTTTGGTCTAGGGTGGTTGTGAATGTTCTAGTGACTTTGTGAAAGTGATAGCATTTTCACTTGGGTTCAACCGACCAACCAGAGATAATGGTGTAGATGGTTGGAGTCCAGGATGAACAATTTGAAATATACTTATTGATGCAACTTTTAACTAAGAATCACTACAAGTTTTAGCATCAAGCGATATTTCCATATAATATTCAAAGGAAGTTGAATCTCCCAGAATGGAGAGAGATTATTGTATACCTTAGCAACATGGTCCTATAGCATTTCATAGTTCACTGATACCTCTCATGGGTTACAAGTTATGGGACTTGAAAGATCGTCACCCAATAGTGATTAGCTTGGGGACACTTTGGTCTGTGCATGGTTGCGAGTGTTCTAGAAAATCCATGGGAAAAACAAGTTTGTCACTAGGATTCACCCATTTGACCAAAGCTAATGGAGTAGACGGTTTGGTTCCAAGATGAACATTTTGATAAAATTGACAACCTTTTGCAACCATTGCAATTTTTGACTGATGCAGGAGCATCCTAGGTGTAAGGTAAATCTTGCATCACCCAAAAATAATTTTGGTTTCTTTTCAAAAAGGGCTATCTTGCACAGAGCTGCTATTTATGGAAACTTAATATTTTTAGTAAGTTGGTCAGACAAGGTCAAAATATTCTGATTTCATGCATGGAGGTTCATCTTAGTCATATCAATCTACTAGTTGAGTTTCATTTCCATATCACCTGTATTGGTGAAGTTATTGAGGGTTTTGGGTACAAAATCTTTGAGGTCAATTTTGAAGGCCTTAGAGGCTCCAGATTGCGATCGAACCCCGACTGACTGGAGCTTGTGTAGTCAAGCATTGTAGATAAGGTTAAAACATTATGGCCTTCAAAATTTGGTCTACCTAAAAATATAATTTGTAATAATTTTGAGCTGACCCTAATGTAATAATTATGAAAAATAAAATAATTCTAGGGGTAGTCGGCCTGAAGGGCTAAAATTTTGGAACCTTATTGGGTGGTGGAAAATTGCCTATATAATGAAGGCTCATAGTGTTTTCTAGGGAAGTTATGGTTAATTATTCAAGGCTTTATTTTAAAAAATATTACAAGGAGAATGCCCATGTGGCTTCGCATATTGTAATTCTAAAATTTGTAATTCCACACTTGTGGAGATAATAAGAATCCCATTTTATGTTCTTGCAAATTGTTGTTGTGTCTCTATTTTTGTATGTGTTTTTGGTATTAAGGGGAGAACCCTTCACAAAGTGGTATCAGAGAAGGAGTTCCCAAGTGTGTATATAGACCAACAACTATGAGGCATTTTTCACCAGGACCATGGTTTAGGGTTTAAGCGATAGCATAAAAATGCCTCGACAAAGAGAATGTGGTGGAAGAGCTAGAGGTGTGTCACGTGAGGTTAGAGCCCTCTAGAGACAAGTGCGAGCATTGCATGAAGAGAGTCATAGAGGAATTGTGAGGCCTCACCCTGACCCATCATAGCACTATTGATACATTTGTATTTTGATACTTTACGATTTGAGATTTTGATGCACTTTTGATTGATTTGACAATGACTCATGTTATTTATGTCTTGTGATGATTATACTTGTTAGAAAGAAAATTCCACCAAGATAACTAAGAGGGGGGGGGGGGGGGGTGAATCAGTTATCAGATAAAAGTAACTTTTTTAATAACATTATTAGATCTCAAACATGTAACCAATATAAATAGAAACCATAAAAGGGTAAACATACACAATGACACAAGATATGTTAACTAGGGAACCTCTTGATCAGAGAGTAAACCACAGTGGGGATGATACCCACAAAAGATGTACTAATATGAAAATTTCTTGTGAGAGGATGGATTCTGTTAGGAGTCTATGAAGTACATTCAATACATATCAGTCCCTATTATGAGACTTTGAATCCCTGTTAAAAGATTATAACCTTGTTAAGAGTTAAGGAAGGCAAAAGGACCCACTGTCCAAATAGCTGTAGGGGCAAGGTCACTGAACTCACTATCCAACTGATATTTGTATTATCCAAATAGAATAATATCAACAATTTCTGATCTCAGCAATCTGATCTTCACTCCTATGTCTGTGCCAAAACCACACCAACTGATGGGTGAACCCACAATAGTGGGTTACACTTTTTCAGAGGAAGAAAAACATCCCAAAAAGCACGATTGAGAAAAAAACCCATCATACTTTTGATAGTAAGTGAAGAACTTCTGATTAAAATTATAGAAAATTTGCACTTTCAATCAGAAGTTACTTCTGATTGAAAGTAATTTCCTTACTTTCGATCAAAAGTAACCAAGTACTTTCGATCAAAAGTAACTAGGTAAAGGACTTTTGATCGAAAGTCAAGAGCTATGAATTTTGGTGGGGTTTTTAACCCTGCCAAATCTGTCACTTTCATGATTTTGGCAGGGTTGAAAGTGTTTGGCTTCCAATTTTTTAACCATCATTTTTTGGGTATTGTTATTTTTATTTTTTATTTTTTATTGTTTTTAATATATATATTTAGTATATATACATGTATATATGCTAGTATATGTGTATGTATGCATGTATATATGCATGTATATGTGTATATATGCATGTATATATGCATATATATGTGTATATATGCATATATATGCATATGTATGTATATATATACATATATATGCATATATATATATGTGTGTATATATGCATATATATATGCATGTATATATATGTGTATATATACATATATATATGTATATATGCATATACATGTATATAGACATTACGAAATGGTTGGATTTCAACATCCAGGATGGTATGCTATTCAGAGGCAGTCAGTTGTGCATTCCACAAAGTTCTATGATTGAGAGAGAATCTCATCAAGGAGAAACATAGTTGAGGATTGGCTAGACATTTTGGTCGAGATAAAACCCTTGCTTTGGTTAATGAGAATTATTACTGGCCACAGTTGTAGCAAGATGTGAAGAAGTTTGTATAGAGTTTCAGAGTATGTCAAATGGATAAAAGGAGCAAAGTAGAAAACATGGTTGTATCAGCCATTACTTGTACCAAAGAAGTCATGGGAGAATATCAATATGTATGTTGTTCTTGGTTTACCAAGAACTCAATAGGGACATGATTCAATTTTTGTGGTGGTTGACAGGTTTTCAAAGATGACACATTTTATTCCCTACAAGAAGATTAATGATGTTTTTCATGTAAAAAAAATATTTTTCAAAGAAGTGGTGAGACTACATGGTTTGCCAAACAACATAGTTTCAGATCAAGACACTAAGTTTGTTGGATATTTTTGGTGTAAATTGTGGAAGAAGTTAAAGACAAATTTGAAGTTCAGCTCATCACATGATCCACAGACTGATGGACAGAGAGAGGTGGTGTATAGGAGTTTAGGGAATTTGCTAAGATGTTTGGTTGGGGATAAGCCAAAAGGATGGGATTTGATTTTACCATAGACATAATTTGCATACAATAATTTTGTCAACATGAGAACAGGTAAATTACCATTCCAAATTGTATATTAAGTAGTCCCAAAAATGCTTCAGAGTTAAGGAAAATAGATAAAGGAGAGATAAGTAGTGCTGAAGCTAAAGATTTTGTAGAAAATTTGAATAACATCCATGAGGAGGTGAGGAAGAACATTACCAAGATGAATATGTAGTATAAGGCTAAGGAAGATGAGAAAAGGAGGCATAAATAATTTCAAGTTAAGCATGAAGTCATGGTTCATTTGCGGAAGGAGCAATTTCTAGTAGGTACATATAAAAAGCTGAAAATGAAGAAGTTTGGGCCATGTAAGATACTGAAGAAGCATGATTTAGGAAATGCCTATGAAGTCGAGTTGCCTACTGAACTGACAAAGTATCATGAAGGGGGTGTTAAAGATGAGATCATAAAATCACAGTGGAGTATTCCAACAACTACTTTAGCTACCAAGGAGATTGAGGATATACAAGATAGTCGTGTTGGCAGAAGCACAAGGAATAAGGCATATAAAAAATAACTAGTCAAATGGAAAAGATGACCTGTTGAAGATTCATCATGGATGACAAGGGAGGAAGTTAACTATCTTGGTTTTCCTCTGCACACTTGAGACGTGACATGGTCACTTATCAAATTACCTCAGGTGTCTAATGCAAGAGCATCCTGGGTGTAAGAGAAATCTTGCATCACCCAAAAATATTTCTGGTTTCTTTACAATAAGGGCTATCTTGTGCAGAGTTTCTATTTTTGGAAATTTACTATTTTTAGTAAGTTTTTTGTTTGAGCTTAGAATGATCTATTTTCTTCCCTGGAGGTTCACTTTGGTCATATCATCTTGCTAGTAAAGTTTCATTTCCAGATCAAGTCTAGTTTTGAAAATATTGAAATTTTTTGATATTGGCAGTAGGGTACAAAAATTTTGAGCTTTTTTTTGAAGGCTTTAGAGGCCCTGAATGAGATTAAAACTTTGGATAATTGGAGCATGCACGAGCCAAGAATTGTAGATAACTTTGCACCATTTCCAAAATGGTGTCATACTAGTCAATCGGGTCAATAGGTGATGACTTATGGTCTCCGGAAGTTGGGTCACTAGAAATGGAAGAAAAATGAATTTCCTTCAAAATTTATTTTGAGTTCTGAAATTTGTTTTGTGTCGACTCTATTGTAATAAAATGAAAAATAAAATAATTCTAGGTTTAGTCAGTCTTAAGGGTTAAAATTTCTAGAACCTTCCCAGGTGGTGGAAAATTGCCTATATAAGGAAGGCTCGTAGTGTTGTCTAGGTAGTTGTGGGAAACAATTTGAGGCTTTGTCTTATAGAATATTGTAAGGAATATTCCCATGTGGCTTTGCATATTGTTATTTTGAAATTTGTAATTCTACACTTGTGGAGATAATAAGAAGCCCATTTTTTGTTCTTGCAAATTGTTGTTGTTTCTCTGTTTCTGTTATGTGTTTGTGGTATTAAGGGGAGCACCCTTTATCAGAAAGACTTAATCATGGTTATATTTAATTATTACATTAATTATACTTTAAAGTTTAAGAAATAGTATTGATGATATGTCATGATGTTAGAATTTTGCAAGTACTATGTATGAGCATTACCTTAAAGGAATTTGTAACTAAAATTTGAATTATGCATATTGAATAATGTCTGTAATTAGGTAATATTAAATTGTATATATTTATATGTGATTTTTTTTCCTTGGACTTTTGATGCTTGAGTTCAGTGTGTAGGAAAGAAAACCATGGAACTATTCAAAGAATTAAGGCTAAACTTATGTGCAATTGTGAAAGCCAAGGTCTAATCTATTGAAGAGATTGGAACCTTGTTGTAATGTGTTTTTATTTGTAAAATTAAATTGTATGGATGTTATTAGATTAAATTCATTTTGTTATTTGGATATGTCACTTGTAAATATGAAGTGGATTTTATGGTGTCACTTGAAACTTGTGATGTCTATGTGGAAAGTGACATGTCAATTAGGGTTTGGAAAGAACTACCCAACCTAGTAAGTTACCTCATCTAACCACTTGCTTGTAGATGTTTTTTAGGGTTCCCATCAAGTTGAATTTCGAATTCAAACTCAAGTTGAACTTTAGAGGGTTAAAAGTGACCCTAGGGTGCATTTTTAGTTAAAATTAGCTAACCATGTGGGGGTACCTTGAGTTAGGGGATAAATTTTGCCTATGGGAAGGTCTAGATCACAATTATGGTACTCCAAAAAGGATACTCTTCAAGAGTGGATAAAATGGAGAAGGCCACATGCACTTGACTTGTTCCACACTCCTTGCTAAACTCACCACTATGAGGGGGGGACAAGAAGTAAGTCCAAGGACTAGTAGTCAAATCACATTTATTTGCAACCATGAGAAACCCATAATTATTCTTGAAGAAGTTTCTAAACATTATTTTTTCTAGCTTGGAATAAGATCTTGGCTGGAGGATATAGTAGAAGATACATGATGTTATGATGAGACCTTGTTATTTGGGAAAGAATGGTGGGTTACCAGATTTTTGCATGCATTTAGTTTGATATTCACCATTGAAGAAATTGTCAGGAAGCACTCCTTTTGGGGTATTCCATTAAGACACAATTCACTACTCCGAAGGGGCTCTTATTTCTCCTAGCTAGTGGATGGCTTTGTGTAAAATTTTTTGTGCTTTTGGAGTTGTTGTGGTAGGATCTTCCTCCCTATGTATATTTTTGTAAATAAGTCTCCGCTTGGTGGTTTTTGTTGTGCTTAGTTTAGATTTCTTCATTTCAGCTTGCTGCTTGTTTAGTTGGTTTTTGTTGTCTTGGTAGTTAGCTACTTTTCTGTTTTGACTTGTTCCCCTCCTCCCTGCAAGAAACTCCCTGCATTACTTTTCTCTGTGACTCTATTTCTGAATGGATGCTAAGCACTGTTCCTTAACCAGAGATGCTGGAGTTATCTTCTTTTGCATTAAAAGCACTCCCCTTGTAGAGCCCATGTTAGCCTACATATCTACCCTAATTTGAACTTTCTAAAATTTAGGTCTCCTCCTCGTCATTCCTTTCCAGACTAGTATTAATATGTCATGGATATGTGTGAAACCTTATTAAACTAAGTTCAGGTGGTACAAATGGTTCAAAGGTAAATTCACAAGTTCAAAGGTTCACATGTAAGTTCAGTGCAGAGGTTCAGCGGTTCAAAGTTCAGGTTCAAGGGATAAAAAATGTAGATTCAAGGTCCACATAAGTTTAGAGCTCATTGGTTTGAAAGTGAAAACTCATTTTAGATGACCAAGTTCAGTAAATCAAAGTTTGAAAATTCAAGAATTCAGATCTAAAAAGTTCAAATTCAAAAGCTCCATCTTGTCAATTCAAAACCACAGCCTCATAATAATCTAATCTTAGATTGGAAGTTTCAAATTCAAGGCTCAGAGTACCTTGATGTCTATATAATCTATAGTCCATCTGAAGAAGGAGTAATGCTAAAAGCTGTCAGTGATGAGAAATTGCCAATGGTAGCATTAAGAAGGACTATGAAGTTTTAATTCGGGTTCTCATATTACCAATAGTTTTAGAGCACTCCTATAAAGAAGAGCCTTTGAGCAGGTATAATATTGGTACATGGTCTTTGTGGGTTCTATCACCATGATCTATTCCATATGAAAAACAAAGTTGGTTCGAAAGCTCTGGTGGAGTTTTGATAACAAGTAGACAAATGTATCGGTATGATTCAATTCACACTCCACATGTCCATTCCCCCCCATGGAGTAATGACTTGACCCACAAAGAGGGAAACCATATGTATAATAAAAAAAGACTACAAATTATGTTTATAATTTGTCTAAGTGTTCGAGCCTGTGAAACTCCTTTAGTTCTCATCCAAAGCTGACAGATAGTCAAATGCACAAATCATAGATGCATAGAGGAAAAAATTAGAGCTCGGTAATAAAGAATGATACTGAATACCATCATGGGAAATGATCATATTCCATGTTCTCTTCCAAATGAAGAAGTTTGATGATTGTCTGGATTAATGCATTGAATCTCTGAAGGCCCCCGAGGATCTCTGAAATGGTTCATCCCATAGGTTCATTCAGAGTCTAAATGAAGATACTCACCATCAAAACTATAAGGTCAACCTCCCCTGGTAACTCTATCATGGAACATGATAACAAGCATCGACACACAAATTGCAAATATGAGTTGAAATTGAGGACATTAGATATATGTCCATTGTCAAGCATTCATTAGTGTTACCTAAAAGAGATGGGATCCTACCAGTTTCTCTGTGGAAATATGGGCTATGCATGTGATCATGGAGAATGCCGACAAACTATTTAACAAAATACCTTGAAAGTGAAGGCACGATCGAGGTTGATGTATCATGCTGTTGTAGAGCTTCCAAGGTTACAAAAACATGAATCAAGATGGTTGGAGGTCATTGTTAGGAATAGTCCCAAGAGATAACTAAGAGGGGGGAGGGGTGAATTAGTTATCTACAAGTTTCAATTCTTTATCCAATTAAGTATACTTAGACTTTAAGTATAAACACAATGAAAGAACAATTGAACAAAATACCAATAATTTGGTTATGGGGAAACCCAAATAGGTAAAAACCCTGGTGGGAATTAAAACCCACTAATAAACTGAACTAGTGTATAATGATCCTTGTTAGAAGATCTTAGAACCCTGTTAGGAGTTGATCTTTACAATTCTTTTAGTACAGTGACCTGGTCAAAGGTCAGACCCTGTTAGGAGTCTTTTATGATTGACCTTGTTAGGGGTGAGGACACACTATCTGAGAGCTCACTGCTCAAAGGGGTGAAGGCTACAACCTTCTGAATAACAAATACACACTATATCTGGATCTTGGTGAACTATGAGGTAGACCTACTGTCTTGATCAGTTCCAATGAATAGAAAACTCTATCTTCTCTATCACATAGACCTCTTCTTGATGGCACAATACTTCACACTCTCTGCTCTGCTCTAATCTTTCATCTCCATGCCATACTGCTAGTGATCACAAATGACCAACTATAAGTATCTTTCCTCTAAATGATATAATCAAGTCATCCTATTAGAAACACATTGAAATCATATTAGAGAAACAATAACACTCTCTAATAACATCTCAGTTGGATCTACTAAGCACGCAACACAAATTGGGACATGTCCAAATCAATAAGTGTAGATGCACGCTACACATTGTTGACTCTACCAAATTAACTAATACTTTCTCCTCAAGATAAATTACATCATGCTCTCTTAACTAAAAATTCTTAACTCTTCTCTAATCACTAATCCAAGCATGCATACCAAAATGATAGGGGCAACTCCTGTACCAATATAATCTCTATTGGCTCTTCTGGATAAACACAAGAAACTGCAACTGGTGAATAGAGATTGCATAAATTCACTTCTACTGCACATCACACTTTGCATCCATGAATGTAACAACACTAACATATCTCCATCACATATCCAAATGCACAAAGCTCCATGATAACTGTATGGACAATCACTTGCAGAACACTGCCTGTAACTCTGTCGACACAAGCTGCTACATAACTATTTGTACTAACAATTAACCTCTATGTCCATGATATCATGTTGATAAGATGTCCATGCTACATATACTCAATTCTTACTACATAAGTCTTCCACACATGCTACTTACCATATGTTGTCATCAACGATAAACATACAGTCAACATTGGCTTGGTGACAAATCTCCAACAATCTCCCCCTTTAGCATTGATGGAAACATATGGAATACACCATCAATCCAAATGAACAATTCTTTTATAACATTCTCCATTTCCTCATCAAAACTCCCCCAAGGATGAATCATCCATCTGCTGTAATATTCTCCATTTCCTCAACTGAACTGCTTCCATGATTGAATACTACTCCCCCTTACTGCTATATATTATTCCTCCTTAATTCTGTATGTACTCCCCCTTTAATACTATTTTCATGACTATATACTACTCCCCCTTCAACATCAATGGAAAACGGCACCAAACATTTAAGTACTGGTACTACTCCCAAAGTAGAGTAGTCAACCATCCATCAGTCACTAAGGACTGATGCTCTCTCCAGTTTCTCTAATCAGAATCAGGGAAGGGAATTAATCCCAGCTTCTCCCTGAGATACTCAAAAGTATCCTTTGGTAAAGGCTTTGTGAATATATCTGTTAGTTTTTCCTTTGTACTCACATAATACAATTTGACTTCTTTCTCTACCACTTTCTCTCTTAGGAAGTGATACTTAATCTCTATGTGTTTTGTCTTTGCATGCATCATGGGGTTTTTTGATATGTTGATAGTGCTAGTGTTATCACAATGAATAATAATAGGATAATCAATCTTAATTCCAAAATCCCTTATCATCTACTTGATCCAAACAATTGTAGAATAATTCAAAGCTGCTGCAACATACTCTACTTCTGTTGTTGATTGAGAAATACAATTCTGCTTCTCACTTGTCCTAGTGACTAGTCTATCACCAAGAAATACTGCTCCTCATGATGTACTCCTTCTATCATCCACACATCCTACCTAATCTGCATCTGTATATACATGAAGCTCAACATTCTCTAAATTAGGATACCATAGACCATAATCTATAGTGCCCTTCAAATATCTGAATATTCTCTTTACTTCCATGAGGTGACTTTGTTTAGGCTCTGCTACAAATCTTCCAACTATGCCAACTGCATTAGAAATATCAGGTCTAGATTGAGTAAGATATATGACTTTACCAATCATAGACTTGTACAATTTTATATCTACTACTGGAGAATCATCTTCTTTTGTAAGCTTGCATATTGTTATCATAGGTGTGCCCATTGGCTTGCAATCATCCATCTTGAAATTATTCAATATCTCTTTCACATACTTATATTGATTAATGAAAATTCCTTTCTCTGTCTGCTGCACATTTAATCCCAAAAAGTATTTGATAGGTCCCATCATACTCATCTCAAACTCGCTCTGCATCTCCTTAGCAAATTCTGCACTAAGTTTTTCATTTCCCCCAAAGATAATGTCATCAAAAAATATAGCTACAAGTAGTAAACCTTCAGATGTCTCTCTTATAAATAGATTACAATCTGCTTCTCCTTTCTTAAATCCAATTTTTGTTAGATATCCATCAAGTCTCTCATACCAAGCTCTAGGGGCTTGCTTAAGTCCATAGAGGGATTTCTTCAATCTGCATACCATATCAGGCCTGTCTGATAAGGTGAATCCTTCTGGCTTCTCAATGTATACTCCTTCCTTTAACTCTCCATTCAAGAATGCTGAATTAACATCCATCTGATAAACTTTGAAGTTTTTGAATGTCACAGAAGCTAGAAACAACTTAATGGCTTCTAATTTGCTCACAGGTGCAAATGTGTTTGAATAATCAATACCTTCTCTTTGCGCATATCCCTTACATACTAACCTTGCTTTATTCCTTACTACTATACCATCTTCATTCATCTTGTTTCTAAATATCCACTTGGTTCCAATCACATTCTTATCACTAGGTCTTGGGACCAGTTCCCAAGTATCATTCTTAATAATCTAATCTAGTTCTTCTTTCATAGCATCATGCCAATCCGAATCATTACATGCATCTTCAACACTTAAAGGTTCAATCTGAGATAGTAAACATACCGCTTCATTTCCTGCTGAACTCTTTTCTTTTGATCTTGTTGTGACTTTGCCGCTCTGATCTCCAATGATGTCATCCTTAGAGTGATATCTAGATGTAAAATTTGGAACTTTAGGTGATAATGTCTCATCTACCTTTTGATTTTCTTCTTCACTTGTTTCAAGGTCATTGAATAATAAATCAATACTGTCAAACATCTCTTCAACAATAGTCTCACTAGTGGAAGGACTGGGTTCTTCTTCAATCATATGTGCATAATCATGATATATTTCTTGAACCATAAAATTTTCATCAATATTAACATGAGCACTTTCAATGGTCTTCTTCAATCTCAAATTTAAACATCTATAAGCTTTGCTTTTAGTAGCGTAACCAAGGAAAATACCTTCATCGCTTCTTGCATCAAACTTTCCTATTGCTTCATCCCTATTGATGTAGCACTTGCTTCCAAAGATTTTGAAGTATTTCACTATGGGAACATTACCAAACCATAGCTCATAAGGTTTCTTTTTTGTGCCAGGCCTCAATTGTATTCTATTGATGGTATAGACTGATGTATTGACCGCATCTCTCCAATAGCTGTGTGCAACTTTTCCTTCAATCATGATGGTGTGCACTGTATCAAGTATGATCCTATTCCTTCTCTCTGCAATCCCATTTTGCTGAGGGGTTCTAGGTGCACTCAAATGTCTCTTTATGCCATGTTCTTTGCAGTACTCATAGAATCTGGCAGAGGTGAATTCTCCTCCTCTATCTGATCTTAGACACTTTATCTTTAGTCCAAATTCATTCTCAACCTTAGCTTTGAATATTTTGAATTTCTCAAATGCTTTTGACTTATCTTTCAAGAACACAACCCACATCATTCTAGGATAATCATCAACAAACAAAATGAAATACCTTTCACCATAGTATGATCTTGTTTGAGTTGGTCCACATAGGTTTGTGTGAATCATATCCAACTTGTTCTCTGCTGAATTATGCTTTCTTCTGAATGAATTCCTCACATGCTTTCCCATCACACATTCCATGCAAATAGTATCAACTAGATTTTCTATGCTAGGTAGATCTCTTACTGCCTTTACATTGCTTATCTTTACTATGTTATCAAAATTGATATGACATAGTCTTTTATGCCATAGCCAACTGTCATCTATTTTAGCAACAAAACAACTTGCTTCTGAATTAAGCTGAAAAACATTACCTTTAGTCTTTGAACCTGATGCAACCATTACACCATACTTGTTGTTAATGATGCACTTGTTGTCTTTGAACTCCAACTGATAACCTTTGTCAAGCAACTGCCCAACACTAAGAAGGTTGTGCTGCAAACCATCTACATAAAGAACGTCATCAATGTTGTTCTTTCCATCCAATGTGATAGCTCCTCTACCAATGATAGGTTTAGGAGAGTTATCTCCAAATCTAACCATGCCACCTTTGTATTTGTCTAGATGAACAAATCTATCTTTATCACCTGTCATGTGATGTGAACAACAGCTATCTATAATCGAATTTATCCTTATGTTTGCTTGTGAAATCAATGCTAGCTCTTGTTCTTTTTTCTCATCTTCATGATCCATCTCATCAAACATATTATCCATAATAGCAATGAATCCAATTTCATCTTCAACTGAATCATCATCAGAAACTCCATCACCAGCATAGTAACATTCTTTTGTATACTTCAGCTTATAGTTAGTTCTAAATTTCTTAACTCTTGTAGGACACTTAGATGCAAAGTGACCAATCTTATTACATGAGAAAAATTTGAATGGTAACTTACCTTCATACTTTCCTTTTCCTTTTCTTTCTTTCTTAGCAATCATAGCAATAATATCATCTATTTCTTTATCTTCATCTTCATCATCAAAATTACCAAAAGTGTTTAAAGATTTCTTACCATGGATTGATGCTTTGAAGGCTGTCTTAATTTTAGGCTCTGTCTTTAATCTTGAAATCTTGATGAAGGGTGCTCCCCTTAATACCACAAACACATAACAGAAATAGAGAAACAACAACAATATGCAAGAACAGAAAATTGGCTTCTTATTATCTCCACAAATGTGGAATTACAAACTTTTAGAATTACAATATGCAAAGCCTCATGGGCATTCCCTTACAATATTCTATAGGACAAAGCCTCGAATCAATACCCAGATCTACTACCCAGAACTCCCCTAGACAACACTACGGGCCTTCTTTATATAGGCATTTTATACCACCCGAGAAGGTTCCAAAAATTTAGCCCTAAGGGCTGACCAAACTTAGAATTATTTTATTTTTCAATTTATTACATCAAAGTCGGCTCAAAATAAATTTTGAAACCCGAATAGAAATTTTGAAGGAAAATTATTTTCCACCATTTCAGGTGACCCGACTTCCAGAGACCATAAGTCATCACCAGTTGACCCGATTGACCATTATAACCTCATTTTGGAGAGGCCACGAAGCACTCTATAGGCTTGACTCATGCAAGCACCTGTCACCCAAATTTTTGACCTCATTTGAGGCCTATAAAGCCTTCAAAATTGAGTTCAAATTTTTTGTACCCTACTGCCAATACTGAAAATCTTCAATATCTTCAAAACTAGACTTGATCTAGCCATGAAACTTTGCTGGTAGGCTGATACGACTGAGATGAACCTCCACATGTAAAATCAGAACATTTTGAGATCGTAAGACCAAATTACTAAAAATAGAAAGTTTCCATAAATAGAAGCTCTGCACAAGATAGCCCTTATTGAATACAAAAATAGAAATATTTTTGGGTGATGCAAGATTGCTCTTACACCCAGGACGCTCCTACATCAGACACCTAGGGTAATTTGAGAAGTGACCCCATCAGGACTCAGGTGTGCAGAGGAAAACCAAGATGGTTAACCTCCTCCTTTGTTAGCCATGATGAATCTTCAACAGGTCATCCTTTCCATTTGACCAAATACTCTTCATATGTCCTGTTCCTTGTGCTTCTGCCAACATGACTATCTAGTATGTCTTCAATCTCCTTGATATCTGAACTGGTTGATGGAATACTCCACTGTACTGCTGTAACCTCATCTTCAACACCTCTCTCGTGATACTCTGTCAAATTTGAAATGTTAAACACTGGTGAAATATTTCGCTCAGTAGGAAATTCTACCTCATATGCATTTCCTGAATCATGCTTCTTCAGTATCTTACATGGCCCAAACTTCTTCATTTTCAACTTGTTATATGTACCAACCAGAAATTGCTCCTTCCGCAAATGAACCATGACTTCATCTCCAACCTGAAATTGCTTATGCCTCCTTTTCACATCTGCTTTAGCCTTATACTGTGCATTCATCTTGGTAATATGCTTCCTCACCTCCTCATGGATGTTCTTCAACTGTTCTGCAAAATCCTCAGCTTTAGCACTACTTATTTCTCCTTTATCTATCTTTCTCAACTCATGCATTTCTGGGACTACTTCCATATACAATCTAGAATGGTGATTTACTAGTGCTCCTATTGATAGAATTATTGTATGTAAATTCTGCCTGTGGTAAAATCAAATCCCATCCCATTAGCTTATCTCCAACCAAACATCTCAGCAAATTTTCCAAACTCCTATTCACCACCTCTATTTGTCCATCAGTCTGTGGATGATGTGATGAACTAAACTTCAAATCTGTCTTCAACTTCTTCCATAATGTACACCAGAAATATCCAAAGAACTTAGTGTCTCTATCTGAAACTATGGTCTTTGGCAAACCATGTAGTCTCACTACTTCTCTGAAAAACAATTTTGCTACATGAACAATATCATTAGTCTTCTTGTAGGGAATGAAATGTGCCATCTTTGAAAATCTATCAACCACCACAAAAATTGAATCATGTCCCCATTGTGTCCTTGGTAAACCAAGAACAAAGTCCATACTGCTATCCTCCCTAGGCTTCTCTGGTATAGGTAATGGCTGATACAACCCTATATTCTGCTTCACTTCCTTCACCATCTGACATACTCTGCAACTCTATACAAACTTCTTGACATCTTATTGCAACTGAGGCCAATAATATTTTTCACTAACCAAAGAAAGGGTTTCATCTCGACCAAAATGTCCAGCCAATCCTCTGCTATGCTTCTCCTTGATGAGATTCTCCCTCATAGAGCTTTTTGGAATGCACAAATGACTCCCTCTAAATAGCATATCATCCTGAATGATGAAATCCAGCCACTTCATTCTGTCTAAAGTAACAGGTTCTTTACAAGCTTTCCAAGCTTCACCAAAATCAGGATCCTCTGGATACAAATTCTTGAGTTCCTTGAACCCAACCACGTCAATCTACATCTTTGTCAATAATAGTTTCCTTTTGCTAAGTGCATCTGCAACCCTGTTAGACTTTCCACTTCTGTGTTTCAAAAAAAATGTATAACTCTTCAAAAACTCAACCCATTTCAAATGCCTTTGATTCAACTCTCTTTGACTATTCAAATATTGCAAAGCTTGATGATCAATATACAAAACAAATTCCTTAGGAAGTAGATAGTGTCTCCACTTCTTCAATGCCTGAACTATAGCATAAAATTCTTGATCATAAACAAAATATTTTCTCTTGGCATCATTTAACTTCTCACTGAAATAAGCAATAGGTTTACCTTCTTGGCTCATAACAGCTCCTATTGCAGTACCACTAGCATTGCAATCTACTTGAAACACCTTATTAAAATTTGGAAGTGCTAAAATAGGTTGTTCTATAACTTTTTTTTTCAACAATTGAAAACTCTTTTCTGCCCTATTAGTCCACTTAAACTCTTTTCTATCCCCTCTCATTGTTTCAATCAAGGGACCACAAATGCTGCTAAAATTTCTAATAAACTTTTTATAAAAACTAGCTAGACCATGAAAAGATCTTACCTCGGTAGCACTCCTTGGAGTAGGCCATTCAAGGATAGCCTGTACCTTCTCTGGGTCCATTTTTAGACCTTTTGCTGAAACTACAAATCCCAAATACACTAACTCTTTCTTCACAAAACTGCACTTCTTCAAATTAATCAACAATTTCTCATCTCTTAACTTCTCAAACACAATACGAATATGCATCATATGCTCTTCCAATGTCTTACTAAAGATCAAAGTATCATCTAGGTACACAATGATAAACTTACCCAAAAATTCTTTCAGAACCTCATTCATGAGCCGCATAAAAGTGCTTAGTGCATTGGTTAGCCCAAAAGGCATGACTAACCACTCATATAGTCCTTCCTTTGTCTTGAAGGCAGTCTTCCATTCATCTCCTTCTCTGATCTGAATCTGGTGATATCCACTCTTTAGATCTATCTTTGAGAAATACACAGCTCCACTCAAACAATCCATAATATCATCCATTCGTGGCAATGGAAACCTATACTTGATTGTGATCTTGTTTATTGCTCTGGAATCTATACACATCCTCTAGTCTCCATTCTTCTTTGGTGCTAATACTGCTGGTACAACACATGGACTTAGGCTCTCCCCAACCAATTCTTTCTATAACAACTCATGTACTTGTCTGTTCAACTCTTCACTTTCTGCTGGTGTCATTCTGTGTGCTGCCTTGTTTGGCAAACTAGCTCTTGGAATCAAATCCATCTAATGACTGATCTTCCTTATCAGTGGTAATCCATTAGGTACATTATCAGATATAATATCTTGAAACTCATTCAACAAATCTGCAACCTCTATAGGTACATCCTCTACTTCCTCTTTACCAACTTTTGGAATTAAAGAAAAACACACATGCTCATGCCTCATACCATCTAGGAATTTTCTTCCATCAACAAATATTTTTCTTGCATTACCGCATACCTTTTCTTCAGTCTCCTTTAATGGCTTTAGCTTATGTCGCACTCTATCCTTTGTTAGGGAATAGGTATTTACATGACCATCATGTACAACACATCTGTCAAACTGCCACAGTCTACCCAACAACATATGACATGCATCCATAGATATGATATAGCATAGTACCTCATCTTGGTACCCGCCGATCTTGAACTTTACTAGGCACTGTTCACTGACCATGACCTTGTGGTCATCCTGCACCCAGACAATCCAATATGTATGTGGGTGTTTCTGTCTCTTGAGCTTCAACTTTGTCACCATCTTTTCTGACACCAAATTGTCAGTGCTTCCACTATCAATAATCACATCACAACATTTAACCTCACACTTGCATCTAGTGTGAAATAGGCTCCTCCTTTGCTCAGGTTCATTCTTACCACTCAACAAGACTCTTTTATTAATCAATGTTTCTCCTCTTTCAACATCTTCAGAATTTGATGATTTGGCATCTTCATCTACATGCGCAACTCTGGCCTAGCCTTCATTCCTCCTATCCATCCTTCCTTGGCATTAAGGACATTCAAATTCCCTATGACCTTCTTCTCCACAATGAAAACATGTTCCACGGAAGCCTCCTCTTCCTGAACCTTGTCCTCTTCCTCTTCCTCTCTGATCTCTATTATTCTAATCTTGGAAATGATTGGAATTGTTTCCTTTTTGATTTTGACTGCTACTGGCCTCATCCTTCTTTTTTGGATCATCATTTCTGCCTCCATATGACCATCCACCAGATCGTCCACCACGACCTCTTCCATTTTATCTACTCTCGAACTTCTTGTTCAGCTTTTCCCCTACTTTTAGGGCAAACTGGTATGCCTCTTCAATACTGTTCATTCGAACTAGATTCAACTCTTCCTAAATGCTCGGCCTCAACCCATTAAGGTAATGGGAAACTTTCTCCTTATCCACTTTTGCATGGCCTATTTTGATGAGGATTCGATAGAACTCCTCTATATACTCCTAAACAAATCATCTCGCTTGCTTCAAACTTTGCATTTTCTTTAGTAGGTCAAGCTCATAATCAACAAGGATGAATTGTTGCTTCAATTTATCCACCATCCGATCCCATCTTGTGATTTTATCTTTCCCTTTTCTATTTCACTCTAATTGAATCTCTTGCCACCAGATCTTCGCATGACCTTTTAGTCTGGCCTGCACAAATTTGACCCTATCAGGATCCTCAATATCTTCATACTCAAAATATTCTTCACATTTATTGATCTAGTTGATCAATTCTTCTGGGTTAAGATTTCTTGAAAATGTAGGAACCTCAATCTTAGGTCTTTTTCTGATCTTGGAAATGGCTCAAAAAAGTCTTTCTTCCTCCTGGTTCAAAATTTTGACTTCTCCTTCTTGATCTTCTTCTTCGGCTTCATCCTCGCTTTCATCTCTGACATTAAGACTCATTCCTCTATGAATCTCTTCTTGCAATGCTCACACTTGTCTTTGGAGAGCTCTAACCTCAGGTGTTACAACACCAGCTCTTCCACCATGTTCCCTTCGTGGAGGCATTTTCGCAATGCACGCTGAAACCCTAACCACGATCCTAGTGCAAACTACCTCATAGTCGGTGATTTGTTTACATGCTCAAGAACTCCTGCTCTGATACCACTTGATGAAGGGTGCTCCCCTTAATACCACAAACACATAACAGAAATAGAGAAACAACAACAATATGCAAGAACAGAAAATTGGCTTCTTATTATCTCCACAAATGTGGAATTACAAACTTTCAGAATTACAATATGCAAAGCCTCATGGGCATTCCCTTACAATATTCTTTAGGACAAAGCCTCGAATCAATACCCAGATCTACTACCTAGAACTCCCCTAGACAACACTACGGGCCTTCTTTATATAGGCATTTTCCACCACCCGAGAAGGTTCCAAAAATTTAGCCCTAAGGGCTGACCATACTTAGAATTATTTTATTTTTCAATTTATTACATCAAAGTCGATTCAAAATAACTTTCGAAACCCAAACAAAAATTTTGAAGGAAAATTATTTTCCACCATTTCAAGTGACTTGACTTTCGGAGACCATAAGTCATCACCAGTTGACCCGATTGACTATTATAACCCCATTTCGGAAAGGCCATGAAGCTCTCTATAGGTTTGACTCATGCAAGTGCCTATCACCCAAATTTTCAACCTCATCTGAGGCCTCTAAAGCCTTCAAAATTGAGTTCAAAGTTTTTGTACCTTGTTGCCAATACCAAAAATCTTCAATATCTTCAAAACTAGACCTGATCTAGCCATGAAACTTTGTTGGCAGGCTGATATGACTGAGATGAACCTCCACATGTAAAATCAAAACATTTCGAGATCGTAAGACCAACTTACTAAAAATAGAAATTTTCCATAAATAACAGCTCTGCACAAGATAGCCCTTATTGAATACAAAAATAGAAATATTTTTGGGTGATGCAAGATTGCTCTTACACCTAGGATGCTCCTGCATCAAATCTTAAAAGCTGAAATTTTGCTAATCAAGGTCTCTCTCTTGAAATGTTTTGTAAGATGCATGGTCTCATCAAGGATGTTGATCTTGTTTTCATACTCTACTGTAAGAGTAGTCATCAACTTATCCATAATGTCTTCCTCCAAGATCTCTCCACCATTATACCTGATTCCAGCAACTACTTCATGAATCCTTTGGTTGTAAGCTCTGATGTCTTCTTCAGGTAGCATCTCTAATGCATTGTATCTTTTCTTCCATGTCTTTCTACGTGCATTCTTTTCTTGTGTATCTCCTTCAAATATGTCTTCTAGGTGCTTCCATATCTTGTAAGTTGTGTCTACTTTTTTTATCTCTAAAAGCTCACTATCAGATAAGGCACTAATAAGGGCTTATTTGGCTATTGCATTCTAATGGAACAAATCTTTTTTCTTTCCAATAGCATCTTCCTTTGCAAGATCTACTAGAGAGGGGATCTTAACTTCTTTGATAGCCACTTGAAAAACTTCAAAAGAAATGGACTGCAAATGTGTCACTATTTTTTTCTTCCAATCAAGATAGTTCTCTCCATCAAAATTAAGACTATCTTTTCTAAAGAATGCCATCTAATCAACCTCAAGCTGTTAAAACTTCTCTCCGAGGCACTTGGGTCTGATACCAATTGTTAGGAATAGTCCTAAGAGATAATTGAGAGAGGGGGGGTGAATCAATTATCTACAAGTTTCAATTCTTTATCCAATTAAGAATAATTAGACTTTAAGTACAAATGCAATGAAAGAACACATTAACACAACACCAATAATTTGGTTACGAGGAAACCCAAATAGGGAAAAACCTCGATGGGAATTGACACTAATAAATTAAACTAGTATATAATGATCCTTGTTAGAAGATCTTACAACCCTATTAGGAGTTGATCTTTACAATGCTTTTAGTACAGTGACCTAGTCAAAGGTTAGACCCTATTAGGAGTCTTTTATGATTGACCCTATTAGGGGTGAGGATGCACTATCCGAGAGCTCACTGCTCAAAGGGGTGAAGGCTACCACCTTCTGAATAATAGATACACACTATATTTGGATCTTGGTAAAATACAAGGTAGACCTTCTATCTTGATCAGTTCCAATGAATATCACACTCTATCTTCTCTATCACATAGACCTCTTCTTGATGACACAATACTTTGCACTTCTTCTCTACTCTAATCTTTCATCTCCATGCCATACTGCTAGCGATAAAAAATGACTGGTTATAAGTATCTTTCCTCTAAATGATATAATCAAGTCGGCCTATTAGGACCACCTTGAAATCATATTAGAAAAATAATAAAACTCTCCAATAACATCTCGGTTAGCTCTACTAAGTGTGCAACACAAACTGGGACATGTCCAAATCAATAAGTGTAGACGCACACTACACACTATCGGCTCTACCAAATTAACTAATACTTTCTCCTCAAGTTTCATTACATCATGCGATCTTAACCAAACATTCTTAACTCTTATCCAATCATTAATCCAAGCAAACATACTGAAATTATAGGTGCAACTCCTGTACCAATATAATCTTTGTTGACTCTTCTAGATAAACATAGGAAACTACAACTAGTGAATAGCGATTGCATAACTTCACTTCTATTGCACATCACACTTTGCATCCATGAATGTAATAACACTAACATATCTCCATCACATATCCAAATGCTCAAGGCTCCATGATAACTGTATGAACAATCACTCACATAACATTGCCTATAACTCTGTTAGGAACACTGCTAACACAAGTTGCCACATAACTATCTGTACTAACAATTAACCTCTTCATCCATGATATCATGCTGATAACATGTCCATGATACATATACTTAAGGCTTACTGCATAAGTCTTCCATGCATGCTACTTACCATATGTTGTCCTCAATGATAAACATACAGTCAGGACTGGATTGTTGGAAAATCTCCAATAGTCATACCTTTTGGGCTATCAATTATAACAGGAATTAGGCACATTAAAGGAGATTTATTATATTTTGGTGGTCTTGGAAATGAGACATTAATATAGAACATAAAAACATTCCTAACTCCAACCGCAAAGAAACTTCAGATTGAAGAAGATCACAGTTGTGCAACGTATTGTAGCAGTGGTGGAAGGTAGATCAAAGGATCAATCTGCCCAACATCACAATTGTGTTCCAATGACATAGGTCATAAATTAGGGCTTTGACATGTCCTTGATATCACATACATTCGAAGAATGAGATTAGTGACCCCAGAGGCAGACATAGACAAAGTGAGAGTGAAGTAGTTGATATAATGCTCAAACCCAATCAATGAGGAGGAGCTCACATTTTATTGGTGTTGTCTTGTAAAACAGTATACAAGATGAAGTGTCTTGTGGTGTGATTTCCAACATAGAGGTAGACACCTTCAGTTGTATCAAATCAACTACTGATCAATTGTGAAATTTTTCAAGTTCATCCAGTGGGAAGCAAAATGGGGATTTGAAGTCATCGTATCATCAGAGTAATCAAATATCATCTTTTTATCCATTTATATTTGCAGTGAAAATATAATATCCTAATCTTCATAAACTTCTGCACTTGTCGATGAAATTGTTACACCAAGCCTTGACATTCTTTAGGAATGACAAAGATTGTAAATGAGGGCTGATCTAGCACTATTGTGATGTCTTAGCAAGAGGTCCAAGTGTCACTTATATGGCAGAACACGTGGCATTCCTTGAAAAATCTCTTAGTGGTGTTTCAAATCATTAAAGTTATGTTTAATTACACATGGTAAGGGTTAGTAAAGCATTTGGAGGTTACATGATAGTAAAAAGATAAGAATGAATAAATTTTTAAAGAAATAGTTATTAAAACTATTAGCGATCACCAGAGGGATAAATATGTCAAAGAATGACAAATAAAGGGTTCCAATTTTTTTTAGATTTTGGGCTGGGGAGACTTTGTGCTACAACAAATTCTAGGCTGTGAATAGCAGGGAGAGAAGGGAGATGCTTTTCCAGACAACAATTTTTTGTGTGTGTCAAACAACAAAGTCTATATTGTTTTTTCGTATTTAGAGGAGGGGAATTTTAGTATATCAAAACTTTGAGTTTTCATGCTAGATTCTTAATCAATGTTAATCTTTGAATTATCTTGGTTATCTCTGAATGTGGTTTGGTACATATAATTATTGTCATGATTATCCTTTGGACTTTGTGCTGTAGTTATTCTTGTATTTGGAAAGAGCAATCCGTCTTTCTCTCTACGTTCCTTCTGTAATGCAATATTTGGGTAAATGAACTTTGTGTCATTTACTTTCTTTTTCCTTTTAGTTAGTTAGTCCTCTTCACAGCTATGTCATGTTTACGTCTAGATGTTTGTAAGCCTTTCTTGATTTTAGGTTAAAAGAATTAGCAATTGTAGTTTAACTGATTCATTAGAAATCTTGTACGGGTAGCTATACCTAGATAATTTAGAGGGCACTTACATTTTTCAATAGCGAAGTGACCCAACTATTAGTGCTGGTTGAGTCTTCTTGTCTGGGTATTTTAGGATCAATTCATGACTATTTTCCTAGAAGACAAATTTGTTCACTAACAGGTAGTTTCCTAAAGCTGAATTTGTTTTAGGGATCGAGTAACTTTATGTGAATTATTTTATTGTGAATTTATAAACTAATGAAGCTTCTAAGTATTATGTTTGACTCTTCCTATCATTTATTTATATCCTTTAGGTGGGGTTAATTCATAATTAAACATTCAGACAATGGACCTTTATTTCTACACCCACTATTATGGTTGCATTATGTGTATATTATATTGCATAGTTAATAGTTATCGATTAGGAGTTTGTTAACTAACTCTTGTTAGACTTTGTCATTTTCTATGTTCCTTGTAATGATCTACAACAAGTTGTATAGGACCAAGTGTAAACCCTTTCCTAAACTTATCCTTGTTAGCATCATCAAATATATTATTCAAGTTGTATTGCTTGGGATTAATCAACCCTAACCATGTTGTAGAGGGAGGTTGGTTAACCTAGTTATGTGTGTGAGATTACCACATGACCTTTTTGGCCATGATACCCCTCACATGTCAACACTAATGTCCTAATCTGACATGTTCTCCTTATTCGTATAACTTTAGGTGTTTAAAAAAGAAATTGTGTGTTTTTGCGTAGTATTTTTTTGGGCATGATAGGAATGAATCTTACAGTCAGGAATGAAAACAAGGATGAAGCTGGAGAAGAAGGAAATTTTGATTAGGAAGGAGAAGGAAAAATTTTGAACCAAGAAGAAGAAAGGCTTTTCAGAGCCATTTCCAAGATTGGGAAAAGACCTAAGATTGAGGTTCCCACATTTTCAGAAAATCTTAACCCATAAGAATTGATTGATTGGATCAATGACTTAAAAGAATATTTCAATAATGAAGATATTAAGGATCCTGATAGGGTCTACTTTTCAAAGGCCAAATTCAAGGTTTATGCAAAGATATGGTGGCAGGAGACTCAATTGGAGTGAAATAGAAGAGGAAAGGAGAAAATAACAAGATGGGATCGGATGGTGGATAAATTGAAGTGAAAATTCATTCATGTTGATTATGATCTTGATCTACTAAATAAAATGCAAGGTTTGAGGAAAGAAGGGATATCTATTCAGGAGTATACAGAGGAGTTCTATCGAATCCTCATTAGAATAGGTCATGTGGAAGCTGACAAGGAGAAAGTTGCCCATTACCTTAATGGGTTGAGGTCAAGCATTCATGAGGAGTTGAATTTGGTCCAAAGAATAGTATTGAAGAGGCATACCAATTTTCCCTAAAGGTAGATGAAAAGATAAACAAGAAGTTTGAAAGAAGATAAAGCGGAAGAGGCCATGGTGGAAGATCTAGTGGACAATCTTATGGAGATCGATATGAAGATCATAAAAAAAGGATGAGGCCAGTAGTAGTTAGAGTCAGTGGGGAAATAATTTCAATTGTTCCCTGATTAGAATAATAGATATTAGAGAGGAAGAGGAAGAGGACAGGGATTAGGAAGAGGAGGCTTTTGTGGAACATATTTTCACTATGGAGAAGAAGGTCATAGGGCATATGAATGTCCTCAATACCAAGGAAGGACATATAGGAGAGCTAAAGGCCAGGCTAGAGTTGCACATCTGGATGAAGATGCCAAATCATCACATTATCAAAATGCTCAAAGAGGATAAACACTAATTAACAGAAGAGTCCTGTTGAGTGGTGAGAATGAACTTGAGCAAAGGAGGAGCTTATTTCACACTAGGTGCAAGTGTGAGCATAAATGTTGTGATGTGATTATCGATAGTGAAAGAACTAAAAATTTTGTTTCAAAAGAGATGGTCACAAAGTTAAAGCTCAAGAGGAAGAAACACCTGCATCCATACTAGATCGCTTGGGTGGAAGATGAGTACAAGGTCATGGTCAATGAACAATGCCTATTAAAGTTCAATATTGAGGGATGCCATGAAGAGGTACTATGTGATATCATACCCATGGATTCATGTAATATGTTCCTGGGTAGGTCATGGTAGGTTGATAGGTGTGTCGTACATGATGGTCATGCAAATACATATTCCTTGACAAAGGATGGAGTGCGACATAAGTTAAATCCATTGAAGGACACAGAAGAAAAGGTATGTAGTAATGCAAGAATAAGTTTTTTTGATGGAAGAAAATTCCTACATGGTATGAGGCATGAGAATATGTGTTTTTCTTTAATTCCAAAAGATGGTAAAGAGGAAGTAGAAGATGTACCTACAAAATTTGTAGATTTGTTGAATGAGTTTTAGGATATTATATCTGATAATGTACCTCACGGATTACAACCTATAAGGAAAATAATTCATCATATGGATTCGATTCTAGGAGCCAAGTTTCCAAATAAGGAAGCACACAAAATGACCCTAGTAGAAAGTGAAGAGTTGAATAGAGAAGTACATGAGTTGTTATAGAAGGGGTTGATTCAAGAGTGTCTGAGTCCATGTGTTGTACCAAGACTATTAGCAACAAAGAAGAATGGAGAATAGAGGATGTGTAAAGATTTTAGGGCTATCAACAAGATCACAATCAAGTACTAGTTTCCATTGTCGCAAATGGATGATATTGCAAATTGTTTGAGTGGCGCTGTGTATTTATCAAAGATAGATTTGAAGAGTGCATATCATCAGATTTAGATTAGAGATGGAGATGAATGGAAGACTTCTTTCAAGACAAAGAAAGGTTTGTATGAGTGGTTAGTCATGCCTTTTGGGCTAACCAATGCACCGAGCACTTTCATGTGGCTCATGAATGAGGTTATGAGAGAATTTCTGGGTAAGTTTGTTGTTGTTTACCTAGATGATATTTTGATCTTTAGAAAGATATTGGAGGAGCATATAATGCATATTTGTAAGGTTTTTGAAAAGTTAAGGGAAGAGAAATTGATGATTAATTTAAAGAAGTACAGTTTCAGGAAGGAGTTAGTGTATTTGAGATTTGTAGTTTCAATAGAAGGTCTAAAAATGGACCCTGAGAAAGTGAAGGCTATCCTTGAATGGCCTACTCTAAGGAGTTCTACTGAGGTACGATCTTTTCATGGTTTAGCTAGCTTTTACAGAAAGTTTATCAAGAGTTTTCGTAGTGTTTGTAGACCCTTAACTGAAACAATGATAAGATATAGGAAATAGTTTAAGTGGACTATAGGGGCAGATAAGAGTTTTAAATTGTTGAAACAAAAATTTATAGAACAACCCGTTTTAGCATTTCTAGATTTTAATAAGGTGTTTCAAGTAGACTATGATGCTAGTGGTACTACAGTAGGAGCTATTTTGAGCCAAGAAGTTAAACCTGTTGTTTCTTTTAGTGAGAAGTTAAATGATGCAAAGAGAAAATATTCTCTTTATGATTAGGAATTTTATGCTATATTTCAGGCATTGAAAAAGTGGAGAAACTATCTTCTTCCTAAGGAATTTGTTTTGTATACTGATCATCAAGCTTTACAATATTTGAATAGTCAAGAAAAGTTGAATCAGAGGCATTTGAAATGGGGTGATTTTTTGAAGAGTTAGACATTTGTTTTGAAACACAAGAGTGGAAATTCTAACATTGTAGTAGATGCACATAGCAGAAGGAAAATTTTATTGATAGAGATGCAGATTGAGGTAGTTGGGTTCAAGAAACTCAAGAGTTTGTATCTAGAGGATCCTGATTTTGGTGAATCTTGGAAAGCTTGTAAAGAACGTGTTACTCTAGATAGAATGAAGTAGTTGGATTTCATCATCCAAGATGGTATGCTATTTAGAGGGAGTTAATTGTACATTTCACAAAGTTCTATGAGGTAGAATCTCATCAAGGAGAAGCATAGTGGAGAATTGGCTGGACATTTTGGTCGAGATAAAACCATTTCTTTGGTTAGCGAGAATTATTACTGGCCACAGTTGCAACAAGATGTCAAGAAGTTTGTACAAAGTTGTAGAGTATGTGAAATGGTAAAAGGAGAAAAGAAAAATATAGGGTTGTATAAGCCATTAAATGTACTAGAGAAGCCATGGGAGGATATTAGTATGGACTTTGTTCTTGGCTTACCAAGGACTCAGCGGGGACATGATTTAATTTTTGTGGTGGTTGATAGGTTTTCAAAGATGACACATTCATTCCCTGCAAGAAGACTAATGATGTTGTTCATGTGGCGGAATTATTTTTCAAATAAGTGGTGAGACTACATGGTTTTCTAAAGAGCATAGTTTCAGATCGAGACACTAATTTTGCTGGATATTTTTAGCACACATTGTGGAAGAAGTTAAAGAAAAATTTGAATTTTAGTTCATCACATCATCCACAGATTGATGGACAGACAGAAGTGGTGAATAGGAGTTTGGGGAATTTGTTGAGATGTATGGTTGGAGATAAGACAAAAGGATGGGACTTGATTTTACCACAGACATAATTTGCATACAATAATTATGTCAATAGGAGCACTGGTAAATCACCATTCTAGATTGTATATAGAAGTAGTCCCTCAAATTATTCTAAGTTGAGGAAGATAGACAAAAGAGAGATAAGTAGTATTGAAGCTGAGGATTTTGCAGAACATATAAAGAACATCCACGAGGAGGTGAGGAAGCACATTACCCAGATGAATGTGCAGAATAAGGCTAAGGAAAATGAGAAATGGAGTCATAATGAATTTTAGGTTGGGGATGAAGTCATGGTTCATTTGCGGAAGGAGGGATTTCTAGCTAGTAGCTATATATAACAAGTTGAAAATGAAGAACTTTGGGCCATGTAAGATACTAAAGAAGCATGATTCAGGAAATGCCTATGAGGTAGAGTTTCCTATTGAGATGAATATTTCACTAGTATTTAATATTTTAGATCTAATAGAGTATCGTGAAGGGGGTGTTGAAGATGGGGTCACAGAAGCACATTGGAGTACTCTGGCAACTACTTCATCTACCAAGGAGATAGAGGATATACTAGATAGTCCTATTGGAAGAAGCACATGGAACATGACATATGAAGAATATCTAGTCAAATAGAAATGATGACCTATAGAAGATTCATCATGGATGACAAGGGAGGAGGTTAAATATCTTTATTTTCCTCTGCACACCTGAGACGTGACAGGCTCACTTCTCAAATTACCCCGGCTATCTGATGTAGGAGCATCCTGGGTGCAAGGGAAATCTTGCATCACCCAAAATCATTTCTGGTTTCTTTTCAATAAGGGCTATCTTGTACAAATCTACTATTTATGTAAACTTATTATTTTTACTAAGTTAGTCATTCAAGCTCAGAATGTTTTGATTTCGCAAGTTCAGGTTCATCTTAGTCATATTAGTCTACCAATTGATTTTCATTGCCATATCATCTGTATTGGTGAAGTTATTTATGGTTTTGGGTATGAAATCTTTGAGCTTAATTTTGAAAGGCTTATAGGCTCTAAATCACGATTGAACCTCGACTGACTAGAGCTTGCACAAGTCAGGCGTCGTAGATCGGGTCCTCTCTTTTTCAAAAAGTGGTTATAATAGCCAAACAAAGCTACGATTAAAAATTTATGGCCTCCAAAAATTGGAGTACCTAAAAATATATTATGTAATTATTTTGAGTTGACCCTAATATAATGATTATGAAAAATAAAATAATTCTAGGGGTAGTCGGCCTTAAGGGGTAAAATTGTGGAACCTTCTCGGGTGGTAGAAAATTGCCTATATAAGGAAGGCCCGTAATGTTTTCTAGGGAAGTTCTAGGTAATTATTCGAGGCTTTTTCGTGTAGAATATTGTATGGAAAATGCCCATGTGGCTTCGGATACTGTAATTCTAAAATTTATAATTTCACACTTGTGGAGATAATAAGAAGCCCATTTTCTGTTGTTGCAAATTGTTGTTGTGTCTATTTCTATATGTGTTTGTGGTATTAAGGGGAGGACCCTTCATCATTGACACTTTTACATCAATGACACTTATAAATTTTCAAACATGACCACTACGACTTAGATGAACTAAAAACATCATTTTTATGATAGCTCCACCTTAGTTGACCACTTTGAGCCACCCTTTACCAATAGGTCTTAATAAGCCAAATGGTTACGAAGTGGATCATTGTATATTACAATTGAAATCTATTGCATAAAAAGACATTAAACAACTATGAAAATGATATGTTTGGCCTTATCATAAAAATTATTTAAACAATTCACATATTTGTATTTTTTCATGTATTTCATCATTATATGAACTAAAATAAATAAATTATGAATGCAACTTCATTGTGTACAAATATGCATGCTCAATAGTATCATAAAATCTAAGGTACTACTCATGTCCTTGTGTGCACACATGACCTCGCATAAAAATAAATTGTATATCATTGATCATACAACCATATTATGTATAAATACATCAATGCTATAAAAAATCCTAGATACACAACTACCAAAAATTCTAGATACACAACTATATCAAAATTTTGATATAATAAGTGTCCTTTCCGCTCCTTAATGTATAGCTCCAACCACTACTACTCTCGATGAAACCTACATTCCAATAATGTAAACAATATCAATATTAGAGAAATAATAATAAGTAAATGGTGATACAAAAAAAAAGTAAGATATACTCCAAAGCACAGTAGAGGAATCTCATACATCTATCATATTTTTAATCCCTGCATTCCAAAAGAATGCAAACATGTTGAGTTAATTGAGAAAATAATAAGTTTATAGGTGTACGATAATTGAGAGGGGGGTGAATCAATTAATTCTAGTTATCCTACAGTCCCAAACACTCTCTGATGTATAAAAAAAATCATTCAATTCAATTAAACAACTCGGTAAAACTTTGTTTGTGCTTTTCTGTTCATTAACCAAATAACAGTAAATTAACTAGTGTATATGCCAATCAAACTAGTAATTGTAATGTGTAAAGGAAAATAATAAATTATGACATCCATACACATATAACACTTTGATTTTAAATGTGGAAATCATATTAGGAGAAAAACCACCTGGGACCGGTACCCGAAAATAATTTCACTCTTCTAAATTGAGCTCAGTAAAGAGTCGACCCTGTTGAAGGTTACAAAACACACTGTAAGGTGTGACCTTGTTAGAGGATTTATCACTAATAGTTCTCTATGACTAAATATTCACTATGGGGTCAACATGAAAATAATCAACATTCATTGAATGTCACAATGAAATATAAAGATTGTTAAGTCCCACTCGGTTAAGAGATTTATCTGTAGAAATGGTTAGAATGCAATAGTAAATGATCTTTATTCAAATATAAATTTATTTACATATTTTTAGATCTATGCTAAGCTCAAAATACCTCTGGCCATCACAAGAATTTCAATATCCTTGTATCTTCCAACTCTATTTTGCTCGGTTAATTCCTTTCTCTGAGGCTCTGTGTTATCTCCAGAATTGTTTAGTTCTATCTTTAACCTGTTTGACCAGCTTCACATGAATGCAAACTTCTCACGTGCATTCTAGAATTAATTATGAATCTCTTCTCTTCTTTTATAGACAGTAAAATGTTTTCTTCTCATCCATGGATTTTGCCTCTTAATCTTCACCACTAATTTTACCACTTCAACCTTCCTGAGAACTTGTTTCTATAACATGTTTCATTCTAGATCATTTGATCAACCTTGAATTTTTTTAGCCATTTGATCATCATAACAAACTTTATCTTTAACCTCAAAATCATCCATATTCATCTAGCTCATCATCTTTAGTCGGCTATCACTTATTCTATTTATTTCTTTCACTCGGTCAATACCATGATGTTTCGATGACTTCTAACTCAGTTAATACTGTTATAAGTATACAATACACTTATTCGGTGTAAACTGTTTCAACTTGGTGTATACTAAATTCTTCATTTACTGACCACATAAACTTGTTCATTCTTGATCTTCAATTCTTCATAGAATTATGTAGTACAATCAAATTAGTAATGTAATGTCATAAACTCATCAATAAGTTACTCAATGAATACCATATCCATATATAAATTATACATATCATCTTCATGTTAATATCTCATTCCTTCACCATTATTTCCTTCTTCAAATGTTTGTAACTATCATGATAAGTACAGTCAAAACTAGTTGACATTAATGACAATATCTTAACCGATTTAATGTCACATATAACTTTGTACCATGGTGATCATCATTCTCTCCCTTTGAAGTATCTAATCATTTATCAATCTTTCCCTTAAGATATTCAATTAGTTGTACTCTATCAATATCTCCCTTTGGAATTGATGGTAACACAATATGAACTATGCCATAGAATACCAAACATCTTTCTACAACTCTATATGTAAATTTGGTGACTCGGTAAGCTCTCCCTTTTCTTATGCATTTAATATGTTTAATCACTACACAACATCATTTTCTCTCCCTACATGTAATCTCTGTCTCATTATATTTTTCCAGAATATTTCATGTTATTCATCTACCTTTGACAAGAATGCCAAAAATAAAATAATCAGCTCTGTAGTTCCCAGATCGATATCTTTGTTGTTTGGTTTAGATTCTAGTACCTTTCATGTAAAGATATGAAATTTCAATTTGTCTACCATCTTTCACAAAATTTGGAAATCCAAAGTGTGAACATCATGCATCAACATCATTAGATATTTTGATAAAGTACGAGTTGATGCAATCTCATATCCCCTTAGTGACTATTAGATAGGAGATGGACCCCTAGTCTACTTCTCAAGTATTCAAATATGTCCTTCAGTAAAGGTTTAGTAAATATATCAACAAGTTTCTCTTATGACTTCACATATTCCAATCTAACTTTCTTTTCTTGAACTTGTTCCCTGAAGTAGTGATACTTTATAGATATATGCTTTTTCTTTGCATGGATCACTGGATTCTTGGAAATATTAATTGCACTTGTGTTATCACAATAAATAATCACTAGGTCAGTGATCTAATCATTCACACCTTCCAATAGTTTCTTTATCCATGCTATATTTAAACATTTAGCAACAACAACAACATATTTTGCTTCTACAGTGGACTGAGAAATGCATCCTTGTTTCTTACTTATCCAACTAACCAATCTTTCTCCCAAAAAGAATGCTCCACTAGTAGTATTTTTTCTATCATCAATGTTTCTAGCCCAATCCGCATTAGTGTAAACTTTCAGTTCAAAATTGCCTTCTTTTTTGTACCATAATCCATAATTTTCAATATTCTTCAAATATCTCAAAATTATTTTCACAACAATCATGTGTGATTCTTTAGGATTAGTAGAGAATCTAGCTATAATTTTAACTGAATGTGCAATATCTAGTCTACATGCTCAACATACATCAATTTTCCAATCATTGATCTATACAAGGCTTGATTTACCTCGGTTGACTTGTAATATTTAGTCATCTTGCATCCAGTGACCATAGGTGTACCAAATGGTTTTGAATCTTCCAGACTAAATGTCTTCAAGACTTATTTGATGTATTTGGATAGTGTGATGTATATGCCTTCCTTCTATTTAGTATTTGAAATCTAAGATTTTTTTTTTCTCAACAAACATTGACATTTCAAATTATTTTCCCATTTCATTAGAAAAAGATTTTCATAGTTTATCATGTTCTCCAAATATGATATCATCAACAAATATTTCAGCAATAAGAACCTTATCATCAGTTTCACATTTCAAATACAAATTGTTGAACTGTCACTTTTTCTAACAAGTCCAATTCTTATGAGATAAGAATGTAGTCTTTCATACCATGCTCTTGGTGCTTGTTTTAGTCCATATAATTCATTGTGTAACTTAAATACCATGTTCCTCTGATTAGGATCAACAAAACCTTTAGGTTGTTCAATGTATACCTCTTCCTCAAGTATCCCATTTAGAAATGCAGATTTGACATCCATCTGATATAGCTTAAATCCTTTGTAAGAAACATATGCTAGTAGTATTATTACTCCTTAAATTATAGCAATGTTTGCAAAGGTTTCTTCATAGTCAATTCCTTCTTCTTGTGCATAGCCTTTACAAAATAGTCTTGCTTTATTCCTTGTTACATCTCCATTCTCATTCAATTTGTTTCTGAATATCCATTTGGTTCCAATCATATTTTTGTCTTTCAGTCTTGCTAGCAATGTCCATGTTTTTTTTTCTACATTTTCTCAATCTCTTCATCCATAGCCTTAATCTATTCATCATTTTCCAATGCATCTCTAATATTTTTAGGCTCAAATTCATAAACTAAACATGTGTTGTTTCTTAAATTACTTCATTTCATTATTCCTTCTCTTTAGTCTCCAATTATCTAATCTTGTGGATGGTGTCTCCTCACATATTTTACAAGTACAAGCTTAGATCTCTATTCTTCAAGGTGTTCTCCATTCAATGCATGATCATCATTCTCATCAATAACTCTTTGTTGATACTCAGTTTGTAAAGATTGTTTCTCGATAGTGTTATTTTGTTACTCGGTAATGCCAGACTATTTCTCAGGTAGAGTTTTAGGATCTTCAATATAAACAAATCTACCATAGTCTTCTGATTCCTTTTTTCTTTCTTCATCATTATTTTCTGAAAACTCATCAAATGTCACATTTTCACTTTCAATCATCTTTTTAGTATCCTTGTTGTAACATTTATGAGCCTTGATTTTAGTAGAATGTTTTAGAAATGTCCCTTCATCACCTTTTGAATCAAATTTCCATTTCTATCATCTTTCAGAATGTAACATCTACTTCCAAATATTTTAAAATAACTCACATTAGGTGTATAACCATACCATAATTCGTAAGGTATCTTGTTTGATTCTTTCTTCAGTTGAACTCGGTTCAGTGTGTAAACTACAGTACTAACAACTTCTCTCTAGTACATTTGTTCAACATCTTTTTCAATCATCAGTGTTATAGAAAAATCAACAATTGATCTATTCCTCCTTTCAACAATACCATTATGTTGAGGTGTTCTCAGTGCAGATACATGTCTCTTAATTCCATGCTCATTACAAAAATTAGTGAAGTCATCAGAAATAAATTTACCACCTCTATTTGACCTTAAGTATTTTAGTTCCTTACCACTTTCTTTTTCTACTTTTTCTTTATATCATTTAAATTTTTTGAAGGCTTTAGACTTTTATTTTAAGAACATTATAGTCATCATCCTAGAGAAATCATCAACAAATAAGATAAAATATTTGTCTCCATAATAACTATGATTTCTCATAGGACCACACAAGTCAGTATTAACTAACTCCAAAATAGCAGTAGATGAGTAATGTTTTCTTTTGAAACTAGACTTTGACATCTTACCCATTTGACATTGTTTACACATTACATGGTCAGGTTTAGATAAGCTCGGTAAACCTCTAACCCTCCTTTTCTTACTAGTCTTAACCATTTTTTTAAAGTTCACATGACATAACCTCTTGTTCCATAACCATACATCCTTATTTTTAGACAACAAACAAGAAGTTTCATCATTGTCTAGATAGAATAAGTTACCTTTTGATTGTTCACAAGTACCAATCATCTTTCTAGCTTCATCAAAGATCTTCACCTTTCTATTCTCAAATACAACTTGGTGACCTATATTATTTAGTTGTGCTACACTCAATAGATTATAAATAAGTCATTTCCCCCAATATGGACGCTCACATATGATCTTATTATTTAGAAATATAAAGCCTTTTCCTTTTACTAAAGAAGGTGTATCATTTACAATTTCCATAGATCCACCATTATAATGTTGAAGATATTCAAATTTTTCTTCATCACCAGTCATATGATGTGTGCATCCACTATCAATAATCCAAGTATCATTCTTTCTAACCTTAGAAATAAGTGATGTTTCAACATACCTTTCTCTTTTTCAGAATCTTCCTTCAATGCCACAAATACCACTTCTATGTCTTCATCCATTTCAGACTTGGTGTCATCATCTTCATCTTCAACTAGGTAACATGCCTTCTTGCCTTTATCTATGTAGTCTTGATTGTCTTTTTTGCCTCTCGGTTGGTTGCCTCTATGATCTCGGTAATCTCTTATGTCATTCTTCCTATCATTTGATCTTTCACTTATTTTATCATCTTCTTTCTTGTCAAGACATCTTGCAGCAATATGACCAATCTCTTTTCATTTAAAACATACCAAGGGTAGGTTACCTCTATATCTTCCTTTGCCTTTTTGTAGTCTTCTATCCATTAATGCTTCAAGTTCATCAAGTTCATCTTGTTCACTTTCACTTCACTTTCATTTCTTATATTATGTCTATTGCTTGATCTTCCAATTTTTAGAGATGACATAAATTTAGATTCTACCTTAGGTAACACATTGGTGTCATAGTTATTAAGCTCAAATGCATTCAATCTACCATCCAGAATATCAAGTGAAATATTATTACCAGGAGATGCTCTCATTTCATGTATTTCAAAGACTCTAATAGCATAGGTAGGTAACAATGTTCTAAAAATTTTACTTACCACAGTGCCCTCATCAATAGTTCCACCTGCTCGTCAGATATCATTCACAACTTCCTTGAATTGGTTGCTATACTGAGTGATGTTCTCACCTTCTTTCATCTTCATGTCATCAAAATTTATTCTTAGACTTTCATTTTTTCCATGAGCACATTCACATCTCCTCCATGAAATAATGTTAATTTGTCCCACATCTACTTTGCAGTTGTACAAAACTTAATGTCTTCAAATTCAACCTCTGATAAAGAAGAAGAAATCTCAATCATCATAACATTATGTTATTGTCCCTCTTTCATCTAGTTGACAGTCAAAGGACCAGTGGGGTGATAAACTCATTTTCCAAGTAGTATGTTACAGAATCACCAATACTTGATAGATATAACTTCAACTTGCTTTTCCATGTTGAGAAGTTGTCTTTGTTTAGCTTCAGTACCTCTCTCTTATACATCTTGTGATCTTTTACTTAAGTCCTTAAAACTTATTCCTTCAATTATTCTAGCTCCGATAACAATTGTTAGATAACTAAGAGGGGGGTGAATAAGTTAAGTTCAACTATCCTATAGTCCCCAAAACTCTATGAAATATAAAAAAAATTATTCAATTCAATTAAACAACTCGGTAAAAAAAATTATGTCCTTTTCTGTTCATTAACCAAATACTAGTAAATTAACTAGTGTATATACCAATCAAACTAGTAATTATAATGTGTAAAGAAAAATAACAAATCATCACATTGATACACATATAACACTTTTATTTTAGCGTGGAAACCCTATTAGGGAAAAAACCACCTAGGACCGGTACCTGAAAATAATTTCACTCTTCTAAAGTGAGCTCAGTGAAGAGCCAACCCTTTTAAAGGTTACAAAACATAATGCAAGGTGTAACCTTGTTAGAGGATTTATCACTAACAGTTCTCCATGACCAAACATTCACTATGGGGTCAACATGAAAACAATCAACATTTAATGAATGTCATAATGAAATATAAAGACTGTTTAGTCCCACTCGATTAAGAGATTTATCTGTAGAAATGGTTATAATGCAATAGTAAATGATATGATTCAAATACAACTCTCTTTACAGAATTTTAGATCTATGCTAAGTTCAAAATACCTCTGGCCATCATAATCATTTCAATATCCTTGTATCCTCCAACTATATTTTTCTTGGTTAATTCCTTTCTCTGACGCTCTGTATTGTTTGTAGAATTTATTGGTTTTGTCTTTAACATGTCTCCCACTTCGCACAAATGCAATCTTCTCACGGGTATTTATGAATTAATTATGAATCTCTTGTCTCCTTTTATAGACATAGTAAAAACATTTCTTCTCATCCATAGATTTTGCCTCTTAATCTTCACCATTGATTTTACTGCTTTAGCCTTCCTCAGAACTTGTGTCTGTAACACATTTCATTCTAGATCATCTGATCACCCTTGAATATTGTTAGTCATTTGATCATCATAAAAAGCTTTATCTTTAACCTTGGAATCATCCATATTTGTCCAGCTCATCATCTTTAGTCAGATATCACTTGTTCTATTTATTTCTTTCACTCAGTCAATGCTGTTATGTGTCGATGACTTCTAACTTAGTTAATATTGTACTCAGTATACACTATTTGAACTTGGTGTATACTGAATCCTTCATTTACCGACCACATAAACTTGGTCATTCTTGATCTTCAAATCTTAATAGAATTATGTAATACAATCAAATCACTAACATAATGTCATAAAATCATCAATAAGTTACTCAACGAATACCATATCCATATCTAACTCATTCATCTCATCTTCATGTTTATATCTTATTCCTTCACCATTATTTCCTTCTTCAAATGTTTGTAACTATCATGATAAGTACAGTCAAAACTAGTTGACATCAATGACAATATAATAATTGATTTAATGTGTCATATATACCTTTGTAGCTAAGTGATCACCAGTATCTCCCTTTGAATTATTCAATCATTTGTCAATCTTTCCCTTAAGATATTGAATTAGTTGTAGTCGATCAATAGGTTGACCAAAACATTATGAACATAATGATCTAAACGAACTAGATAACATGATGAGCCAATGCAAGTGAACTTTGTCATCATTTTGTATGAGCTAATAAAGTGTGCCTAAATCTTATATATCTATGATATATGTATCCAATGTCACTTACAATCTACATACAAAACCGGGTTTTATATTGACTCAAAAACATGAAGAATAAAAGTGTAATCAATGTATTGAATGTAAGCATAATGAGCATAGAAAACCTTGCATTGAGTTAGTATTACCTAGTGAAGTGTGCCTGAAGGGTCATCTCTCTACTTGAGGGTATCCAATACTACTTCATGGTCAGTAGTACTAATAGTCCAAAGCCATTTTTTATTTGGTCTTCCTTGATGCTTCAACAACTTAGAATTTTCATCTATAAAAAGGTGTGAATACATGAGAATGGTTTTTTTCTTCTCATTATCTTCAAATGTAGGAATTCATTTCTTTCTAATCATGTATGTTTGTAAGCATGTTCCCACAATAACAACAAAACCAATAGGATATGTGAACCCATCATCATCTATCGTCAGTTGTGCATGCTTCTTCTTTCCTCGTACACAACATGCTAACCAGTAATCTAATTTCTCATCATTCCCATGTGGTTCAACCAATATAAAAAAATGTCATGGTTGTAGAAGATATGAAAGATGGTCATACTTAACTGAATTTCCATGTCATCATTTCTTACAGAGAGAATTAGAGATAAAGGAGGTAGATACTATGGAACCCATACATCCAACCACTCACTTGACTCACAGTGATCCTAATCACTCTAAAAACACTTGGGATAAAAACATGCCAAATCTTGTGTCCAAATGGTCCATGTACTAGCATCTAATCATGAAAATGAATGCATTTTTAAAGAATATTTCACTATCTAACAATCTTTTCTATCTCCTATTGTTCCCTCCTAAACCAACCAAAAGAATCTGTGCACTGTTGAATCAAGAGTCCCCCCTGTGACAATGTCAAAGTACACCAATATGTTACTCCTAAATTCATTTAGTATTGTCATTAGTGAAGAAAAGATGAAGTCGGTAGAGTAAAGAAGTCAGTTAGTGAAAGGGAAGATAGTCAGTAAGTCAAGGAAGAATAGTACTGAGCACAAAGAAATGCATATACCTATCAATGTATACGAAGTGGAATGGACACTGAATAAATGAACTTAACTAAGCTCAACAATTACTAAATAGGGAGAATACCGAGAAATTATGTTAACTGATATAGGAAATTTCTGAGAAGTAATAACATGTTAACTGAGTAGAACATGAAGGATTACCAAGTGATACATGATGAATATAACTATTTGATCAAATTCTCCTGAGCAAGAAAATGGTTTACGAAGATCGTGGAAAATGTTAGGTAAGATTTATTGGGAATGAAATATGATTATAGATGATCCCAAGGCATATATTGAACCAATGAAACTAAATAAGATATTTCTTGGAAACTAGAAATGAATATGGATCATTGATCTATTTGACTGAGATTGAAAGAAGGATAAAAACCCTAATTAGGTCAAATAACTAGGAAGCTATAGAAATAATATATAAGGATAGATTGAAAGAGACATGAAGAGAGAGATGATAGTGAAGTAGAGAAATCAGAGCAGAGAAAAAGAAGTTAAATCTACCGAGTAGAGAAAGTGAATGATTTTTGTGAAATCAATCAGAGAAATTTTATGATACTGCAAAGAGCACAAAGGACCTGAATTAGAATTTAGGTAGATGCATTAATATAGATCAGTTATTACTAGAATAAATCATTATTTTTGTATTCTTAAATCCCACATATTAGGTAAGGTTTAGCAACCTTTTTTTATTGTAAATCTCTTAATAGAGTGCACACTTAATGAGTGTTTCAAAATCCTATAACTAGGTAAACTTTAGCAGGTCTTATTTCGACGTATTACTCCTAACAGGGTAAATCACCAAAAGTGATATTTTGTATGCTCTAACTGAGAAACCTTTATGTTTTAGTAGTGAAGAATTGTAGGTGTCATCCCCACCATAGTTTTTCCCTCTAACC
Organism: Chamaecyparis obtusa; assembly: GCA_027943335.1. Lineage (NCBI taxonomy): Eukaryota > Viridiplantae > Streptophyta > Pinopsida > Cupressales > Cupressaceae > Chamaecyparis > Chamaecyparis obtusa. The sequence goes on from BSBK01006406.1 coordinate 64,093, forward strand.
GAGGGTTTCTACATGACTAGAATCTTGTGTTGAAATGTCTTATGTGTGATGGATGAATGAGTTTTCTTTAGCTTATTTCATTCATCAAATAGTTTTTTAAGTTTTATTCATGAACAGATAAATGGGATAAGACATTTATTCAAGGTTAAAAGTATTACAAGGTTTTGATTCACCCCCCTCTCAGCACCTTAACTTTCCAACACAATCAACAATATAAAGAACATCAAGAAGTTCTACACCTCAAATCCTCAATTAATCCTTAACTAGAGATCAACTTCACACACACATACACACACACACACACACCTAATCCATCATGGTCCCCTTTCCCATGCCAAACCTAAATTTTTTTGCAAATAATAGGTACTCCTCTCTCTACATGAATTCTATAGAACCAATAAAATATACGAGCATTCTTGAATTGACATGTGCAGTTATCTGACCAAATGAGATGTTTATCCATAGCAATATCATTTTTCTACAAGAATTCAAAATAATTATCAAAACAATGTTGGACATACTCATGAGAGTGATATCTATCATCTCTCATATAAAAATGGTACTCTATGATTATCTTCTAGTCATCTTCTATACTATCAAGGGAATGTCTATATGATATGTCCACATAAATAGAAATCTAAATGGAATTGTAGATTTGAGCTTGCAATTCATTTTGGGGCTGGAATTTATAGCTCTCTATAAAGTCAATGACTGATATAATAGTGTCAATCGGGAAAGTTTCATTACACATCTTGAATTGTTGATCCAACCACTAAGATCTATGACTATGCCTTGCATACTTGTAAAAATGATTTTTTAAAAATCTGAAATAAAATCAGCTACATTCCATTCTTTTGGAATCAACTCACATCTAGAGCATTGACCTCCACTCTTCAAAGTATATTTCACCATATATCTTTTTTTGGACAATTGTCTTTCAAAAATCATGTTTGCATCCCTCATGAAAAGATGAAAAAAACTTCAACAACCCACCCTATTATGAGCCCTTGTCATTTAAGAAATCATTTCTATAAAATAAAAAAACATCATCTCTAGGACATAAAAACTAATCTAGCAAATCTCTTGATGATTTTGGAAGACCACTTGCACCACAATCCTACAACATTTCATTAGTATGAAAATTAGAATGAATGAAGCATAATAATTAATGGTGCATTGAAAAATCCAAATGATATTCGCAACAAAACATATTTCAAATCTTATTAGGTACACATTAAAATGGTTTAAAGGATTCAAAATCCCTTTTTGATATTTGCAATGTTGGATGGGTCTCACAATTTTTTTTGAAAAATATTATTTGACTCACCTCCAAATAATGTTTATGATGTAGGTTTTAGTTTTGAATGTCAATTATCAACTTCAAGACATTCTTCACCTTTGGTGACAATCTTGAGTTAGAGGGTCAAAATAGTTTAATTTCATCCTTCACAAAATCAGTAAGATTCTTATCACAACGTGGAAGTCTCCCACCATAATCTCATGTATCATCTTGAAGAGGATCATCAATTATTTCTCTTCTTGCAAGTTATCTATCCAAAGTTTTACGATTTATGTTCAAGTCAACATAAGTTTGTCTCATAAAATGAGCCTTTCTCAAATAATGACTTACTAAGGAGGTTGTAATAACCCAGTAAGAAACTCTTTTGTCTTTTTCCTTTCTAGTCTTCCAAATTAAATTGAGAGCACTAAAAATATTTCTCATAGTAATAACATTTCTCTCCATTTTCTTGTTCACACAAGTCTTCAATTTCACTAGTATAGGTATCATCTTCTATATCTTTAACAACTACAAAAAAAGTTGGCATTGATCAACCAATGTCTTGTTGATAAAAAAATTGGTCATAAAGTCTTGACACCCACAAATGATTGGTTCTTTGTGATATATTGCCCTAAAAATTTCTCATAATGTTCTCATCAATTTAAAGTAACCATCTTGGAGTTTTTGAAGGTTTCAAATTTGAAGTTTGTCTTTTTTCGTCGCAAGGGAATTCATTTGTCATATAATTTGGATATGTGTAATGTTGATTTGGTTCTTGTGCAACATTATCATTTTCAATTCCTTAATATTCATTCCCCGTCGCTACATTTATAATGCCCATCTCTACATTTTCAATTTGAATCATTGGATTTTCATTCCCAATATTTACGCTTCCATTGTCCACCTCCACATATTCATTTTCTAACTTGACATTTTAATCTTCAATCCACACATTATCATTGTCAAAATTAATCTCATAATTACTTTCAAATTCAATGTCTTCTTCACTTGAAACTACATTTATGGGTGGGCTTATGGCCTCACCTTCATTAATATTTAACATACCTTATCTCTTATTCAAATGATTAACCCTATCTCTTTCTCTATATACTTCAATTTATTCATTTGTGAGCTTCCTCTTGCATTTATGCTTTCAAAAACTACTTCTCCCAATTGTGAGATCAAAAAGTTGATAGAAAACCTTGGATAATCAACAAATTTTCAAAAAAAATGGTGAAAAAAGTTATTTTTAGTTTGCAACTATTGCAATCCCATAATATTCTTTGAGAAATCCATGAGTCTCAGATATATGGACCTAGAGAATATTAATTTAGGCCATGATTCCACTAAAACACATCGGGTATCTAATAGATATCAAATACCCAATATTATCAAGTATCAGATATCTATCGGATACCAGGTATACAATATATGAAATTAAAATATTTGGACATTGGCACCAAGATGTAATAGACATGGTATTTTTTTTTGTTATGCTCTATCAAATTTATATTTTTTATTTTTTAGTTAAATTTTTATATTTTTTCAATTATGATTGTTCCTTGGTGTCTTTTTGGTTTATTTATACTTTGTTCATTATTTTATTTTATATTTTGAACATAATATATTTTTAAGTAAAATTTGAGAATTATAAAAATATCTAAATAATTTAAAAAATAAATAGGCATCATAGGTCATTGTATTAAGTACATATGAAAAAGGAGAGAGAGAGAGAGAGAGAGAGAGGAGGGGTTCCTAAGCAGTACTAGGAACCCTAATATGTATTCTTAGGGTTCCTATGGGGTAATAAGGTTTCTTAAGGGGTATTATAACCCCTTAATATGCTAAAACTACATCTTAGGGGCTAAAAGGGGTCTTAAGGGGTCCTACAACACAATAATGACCCCTTAAGACCTATCAATGTGTACTAGGACACCTAGTATGTATTCTTAGGGTTCCTAAGGGGTACTAAGGTGTGTTAAGGGGTACTAGGACATATTAATGCATCCTACAACTCCTTATGACACCTAAAAACGCCTTAAAAATCCTAAGAGTATATATTAGGGGTCTTAAGGGGTCCTAAGAAACATTAATGTACCCTATGACCCCTTAAGAGACCTTAATGTGTACTAGGACCCCTAATATATATTATTAGGGTTCTTAATGGTTTGCAAGGTGTCTTAAGGGGTCCAAGACACATTAATGCATCCTAAAACCCCTTATGACCCCTTATGACTGATGCAGGAGCATCCTGGGTGTAAGAACAATCTTGCATCACCCAAAAATATTTATGTTTTTATATTCAATAAGGGTTATTTTGTGCAGAGCTGCTATTTATGGAAAGTTACTATTTTTGGTAATTTTCGTATGTGCTCAGAATGATCTGATTTCTTTCTTGGAGGTTCATTTTGGTCATATAAGTCTGCCAGTAAAGTTTCATTGCCAGATCAAGTGTATATTGGAAGATATTGAAGATTTTCGGTATTGGCAGCAGGGTACAGAAACTTTGAACTCAGTTTTGAAGGCTTTAGAGGCCCCGGATGAGGTCAAAAATTTGGGTGATGGGCACTTGCGCGGGTCAAGCCTGTAGAGCACTTCGTGGCATTTCTGAAATGGGGTTATAATAGCCGATCGGGTCAACTGGTGATGACTTATGGTCTTCGGAAGTTGGGCCACCTGAAATGGCGAAAAATAATTTTCTTCAAAATTTTTGTTCGGGTTTCAAAGGTAATCTTGAGCCGACTATGATGTAATGAAATGTAAAATAAAATAATTCTAAGTTTGGTCAGCCTTATTGGCTAAAATTCTGGAACCTTCCCAGGCGGTGAAAAATTGCCTATATAAGGAAGGCTGTATTATTGTCTTAGGCAGTTCAGAATAGTTCTGGGTAGTAGATCTGGGTATTGATTCAAGGCTTTGTCCTACAGAATATTGTAAGGGAATGCCCATGTGGCTTTGCATATTGTAATTCTAAAAGTTTGTAATTCCACATTTGTGGAGATAATAAGAAGCCAATTTTCTGTTCTTGCATATTGTTCTGGTTTCTCTGTTTCTGTTATGTGTTTATGGTATTAAGGGGAGCACCCTTCATCAAGTGGTATCAGAGCAGGTTTTCTTGAGTGTGTAAACAAATCACCAACTGTGAGGTAGTTTGCACCAGGACCGTGGTTAGGGTTTCAGCGTGCATCGCGAAAATGCCTCCACGAAGAGAACGTGGCAGAAGACCTGGTGCTGTGACACCTGAGGTTAGAGAGCTGTAGAGATAAGTGCAAGCATTGCAAGAAGAGATTCACAGAGGAATGAATCTTAATGTCAGAGACAAAAGTGAGGATGAAGCCGAAGAAGAATATCAAGAAGGAGAAGTTGAAATTGTGAACCAGGAGGAAGAAAGACTTTTTCGGGCGATTTCCAAGATTGGGAAAAGACCTAAGATTGAGGTTCCTACATTTTCTGGAAATCTTAACCCAGAGGAATTGATCAACTGGATCAATGAATGTGAAGAATATTTTGAGTATGAAGATGTTGAGGATCCTGATAGGGTCAAATTTGCGAAGGCCAGACTGAAAGGTCATGCGAAGATATGGTGGCAAGAGATTCAGTTGGAGTGAAATAGAAGGGGAAAGGAGAAAATCACGAGATGGGATCAGATGGTGGATAAATTGAAGGGACAGTTCATTCCTATTGATTATGAGCTTGACCTACTGAAGAAAATGCAGAGTTTGAAGCAAGCAGGAAGATCTGTTCAGGAGTATACAGAGGAGTTCTATCGACTTCTCATCAGAACAGGCCATGCAGAAGCTGATAAGGAGAAAGTTGCCCGATACCTTAATGGGTTAAGTCCAAGCATTCAGGAGGAGCTGAATCTGGTTTGAATGAATAGTATTGAAGAGGCATACCAGTTTGCCCTAAAAGTAGATGAAAAGCTGAACAAGAAGTTTGAGAACAGACAAAACGGAAGAGGTCACGGTGGACGACCTGGTGGACAGTCATATGGTGGCCGAAATGAAGATCCAAAAAAGAAGGATGAGGCCAGTAGCAGTCAGAATCAGCGAGGAAATAATTTCAATCACTTCCAGGATCAGAATAATAGAGATCAAAGAGGAAGAGGAAGAGGACAAGGATCTGGAAGAGGTGGCTTCCGTGGAACATGTTTTCACTGTGGAGAAGAAGGTCACAGGGCATTTGAATGTCCTCAGCGCCAAGGCAGAATAGATAGGAGAAATGAAGGCCAGGCCAGAGTTGCGCATGTCGATGAAGATGCTAGATCATCAAATTCTGAAGATGCTGAAAGAGGAGAAATGCTAATTAATAGAAGAGTCTTGCTGAGTGGTGAGAATGAACCTGAACAAAGGAGGAGCCTGTTTCGCACTAGATGCAGGTGTGAGGGTAAATGCTGTGATGTGATTATCGATAGTGGAAGCACTGACAATTTGGTGTCAGAAGAGATGGTGACAAAGTTGAAGCTCAAGAGATAGAAACACCCACATCCATATCGAATTGCCTGGGTGCAGGATGACCACAAGGTCATGGTCAGTGCACAGTGCCTGGTAAAGTTCAAGATCGGCGGATACCAAGATGAGGTATTGTGTGATATCATATCTATGGATGCATGTCATATGTTGTTAGGTAGACCATGGCAGTTTGACAGATGTGCTGTACATGATGGTCGTGCGAATACCTATTCCCTGACAAAGGATGGAGTGCGACATAAGCTAAAACCATTGAAGGAGACTGAAGAAAAGGTATGTGGTACTGCAAGGATAACTTTTGTTGATGGAAGAAATTTCTTAGATGGTATGAGGCATGAGCATGTATGTTTTTCTTTAATTCCAAAAGCTGGTAAAGAGGAAGTAGAAGATGTTCCTGTAGAAGTTGCAAATTTGTTGAATGAGTTTCAGGATATTGTATCCGATAACGTGCCTAATGGATTACCACCAGTCAGGAAGATCAGCCATCAGATGGACTTGATCCTAGGAGTGAGTTTGCCGAACAAGGTAGCACATAGAATGACACCTGCAGAAAGTGAGGAGTTGAACAGACAAGTACATGAGTTGTTACAGAAAGGATTGATCCATGAGAGTCTGAGTCCCTGTGCTATACCAATGGTATTAGCACCAAAGAAGAATGGAGAATGGAGGATGTGTACAGATTCTAGGGCAATAAACAAGATCACAATCAAGTACAGGTTTCCATTGCCACGAATGGATGATATTATGGACTGTTTGAGTGGAGCTGTGTATTTTTCAAAGATAGATCTAAAAAGTGGATATCATCAGATTTGGATCAGAGAAGGAGATGAATGGAAGACTACCTTCAAGACAAAGGAAGGACTATATGAGTGGTTAGTCATGCCTTTTGGGCTAACCAATGCACCGAGCACTTTCATGCGGCTCATGAACGAGGTTCTGAAAGAATTTTTGGGTAAGTTTGTCATTGTTTACCTAGATGATATTTTGATCTTTAGTAAGACATTGGAGGAGCATATGATGCATATTCATATGGTATTTGAGAAGCTGAGAGAAGAGAAATTGTTGATTAATTTGAAGAAGTGCAGTTTTGTGAAGAAAGAGTTAGTGTATCTAGGATTTGTAGTTTCAGCAGAAGGTCTAAAAATGGACCCAGAGAAGGTACAGGCTATCCTTGAATGGCCTACTCCAAGGAGTGTTACTGAGGTAAGATCTTTTCATGGTTTGGCTAGCTTTTACAGAAAGTTTATCTGAAATTTTAGCAGTATTTGTGGACCCTTGACTGAAACAATGAGAGGGGATAGAAAAGAGTTTAAGTGGACTAATGGGGCAGAAAAGAGTTTTCAATTATTGAAACAAAAAGTTACAGAACAACCTATTTTAGCACTTCCAGATTTTAATAAGGTGTTTCAAGTAGATTGTGATGCTAGTGGTACTACAATAGGAGATGTTATGAGCCAAGAAGGTAAACCTGTTGCGTATTTCAGTGAGAAGTTAAATGATGCCAAGAGGAAGTATTCTGTATATGATCAGGAATTTTATGCTATAGTTTAGGCATTAAAGAAGTGGAGATATTATCTTCTTCCTAAGGAGTTTGTTTTGTATACTGATCATCAAGCTTTGCAATATTTGAATAGTCAAGGAAAGTTGAATCAGAGGCATTTGAAATGGGTTGAGTTTTTGCAGAGTTATACATTTGTTTTGAAACATAAGAGTGGAAAGTCTAATAGAGTTGCAGATGCTCTTAGCAGAAGGCAACTATTGCTGACAGAAATGCAGATTGAAGTGGTTGGGTTCAAGGAACTCAAGAATTTGTATCCAGAGGATCTTGATTTTGGTGAAGCTTAGAAAGCTTGTACAGAACCTGTTACTCTAGACAGGATGAAATGGTTGGATTTCATCATCCAGGATGATATGCTATTCAGAGGGAGTCAGTTGTGCATTCCACGAAGTTCTATGAGGGAGAATCTCATCAAAGAGAAGCATAGTGGAGGATTGGCTGGACATTTTGGTCATGATAAAACTGTTGGCTTGGTTAGTGAGAATTATTATTGGCCGCAGTTGCAGCAAGATGTGAAGAAGTTTGTACAGAGTTGCAGAGTATGTCAGATGGCAAAAGGAGTGAAGCAGAATACAGGATTGTATCAGCCATTACCTGTACCAGAGAAGCCTTGGGAGGATATCAGCATGGACTTTGTTCTTGGTTTACCGAGGACTCAGCGGGGGCATGATTCAATTTTTGTGGTGGTTGACAGATTTTCAAAGATGGCACATTTCATTCCCTACAAGAAGACTAATGATGCTGTTCATGTAGCAGAATTGTTTTTCAGAGAAGTAGTGAGACTTCATGGTTTGCCAAAGACCATAGTTTCAGATCGGGACACTAAGTTTGTTGGATATTTCTGGCGTACATTGTGGAAGAAGTTGAAGATAGATTTGAAGTTCAGTTCATCACATCATCCACAGACTGATGGATAGATAGAGGTGGTGAATAGGAGTTTGGAAAATTTGCTGAGATGTTTGGTTGGAGATAAGCCAACGGGATGGGATTTGATTTTACCATAGGCAAAATTTGCATACAATAATTCTGTCAACAGGAGCACTGGTAAATCACCATTTCAGATTGTATATGGAAGTAGTCTAAGAAATGCATCTGAATTGAGGAAGATAGATAAAGGAGAAATAAGTAGTGCTGAAGCTGAGGATTTTACAGAACACTTGAAGAACATCCATGGGGAGGTGAGGAAGCATATTACCAAGATGAATGCACAGTATAAGGCTAAGGTAGATGAGAAAAGGAGGTATAAGGAATTTTAGGTCGGTGATGAAGTCATGGTTCATTTGTGGAAGGAGCGGTTTCCAGTTCGTACATATAACAAGCTAAAAATGAAGAAGTTTGGACCATGCAGGATATTGAAGAAACATGATTCAGGAAATGCATATGAGGTAGAATTGCCTACTGAGCTAAATATTTCACCAGTGTTTAACATTTCAGATCTGACAGAGTATCATGAAGGAGGTGTTGAAGATGAGATCACAGCAGCACAGTGGAGTATTCCAGCAACTAGTTCAGACACTAAGGAGATTGAAGATATACTGGATAGTCATGTTGGTAGAAGCACAAGGAACAGGACATATGAAGAATATCTGGTCAAGTGGAAACGATGACCTGTTGAAGATTCATCATGGCTAACAAAGGAGGAGGTTAACCGTCTTGGTTTTCCTCTACACACCTGAGTCGTGACAGGGTCACTTCTCAAATTACCTTGGGTGTCTGATGCAGGAGCATCCTGGGTGTAAGAGCAATCTTGCATCACCCAAAAATATTTATGTTTTTATATTCAATAAGGGTTATTTTGTGTAGAGCTGCTATTTATGGAAAGTTACTATTTTTGATAATTTTTGTATGTGCTCAGAATGATCTGATTTCTTTCTTGGAGGTTCATTTTGGTCATATAAGTCTGCCAGTAAAGTTTCATTGCCAGATCAAGTGTATATTGGAGGATATTGAAGATTTTCGGTATTGGCAGCAGGGTACAAAAACTTTGAACTCAGTTTTGAAGGCTTTAGAGGCCCCAGATGAGGTGAAAAATTTGGGTGACAGGTGCTTGCGTGGGTCAAGCTTGTAGAGCACTCCGTGGCATTTCCGAAATGGGGTTATAATAGCCGATCGGGTCAACTGGTGATGACTTATGATCTTCAGAAGTTGGGCCACCTGAAATGGCGAAAAATAATTTTCTTCAAAATTTTTGTTCGGGTTTCAAAGGTTATCTTGAGCTTACTATGATATAATGAAATGTAAAATAAAATAATTCTAAGTTTGGTCGGCCTTATTGGCTGAAATTCTGGAACCTTCCCAGGCGGTGAAAAATTGCCTATATAAGGAAGGCTGTATTATTGTCTTAGGTAGTTCAGAATAGTTCTGGGTAGTAGATCTGGGTATTGATTCGAGGCTTTGTCCTACAGAATATTGTAAGGGAATGCCCATGTGGCTTTGCATATTGTAATTCTAAAAGTTTGTAATTCCACATTTGTGGAGATAATAAGAAGCCAATTTTCTGTTCTTGCATATTGTTGTGGTTTCTCTATTTCTGTTATGTGTTTGTGGTATTAAGGGGAGCACCCTTCATCAATGACCTCTTAGGAGGCTTAATAGTACATCTTAGGGGTTGTAGGGTGTCTTAAGGGGTCCTAGAACCCATTAATACATCTTACAACCCCTTATGACACCTTACGAGACCATTGGAAGCCTAAGAGTATATCTTAGGGATTGTAAGGGGTCCTATAGTGTCTTCAAATACATTAATGTGTCCTATGACCTCTTAATACACCTTAATATATACTAGGACCTCTAAGATGTATTATTAGGGTTCCTAAGGTAGCCTAATAGTACATCTTATGGGTCATAAAGGGTATTAAGGAGTCCTAAGACACAATAATGTATCCTATGAACCTTTAAGACCACTTAAGACACCTTAATGTGTACTAGGTGTTAGAATATTGATGAGATAGATGACACTTATGATAAGTATGAAGAGAATGGTTGTCATTACTCAAAACAATTCAATTAGTGAGATCATTTTTCCTAAGTATGAGAAGTTACACCAATAGATACACATGTATAATCAATTGGTATGAACCATACTAATAAGGAAAGTACTATCATAATCAGTACACAAGAAGGTAATTAGTGAAGAAGACAATAAGTGAAGGTTAGACATGTAAAGGGAGAAGATTGATAAAGGATAATTGGTGAGACTATGAATCGGTACAGGTAAAAGTCAAGACACTAGCAACTGGTCATAAAGGTGAACATGTGCGGACATAGGTTATTGAACAATTTTATTTATTTAGCCAAATCGATCATCACAGTGGAAGATTCACTGAATTTGGACAATAGAGAAATTATAGTACATTCTTCAAGGAGATGACTGAGTCTATTTATTGGGAATTGTGCATAGATCTTTTTATGACTCCTAGGCATGTACAAAAAATAAACCTGAAGGAATATTGCACATTGGAAATGATAACATATGGTATGATTTGGCCGACGTGGTAAGAATTTTATGTTTTTTCAAGTGAACTGAGATTGGAGAAACACATTTGGAAATATTGAAAACCCTAATTAGGTTTTACACTTGGTGGTGAAGATAATATATTAGGAAAGAGTCTCAAGAAGAAACAAAGATGTTGAAGCATTTGTTGTTGTTGTTGTTGTGATGACTTGAAGCTGTGATCACAAAGCTATTTGTAGAGATGTTATAGAGTTGAAGTTAGAACAAGAATATAGCATAAGGGATCTGATTAGCATATCATAGTGCTTATCACATGTCAATTTTTTTTTTTTTATTCCTCATAGTTTCAACAAGTTTTAAATCCCTTAATTGAGTAGTCTTTAGTAGGACTCAATTGTAATTCCGTTAACAGGGTGAACAGTATAATAGTGAGATTAAATCCTTTGGCAATGTAGTCTATAATTGGATTGTAGATACTTATAACAAGGTATCAGTTACTCTTAATAGGGTGAGTCACCTATAATGTGATAGAATGTAAGCTCCTAACTGGGCACTATTTTCTACCACATTGAAGGATTGTGGGTTTCATCCCCAATGTGGTTTTTCCCTCTGACCAAGGGTTTCCATGATAAAAATAAGTGTGTTATGTGTGTGCATGCATTGTAATTTTATTTATTTCTCTTTTACTTGATACTTTCAATTATATTCTTTATGTTATGGAAGTTTCTTTTATTGCCTCTTAAGGGTATTAGTAAGAATTGGAAAAGTTTTATAAGTACTGATTCAACCCCCTCTCAATACCTATTATTTCCAACAATTGTTATCAGACCTTAGGCTCTCTAGAGGAAAATTTTGACAACTTGGGGAGTAGATATAAGGAAATGGAAAGCTATATCTATGAAAGATAGTTGGAAGCGAAAAATAAGATGATTGAAGAGTTGGAGAATAATCTAAGGACCTGACTAGTAAAAATAAAAGAATTGTCTGAACAACTAAGAGAAAGTATAGATACAAGTGAAATATCTAAAGGAAGTGTTAACTTTGAATAAGTTAAGGAAGGTATAGTTGATCTAATGGAAAATAACAAGATCCTAACTAAAGAAGCAACCAAAATGAAAAGAGAAGAAGAAAGTCAAGCCATAAGGATGTGTAAAGTGCTTGAATGCATGAGAGTTGTTGAAGATGAAAGATGAATTGTTGAAACTGCAAAAAGGGATGTTGAAGATATGATCAGAGAAAAGTATGCCATACTTCAAAGGTTGACACATGAGAACCATGTATTGAATGAACAACTAAGGGACACCGGTGATGAAAACATTCAAATGTGTGTTGAAAATGAAAGATTGAGGTAGGGAAATGAACAACTAAAGAAAGACTTGAAGATTGAAAGAGATACAAATTAGAAACTAAAGAAATATGAGAAAATAATGTAGGAGATTGATGAGAAATTGAAGAATCAAAGGAGACGTAAGGATACTTTTGGCCCAAGATATACTCGTGACAGAAAAATTGAAAAAGGAGAATCATCCAAGTCTAGTGCTGAGAAATAATCACAAGTTCCAAAGGGTAATACTTGTCCACAATGTAAGAATCCTACTAAAACCACTTGCTAAAATTATGGAAATCCTGGACACACTGCTAATGTATGTATAAGAAAACTGGTGAATGTTCCAAGAACTACTCGCTTTGATGGTTATTTTTACAATTGTAATAAGTATGGTCATCAAGATTATGAGTGCAAATCAATAACCAATACTAGATCATTTGAATGGAGTTTCAATGGCTACTGTTACTCATGAAATTTTTTTGGACACAAGGAAGAACATCGTAGATCAAGGGTACCATCACCAAGATTGTCTAACAAACTTGTGAGTGTTCTAAGAAGAGAAGGAAATATGAATGTCACATGCACCATTTGTGGGAACTATAGACACATGCGAGTGAACTATCAATTAAGGAACCCTATAGGTAATGCTAGACCCTAGAGGACAATAGGTATGACATCTTTTCATTGTCACAATATTGGACATCTAGCAAGATATTGTAGGTACAGGAACCAGTCACCAAGAAATGAAGAAGGGAAATATACAAATTGTTAATCTTGAGGAAATCAAGAACTAGATAAAGACAATATGGATGAAGAAAGGTGAACTAAATTCTTATGAAACGATAAAGAGATCCACACCACTAGGAAATGTGTAGATTTCATAAAAAATGTAAGCCTTTTTTGGCTTAGCGAGAGAAATGAAGGTAAGATTAATTTGAGACGCCCAAGAATAATGAGCAGTAATATCTATTTGCATAGTGAGATGCATTATTATTTATTTTTATGTATTACATTCAGTGGATTTGTTAAATACATTTGGTCATCACCAACTTTATCATTTACAAAAGTTATGTACTAATGCTAGTTTTAACATTAACTAGTGGAAGTTGTAATTTGTAAAAGTATGATATTAGTGAACTGCATTAAATGTTTTTTACCTAAGTATCTTTTGGAGAACTCTTTAGGAAAATAAATTCTATGTTAACCTATTCATTATTCACCTTGCATTTTTAAGAGCGCTTATAGGAGGAGAGAGCGATTATTCATTGTGATCGATTATGTGAATTGTTTGTGGTGAATACTTACAAAGAATTAAATTAAAAATTTGAAAACCCTAGTTGAGCTATTGAGTAGAGAGGTGATCATTTGTGAAGACATTTGGTGTGATTGAGATTTAGGCTAGAAACTTTATAGTGATATCATGGCATCAAAAATTGTGGAACCTAAATTGGTCGAGATAAAAAAGGAGGCAGAACCAAAACATAAGTTAAGTCTGTTGAAAGTTGTGGAAGTAGATAAAATTGATTCCCTATCCCTAGTTCCACCTAGAGTGTTACTAATTGAGGATGTGAGAATATTTATTTACTACAACATTATTGAATTAGGAGATGAGAAGATACAAGAATAATGCCTGGTAATGTGCAAGAACAAAGAACTGAAGGATGAGTTCAAAAATCTTTGGGTGAAGGGTTTGAAACACATTCTGGACCTACTGAAAATATTCAAAGAGGAATAGATTCAATATGTGTTGAGTCGGTTCCATGATCAATTCATCTAGATATAAAAACTAATCAAGGTCACAAAGGATTTGATTCATTTGATCACATGATTCTCAACGAATGGGAAACCATGTACCCTAAGGAAAATAGTGACACAGATGATGAAAAAAATAACAAAATCAAAACAAGATCACTGAGTGACAAGAATAGATGACATTAAAGATCAGGAGGTTCTATTTTCTTCAATGGTTGTCTAATACAAGGTCTATCTGCCAAGTCATTTGAATAGTGTGCCATGTGGAGCTATTCATGTTGCATATATAATTGTGAAGGAATGCATTTGATATGACCTAGCAGAGATGGTCATAACTTATTTATTGGATAATCTGAAGAGGATCCAGATTGAAAAGAAGAAATCTTTAAAATATCGATTGTTTTTGGTATGTATGTTTTTCTATGCTCAAAAATTTTTCTTGGTAAAGGTAATGTTACTTGAAAAAGGATAGGCCTCCACTGTATTAGATTAATGAGTACATCAGTGAACTAGGTGAAAACATAAATAATGTTATTTGGGGATACTTCAAAGACTTTAAAGATAGAATGCATAAAAGGTATATGACTCCACCTCACATAGTAGAGAAGTGCATGGACATAATTTCTTTCCTAGTGGATAATGACACTTACAAAATACAAGTAGTAGATCCAAGAGTTTCATAGATAATGGAAATGGGTTATGAAATAGATGAACCCTTTTTAACCCTACACATAGATGCATTATTGCAATTACTGATTAAAAAAACCACTAAAAGATATGGGATATATGTAGAAGCATATCAAAGAATAACCTTATAACTCAAAAATCCTAGAGTGGAGAGGAAAATGAAGAAAATTATAAGTTAATTGGAGGAGAAATTTGGAATTGATGAGGGTAGTAGTTCCACTGTAGAGAAGAAGAAAATTCTAGTCCTATGCAAAGAGGAAGGAAAAGAGGTTAAAAACTAAGACACCAAAACTACCATCATTGAAGGAAACTAAAGTGGAAGAAACTGAGGGAGGTCAATCCTTTAACCCTAAGCCACCAAGGCACGTCAACCTATAAAATAAAAAAACATATGAGAAGAGAAAAAATAGAGATCATACCAAGCCGTCTCCAAGAAAAAAGAAGAAACAAAAGGAAGAAGGAGAAATTCAGAAAACCAATTCCGATAAGGAGATTAAAGACTTAGGTAAGTCTAGGAAAATTGAACAAGTTATTAGAGAACATGGAATGATCAGAAACATTAGTAACTTTAAGTTTTCTAGGTTATCTAACGAGCAGAAAATAATTGAAGATGCAATTGTATTTCATATTTATAAATTCATTAGAGTTTCAAAACATCTTAAAGGTCATATTCCTGATGAATTATTTGAAGTAGTCAATGTTAGATGGGAAGATTCAATCAAGGATGAAAATAAAGTAAGAGAAAGAACTCTTATCTATAATATTCCACATTTAATAGTAAAAGAAGTGGATGAAGAACTTGAAAACTATAAAGGAAGATTCAATATTGATAATAGGACCAGAAAATTATTAGTTGGAAAAGAGAAAGAAGTTGAAGATGAATTGGTCATGATTTGGAGAAGGATATTAAATTTAGACCAACCAATGGTAGATGATAATATAGGTACATATCAAGGAGATGATAGATTCACCATGCATGAGCTAACATAAGGCATGTTGGGAAATGTACCAACACATTGACATAACAAAAGATACAACTAATGATGAAGATGACATAACTGATACTCTTGATTCTCCTATGATTGGAGATGAAGCTGAAGATACACTACCCCAGACACCATTGGAGATGAACACTATTGAGATTGATAAGGATATAGTTTATACTAAAGTCAACAAAGTTGATGAAGCAGAAAAGAAAAGAAAACAAGTAAATGAGACCATAGAGCAACCCAAGGATATTGATAAAGAGGACACTCAAGATAAACAAGTTGAGTAGAAGTAGGAAAAAGAATAGGAAAAGGAAATTGATAAGGACACACAAGGAGGCAATACCATAATAGGGGAACAAAGTACTCAAGATACTACCAGTACAAAATAGGTATCCCCTACAAAAAATACGCTAGTCAATACTCAAACTTTTAATCCAGTTGATACAAATAAGATAGATGATGTAAAAAATGGTGAAGAAGAAAAGACACAAAAGAATAGCACTCCTAGCTCTTCAAAAACCACAATACAAGATACTATTGACACAAAGAAAAGGAAGAGAATAGAAGAAGAAGAAGAAGAAGAGGAAGATAGAAATGATCTATAATTTTCTATTCTAAAGAAATAATTCAATAAATTGAAACCAAAAGAACAATTATTATTTTCATAGAAGCTAGTAGAAAAGGAAGAGAATAATAGGAAGAAGAAGAGGTATAAGAAGAAAATTCTAAGGAAACCAATTTCTATTTTTTCTGACTTAGTACCTTAAGCAAAGATTAATGAAGAAGAGCCATGAATTGATCAACTTAAAACTTTAACTAATGTAATCACAAGTTTAGATCATGACATAGAAGAAGAGATGACAATGAGGGCTAAGAAGAGGTTAGAACAAGAAATGATGGAGAATTTACTACAAAATATTAAACTTGAAAAACTTGCATTATTTCAACTAATTATAGAGCTTAACAAATTACTTCTTGATGTTGGTAAACTATTCACCAAGATATCCATACTCATTAACTTCACAACAAAAATAAAGATCAAGGAGGAGTTAGAAACTAAGTTGGCTACTATTGCACATCAATTAGACCCCTTGAATTGTTCATTAATGGACCATGCTACCAAACTAAAAGAACTAATATTCAAGAAGAGGGGACTCAAAGAGGAAGATGAAATAATAAGAATGACAGTGCTGGAGTTATAGGGATTCCTGACCCCTCACATGGATATAATCCAATCATACATAAAGAAGGATAAAGCATTGATAGGTACTATTGAAATGAGTACAAATAACATCATAAAAGATCTAGCATGTGGACTCCATGGTTAACATATTTCACTGTTAACATTAAAGGAGTCATGGGAGCACTCACTTGCTAGTTCTAAGGTACACTTGAAATATATATTTGATAAGATGTAAGACACACTTGTACATACAATTTTTCCTATAGGCTTTGTCATTATTTCCAAAATAGGGGGGGTATAGCACATGGAGTTTCCAATACATAGATGATTATCAAAGGGGGAATATAGAGAAGTAGAAAGGAAGTAATCAATTCAGGGGGAGTATATAACTTAGACATGGAGTATGTAAAATTACACAAGCTTTTAATGTTTTTTCTATCAATTCCAAATGGGGAGATTGTTGGAATATTGATGAGATAGATAAAACTTATAAATATGAAGATAATGGTTGTCATTGCTAAAAAATCATTCAATCAGTGAGATCATTTTTTATAAGTATGAGAAGTTACACCAACTGGTACATAGGTATAGTAAACTGGTATGAAGTATGATAATCAACAAAGTAGTGTGGTAATAAATATACAAGAAGGTAAATGGTGAATAGGATAACATGTGAAGGTCATGTTAGGAATAATAGTCCACCAACACAACTGAGAGCTGGGTAAATCAATTGTGAGACAAATTATTGAACATTGAACTTTATAAACTAAATACTCAATTAGAATATGAACACATTCAATGCAACACCATAACACAACCATATGTTGTCGAGGAAACCCTGTTAAAGGTAAAACCCCAATGGGAATTAGCACCCACAAATAATGTACTAAAAGTATAGTATCCCTATCAAAAGATTTAGCCTTGTTAGGAGATTGTTAATGCATATAGTACATAGTACCTATTAAAGGATAGACCCTATTAGGAGTCAAGATAAATAGTAGGCTCACTGCCTAGGCATACTACCTAAAGAAGGTTAAATGCACCTTCAGGACTCACTGTCTGAGGTACAACTATATAGAATAAGCACAATCCAATGAACTGGCTGATAGAAGCTGTCTTTTCTTGATTAGTTCCAATTAAGTTCTTCAATCAAAATATCTTCTCTACATCCATCAGACCACAAATAAAAGCTTGGAGCTAGACATTACCATTTTTTTCATGCCATCCTTTCTACATGAAACAACTCTTCTTTATACCCTATTGTAATAATCAATTAGGTTGGGCTATTAAGACTTCCCCAATGAGAAGATAATTAAATAAAGCCTTTCTAAGATACACATGGTTCCTTACACAAGTAAAAAATAATTTCAATTCATCAAATATAGTCTAGGATTTGAAATCCATGCTCGCCATCTTCTAAACATGTCACACCACTGTAGTTGGCCACAAATAGGTCTTTGCAAGACCACATGATTCAGTTGACATCACCAAGAACATAGAGACCCTATAATCATAAGAGACATTCTCCAAAACATCTTCTAACATGCCTTGAGCTCACAGGCCACAGTTCATGCTCACATGTAAGTTATCTCAGAAATACAAAGACCAATTGTGCTACTATCCACTGTCACTTCCCATTACCTAGTGTTTACTTAAACAACTATAACTCAATCTTTCTGTAACATTAATCCATGCGATCTTAGACATAAGATCATAGATCACCCATGTACACTTTCCAATCTTCACATGCTTTTAAACATCTGTACAATGTTCATATGCTTATGTAAGTCATCCATACACCTATCTATCTTTCTTTTTTAAAAACATATGTTGACATCAATGAAAATCCATGAATGTCAACACTTATTATTGAACCAATTCCATGAATATATGCCTTGGCATTGATGGAAACATATGATAAAATCTATCAACCCAAAAGTACACTTTTCAATACAAATTTCTCAATATCCTCAATTAAATTCTTCTTGAATCTCTCCCCCTTTGACATCAATGGAAAAGGGTTTCATTACTCTCCTCTGATCATCTCATCAAACAGATACAAAATGACCCAAATGTGTTATCTTTTCTTCATGTGGTCACTCCCCCTAAGGAGTAGATCAAAGCATCAAGTCTAGAGATGATATAGCTCTGAAATCCATTGGACTAATGCATTCCTGCATCAATTAAGTTTCACAATGAGGGGCTCTCACCCCCCGCATACCTCTGTGATATTTAAGGGTATCCTTTGGTAAACATTTTGTAAACATGTCTGCTATTTTTTCCTTTGTACTAATATACTCCAATATGATCTCCTTCTTTGCAACCTTCTCTCTCAAGAAATGATGCTTTATTGAAATATGTTTAGTTTTGGAATACATAATTGGATTCTTTGGCATATTCACTATGCTAGTGTTATCAAAATGTATAACCATAGGCTCTTCAAAATTTATCCCAATGTCCTTTATCATTTGTTTCATCCAAAAAATCTGAGTATAATTTATAGTAGCAACAACATACTCTAATTCAGTAGCAGACTGAGCTATATAGTCCTTCTTCCTACTTAACCATGAAACTAATCTTTTCCCAAGGAAAAAAAACACCTCTACTTGTACTCTTTCTATCATCCACACTTCCTTCCAAATCAACATCAGTATAAGAATGAAAAATAAATCATCTAATTTATCATACCATAAGCCATACTCAAGTGTTCCCTTCAAATATTTGAATATCCTTTTTATAGTAGAAAGGTGAGTCTCTTTAGGATCTTCCTGATATCTTGCCACAATTCCAACTATATTAACAATATTTGGTCTAGTGTGAGTTAGATATTGTATGCCTCCAATAATTGATCTTTACATTGTCTGAAAAACACTCTAAATTTCAGTAGTATTAGTAAATTTGTAACCAATGACCATGGGTGTTCCAATAGGTTTACAATCTTCCATTCAAAATTTCTTCAACATTTGTTTAAGATATTTTGTTTGAGAAATAAAAATAAGATCTTTATTATGATTAATTTGCAACCCAAGGAAAAATTTCATCTCGCCAATCATTGACATCTCAAATTCATTTCCTTTTCCTTAGATAATTTCTTACTCATTTCATCATTGCCTCCAAAAATAATGGCATCCACAAAAACTTCAAATATTAATATTCCTTCCTTACTAGTTTTTAAGTATAAGTTACTGTTAGCATTACCTTTTCTGAAACCAAGACTAATTAAATACTTATCCAATCTTGCATACCATGCTCTAGGTGCATTTTTAAATGTATACAATTCTTTCTTTAGTTTATAGACTATATACTCATTCTCTGTCAAAGAGAATCCATCAAGTTGTTCAATGCACACTTCTTCCTCTATAGCTCCATTTAGAAATACAGATTTCACATCTATTTGATATATTTTAAAGTATTTATGTGCAACATAAGCAATAATTAGTCTTACTGCCTCAATCCTAGCAATGCGAGAAAATGTTTCTTCAATGTATATGCCTTCTTGTTGCAAGTATCCTTTACGAACCAGTCTTTCCTTATTTCTTACAACAGTTCCTTCCTCATTCATTTTGTTTTTGAAAACCCATTTAGTTCCTATCACATTCTTATCTTTAGGTATAGGATCCAATTCCCAAGTCTGTTCTTCATTATCTGACCCAATTCTTCCTACATTTCTTTAGTCCAAGATTCATCTCTACATGCTTCATTAGCAGTTTTAGGTTCAACTTGAGAAATCAAACAAATTTCATTCCTTAGTCCAGATCTTGTCAACATTCCTTTATTATCATCACAAATGATGTGATCTTTAATATGGTTATTATTTACATACTTGGGTGTATTTTGAATATCATTAGAGTCATTCAAACATATCTCCATTTCATGATCAAGCTCAAAAGGTTCTTCTTGATTTATAGAAACTTCTTTATTATCTGAATTCTGACTGTAATCATATACTCTTTCCTGAATATGAAACTTATCATCAATCCTTATATTAGCACTTTCAATTATCTTTCTCAATCTCAGATTGAAACATTTGTAAGGCTTTCTCTTAGTGGAATAACCAAGGAAAATTACTTCATCACTTCTAGCATCAAACTTTCATATCTCATCATCTCTTTTGATATAACATTTACTACCAAATATTCTTAAATATTTCATAGTAGGAGTATGATTAAACCATAGTTCATAAGGAGTCTTACTTTTACTTTCTCTGATCTAAATTTTGTTCAAGGTATAAATAGAAATACCAATAGCTTCTCTCCAATGAACATGTGACACATTTCCTTCTAGCAACATAGTTCTATCAACATCTAATATAGTTTTATTTCTTCGCTCTGCAATCCCATTCTATTGTGGTGTCTTAGGAGATGATGTTTGTCTGTATATTCCATGCTCTTCATAGTAGTTATTAAACATATCTGAAGTATAATATCCACCTCTGTCTGATCTCAAACATTTTATCTTTAAACTAGATTCATTCTCTACTTTTTCTTTAAAAATATTAAACTTGTCAAAAGCTTCAGAATTTTCTCTAAGAAATGCAGCCCACATCATCCTAGAAAAATCATTAAAAAAAAAGTATGAAATACGTTTCATCATAATAAGATCTTGTTCTTGTAGGACCACACAAATATTTATGTACCAAATCCAACTTCCCTTTAGTTGAGTAAGATTTTCTTTGAAAACTGCTTCTAGTTTGTTTCCCCATTACACATTCTCTACACATGGTATTGGATGTTTTTAAAATATTCGGTAGGTCTCTAAAAGAATTTTTCATACTTTATTTCATAATATTATCAAAATTAAAATGAAAAAATCTTCTATGCCATAACCAACTATCACCAATCTTTACAACAAAACAAGAAGCCTTAGATGTATTCAGCCCAAATAAATTACCTCTTGATTTAGTACCTGATGCGATCAGATCTCCAATCTTACTTTTGATAGAACATTTCCCATGAATGAAATTCAATTGATAAACCTTGTCTATAAGTTGTCCAACACAACAAATTATGCTTAAGTCCATCAACAAGTAATACATCATTAGTATTAGTCTTACCATCCAGAAAAGTTGATCCAACTCCAATGATAAAATTAGGGGTATTATCACCAAATATAGCTAAACCACCATCATACTTAGTTAGCTTAACAAACTTACTCTTATCACCAGTCATATGATGTGAACAACCACTATCTATGATCCATTCTGATTTCTTCTCAACATGTGAAACTAGGGCTTTCTCTTCATGAATAGGTTCATTATTTTTAATAGAAATAAATCCAATTTCATCATAGTCTACATTATCATCATCAGAAACACCTTCACTAGCATATTAACTGATGACCTAAAATTGATTGAATAACTTGGTGAACTGAAGAGACAGTGATTAGAGATCACTGATCTATTAAAGTGATATGTAAGATGATTAAATCAGTCAATATGTTGTCATTGATGTCAACTAGTTTTGACTATACTTATCATGATAGTTACAAACATATGAACATCTGAAAAAGGAAGAAATGGCAAAGAAATGAGATATCTACATAAGGACAAGATGGATATGATAGATAAGGATAAGGTATACATTGGGTAACTTATTGATGATTCTATGGAATTATGTTGTTGACTTGTGCATGTTGCATTATTATATTATGAAGAAGAGATTAGAATTGAACAAGTTAATGTGGTCGGTAATTGAAGATTTCTGTATACACTGAGTTAATCTTGTGTATACCAAGTGACAATAATAACTGATTTTTTTATCACCAACACATTCAGTATTAACTAAATATGGATGAAAACATTAAATGTTATAACAACCGACTAAAATTTGATGAGTTGGAAATTGCATATGATTTCAAGGTAAGAGATGAAGTTTTTTATAAGATCCACGACTGAAAAAATTCAGAGATGTTCAAAGGGAAGAGAATGAAATGTGTTATTCACACATCTTCTGAGGAAGCTTGAAGTGACAAAAATGGATGATGGAGATTAAGAGGCAAAATCTAATGGCTGATATGTAAACTGTTTACACATCTATTTAAGAGACATGCAATTCATTATTGAATTATGTGAGATGAATAGAGACTACAAAATATTTTGCGTGAAGACATTTTTCATGTATACCTGATCAAACTGGTTATAGATAGAACTGAGCTGAACTACAGGCATAATCAAATGATAGAGATATATACACTGAGTGAAGTAAGATGGAGGATATAATGGACTAAACTGATTAATGATTACAAGAGTTATTTTGAGCTTAGCATAGATTTGAATACTTGAAAATTGAGTTGTATTTAAATTAGATCACTACTGTATCAGTTTAATCATTGTTACAACAAAATATCTTAACCGAGTGGCCTTAACAATGTTTTGTATTTCCATATGACATTCAAGGAATGTTAATTGTTTTCTTTTTGACCCCATAGTGAATTCTGGTCAAGAGTTAACTGTTAGTGATAAATCCTCTAACTAGGTCACACCTAACAATGTGCATTGTAACCTTTAATAGGGTTGGCTCCTAACTGAGCTCACTTCAGAAGAGTGAAATATTTTGGATTACCAGTCCCAGATGGTTTTTCCATTAGTAGGGTTTCCACATTAAATATTTATGTTATGTGTTATTTGTTATGATTTTTTTTCTATCATACTTTACATATTTCATATTTGATAAATCGGTAAAGATAATTTTTGGAAATTACTGGTATTCAGTAAATGAATCGAAAAGATAGTTATCTTATCTTATTGAGTTGTTTGATTTGTTGAAAAAAGTTTCAAAAAGTACATCTAAGAGTTTGGGACTGTAGGATAATTGATTTAACTGATTCACCCTCCCTCTTAGTTATCTTACAATTGGTATCCGAGCATATTGGTTGCTTGGAGGAAAGTTTCAAAAACTTAAGAAAAAGATCACAAGATGTATAAAAGGGAAGTGCCTAAGCTGAACAAAGATAACTTCTTGACATGACAAAGCAGGATGAGGCTACACATATCTAGAATTGGAGAATCTTCTCTTCAACTCCTAGACAATGGGTACATACAACTGACTATTGGACCTTTGATAGTTGATTAGCTGAGAGATAGACATGAATACAACATGACAATGATAGAGATTACTATTGTTCTATCTGATGCAAAATTTGAAGATATCAAAGTATGGACTACAATGAAAGAAATGTGGGACAAACTTGCACTAGTTCATGGAGGAGATGTTAATATATTAAGAGTAAGAGCTGAAAGTGTTAGAGGAAGATTTGATGATATGAAGATGAAAGAACATGAGAACATCACACAATACTCTAACCAAATCAAGGAGGTGGTTAACGCTATCTAAGGAGCAGGGGGTGTTATTGATGAAGACACTGTTGTGAGTAAAATTCTTAGAACCTTGCTTCCTATCTATGCTATTAGAATCTCTACTATTCATAAAATGAGATCTGCATCGAACAATGTTCTTACACTTGATAGTCTAAGTGATAAGTTCACTAATTTTGATCTAAATAACTATGATAATAGTATTGTACTGAGTGTTGAGTCTGCATTTATGTCATCCTTGAAGATTGGTAAGTCTAGTAGTAAACATAACATAAGAAATGAAAGTGGTAGTGATACTTAATATGAGCTTGATGAGCTTGAAGCACTTATGGCTAGGAGACTTCAAAAAGGTAAAGGAAGGTATAAGGTAAAGTTACCTCTATCATATTTTAATTGTAAAGAGATTGGCCATATTGCTGCTAGATGTCCTAATAGGAAAGATGAAGATAAAGACAATGATCAATCTGGTGATGGAAAGTTTGGTAGAACAGATTACCAAGAACACAGAGGAAACCAATACTATGACAAAAGAAACAATCAAGACTACAAAGACAAAGACAAGAAGGCATTCTACCTTGTTGAAGATGATGATGTTGATACCGACCCCGACATTGATGATGATATTGAAGTGGTATTTGTTGTATTGAAAGATGATTCAGAAGAAGAAGAAAGGTATGTAGAAATGCCACTTATATCTAAAGTTAGCAAGAGATATAATGGAGGATTTGTTAAAATGGAAAATGATACACCTTGTCTAGTGAAAGGAAAATGATCTATCTTGTTGAACAAAACGATTAGATGTGAGAATGCATATTGGGTGAAAGGACTTAACTATAATATATTGAGTGTAGCACAATTGAATAATTTAGGTCACCGAGTTTCATTTGAAAGTATAAAGGTGAAGATCTATGATGAAACTAGAAAGTTGGTCGGTACTGGTGAACAATCCAAAGGTAATCTATTTTATCTAGAAAATGCTAAAACTTCTTGCTTGTTAGCTAGAAATGAAGATGTGCGGTTGTGGCATAAGAGATTGTGTCATGTGAATTTTGACAACATGGTTAAGATCAGTAAGAAGAGAAGAGTTTGAGGTTGACTGAGTCTAACTAAACTTGACCATGTCATGTGCAATCAATGTCAGAAAGGGAAGATGAATAAATCTAGTTTTAAAAGAAAAGACTATTCTTCTAAAGGTATTTTGGAGTTGGTACATACCAACTTATGTGGTCATATGAGAACTTAGAGTTATTATGGTGACAAATATTTCATTTTATTTGTTGATGAATACTTTAGGATGATGATAGCTATGCTTTTTGAAAGAGAAATCTAAAGCTTTCATACCGTTTAAGTGGTATAAAGCTAAAGTTGAAAAGGAAACCGTGAAATATCTAAAATGCTTAAGATTTGATAGAGGAGGCGAGTTTATTTTTGATGAATTCACTAAATTTTTTAATGAGCAAGGAATTAAAAGACACGTTTCTACACCCAAGACACCACATCAAAATGGTATTGCAGAAAGAAAGAATCAATATGTAGTTGATTGTGCCAGAACACTAATGATTGAGAAAGATGTTGCACAAATGTACTGGCAAGAAGCTGTTAGCATTGCTGTATACACATTGAACCAAGTTCAACTGAAGAAAAATAAAAATAAGACACCTTATGAGCTATGGTTTGGCTACACACTGAATGTAAGTTATTTCAGAATTTTTGGAAG
Source organism: Chamaecyparis obtusa (assembly GCA_027943335.1). Classification (NCBI taxonomy): domain Eukaryota; kingdom Viridiplantae; phylum Streptophyta; class Pinopsida; order Cupressales; family Cupressaceae; genus Chamaecyparis; species Chamaecyparis obtusa. Next base: position 89,820 of record BSBK01006406.1, read on the forward strand.
CAGATGTTACATTTTGAAAGATTATAGAAATGGTAAATTTGATTCTAAAGGTGATGAAGGAATATTTATTGTATATTCTTCTAAGAGAAAAGCATACAAATGTTTGAACAAGGCTACTAATAAAATGATTGAAAGTGATAATGTGAAAGTTGATGAGTTTGCTGAGAAGAATGATGAAGAAAGTAGGAAGGAACTAGAAGACTATGGTAGGTTTACATATATTGAGCATCCAAACTATCAACCCAAGCCACGGGATGAGTCTATCAAGCGATGGAAAAATGCTACCAAGAATTAGAAAATGCAAACCGAGAACTAAGAAGATTCTAACGAGGAAGAAAATGAACCTAAACTGAATGATGAGAAAAGAAGAGAGGAAGTATTGGCAAGATTTGTTATAAGACACCATCCACAGAACTAGATTATTGGAGACAAGCAAGCTGGCATGATGACATGAAGTAAGTTAAGACATAACACATGTTTAGTTTGTGAATTTGAGCCTAAGAATGTTAGAGATGCACTTGAGAATGATGAACGGATTAAGGCAATGAATGAAGAAATTGAACAGATAGAGAAAAATGAAACATGGACATTGGTACTGAGACCAAGTGATAAATATGTAATAGGTACTAAATGGATTTTTAGAAATAAGTTGAATGAGAATGGTGAAGTAAATAGAAACAAAGCAATACTTGTATGCAAGGGATATGCACAAGAAGAAGGTATTGATTATGGTGAAACTTTTTCACTAGTAGAAAGACTTGAAGGAGTCAGAATATTACTTGCATATGCTGCACATAAAGGTTTTAAAGTATATCAAATGGATGTGAAATGAACATTTCTGAATGGAATTATTGAGGAAGAGGTCTACATAGAACAACTTAAAGGTTTTATTGATCCAAATCAGAAGAATATGGTATGTAGATTGCACAAAGAAATGCATGGACTGAAACAAGGACTGAGAGCATGGTATGAAAGATTACATGCTTATCTTATTAGTATTGGCTTTGTGAGGACAAGTGACAATAACAATTTGTACATGAAAGGAGAAAATGATGAGAATATTCTAATTGCTGAAATTTTTGTTGATGATATAATATTTGGAAGATATGATAATATTTGCGAATCTTTTGCTGATGAAATGAGAAAAGAGTTTGGAATGTCAATGTTTGGAGAGATTAAATTATTTCTAGGTTTGCAGATTATACAACAAAATGATGGGATTTTCATAACACAATCAAAATACATCAAGGAAGTGTTGAAGACTTTTGGCATAGAAGATCCAAAATCGGTAGGTATACCGATGGTCACAGGATGTAAGTTGACAAAAGGTGATGAATCAACTGAAGTAAATCAGACACTGCATAGATCAATGATTGGAAAATTGATTTATGTGGTACATAATAGGCCTGATATAGCACATGCAGTTGTGATTGTAGCAAGATTTTCTGCTAATCCTAAGGAATCACATATGATTGTTGTTAAGAGGATTCTGAGATATTTGAAGAAAACTAAAGATTATGGTATATGGTACAAAAAGGAAGGAAATTTTGAGTTATGAGTCTACACGGATGTAGATTGGGCTAAAAATATAGATGACTGGAAGAGTACAACCGTTGGAGCATTCTTTTTGGGAGAAACTCTTGTAACATGGATAAGTAAGAAACAAGCATCTATTTCTCAGTCTACTGTTGAAGTAGAGTATGTTGCTACTGTTTCTAATTGTTCAAATATTGCATGGATAAAAAAATTGTTGGAAGGAATGAATGAGGTGATCACTGATCCATTGATTATATATTGTGACAACACAAGTGCTATAAACATTTCCAAGAATCCGGTGATGCATTAAAAAATAAAGCACATATCTATTAAGTATCACTATTTGAGGGAACAAGTACAAGAAAAGAAAGTGAAACTGGAGTTTGTGAAGTCTAAAGAACAAATTTTTGATATATTTACCAATCCCTTATCAAAGGACACTTTTGAGTACTTGAGTAGTAGACTAGGGGTCCATTCCCTTTCTATCAGTCACTAAGGTGATCAGGAAGTTGCATCAACGTGTACTTTATTAGAAAATCATTCATGTTGATGCATGTAGCTCACACTTTAGGATTCGTAAGGTTGTGAAAGATTGTAGAAGCTGGGAGCATAGAATTGTATATTAGTACATGAAGGCACTTGATCTAGACCAAACAACAGAGAACTAATTGGCTGCTGAAGAGCTATTTATTTTCTTTTAGCATTGTTTTCAAAGGGAGAGAGATTTATATGAAACATCTATCCACTACAGGGAGAGAAAGAGTTAGAGAACCAAAGAAGATAAAATCTATAGGGAGAGTCTGCATTAAATGCTGTTGTAGTGATTAAACATATTAAATATCAAGCTAGGGAGAGCTTACCAAGCTACATCATTTATTTATATAGTTATAGAACAAATGTTTGGTATGGTATGGTATATTTAATATTGTTTGTGTTTCCATCAATGCCAAAGGGAGATATTGATGACCTACAACTGATCGAATAACTTGATGAATTTAAGATATAGTGATTAGAGATCACAGAGCTATTAAAGTGATATGTAAGATGATTAAATTAGTCAATATGTTGTCATTGATGTCAACTATTTTTTACTATACTTATCATGATAATTGAAAATATCTGAACATTTGTAGGAGGAAATGGTGAATAAATATGATATCTACATAAGGACAAGATGAATATGACAGATAAGGATAAGGTATACATTGGGTAACTTATTGATGAGTCTATGGCATTATGTTGTTGACTTGAGAATGTTGCATTATTCTATTATGAAGAAGAGATCATAATTGAACAATTTAATATGGTCAGTAATTGAAGATTTATGTATACACCGAGTCATTTTTGTGCATATCGAGTGATAGTAATAATCGAGTTTATTATCACTGATGCATTCAGTATTAACTGAGTATGGATGAAAACATTAAATGTTATAATAGCTAACTAAAATTTGATGAGCTGGCAATTGCTTATTATTTCAAGGTAAGAGATGAAGTTTGTGATAAGATCCATGACTGACAAAATTTAGAGTTGATCGAAGGGAAGAGAATGAAACATGTTATTCACACATCTGCTGAGGAAGCTTGAAGTGACACAAATGGACGATGGAGATTAAGAGGAAAAATCTAATGGCTGATATGAAAATAGTTTACACGTCTATTTAAGAGACATGAGATTCATTGTTGAATTATGCCGGATGAATAGAGATTGTAGAAGATTTCACGTGAAGAAATTTTTCATGCATACTTAATCAAACTGGTTACAGATAGAACTGAGTTGAACTACAGGGATAACCAAGTGACAAAGATATATACACCGAGTGAATTAAGTTGGAGGATATAATGGAGTGAATTGATTAATGATTAGACAAGTTATTTTGAGCTAAGCATAGATATGAATACTTGAAAATTGATTTGTATTTAAATTAGATCACTACTGTATCAATTTAATCATTGTTACAGAAAAATCTCTTAACCAAGTGGACTTAACAGTCTTTTGTATTTCCATATGACATTCAAGGAATGTTAATTGTTTTCTTGTTGACCCCATAGTAAATGCTGGTCAAGAGTTAACTATTAGTGATAAATCCTATAACCAGGTCACACCTAATAGTGTGCATTGTAACCTTTATCAGGGTTGGCTCCTAACCGAGCTCACTTTAGAAGAGTGAAATATTTTGGGTTACCGGTCCCAGGTGGTTTTTCCCTTAGTAGGGTTTCCATGTTAAATCTTTGGGTTATGTGTTATTTCTTATGATTTTTTTTCTATCATACTTTACATATTGCATATTTGATAAATTAGTAAAGAAAGTTTTTGGAAATTACTGGTATTCGGTAAATGAACAGAAAGATAGTTATCTTATCTTACTGAGTTGTTTGATTTGTTGAAAAAAGTTTCAAAAATTACATTTGATAGTTTGGGACTGTAGGATAACTGATTTAACTGATTCACCCCCTTCTTAGTTATCTAACAATTAACATTCCCTATTTGTTGAATAATTAGGTCTATGAAACTTATGCTTAGGAACCCTTGTAGGGAATCTAGATGCAAAATGACCAATCTTATTACATGAAAATCATTTCAGTGGTAACTTTCTTTCAAACTTTCCCTTGCCTCACTTTTCTCTTCTTGTGATCAAAGCCTCAATTTCATCTAATTTCCTTTCTTCTTCTTGTATCATTTCCTATTCATTAGCATAATCATCAATCTCTTCTCGCAAACCAATCCTACTATTGCTCGCTAGACTTGATAAAGTCCTTTTATCATTATGTGCATTCACCTCAAATACCGATTCAAACTTAGGTAATGAATCTTGAAGTCATGTGGCCTCAAATGTAGTTAACTTCACAATCAACATCTCTCTATTAAAGTTCACTATCAAAGGTATGATCTCCTCTATCGCTTGCACTTTAGTTTTGTACACAGGTGTCAAAGATCTAAAAAACATTGCGATCACTTCTTCACTATATGTGCGTCTAAAGTCTCTAATGCTAATAAAAGCCTTTGTAACCCTATGTACACATGCTTTGACATTTTCATCATCTCTCATTCTAAATTTTTCCCTCTTTGTCTTCCAATTCTGTAAATTCTCATTGTTAGTAAACTTGTCTCCTTTGTAGAGTTCTTCCAATGTTGAACATATTTTGCATGTTGAATCCAAATCCTTAACCTTAGTAAATTCTCCTTTAGATAGTACACTAATAAATTCTTCCCTTGCAACCATGTTACAAGAAAATATCTTCTTTTGATCTTCTATAGCACTGTCTAATTCATCTTGAGGCTTGATATGCTCTTCTTTCTTTATTATCATCCAGTAATTGATACCCAAACACAACAGATGTGTTCTCATCTCATTCTTCCAACTGTCAAAAATTTTAGGATCAAAATTTAGAATTTCCTTCCTATAGAATTCCATCTCCAAGATCACCTCAAGTTGTCAAGCTTTCTCTTCAAGGACCAGAGGTTCTGATACCAATTGTTAAAAATAAAAGTCCACCAACACAACTGAGAGGGGGGTGAATAAGTTGTGAGAAAAAATGTTGATCTTTGAACTTTAAAAACTAAATACTCAATTAGAATATGAACACATTAAATTCAACACCATAAAAAAACCATACTTTGTTGAGGAAACCATGTTAAATGTAAAACCTTGGTGGGAATGAGCACTCACAAAAAATGTGCTATAAATATAGTATCCATGTCAAAAGATTTAGCCCTATTAGGAGCTTGTTAATGCATACAATACATAGTCCCTATTAAAGGAAAAACCCTATTAGGAGTCAAGAGAAATAGTAGGCTCACTGCCCAGACATACTTCCTAAGGAAGGTTAAATCAACCTTCATGATTCACTGTCTGAGATAAAACTATATAGAAGATGTACAATCCAATGAACTAGTTGATAGGAATTGTATTTTCTTGATAAGTTCCACTGAATTTATTCAATCACAATATCTTCTCTACATCCAAAAAAATTCACAAATACAAGCTCGCAACTTCACATTACCATATTTTTTATGCCATCCTTTCTACAAGGAAAAACTCTTCTTTATACCCTATTGCAATAATCAATTAGGTCATCTAGTTAAGACTTCCCCAATGAGACAACAATTAAATGAAAGCTTGATAAGGTACACACGGTAGCTTACACAAGTAAACAATAATTACAATTCATCAAATATACTCTAGGATTTTATATCCATGCTGACCATCTTCTAAACATATTACACCATTATAGTAAGCCACAAATAGGTCTTCACAAGAACACATGATTCAACTGACATCACCAAGAACACAAAGACCCTAGAAGCATGAGAGACATTCTCCAACAAATCTTCTAATACATCTTGAGATTGCAGGTCACAGTTTGTGCCTAAATCCAAATTATCTCATAAATACAGAGACCAATTCTATCACTATCCACTATCACTATCCAGTACCCAATCTTCACTTAAACAATTTTAGCTCATTCTTTCTGTAATATTAAGTAGTGTGACCTAAGACATAAGATCATAGCTCATCCCTATACACTTTCCTATCTTCACATTCTTTGAAACATCTGTAAAATGTTCGTAAATTATGTCAATCATCCATACACTAGTATGTTTGTATTTTTCTAAAACATATGTTGACATCAATGACAAACCATGAATGTCAACACTTATTACTAAAAAAATTCCATCAGGTCAGATAGGTAAAGAGAGCATATTGGTAAAGGAAAACTGGTGAGACTTCAAACTGGTACAAGTAAAAGTCAAGACACTAGGAACTAGTTAGAAATATGAACAGGTACAGATAGAGGTTATTGAACAGTTTTACTTATTTATCCAAATCGGTCATGACGGTTGAAGATTCATTGAATATAGACAATAGAGAAAATTTAGTACATTGTTTGAGGAGATGATTGAGTCAACTTATAGGGACTTATGCTTAGATATTTTTATGATTCCAAGGCATATAAAATTTAAGGAATATTACACAATGGAAATGATAACATATGGTATGATTTTGACGATGTGGTAAGGATTTTATATTTTTGTGAGTTAATTGAGTTTGGAGAAACGTGTTTGAAAATATTGAAAACCCTAATTAGGTTTTACACTTGGTAGTGAAGATAATATATTAGGATAGAGTTGCATGAAGAAATAGAGATGTTAAAGTAGTCGTTGTTGTTTCCATTGTTGTAAAAATTTGAAGCTACGATTACAAAGTTGTTTCTAGAGGTGTTGCAGATTTGAAGTTAGAACAAGAATAGAGAATAAGGGATCTAATTAGCATTAAAGAGTTCATATCATAGGTCAATTTATTTTTGTTGTATTCCTCATAGTTTCAACAAGTTATAAATCCCTTAATTGGGTAGTCTTTAGTAGGACTCAATTGTAAAATCCCTTAATAGGGTGAACATTGTAATAGTGAGATTAAATCCTTTGACACGGTAGTCTATAATTTACTACATGTGCATTTTTGGATTCGATTGTGTGTATTTTTTAGCATCAACATTTCAGATCAAACTATGTGATCCATCATCAGGATGAGAGGAGAGAGTGTAAGAATGGAAAAAATGAAGAAGCAGACCAAGCCATTCTCATGGGATATAAGGAAAGGAGAAGACATGGAAAACTGTCATCTCCTTGTCTTCTCCTTTCCTTATATCAAATGAGAATGGCTTGGTCTACTTCTTCATTTTTTCCATTATTACACTCTCTCCTCTCATCCTGATGATGGATCATGGAGTGTGATCCGAAACGTTGATGCTAAAAAATACACACAATCAAATCTAGAAATGCACATGTAGTTAAAAATGGATTGTGGAAATCTAATATTATTAGTCTATAATTGGACTTTAGATGCTTCTAAAAATGTATCCGTCACTTTGATAGGGTGAGTCACCTAGAAAGTGATAGATTATAAGCTCCTAGTCAGGCACTCTTTTCTACTATAGTGAAAGGATTGTGGGCTACATGCCAATGGTGGTTTTTCCCCTTGACCAAGAGTTTCCATGAGAAAAAATAAGTGTTTTATGTGTGTGCATGCATTTTCATTTGATTTATTTGACTTATACTTCATACTTTCAATTATTTGCTTTATGTTCTAGAAGTTTCTTTTATTTCTACTTAAGGGTATTAGTAAGAATTGGAAATTTTTTATAAATACTTATTCACCCCCCTCTTAGTACCTATTATTTATAACACTAAGACCCCTAATATATATTATATTAGGGTTCCTAAGGGGTACTTAGGTGTCTTAAGGGGTGCTAGGACCAATTAATGCATCCTACGACCCCTTACGAATGCTTCCAACCCCTTAGGAAGCCTAAGAGTACATCTTAGGGGTTGTAAGGGGTACTAAGACCGATTAATGTATCCTATGACCCCTTAAGACACCTTAATGTGTAATAGGACCCCTAAGATGTATTCTTAGGGTCCTAAGGTGTTGTAGGACACATTAATGAATTCTATAACCACTTATGACCCCTCAACCCCTTAGGAAGTTTAAGGATACATCTTAATCATTGTAAGGGGTCTTAAGTGGTCTTAAGACATAATGTTGTACCCTATGACCCCTTAAGACCCCTTGATGTGTGTGAAGACCCCTAATATATATTTTTAGGGTTCCTAAGGGGTACTTGTTAGAGTTCTTAGGCGCTAAGAGGGGGGAGGTGAATTAGGGAAAACAAATTTGAAACTAATTCAACCACCGATATAATTAATGTTATTAATACCTTCCAAGAAGTAAAGAATATAACATAAGTAAGTAAATAAAAGATAGAAATAGCATACATCCACAAAATAATTACACATGACATAATTATTTTTGCATGGAAACCCTTGGTTAGAGGGGAAAACTATGGTGGGGATGACACCCACAAGTCCACTACACCAGTAAATGAGTTTTCCCTATTAGGAGCTTACAATTACTCTTTTATGAGGGTTCACCCTATTAGGATTGATTAGTACCTTCTTAGAAGTAAAATCAGATCTATTAAGATCTACGTTGTTAGAGGATTTCAAAAATCTATTAAGAGATTACCTAGTTAAAGGATTTACAATAGGAACCTGTTAAAGTTCACCCGGTTAATGGATTTTCTTGTTGTAATTGCTAGGGAACAACAAGTTAAGTGATCTGGATGCAACACTAATTGATTGAAAAATCTAATATGTTTCTTTGTCTCTATGACTACTCACCAATCTGACTTTATCAGATATCTGATCGTAACCCTAATTGATTTCAGAATCAACCATAGCTTCCTTCACAAAATATCACAAAAACAACAACACAACAATAACTTTAATATGACAAGTACCACATATATACATTTCTAGCATTTAATTCATGAGACTTAAATATTTTCCCTCCAAAGTGATAATATCAATGTAAAACACAATTTCCTATGATCATGTAGGCTTACAATAAGATCTACATTATATTTCTCCAAAATAGTTAGGCATGTTTTGACTTTATCATGCACCACCATATTACTCCCAAAATAATATCCTTGAATCCATAATTATCTCCTGATCAATTCTATCACCAGTGTTACACATCATCATAACACTTAGTGGCATTGCAATCACAATACCTCTTAATGATCTAACATCTTTCAACTTACTCTCAAGAACAATAAGTGTTCTTACCTTTCTGAATGATTTTTTTACAAAAATATCTATCACCAATCAACAAAATGAGTTGTGGTCTAAAATAAACTCTACCCTGACTATGTTGATATTGTATATATGGCCAGACCTCATAATTATTTGAGTCACAACCGCTACCATATTGTTGACTTCTTTGGCTACCAATCTTCTGAACTTAACCATTTCTTGCATAACTGATTACTTATCCTTCACACTGATTACATACTATACTTCACTAATTATGATGTATGACTAAAATGACTTAGCTACCATAAATGAAAAAAAAACCAATTTATTCCAATTACTATAACCTTTCCAACTCAACACAATGCCAACAAACTCCCCCTTTGGCATTGATGGAAAATACTTTATGCATATACTTCACATATTACCCCTTAGCATTATCTCCCCCTTTGGTAGCAATGTGAAAGGTGGACTTACATCCTATCAAATATTACTTTGAATTTTATATTTTCTAACTCTAAGGATGTCTCCCATAACTTCTTCATGTGCTTAAATGCAATAATTTTATCAAATAAAATAGACAACAACTTCTCCATACTCTTCAAGTTTCTCATGTCAGCTATAGAAATTATCCCTTCAAACTTATTCACATGCTTCTATATGACATCTAATGTAGGGGATACGAATAATTGTATCTATAGTATACAAACCATTCTAATGTCTCGATCCTATTGTATTTTCTTCATCTTTTGAGTTAACTCCTTCACTTGACTACTAAAATTAGTAACTGATCTTGAAATGGGATCAAGCTTACCAGTTAAGCTTTCTAACAGCTTTAGAAATTCAGCTCTCTTTTGTTCCAAATCTTTCAAAAAATCTGAGTGATTAGAAATTCTAGTGAATATCTATCCTTCTTTCACCAATGAAGTCTTAACATCTTTTACTAAAACTATTAATTTTTCATTATCTTCAACAACCTTCTCCATTAGTTTTCCTATCATTTTCTTCTCTACTTTCTCCTCTGTCATTTTTACCATTGTAGACTATAGATATTTTCCTTGATTTGAAATGGCTTTTATCAATATATCCATTTGATCTATCACAAAGTCTTCTTCATCACACTCAACCTTGAGAACCAACTCAACTAGGATATCTCTTTATTGTATCAATAATCTTGTTTTCTTCTTCTCTGATATCATTTTATCTCTTTCATCTTTCTTCATCAATTATTCTAAGTATTGTTAGAAAGTAAAGTCCACCAAGATAACTAAGAGGGGGGGGGGGTGAATAAGTTATCAGATAATTATAACTTTTAACATCTTCAAAAAAAGTTAACCATGTAAGTAATGCAATTACTAACCATACAAAGATATTCATACACAATGACACAATAACACAAGATATGTTGACTAGGGAACCTCTTGATCAAAGAGTAAACCCCGGTGGGAATGATGCCCACAAAAGATGCACTAATATGAATATTCCTCGTGAGAGGATGCACTCTGTTAGGAGTCTTATGAAATACATTCAGTACATATAAATCCCTATTAGGAGATTTTGAATCCCTGTTAAAAGATTCTAACCTTGTTAAAAGTTATGGAAGACATAAAGACCCACTGCCCAAACAGCTTCAGGGTAAGATCACTGAACACACTGTCCAAATAACCTTGATATTATTCAATAGAATAATATGAAATATGTTACCTTCTTACTATGCCAAACCACACTCACTACTACACCAGATCTCAATTCTAGATCTCTGTACTTCGCATGTCTTCCTTCACAATTTCACTTTCACAACCTCTTAGGCTCTTTTCTTCACTTCATGCTTACATTAGCATGCAACCAAACCATGCTCACACTTCTTTCACATTAAAAATCTATACAATAAGGAAAAGAATTCCTTCCTTTATACCACACTCAAATAATTACAAATGAGTCAGCATATAATTACAAAATAAAAGTTTCCATACGCTACATCAAAATTACACAAAACTGTCAGCTTCCAAATACAATAATTCTTCACTCGTGTGATCGTGAAGTTTGTAATATGAACCATGTCATCATCAATGTGTCTCAAACTTCCCTTTAACTGCACAAAACTAGATTCCATCCCTTTTTGGAGATATCATCCGATTTCCACAAACCGCTACTCAGGAACACTGCCTGAATACTGCTTTTACCAAAATGCTCATAACTTTCATGAATCAATGAATTACTATCTGTGCTCTTAACCATAGACATATAATATATTAAAGAGTATAATATCAACATCAAATAGTTCCAACTACAATATCCCACATGCGCTAATCAAAACACTGTCTGCTTCTCTGCTATTCTCCAGAAGATCACTATGTTGACATCAATGAAAATCATAGTCATGAATGCAACAAAAACTGCTACAGAATGACTACCAACATCCAGCATTCATTCCTAACAATTCCCCCATTGGCATTGATGGCAACATAGATGAAAAACATCCAATGTTCCAAAAATCCAATACTACTGCACTGTTGCACTGATACTCTGAAAGTTCTTCAAATCTTCTTCATCAATCAAATCTTGCTTCATTATCCTATTAAGTTCTCTCCAAAAGATGTTCTATATTGTTTTTCGTGTATACTTCTCCCCCATTGACATCAATGACAAAAATTTCATCACTACGTCAACAACAACTCAATGTCCAAAGACACTGTTTTAGAAAATACATTCACAAAAGTCCTCATGACTCAGCTCAGATACACATAATCCCCCATAGAGGAAGTACCAACATCCAATATAGAAAAAGATAGGGCTCATATACAACTGGACAGATGCAATCAACTACATCATTACTAAAAAGTAGGTTGGGGCATAACCCCAAGCATACCTCTCAAATACTCAAATGTATCCTTAGGAAAAGGCTTTGTAAATATGTCTGCTATTTGTTCCTTTGTGCTTATGTACTCTAGTCTAACTTCTTTCTCAACAACTTTCTCTCTTACAACATGATACTTGATCTCTATATGTTTAGTTTTAGAATGCAGTATAGGATTCTTAGACATATTGACTGTGCTGGTGTTGTCACAATGTATAACAACAGGCTCAACAAATTTAATTCCAATATCCTTCAACATCTGCTTCATCCAAATTATTTGGTTACAATTTTTTGCTGCAGCTAAATATTCTACTTCTGCTGTACTTTGTGAAATACAATTATGCTTCTTTCTCAACCATGAAACCAATCTTCCTCCAAGAAAAAAGGCTCCACCACTAGTGCTTTTCTTATCATCAACACTACCTCCCCAATCAGCATCTGTATATGCACATAGGGGGAAATCATCAGATTTTTCATACCACAATCCATAGTCCATTGTGCCTCTTAAATATCTCAATATCCTCTTTACTACTGCATAATGTGATTCTCTAGATTCAGCTTGAAATCTTGCTACCATTCCAACTGAATGTTTTATATCCGGTCTAGTGTGTGTTAAGTACTGCAATCCTCCAATCATGGATTTGTATTTCTTTTGCTCAACTACCAGTGTTTCATCTTTGCTTGATAGTTTGTGTCCTGTAACCATAGGTGTTCCAACTAGTTTACAGTTCTCCATTCCAAATCTTTTCAGTAAATCATTCAAGTACTTTGTCTAGCTAACAAAGATACCATCATTATTCTATGTTATCTGTAATCCCAAAAAATATTTCATCTCACCAATCATGCTCATTTCAAATTCTATCTTCATTTCATCAACAAATTTGTCACTAGCTTCATCTTCTCCTCCAAAGATAATGTCATCAACAAAAATAACTATAACTAACAATCCATTTTCAATTTCTTTTGTGTACAGAGTACTATCTACTGTTCCTTTAGTAAATCCCAATTTCAACAAATATTTATCCAATCTAGCATACCAAGTTCTAGGTGCTTGCTTTAGTCCATATAATGCTTTCTTTAGTTTACATACCATATCTCCTTCTTGAGTTAAAGGAAAACCTTCAGGCTACTCAATGTAGACTTCTTCTTCCAATTCACCATTCAGAAATGAGAACTTCACATCCATCTGATACACTTTGAATTTCTTAAAAGTTGCATAAGCCAAAAATATTCTTACTGCTTCAAGTCTTGCTACTGGTGCAAAGGTTTCTTCATAGTCAATTCCTTCTTTTTGCGAGTATCCCTTACATACTAATCTTTCTTTGTTTCTTACTACTTCTCCTTGTTCATTCATCTTGTTTCTGAATACCCATTTAGTTCCAATCACATTCTTGTCTTTAGGTCTAGGAACCAATTCCCATGTCTTGTTCTTTTCAATTTGATCTAGTTCTTCTTTCATGGCATTAATCCAATGTTCATCTTCACAAGCTTCATTAGTAGATTTAGGTTCAATTTGAGAAGTCAAACATAAATGTACCTTATTTCTAGTCATAACTCCTCTATCCAAACTTCCAATAACTTATTCAACAGGATGATGTCTAGATAGATACCTGTTCGATGTCATAGTCACAAATCTTGCTTCAACCAGTAGATTCTTCTCTAGTTTCTTATCTGGTTTCTTCTACAGTATTATTCTCATTCAACAATTCACTGTCAGTCTCATAGAATAATTCAGTAGTTTCAATGTTAGGCTCAGGATTAGCTTCTTCATCAGATTCATAATCAAGCATTCTTTCCTGAATTTTAAACTTTTCATCAACTTTAACATTTGTGCTCTCAACAATAGTTTTAGTTCTCTTATTGTAACATCTATATGCTTTGCTCTTCAAAGAATATCCAAGAAAAATACCTTCATCACTTCTAGGATCAAACTTTCCAATATCATCATCTCTCTTTATATCAAATTTGCTTCCAAAAATTCTAAAATACTTAATTGAGGGTGCATGTCCAAACCATAATTCATAAGGTGTCTTATCTGTGTCTTCTCTGATTTGTACTCTATTTATTGTATATACTATTGTATTCACTGCTTCTCTCCAAAATGTCTTCGCCAAGTTATTCTCAAATAACATAGCTCTTGCTGCTTTAGTTACTGACCTGTTTCTTCTTTTTGCAATACCATTTTGTTCAGGTGTTCTAGAGGCTGAAAACTATCTCTTAATACCATTCACTTCACAAAAAGTGTTAAACTCTCTAGAAGTAAATTCTCCACCTCTATCAGAAACATTTAATCTTCATTCCAGATTCATTCTCAACTTTATTCTTAATGATCTTGAACTTATCAAATGCTTCATATTTTTCTTTCAAAAATGCAATCCACATCATTCTTCTAAAATCATCAACAAGAATCATAAAATACCTTTCTCCATAGAATCCTCTAGTCCTGGTAGGACTGCTCAAGTCTGTATGAACAATCTCCAACTTCTCTGCTGATGTGAACTTCTTACTAGGAAATGAACTTCTCTTCTGCTTAGCCATCACACCTTCTTTGCAAATCATGTTAGTAGGCTTCATAATATTAGGGAAATCCCTTACTGCAAGTGTAGTATTCACTTTCACAATGTTATCAAAGTTTATATGACAAAACCTTCTATGCCATAACCAACTGTCATCAATTTTAGTAATCAAGCAAGTCATCTCAATAGGATTCAACTAAAATACATTGCCTCTGGTTCTAGATCTAGTTCCAATTAGATTTCATCTTTATCCTTTATCACACAAGTTTCCTCAGTAAACCAAACTTGATATCCCTTATCCACTAACTATCCAACACTCAAAAGATTATATTTCAATCCATCAACAAACTAAACATCATCAGTGTTAGTCTTTCCATCAAGAGTAATAGATCCTATACCTTTAATCAAACAAGGTGCATTGCTACCAACTCTAACAAATCCTCCTTCATAATTGCTAAACTTTATGAACTTCTTCATATCTCTAGTCATATGATGTGAACAACCACTGTCTATAATCCAATCAACTTTCTTTTCAACTTGGGAAACTAATGCTTTTTCTTCTTTAACATCAGATTTAGAATTGCCTTCTTTAATTGCTACAAATCCTATTTCATCATTATTCTCAGTATCACTTTCACTCAAAGTTCTTTCTATACTAGCTTCAAGATCTTCATCATTAGCATAATAACATTGCTTAGATCTTCTAGGCTTGAAATTATTTCTGTACTTCTTAACTCTCTTAGGACATTTAGATGCAAAATGACCATATTCTTGACAAGTCCAACATTTAAAAATTTTCTTACCGTCTGGTTCTCTTTTCAAAAGCAAGGCAATACCTTCTTCAATCTTCTTATCTTCTTCATTTCTAGATCTTCTACTGCTGGCATAATCTCCACTCACACTGGTACTTCTTGATAAAGTAGGATGAATACTAAGAGCACTGAATTCTATCTCCATTCTAGGTAAGTCTCCTGATAACCTCAGGTTCATCTCTGCTACTTCCAATCTACCAAGAAGAGTCTCTCTTGTAAAGTTTGTAGTACAAGGTATAACTTGTTCAATCATTTGTGTTGTCTACTTAAATACAAGAGTTAATGTCCTCAAAATTTTCCATATCACTTCATTCTCTATCTTTGATCCTCCACAAGATTTTATCCTTGCAACAATTTTTGACATTCTACCAATATAGCTTCTAACAGATTCATCTTCCATCATTCTAATATCTTCAAATGCACGTATCCAATTATGTAATCTAGCTCTTTTTTCATGTTCATCACCTTGAAAAGTAGAGTGTAAAGCTTTCCAAATTTCATTAGATTTCTTAAAAAATTTTACTTGACTGTATTCATTTTTGGGAAGTGCTGTCAAGAGTGCTTCTCTTGCAAGTATGTTACGTAGGAATAAATCTACCTCATCTTTAGAACTTGTTTCAAGAGAGTCTTCTTCAATTATAGTTCTTTCATTCTTTGTAATCAACCAATAGCCCAGTCCTAAACACAATAGATGTGTCTTCATCTTTTCCTTCCATCTATAAAAATTTACTCCATCAAACTTAGGGCTTTCTTTCCTGAAATTCACCATGGATCTCCTTAAGCTGTTAAAATTTCCTTTCAAGGACCTGCTGCTCTGATACCAATTGTTTGAAAGTAAAGTCCACCAAGATAACTGAGAGGGGGGGGGGGGTTGAATCAATTATTAGATAATTATAACTTTTAACATCTTCAACAACATTTAACCATGTAAGTAATGCAATTACTAACCATACAAAGATATTCATACACAATTGTTGGAAATATTCAAGAATTAACTGAGTTACTGAGAGGGGAGGGGTGAATCAGTAACTCCAAATTTTCTTTCAATTTAACATGTAATTTACTTTTAACCTTTGCATACAGAAAGCATGAAACTTAAATGCATTTACAATAATGACACATAGATTTGGTTACCCAGAAACCTTCCAAAAAGAAAGTAAAACTGGGGTGGGGATGAAACCCACAAAGCTTTAATACTGCAGAATAAAGTTGGCCGGTTAAGGCTTACAATTTGATCATTTCTAATGATCTGCCCTGTTAGGAGCAATAAGGATTGCTAAATCCACCCTGTTAAAGGATTTACAAAACATACCATGAAGTATGCACTCGGTAAAGAGATTTTACAAAAGACTGTTAAGTCTACCCGGTTAAAGGATTTAGTACTGATTCACCTGTTAGGATGAAACAGTAGATCTCTTTCTTTGCAACTGGATTGCTGATTGAGATTCACTGATTACTGATCACCTTCTATGATGAATTTGTCTTTGCTGTTCCTTATACTGCTGAAGCCCTTTGTAATTTGCTTATCTTTGCCTTTCTTTCTTTTTCACATATATGCTTCTTACATTTTTTTTGACATTTTTACAACATTGTTTATATACAAGTCTTAAACAATTAGTTACAATTACAATTACAAAGTCGGCTTGACAAATAAACATAAGTGCTACTAAGTCGGCCCAAGTATGGTTACACGGTTCCTGCAAACTAACTCGGTGACTTTCTGATACTCGGCATCCACTGCATTACTCGACATTGTCATGCACTCGGTAGAAGTGAAGGCACGGTTCATACTGATCACTCAGTAGGTTTTGAACTCGGTAAATACTGGTGACTCGGTAGACATGATGTTACTCGGTTTACACTGTCCTGTTCGGTTTGTACTAACTTGCTCGGTTTGCACTGTCTGCTCGGTTTGCACTGTCTGCTCAGTTTGCACTGTCTGCTCGGTTTGCACTGTCTGCTCAGTTTGCACTATCTACTCAGTTTGCACTATCTGCTCGGTTTGCACTGTCTGCTCAGTTTGCACTGTCTGCTCGGTTTGCACTGTCTGCTCGGTTTGCACTATCTGCTCGGTTTGCACTATCTGCTCGGTTTGCACTATCTGCTCGGTTTGCACCCAGAATGCAAATAAGTGTTGTCACTAGTGGCAATTCTGCTTAATGCCAACAATCTCCCCCTTTGGCATTAGTGACAAAAACACTTATTGGCCAAAACTTATATACATGAATCATGCTAAGTTTTATTTTGATTTTTCAAAATTTGTCTTTGTTATAGAGCTTTATACATTGTCTCCCCCTTTCAATGTGCTAAATGTTTCTATACAAATCTTCTTCTATACATATATCTCCCTCTATACATATCTCCCCCTTTTTGACGATAATGCCAAAGGTGTATATACAAGTTATTTACAGAGAGAATCTAAAATTTGATAGAAAATTAGAATGTACCTTCATTATTAGTGCCAGGGTTCTGTCCCAACTTTCTTGCAGAATCTTACATGTTTGGATTGCAATTTGGACTTCTGCAGAGAGTTCAATCATGTGATCTGCTATAGAGAACTGATTGTCATGAATCAACGTTTTGGAATGTTCAATGTGCTTATACATTGTATTCATGATGGGAAGGATCAAGTGTTGGATGTCTAGCAGTGTGGACCGGATCCTTGTGTCTTCTTTCAGTAGATCAGACTGCATGTTTGATAGGTGTGAGATTTTCATGTGATGAGCAGAGCTTGAACTTGGTTCAAGTTGCAGCTTCTGTATGCTAATCTTCATATCCTCATCCATTTTATTCATTTTGTCCTTAACATCCTTTGTGAACTCGGCAATATTGCACAATCTGGCCAAAAGAGAGGTAGCATTCGAATAGATAGATTCAATATTTGACAAAACTGAAGACAATTCTACTTGGTTAATAGCTATGTGCTGAGCAATGTGCTCAAGCACTTTATTGTTGAATCTCTTCTCGGCTCTTTCAACTAACTTTTCTATCCTAGATGAATCCTCATTGTATTTATTAACTACTTCTGCTAATTGTAGCAAAATATGTTGGGAGGAGTCTACTTTAATACCTAATGCATCAGACAAAATGTCCTTAGCATCCTTGATGATTTGATATTCCTTGTCTCTCTCCTCTTTAAGCTTCTTTTGTTTTGCTTTCCTTTGGAGGATCTCACCTATATTTTGCATTTGGTCCGCTGATAGATTTGCAAAATCCAATGTTGGAATCTCTATCTCTTCATCTAAGTCTATATCCTCTACTACATTCTTACCCAAAAATTTTATACTCGGTAGAGCCTTAGGCTTATCTGTACTTAAAGCCTTGGTAGTAGTGACAATAGATATAGTAGGGCTAGCTATAGAGACTGGTATACTTTCTACTAGAGAGCTTAAAATATTTACACTTGAAGATTCAAAAACTGAAAAACTTACTGCTGGAAAACTTGATGATGCGGGAGACTGCAACTCGGTAGAAGAAATGATAGTTGCTTCTGTTGTTGCTATAGATGATTGGACAAATGTTGAAGTTGTCACAACCATGCTTGAAGGTGTCTCTGGGCTGGATGTAGAAACTTTTACTGGAGAGGTAGGAAGGGATACAATGACTTCTACTGCTATCCTCACAGTATCATCTACCTCAGTGTCTTCTTCTTGTTCATCACTGTCATCTTCAATATCTTTTATTATTACTGTTTCAATACTCGGTTGGTGAAGGTGGTATATGTTCTTCCATGTAGCATTTGCAGCCTTCACAACCGATTCAATATTGTTGATCAGAATCAAACAAGTATTGAACTTTAATGTCATCTTACTTTCATTTTCTTTTAATGCCTTCTTTACTTCATCATTTTTCAAGCTCGGCATTAACTGTCTCAGGGTTTGATCAAATATGTCTATCACAGTTTGCTTTGCATTGCTCCATCTCATTTTTATTGGATTTAATAGAACTGCTGGAACTTGTGGGGCTATTTCTTCAGGAGAGTATTTCCACTATCCCATCTTTTCAATAACAGCATCTTCTATTTCCTTCTATTCTATTTCCGATCTGGTTTCATATTTAAAAGATTTTATGTTACTCCAGATCCTGATTCATCTCTAAAGAGTTTGATCTTTTCTTGAAAGTTTAGAGGAGGCCTTTTGAATACTATGTCTTTATCTACCTTGTCTGCCTTGCCTTTTGCATTTCTCCTTGTAAATACAGCAGTGGGAGGCTTAGGTGCCTTAGTGATGAATACCTTTCCTTTCTTCTTTGCAGGTTCTGGTTCCTCTATTTTCTCATCCTTTTCCTCTTCTTCTTCATCTTTTTCTTCTTTGTCCTCAGTTATCATTTGCATTTTGGCTATCCTCTTCTTTCCTTTGTTTACCGCCTATGGAAGCTTTATGCTTAGTTCAATTCTCACCTTAGCCTCATCATATGTTCCAAAATATGGAGCTTTGGGATTGACAGGCTGATTAAGAAGAGCTTCAATGATATTCTTGGTTTCATCAATATTTACCTCATAAGGAAGAGGTTTTACATATACAGTCCTCGGTTTAGCTGCTTGAATATATACATTATCACAATCCACCATAAAACAAATGTCATCCTTGTAATCTTCCACCAGCTTCTGTGGAATCCGGAATCTGTCATTCATTTTCTCTTTGAAAGACTCAAAATAATTATCCATGATGCTTTCAAAATTTTCACCCATTTCTGAGATGTATTCATTTATTTCATAAAGGGCTGGCACATCTTTTCTCCATACAACTTTTCCTTTAGAAGGGAAGAATTTCTAAACATAGAATAATAAACAGACCAATAAGGATCCAAACTTACATGGATTGTTTTTGGAAGTTTAAATGCTTTCCATGTTTTTGTTAAACTGCTTTAACAATAAGTCTGCTAGGTCAAATGTTAAGTTATTCTTGACCACTTTGTATGCTAGGTCAATAGCTTCACAGGAGACACTATTCTATCGACTAGAACTGTAAATCTTATGGGCAATGATGTGTGTACCAAACTTCAATTCAGCATCGGTAATGCTGCTAACTTTCATGCCTCTACCGTCCCACTTGGCTAGGGTTTTCTTCTCTAGTTCCGTCCGACCTAGGGTTTTGGTAGTTTTTGCTTTGTTCAACATGGGAAGACCGGTGATTTGATGAATCATCTTCTTTGTGATCTCTATGGGTTGCTCAAGCCAAATCTTGCCATCATGTACACGGCTTAGAATGTATCTAACCCATTTATCTCGAAAGTTTTGAGGTAGATGTGCAATGTGAACTAAACCTTTATCTTCCAGATGTTTGTGCTCGGGTTTCAGAATACCATCCACACACAGTTCTTCACGCACAGTATCTAATTCTAGGTTCCCCATTTCATGAATTGAATAGTTGAAATGATTGTGGATATCATTATTAAGTAGTACCTTAGGAGGAATCTGAGATTGAGCTCCGTTCGGATCTAGGGCTGCTGCAATTGCAGGCACGATCTTGAAATCTGGTGCTTTCCATTCCCCTTGGACTAACATATCAGATCCTTTCTTCGCTGAAGTGCTGGATGATGCCATGGTAGCTCACAGAAAATTCCTTTCGCAAAAGTGTTGAATCGCTGGGTTGCTCTTGAAATTTTCTACTCTCAAAGTGCTAAAAGTTCACGGTGAAGAATGAGTTCGATTACTTGCTTTTTGTTTATAACTCTGTCATTAATGCTCGGTACAAATTAGGGTATGAATTCCGACAGACTGTCACCCACTAAGAATTAATTGCTCGGTAAAGACTTCGCAACTCGGTGAACTTGAGAATTCATATTGCTCCGACCTCGCTCGGTAAAGATGGGTACCGACCTTGCTCGGTGAAGACTGATACTAACCTCCCTGTGATCTTACTGCATCTTGTATGCTGATTTAGATCTTTCTTTTAATTCGGTTCTGGAACTGCTTGAGATTGGTCTATGAGAATACAGTTCCAGTGCTTTCTTGGAAATTTAGTTTGAGTCGGTAGAGCCATCCATTCCATTACTTGGAATGGATTGCTCGGTAGATTTAGGAATCCATTTTTGTCTCACCTATTTCCTGACCTTAGTTGCTTCATTTTTCTTTCCATCTTCAACTTCACTAGCATTCATGCAGTTTTTGGCTATGTGACCAAGTTTAGTGCATTTGAAGCATCTTACGGTAGTATCTCTTTTCCTTAGATGATGTTTTATGCAATTCATGCCAATGTGTCCATATTCTCCATAGTAATGACATCTACACCAGGTGTTGTAGTCCCATCCAAACATTGCTTTCATAATTTGTTCTACTGGATTAAATGTCTTGGATCTGCACTCAGATGCCTTGTGACCTTGTTTGTTGTATTTGTGACAATTACCTCTGAATCTTGGTTTTTCCCTGCATTCATTTGCTTTGTGACCAGGTTGATTGCAGCTGTAACATTTTCCATTGAATTCTGCTTTTTCATTGTTCCAACATTTATTTGAAGTATGTCCTATTTTACCATAGTGATTACAAGTAGGTTTTTGATTTCTTTGAGTACCTTGCTTAGAAGATTTTCCTTCTCCTTTGTATCCAAGTCCTGCTTTTCCTTTTTGCCTATGAAGATTTCTCTCATACAGCTGATTCAAGTCTTCTTGACTTTTCAGCATTCCTTCATTGATTTGTTTTTCAGCGTTTAGGTCATCCACCAATCTTAGATTGATTTCCTTTTCAGATCTTAGTTCTTCTCTTGTGCTTTCTATTTCTGATCTTAGATTCAAAATTTCCTCATTTGTATGAGAGATCTGATCAATTAGGTTTTCTAGCTGAAGGGTTTTATTTTGGACTTCAATGTTCCTTCCATCTAATTCATCTTTCAACTTGTTTCTTTGTTCCAAGATTTCACAGAATCTTGTAGAGTGTAGCTCTTGTTCTCTTTTTAATTTTCTCACTTCTTCCTGCAGAGACCCATTCTTTTCTAGGAGTTCTTTGACAGCATTGTTTGTTTCATTTGAGTTATTTGAGGGAAAAAGATCTTCAATCTTTTCTTCAATGTAATTCTAATCATTCATCTGATTTGCAAGTTCCTTCCTTCTTCTTAGGGATTGGTAAAGATGTTCTTTTGCTTCCTTGAGTTTAGCTATGGCCATTTCCAGATCTAGCTTTTCATTTTCAATCACCTTGTTCAGTTTGAATACCTCCATTGTCCTGGATCTTTGCTCAAGCTAGTTAAGCTTTATCTTGAGAACCAATGCTGCTCTGATACCAATTGTTGGAAATATTCAGGAATTAACCGAGTTACTGAGAGGGGAGGGGTGAATCAGTAACTCCAAATTTTCTTTCAATTTAACATGTAATTTACTTTTAACCTTTGCATACAGAAAGCATGAAACTTAAATGCATTTACAATAATGACACATAGATTTGGTTACCCAGAAACCTTCCAAAAAGAAAGTAAAACTGGGGTGGGGATGAAACCCACAAAGCTTTAATACTACAGAATAAAGTTGGCCGGTTAAGGCTTACAATTTGATCATTTCTGATGATTTGCCCTGTTAGGAGCAATAAGGATTGCTAAATCCACCCTGTTAAAGGATTTACAAAACATACAATGAAGTATGCACTTGGTAAAGAGATTTTACAAAAGACTGTTAAGTCTACCCGGTTAAAGGATTTAGTACTGATTCACCTGTTAGGATGAAAGAGTAGATCTCTTGCTTTGCAACTGGATTGCTGATTGAGATTCGCTGATGTACTGATCACCTTCTGTGATGAATTTGTCTTTGCTATTCCTTATACTGCTGAAGCCCTTTGTAATTCGCTTATCTCTGCCTTTCTTTCTTTTTCACATATATGCTTCTTACATTTTTTTTGACATTTTTACAACATTGTTTATATACAAGTCTTAAATAATTAGTTACAATTACAATTACAAAGTCGGCTTGACAAATAAACATAAGTGCTACTAAGTCAGCCCAAGTATGGTTACACGGTTCCTGCAAACTAACTCGGTGACTTTCTGATACTGGGTGTCCACTGCATTACTCGGCATTGTCATGCACTCGGTAGAAGTGAAGGCACGGTTCATACTGATCACTCGGTAGGTTTTGAACTCAGTAAATATTGGTGACTCGGTAGACATGATGTTACTCGGTTTACACTGTCCTGTTTGGTTTGTACTAACTTGCTCGGTTTGCATTGTCTGCTCGGTTTGCATTGTCTGCTCAGTTTGCACTGTCTGCTCGGTTTGCACTGTCTACTCAGTTTGCACTGTCTACTCGGTTTGCACTGTCTGCTCGGTTTGCACTATCTGCTCGGTTTGCACTGTCTGCTCAGTTTGCACTGTCTACTCGGTTTGCACTGTCTGCTCGGTTTGCACTGTCTGCTCAGTTTGCACCCAGAATGCAAATAAGTGTTGTCACTAGTGGCAATTCTGCTTAATGCCAACAATAATGACACAATAACACAAGATATGTTGACTAGGGAACCTCTTGATCAAAGAGTAAACCTCGGTGGGAATGATGCCCACAAAAGATGCACTGATATGAATATTCCTTGTGAGAGGATGGAATCTATTAGGAGTCTTATGAAATACATTCAATACATACAAAATCCCTGTTAGGAGATTTTGAATGCCTGTTAAAAGATTCTAACCCCGTTAAGAGTTATGGAAGACAGAAGGACCCACTGCCCAAACAGCTTCAGGGTAAGATCACTGAACACACTGTCCAAATAACCTTGATATTATTCAATAGAATAATATGAAATATGTTACCTTCTTACTATGCCAAACCACACTCACTACTACACCAGATCTCAATTCCAGATCTCTATACTTCGCATGTCTTCCTTCACAATTTCACTTTCACAACCTCTTAGGCTCTTTTCTTCACTTCATGCTTACATTCACATGCAACCAAACCATGCTCACACTTATTTCACATTAAAAATCTATACAATAAGGAAAAGAATTCCTTCCTTTATACCACACTCAAATAATTACAAATGAGTCGGCACATAATTACAAAATAAAAGTTTCCATACGCTACATCAAAATTACACAAAACTGTCAGCTTCCAAATACAATAATTCTTCACTTGTGTGACCTCAAAGTTTGTGCTATGAACCACATCATCATCAATGTGTTTCAAACTTCCCTTTAATTGTGCAAAACCAGATTCCATCCTGATTAGGAAATATCATCTGATTTCCACAAACCGCTACTTAGGAACACTGCTTGAATACTGCTTTTCCAAAATGCTCATAACTTTCATGAATAATTGAATTACTATTTGTGCTCTTAACCATAGACATATAATATATCAAAGAGTATAACATCAACATCGCATAGCTCCAACTACAATATCCCACGTGTGCTAATCAAAACACTGTCTGCTTCTCTGCTATTCTCCAAAAGATCACTGTGTTGACATCAATAACAATCATAGTCATGAATACAACAACAACTACTACAGAATGACTGCCAACATCTAGCATTCATTCCTAACAAGTATTTCATTATTTTTTTAGGGTTTATCTTTGTTATATCTACTGGTGTTGAAAATATCTCTTCCTCTTCTACTTCCTCTTCTTTTTCTTCTATATACTACTTGCACTAGTTTCTTCTTTCTCATGCTAGTCTCTCATAGACTTACTTTCCTTCTCACATCATATTCCACTTTAGCTTATTTCTAATTTTCTACTAACTCCTTTACCTTCTCAAGAATCACTTCTTCTAAATATCTCACAGGGGATGGTAATGGAGTATTATCTTTTTTGGTTATATCTTCAATAGTTACCTCATCTTCACCAATTTTTTCTTGTGCTTCTTCTCCACTAGGTTCTGCATCACCTATTTGTTTTATCTTAGCATCTTTCTCCTCAATCTCTTGAACATGAATAGGAATATCATCTAGAACATCACCATTGATATATTCATGAGTAGGCATTGTATACACCTAAAAATGGTCACCTAGACTATTAGCCCCTTTCGCTAAATCATAAATTGCTTATTCTTGATCAAATCCTAGTTCTATCATTTATTCGATTATTTTCTATGGGCTAACCATCTTATCCTAAGTTTTTATTTATTTAAAAGGAATATTTCCTCCCCTTTTAAATAAATAAAAGCCCCCACTTTTCCTCTTATCCTAAGTTGCACAAATAAAACATTATTCTTATTTTATAAAAAGAGAAAAGCACTTTTTGTCTCATATGGACACAAAAGTCAACTCCTATTTTCTCATTGGAGGATATGTGTGCACATGGATTGCTCCTCTTTCAAGCTCCACTGTTGATTAAATCTTTTGCCTCTTGATCTCCATGGTCCATTCCTCCTCATTTCCTTTAAAAGGAGAGCTCTCTTCTTCATTCTAGATCCCCAACTTTTTATGCTAATTTTATGCTACAAGTTTTCTAGGTACACTTTGGAGCTTTTTGAAGATTTGGAGCATTCTTGCATTCTACATCTCATTCTTGCATTCTTATCTTAGCTTCATATTTATGCTTTCTTAGATTAGCTTCATTTCTATGCTCTAGATTAGCTCACATAGATTAATTAGCTTGGGTTGTAACACTTGCATCTTTCATTTTCATAGCTTAGCTTGCATTTCCATTTCTAGCATAGCATTGCATTGCATTTTCATTCTTTATTCTTGAGGATATTGACATTCTTGCCCTTGTCTTCATTGAATCTCCCATTGCATGGTTTACTAGCAAGGTTATAGGCTAAATAGCTCTAGCTGAGAGCATTCTTAAAAAACCTTGCACTCCATGCCTAGGGAGCTATGGATCGATTTGTGAGGGCTCATTCTTGAGTTTCTTTGCATGTAATGATCCATAGAAGTGTGACACATTTATAGCACACAGGCGTGATGCAGGAGCATCCCAGGCTAGTTGGCTATCCTGCATGTTTGGGAGATTTGATGGAGTTGTGTGGACTTATTTTCATATTTGAGGGGTTTGGTAGAGTTGGATAAACCCACTTGGGTCTTGGGTAATTGGTTTTGATGTATTTAATGGATCTTGGCATGGTCTTGGTTGCTCAGCATGGCCTAGGGGAGCTCGGCCTTGCTTAGGAATTTGGTGCCTATTTCAGGTTGTATAAGTAATTTTCCACAAAGAGTTAGAGGCTAAAAATTTTTAGGATTGAAGAGGACCTATATTTCTACCTACGGTTTGAAGAACAAGTTCTAATTCATCCAAAGCTAGGAGATATCATGATTTTACTAATACATCTATTTTGGGCATTTAATTGTTGTTGTTGGCCGACTTGTGGCATTTAATTTCAGTATTTGTATTTAATTTATGTTTAGGGCTGACCTGTGGCTTAGATTGGTAAAAGTAGAGGTTGTGGGGGAAGTCTTTAGGCATCATTCATCCACCTGGGAGAAGAGGAGGTGGCTGTGGAGCAAATTTTGAGGAGAGTTAGTAGCTATGGCTTGGGAAACAAGGAGATTGCTTGGTGGGCTTGCGAGCACAAGTTTAGATCTTCCTTGGGGGTTCCTACCAGTGTGTGGATCTGGGCTAGCTAGGGTTTCATTTGGATCTTGCGAGATCTTGTGGAGTTTCTATTGTAATTGCATTATATTTGGCCGTAACTCGGAAGGCCTTACAGCCGGGCATGTTGGATGAAAATATGATGATTCTATTATGAGTATTGGCATTGTGTGGATCTATATCTTTGTATTGTTAATATATTCTTGTGTGTGGTTATTTTCTGGGGGCTAGGACATCTCCATCAGGGATTCTCCTACCTTGCACTGCATCAAGGTGAGTCATCAGTATCCTCAATTGCTGGTTCTTTACCCTTCTTATTCTCATCAACCTCTTTTTCTTCCTATTTTCCTTGTTCTCCTTCCTCAATATTTTTTCTCCATATCACAGCTATCTCATTTAATACATTATGTGCCTATCAAACTAATATGATTTCTTCTCTCTTTCTAATTTTGAACTCCTATCTATATTCTTTTACCATGATTTTAACATCTTCAGGATTCAACTCTAGTTATTCTTGCATAAGTGCCTTTTCAAAAATTCTCTGTCCATTCTTAAGGCATCAGTCCATTTAGCATGAATTAGATAATACATATCTTTAGGTAAAAATTTATATATCTCACTTGGATTCATACAAAACTTGTGCAGACTAATTAACATCACTTCTTCTATTTTCTTCTTATCTTCATTATTTAGAAATTGATATCTCCTGCCAACATCTCCCATTTTGCATGTATCCTTTATGTCTTTAGAAAGATAATTAGAACTACGGGATTTATTTATACCACTCTCTTTTAACTTATTATAATTCATATCTGATTTAGTATGAACATATTCAACTTTGACAAACTTCTTTTGTTCAGTATTCATTTGTGTAGATTTCCTCTTCCTTTTGTAGGTTTTCTTTATCAGTTCTATTATAATTTTAACTTCTTTTACAATAGGTTTACTCTTATTTCTCTTCACTTTTTCATAAGTAGATAGAACACTTGATGATGGGTATTTAGTTGTAGCTTCAGAAGTATAAGATGTACCTACTTTATCACTACTAAACTTTTTCTCTAGGGAAGATTTAACATTATCATATCTTTTCTTTCAATGACCAATTTCTTCAATTGAATATTGATCTTAGTAAATGCCTTTTCATAAGTTCCAAACCTATATCCTTTCCTATCTAAGGGTTTAGATAGTAATTTAATTGCATGAAGGTTCACTAACTCAACATCTACTTCGTAACCCATACGTGGAACCCAATAAGTTCTAGGTTCAACCACCATCATAATACATGAATTGGTATCTACTAGGAAACATATATAATTTTTCTATTTATCTACAATAATAGAAGGAATTATTTCATGCTTGTGTAACTTATATTGAAAGTCTTTGAAGTAACCCCACATTAGATTGTTAAATTTCTCACCTAATTCCTTGACAAAATCACTTATCTTCACAACTACTGGTTTGTCCTTTGACCAATCAAAATTTCCTCTATTAGGGAAGAAATTTTGGATATAGAAGAACACACATTCTAGTAGAGAACCATAATTGAATGAATTATTCTTGTCTTTCTTTATTCTCTCCATATTTATGAGGCCTCACCCCAAGCTCATCATAGCCTTTCAGTTTCTTCATTTGAGATAGACTTATTTGATACTATATTTTGATGCATTATGGTTTTCATACACTTTATATTATGGATCTTATCACAATAGAGACTAGATGCACATTATGTTATTTTTATTTTGATTATTACTATGATATCATTATGGTTCTACATGTGTGATTAATTCATTTTTATGAATGTTAGGATGTCATGATGAGATTTCATTATGCAAATGAATTATTGATGCAATTATGATGTTATGAGCTTTATTAAGTAATGAAATTATTTTATTACATGATTAGTCATATATGTTCCACAAATGTATTATTACACTATGTAAATTATGACTCATTTAGTGATGTTGCAAATAAATTATTTTGATCATGTATGTTATGAATTTATATTCCTTGGACTACTGATGTTGGACTTTAGTGTGCAGGGAACTAGACCATGGGTGAATCAGGGAACCAAATCATAGACCTATGTTAATTCAGTTAGCCAAGGTTGCATCTATTGAGAGACAAAACCTTGTTTTATCATGTTTTATTTGTAAATGTAATGAACATGTGTGTGTCTGTCTTGAATTAATATGTTTAAATGTTATTGTAAATTGTTATGTGAATGCTCTAGTGGATATGCCACATGGCTGGTGATGTGTAATTTATGTTGTGTCACTTGATACTTGTATGTGTACTTGTGGTCATGACATGTCCACTTGAGGATTGGATGCCCATCAACCTAGGATAGTACCCTTTAGGGTCCCCATGTGAATCCCTTGGGTAGGGAGCTTGAGGTAGAGTCTTATCTTGGACTTTCGAATTTGAACTTGTCATGAGTTTTTGGGGGGTTGAAAAGGTGCCTAGGGGTGTGTTTATGCCATTTTTGGATAGCCCACTTGGTATACCTACTGGTAAGGGTTATTTTTAACCATAGGACAACCCATAGTTGACCAAAAGACCCATCCAAAAGTTGGATTTCTTAGATGGCCGAAAATCAACTTTTGAGGCCAAGTTTTGGTAAGAACACCATCCACTAGTATGATACTCCTATGCCCACCTTTTTAGCTAACCTTTGTAAGAGGCCATTTTTAGTAAGCTTGTAAGAGGCTTAGGGAAGAGCACCCCATGAGAGGGAAACTTTATCCCTAGGGGTTTGTGGGAAGATTTGGGAGGCCTTTTTAGAGGGGACTCTTCTTTTGGGAGAGTTTGAACACCCACTCTCTAACTTAGAAACTAGACTAATTTGGAGGAGCTTGGATAGGAGAAAGCTTGGACAAAAAGATCTCACCTTCAACACTTACCATTATTTCTTGGACTTAGGTTGGTGGCTCCATCTTAAAAAATATTTTTGATTCATAATGTATGAGAGAATTATAGTGTTATGTGTAGTAAAAATCTTCATGTTCTTGTTGTTTTGTGAATCTTGTTTGTTTCTTGCATATGTGAATCTTGTGCTTTGTTTTGGTGCAAGTTATGTTTGTTTTGTTTTTGTGAAGCATTGTGAATCATTTTATTTGGTTTTGTGTTATTTGTTGGGAGTCTCAAGGCCACACTCACCCATGGGGGGAAGAGTAGCCTTGGGGGTGAAGGGATTTCTTTTGGACAGCCATGGGTGTAGAGTCTCTCCTTGGGAAGGAGAAGGAAAAAGCATGGAAGTATGGACTCCATGTAGCCATTTCATTTCTTTCTATTTTGGAGGCCATAAGGGAGTTGTTTTCACTTGATGCCATGGGGGTCATAAGAGTTTGGTTGTGCTTTTGGGAATGTAGTTGAGATGAGGATTTGAAAAAGCCATGTGAAGGCTTGTCTCTTTTATTTTGAAATGGGCTTTCTCCCCATTGGTACTTGGTCCACCTTCACCCCAAGAATAGGGCCATTGTGAGACCCTTTGTGCATATCCTTGGTTGGGATTTTCATGTGGATATCATGTTTTGTGTTGTTGTTTGAATATGTTGGTTGTTTCCCCATCCATGCTTTTGGTTCCCCTAGCTTGCTAGTGGCCTCTTAGAGGCCTTGGTTGGGAGGTGAGATTCTCATGGTCAAGCTCTATGTATGTTTTATTGCAGGTTTGCAAGGATGTAGGGTTGGAGGCATTACCAAGTTTGAAGTTTTATGGCTCATGAGAGAGATTTGGATCATTTGAAAGAATGAAAGCTTTTGGTGTATTGTCTTTATCATTTGTAGAGTCCATTTGTAAAATGGAGTAAATTGTATTTAGAATTTTACACTATGGATATTAAAAAATAAAATTGTATTACTTAAAATTTCACTGTCATAATTTGATTGAAATTTGAAAATTAATGCAATAGGAGGAAAAAAAAGAGTTGTTGATTTTATCTTTATGCTTCTAATGTATGATAGATTTCTTCCTTTAGAATAAGTAACATCCTTATTTGATGCTTAAAGTTTAGCTTTTAAAAAATAAATCAATAAACTTATTTACAAAAGAAACTTCAAAATTTAGGTTGGAAGTTTTAAAGTATTCTCATTTCTTATCATTTCAAAAAAAACAAAAATGGTAATGCTTCATTCTGCTTGAAAATCTTTGAAAAAAAAATCTCTTTCTCCTATAAAAGTTTTGGGCAAATAGTGTGTAGTATTCATCTGAAACCTTTTTTTTACATTATCAGATAAATATGTTTAGCTATAAAATTTAGGCCCATTATTCTAACATATTTTTGCATAAAAGTATATTTCCTTTTGGGTATATTTGTATACATGTGTTTAAATTTATATTTATGCATCTATATTGTTCTTTACAAATTTATATACAAATAAAATGCACAAACTCATTCATTTTCATTTATACAGTTTACATAATGTGATGACAACTATGTTGTGTCACAAAAATAAAAAAATAGATTAGTCTATTTAAAAAAAAATGTATAAATATTATGAATTTACAAAATAAAATATAGGGAAAGCTATTATTCCCTTGTTTTTGAAATCTGCATTAATAGACAAAAAAAAGGGGTAGTTAGTGTTCTATTTTTTTAAAAAAGAAATTAAAACGTAGTATTAACATGTATTATAGATTAGGGTAAAACATTTTTTTAAAAAAAAATATTAAAAAAAAAGGGTTTATGGGCTGCGTGCCCTAACCCTAACCCCCATGGGGGTTGGGCTAGGAAGTGGCAACCACATCTATGACTAGGCTGTGTCTATGGACGTGCCACAACCATGGCTTTGGCCACATCTATGGACGTGTCACAATCGTGGCTTCGGCCACGACTGTGACACGACCACAATAGTGGGTTCGGCCACGTATGTGGCAAGGCCATGACGTGGACCATGCGGTTGGGGTTTGGGGTTGAGCTTCGGCTCCCCCTCCCCATGTTCTCATTTATTTATTTTTATTAAAAAAAAAGGTAATATTTTAAAAAAAAAAACTATAACACAAAAAAAATGCATAAATGGTGTTACCTTCCGGACAATGGCTTGCTGGTTTGGGGCTGTCATTTTGGGGAGTATATACATAAGGATACACATGTATATACACCAAAAGGGTGTATATACATGGCTATTCTTATGGGTATTCACCCTTGAGTCCATTTCTCATCTCTATGCCTTCAAAAAAAATCTCCTTCCTTCACACCTGCAATATAAAATGGAAGTAGAAGAAGAAAGAATACACCTTACTCTTAGGATTTGGGTGGGGAAGTTTTTAGAAGGTAAAATACAGTTTTTTGGAGTCTTTTTGGGACTTGTCATTTTCTCTCTAACCCTAATTTCAAAATTAGGGTTAGGGCTTGGAAAAGTCAACCCCCATTTGAATTAATTTCTTCTTTTCTTTCCCCCCAAAATTCTCCTATGTTATTTACTCTTCTATTTTAAACTATGTTATTTCTTTTAAATTCTTATGTGAAGAAGATGAACTTTATAATAATAAGATTATGTATTTTGTTAAAGTCAGTGGGAGATTTAAATCGTCAAATCATTATGTAGATAATAATGTTATAGAAATTTATTAGGAAGTTTAATGCTTAGCATTTATTAAGAACTATTAAATGATACATAAATAGTTCCTTTAATAATTGAAGAAAGAGAATTACATCAAGTTGCAATTTAGGAATTGAGTTTAATAATAGGCCAATATTTTGAGTTAGACATTTAAGTTAAGAAATAGATAGAATTTATTTCACAAAGTATAGTGTAATATATTTAATTTTTGTTTTCCCTAAATTTAGTAAATAGGTAATGAAATTGAACATGGATTAAATTAAATTTTGATTAAGTTACCCCTTGGGGTATTATTGTTAGGAATGGGAACAATGAGAGAGGGGGGGGGGTGTGAATCAATGTTCACTATATTTAACTTTTTATTTAACTCTTGAAACTTAACTTTAATGCTTAAGTACTGAAATGAACATCAACATAAACAAGATGCATAAACACAAAACATAACACTAATATGGTTACGGGGAAACCCAAATAGGTAAAAACCCTGGTGGGAATTGACACCCACTAAGAATTGCACTAATGTCTTGTGATGCTTGTTAGAAGATCTGCAACCCTAGTAGGAGTTGTCTTTACAATGCTTTTAGTATAGTGACCTTGTCAAGGGTCGGACCCTATTAGGAGTCTTTTATAATAACCCTATTAGGGGTGGGGACACACTGTCCTAGAGCTCACTTCTCAAGTGGTGAAGGCTATAACCTTATGATTTCAGACACACACTATATCTGCTAGATGAACTCGCACTGTGACACTGCTTATCTGATTAGTTCCTTTGTTGTGCTGATGCTTTAACCTCTTGAAAAGCTCTAATACATCTTAACTACTCTTTGCACACTTCTTATCTTCTTATATTAACTCTATATCAACTTCCATACTTGTTACAAAGGGCGCATCTCATATTTATATGCGCTTATCAAAACAATTAACTAGGTTGGCCTATAACCAATTACATACAACGCTTCCAATTGAATTACATGTCTACAACTTGATTACAATAGGTGCATAACCTTTACAAAGAAATATTATAACCACTAAACAATATTACCAATAGTCGGCTGCATACTCTGTTCTATTCTGGCATTCACTGGCTATACCTCTTCAACTGTCTGTATCTTCATCATATGGTCTCATCTAATCATGAACTCCTAGAATTAGCATGAATACATACATACAAGCTTAAATTCAAGGGTGCATACCATAACTAGGTCATACATACATTCGCTGATGCTCTAACCTTTTGGTACTCTGCTAACTGTCCAATCTTCTATACTTAGCCAAATTTTGATCTTCTGATAATGTGCGCTGACTCCAAAACACTATATGACTTTATTTCCATAATGAAAATACTATATTTAGTCATATACAATAGTATAGTCAACTTTCCAACAATCTCCCCCTTTATCATTGATGGCAACAAAGGAATATGGCAAAGTTACTAACTGTGCCCTTATACAAAATTTTTTTTAACATACTTATCTTATATCTCCCTTAGACTCTGTACTATACATCTTTTTTACATATAAGACTCCAAGACTCCATATTCTATACATTACTCCCCCTTTGACATTAATGACAAAGGTTCTCCAAAAATGTATCTACAAGTACTTACATTGTTAAAACATCTGGATATGCTATTTGTAAGTTTTGGATCTCTTGCTTCCAGAATGCAATCAATGCATTAACTATCTATAGATGGGCGCATAGGGCATATGTCAGCTTCTCCATCTTATCCAAATCTATGCTAGGACCTTGATTATATGTCACCATGGTGGAATTGATCTCCTTGATGTTCTGATTTAGAATATCTAGAGAGGGCGCAAGAGCATTCTTGAGTTGTGTCTGCCTTCAGCCATGCCCTTATCTTAGACATCTCTTTTTCAGCCTTTTCTATCTTGTCTAACTACCCTTGGTATACATTGTTGCACATATTCACATTAGTGGAGGGGTATTCTATTGATTTCCTTACTTTTTCTATCATTTCTTCTGCCTCTTGGATTTTCTTGTAATGATCACTACTCAGCTTATCCTGGTTCATACAATCAACAATGATTTTCCTGCCCTTTGCTGCAAACTCCTTCAAAGATTCTTGACCAATATTTAGTGAACTTAGGTCAAGTGTAAAGTTGCTAACCAGTTCACTTAGCCTCTTCTTCATGTATTTCTCTTCTGCAACTAGGGATGTAGATTCTTCCAAGCTAGAAAAGTTAGTCTTGAAGTTTGAAAGAATTGTGCTTACATCATCAACTGAATGGACCTTAGACACTTTCTTGTCTGAAGGTAGTAGGTTGTTTAAAATGTTGACTGATTCAACAAACAAGGGGTTCCTCATTACCTTCTTCTCCTTTTCTTTCTCCATGGCTAAGACACTGATCTTGATCAAGTCTTCTTCTCCCCAAGAGTCCAAACTAGTGGTGTTTGGTGTCAATCTTGACAACAATGATACAAAAGGTAATGGAGTGATAAGAGTACTATCCATTACTTCTTTCTTTACTCTGATTGTCATCTCAATAGATGGCTCATCTATTTTCTCACTTTCTTTTATTTCTTCTTGTTCCTTCTCCTTTTCTGTTTCCTTTTCTTCTTTTTCATCTATCTCTTTCTCTTCTTCTTTTTCTGTCTCATTTCTTGTCTCCTCTTCTTCTTCTTGTAACTTGGGTGAATTGTCACCATGTAGAGTTTCAACCTCTCGTGTGCTTATAAAGGCCTCTTCAAACTTGTCCAAGTCATTATCTATAGCCTCCATAGAAATCTCTACATTATCAATAATGATAGTGTTGTCCTTTTGTGTCTCTGACATGGGCACAAACTTTTCTACCTCTGTGGGTATTTCAACTATAGGTGTTGAAACTTGAGGACCTATAAATGGTACATTTGTGGTCTCCGACTCCTTGGCTACCTTTGTGGGCACTTGAGCTATGGGCGCAGTAGGTGGATACATGTGCCTATTTAGAAAAACCTTCTTAAAGGATTTCTCTATTTCCTTTGCAACCAACTCATAATTCTTATCCATGATATGTAGTGTTCTTGTCTTGGTTTATAGGTAGGGTTTCACCAAATCTAACAATAAGGTTTTCTCTTCTAAGAAAAACACTGAGAGACCTTCATCAAGAATCTTTTCCCTTATCCTAAGATCTTCTTCAATAGCCAGTTTCTTTAATGATTCCAGGATATTCCAAACATTTTCTGAAATGACTGTCTTAAGTTCCAAGACTGTCTTCTTGAACTTAATCATATGTTTGATGATCATTCCATGAATTTTTGATTTTTCTATTTCACTATACATATCATAAAAATTTCCTATCCAATCCAATATTCCTTCATCAACAATCCTTGTATTCAACACTTGAAGACTAGGTCTGAAACCTACTTGTGGAGGTGCTTGAGTGTTCTTCTTACTTATGGTTGCTCACGAGGATGGGTGACTAGCGCTAATTTCATTCTTCCTCTTATGCATTTCCTTATACTAAGGAGGAGCTATAAGATCAATTTTTTTTGTTGGCGCAGGAGGGGCAACATCAAATTTGTCATGTTTATCCTTAGGATCTTCAGTTTTCTCTAGCTCATCTTCCTTGGCTTCTACAAATGTGCTCTCAATTCCCAAAGCAATCTTTTTTTGTCTTGCTTTGTCAAGGTCTGCTTGAGTAACTCCATGAATTCTGAGTATCTTAGAAGTAACCTTAGCTACTTTACTCTTTGTTGCTCCACTGTTAAGAATTGCATCAACTTCTCTTGTCTTCTCTTCAT
This sequence comes from Chamaecyparis obtusa, assembly GCA_027943335.1. Taxonomy (NCBI): domain Eukaryota; kingdom Viridiplantae; phylum Streptophyta; class Pinopsida; order Cupressales; family Cupressaceae; genus Chamaecyparis; species Chamaecyparis obtusa. The sequence continues at coordinate 125,886 of BSBK01006406.1, forward strand.
AAGTACCCCACCTAGGTTCATTAGGGTCCGTAGGTGCTGATAGTAGTACTTGAGCATAGGATTCCAAGATTTGTCAATCAACCTCATATCTAAGTGGATGGATCCACTTTGTTCTTGGCTCAACATATTCTATATAGTTGTGTCAGTTTCTACCATGAAGAAAATGATGTCTTTGTATTTCTCAACAATGTTCTCTGATATTCTGTATCTCATCTACATTTTGGCCCTGAATGTCTTGAATTATAGCATTATGTAATCCTTGAGTGTACTATCAATAGATGCCTTAAAGGATATCTGTGGCATTGTAGGTAAAATCTTGTCCAAATACAAATCTAACACCTTTCAAAGTATGTGGAAGTACATGTATATGATCAAAGACCCAAACCTGAATATTTTGGTCTTGTCCTGCTTAATGGCTTTAATATTGTCTATTAGTTGTGTGCATAGGATCTCACATAGATTGAACTCCTCATTTTCTCTCACAAGTCTTATTACTACAAGAATAGTGGCCGCAGACACACTATTCACCCTACCGGTGTGTTTGAACCTATATCCCAATATCATGGACATCAATTTGATGTCTTTCTCCTCTATAGGCTCAATTGTCATTTTGCGCCTATCACTTCTTGACTTACATGTTTTCTCAACTATCTTCCTTACATCCTTACCCACTAGAAGAATGATTCCTTTCTTAGAGAGGCCTATTATCTCATGAATTAGGTCTCCTTTGATTCTCACTGGTAATTCACCTATCCAAAATAGGTCATCATGAATTCTGCTGAGTAAAATATTTATCCATTCAGACTCATAAAACTCATATGTCATAGCATATTCAATTATGGGATGGTTTTCCAACTGTGAGAACTCATCAAGGAAGGTTTTATTTGGTTTCATCATAGTTTCTATGTGCACTCTAATTATGTCAAGACCTACTAGCTCCTTTTTACAGTAAATGTATGCATGGATGTCTTCAACATGCATAACACCCATAGGGGTTCGGGAGAATGCTCCTTCTAAGTCATCTAGGGTAGATTTGAAAGGGTTCCTCTTGAAAATGTATCTCTTCTTCTCCACAATGTCAAACACAATAGGAGTAGCCATAAATTACTTGTTTATTGCTTTAATTAGGTTTCCAAGAACTTTTGAATCATCGCGATGGATTAGGGCTTCCACAATCGATCAAACACACTTCTTCACTATTGAATCAAGCTTCAATCCTTCAAAATAAACTTCTAGGGCTTCTGTGCTCTCCAATCGCACAAACTTGAATGCAACAAGTGATTTGTAAGTCTCCAAGTACTTAAAAGTGAAAAATTCTGCCATTAATGCTTGCTGCGTAAACCAGACTTTCACTAAAAATCTTCAACTTTCATTTTGCAATCAATCAGGTAGTGCACTCTTGCACATAGATTCTACTAGTCTCCAATAGGTTAAATCCAAAGGCACATACTCTGAGAGTGAGTATACTAGCCGTGCAGGGGTCTAGAGCTAAATTAGCATCCCTATGACCTTGAGGGTCATTCATCTAGATTTAGAGGGTGCGTCCACTACGGATGCATCCAATACATTCTCATCAACCTTATCCTTCTTTTCCTCTATCCAAATCAAGCTCACATCTTCTGAAGCTTTCACAAACTTGACTTCTCCTTCAGTATCCAAAATTGATTCTTTTAGCTTTTTAGGGCTTTCCTAACTTTGTGTTCTTGATCTACAAAATTTTGAGATGTGTCCAGCCTTGTTACATGAGTGACAAATAACTAGAGGCCTTAAATTCCTTGGTGTATTGACATGGGTCACCATTTTACACTGTCTAGCTGAGTGACCATTATAGTTACATAGCTAACATGTAATACTCTGGGAACTTGCATTTGGTTGATTCTAGTTTCTTTGATTATGCTGAGTCTTGTTCTTCTAAATTTTTTTACAATTCATAGCTTTATGACCAAATTTATTGCATGAATAAAAGTAACCATTGAAAGGTCTTACCTCTTTACAATTCCTTGCTATGTGTCCATGCTTGTTACATGCATAAAAAGTTTGGTCTACAGGCTTGCACTCATCTTTAGATGGTTCAGTATTTTCTTTAATCTGATTTTTAGTCCTCTTGGCATCTGTGGTGTCTTCTGTTGTTTTCATCCTTGCTCACATGTCATCAATCCAATTTTGTACTTCATTGAATCCAATGCCACTGGTATCTCCTTTAAGCTTCTAAGCATATAACTGAGATTCTATTAGATCCTTGCTTGGTGTGTAATTTATCATTGTGATTCTTTTCTTCTTTTAACTCAAATTCCAAATTTTCTTTGTTGTTTCTTAGCTCCAAGATTTCCATGTTTTCTTGCCTCAATTCTTCATTTAGTTGAAGGTTTTCTTTGATCTATTCATCATAAACTTCTTGATTGTTAGTTAGCTTTTCATCCAACTCTTCAATCTGATCTTTTAGAGATGTGTTCTCTTCATTTATCTTTTTGACCATCTTCCCTAAATCACTATTTGAATAATATTTCAAATCTTTTCTTAGTCTTTTGATGACTTCTTGAGAATCACTAACTTTTTCTTTTATTTCTTCAATTTCTTTTTTAGATCTGTCAAGGTCTTCAAGAGCAGCTTCAAGATTCTTTTTCAGATGTTTCATTTCTATTTTATCCATGATATCCTCAAGTGGTTAAAATTATTTTCTGAGTACCAAAGCTTTGATACCAATTGTTAGGAATGGGAAGACTGAGAGGGGGGTGAATCAGTGTTCACTATATTTAACTTTTTCTTTTACTCTTGAAACTTAAATTTAATGCTTAAGTACTGAAATGAACATCAACATAAACAAGATGCATAAACACAATACATAACACCAATATGGTTATGGAGAAACCCAAATAGGTAAAAACCCTGGTGGGAATTGACACCCACTAAGAACTGCACTAGTGTCTTGTGATCCTTGGTAGAAGATTTGCAACCCTGTTAGGAGTTGTCTTTACAATGCTTTTAGTAGAGTGACCTTGTCAAGGGTCAGACCCTGTTAGGAGTCTTTGTCATGACCCCTTATTGGATAGAACCTAGTAATAATAAATAACGATCATAGAAGTAAAATATAACTTTGTGTTTTCGTGCATCAGTGTGTATGCCTTGTGTTTTCAATGTGTATACTTTGTGTCTTCATGCATCAGTGTGTATGCTTCATCTTTTCAATGTGTCTACCGCGTATCTTTATATAATCACATGTATGCCTCATATCCTCATATTTTCATATATATACATTGTTATTGCAATCTTCGTGTAGGAGTAACTCATGATCACATTCCTCATGTATGTTTTGTGTATTGTTTGTGTGCTTTCTTCCCTACGTGTTTGACATATACTTATGTATTTCTTCATGTCTTAAATATTTGATATGTATTTATATCTCTATCTATGGTATGTTGATATGTACTTATGCACTGCTTCATGCTTGGTGTGTAATTAGGTGTCTGACATATATGTATTGTATTGTGTATGTTATATGGCTTCATGACCAATTTGTGTTCACTTTCCATGTATACCACCTCATGCATTAAGTGAATGTTTTTGAATACTTTAAGTGATATATGTATGCTTCATGAATGTTCTCTATGTATAAGTATGCTTTATGTGTATGATGTATATGAGCACTACTCCATGCATTACATGTCTAGTGTGTATTTGAGTGTACTGCTTCATATTTTATGTGTTTACCATGTATTCATTTCCTTATTCATGCTTTATGTGTATTCATGTATCTTTGTGCATGATTTATATGTACATATCATACTTTTTATGCTATGTGTATCCATATGTGTACTTTATGATTTAATCTATTTATGTTTCTACTTCATGTGTACATTGCATAATTTATGTGTATGCTTCATGAATAAATAAAAATTAAGTGTATGCTTTATGTATTCACCTATGTACTTCAAGATTTGAGTGAATTCATGTTCTATGTGCTTCATTGTATTCATGTATATCCTACTTGTGCTACATGTATGCTTCACAACTTAATTAAATATGTATGTATTGTGTGCATTTATATGTATACTTCTTGAAATCAGTAAATTCATGATATGCCTCTTAGCTTGAATAGATTCATACTTCATGTTCTAAGTGCTAATAATATTTACAGATTTGATTCATGTATAATGTGTTTGCAACATGGTTACATAAAGAATGTATGTCCCTTACTAATGCATTCAGTTCATAATTGTTATGTCTCCAAACAATTTACTCCATGAATATTTCTTGAGTATCTATAAGTCTGTCAAGAGCAATAATTTTGTATTTGAAGGGTAGGACTGTGATGTCCCCATCCTGGAATTTGATAATAAATAATTTAATTAGATCACAAAAGAAATATTTTATAAAAAATATAATAGTTGAATAAATATATTAATTATCTATTATTAAAATATTATTGAAGTAATAGTACACTATGAACAAATAATTTATAATATAATAATTATAAATATTAAATTATAATTAAATTAGTATAATATATACATAATTAATATCTACAAATTAGTGGTTTTAAATATGAAATATATAATTCATATACTTTTATATTGTAAAGCATGTCCTTGACTATGGTAAGTTGACAATACTAGTAACAATCATGATAATTTAGCTAAATGGTAAATCAGATTATGATTAAGTTACATATGAATTAAAAGATGCATCTAAGTTATAAGGGTGAAATAAATATAATTATTTTTATTGCTTGAGGACAAGCAAATTCAAGAGGGGCGAACTGTCATGACCCCTTATTGGATAGAACCTAGTAATAATAAATAACGATCATAGAAGTAAAATATTATAATATAAAATAATAAGTTAAAGAAAATAATCATAACTCAAATGTTAATAAAGTAATAATAGTAAATATACTATTAATAATATATTATTAAAATATTAATATAATATATAATAATATATTATTGAGATAATGATATTGATATTGTTAAATATTGTGAATATAGTAATATTACTCAGATAATATTAATTTCCCTTATTGATAATATCTAAGTAATAATATTATTAATATAATCAATTAATAATCAACTATTAATTTAATCAATATAATAGTTAATAATACTAATCTACATATAATATTAATCTATGAATAGTATTAAAGAAGCCTATTAATAATAATACCACCCGTAAAGAGTTTTATAATAATCAAATGTAAATTATTAATAGTAATACTATATTTCAAAAGATGTGACTATTCATATTTATATATATATTGAGTGGGAAAAGACATTTTATCACGGAGGAAAAAAAGAAGAAATATTAAGAAGGAATTTGGAAAACTTGGGAGAAAATAATAAAGGAGAAATTGAAGGAGAAAATATAGGAGAAAATATAGGAGAAAATGAAGGAGAAAATAAAGGAGAAAAATAAGGAGGTAATGTAGGAGGAACTCAAGAGAAGAAAATAAATAAATATATTCCAAGAAAAAATGAATAGTCATGGAATGAAAGATAAAATAGAGAGAAACTTATATATAGGTCACATAAATATAATATATCAATATACAATGGAATCAGGCTAGCATTTGTTAATTTATTGATTTTGTTCGATTAAGGATATAATGGGGGAGTTTAATGGATTATATCTAGCATGCAACCAAAAGAAGATATCAGATCAATATGTCTATATCAGTCTAATGACAAGCACGTTATGACAGTTAGAGTGTGCTATTACGTATCAATGAATCAATATTAGTTGACAGTCTTATATATGAAAGCTATTGCGAAACACATACCACTAGAGGTCTCACATATTTATAACAAGTAGTTTATAGAGTAACATTACAATATAGAAATCAACGCATGTATATATCTATATATTAACATTAAGATGAAATGGGATTATATATATATCAGCTATCATATATATATATATATATATATATAGATTATTATATATATATATATTATATTTAGATATATATTAATAATATTGAATCACATATATATGAACTATCTAGATAATAGAATATCTAGAATATATAAGATAATATTTGAGTTACATGAGAATTATATGGATATCAAATGTATATCTGAAATATATATATTTATATATAGATAGATATATGAATCTTAAATGATATATACTGATATATGAATCTTATATATATATGGAAATAATAATGATTTAGGAATATGATCTAGATTACTCTAATTATAGTACATAGGGATATATCTCGTCTCATACTACGATATCTTAGGATAGGGAGTTTGTGGAGGGAGAGGCGGAGTAATTTCGGGCACATGATGGTTATCCCACAGGGAAGCTGCTTGTAGTCTGTTTCACGCGCCCTTGCACTGTAAGTCTTCCATCTTATGATGATCATAGTAAGGGAAGGAGAAAGATTCATGTGCCCTATATGAAGAGATCTTCTATATGACTACGTTCATTAGCTTATCACTCAATAGTTTCCTCTAACTTTAATGATAGTGATGGTTATATGTTGTTAATTATTTGATGATTCCCTAATTTATGCCTAACTGATGGAATTTTGGTCTAGGGGTAAAAAGGGTTCATTACAGTCTTTTACAATAACCCTGTTAGGGGTGGGGACACACTGTCCTAGAGCTCATTGCTCAAGTGGTGAAGGCTACAACCTTTTGATTTTAGATACACACTATATCTTCTGGATGAACTGGCACTGTGACACTGCTTGTCTGATCAGTTCCTTTGATGCGCTGATGCTTTGACCTTTTGCAAAGCTCTAATACATCTTAGCTAATCTTTTCACACTTCTTCTCTACTTATCTTAGTTCTATATCAACTTCCATACTTATTAAAAAGGGCGCATCTCATATTTATATGCGCTTATCAAAACAATTAACTAGGTCGGTCTATAACCGATTACATACAATGATTCCAATTGAATTGGCTCAAGCGTGTTTACATACAAACATAATTAAATGTCTACAACTTGATTACAATAAGCGCATATCCTTTACAAAGCAATATTATAACCGCTAATCAATATTACCAACAATCGACTACATACCTTGTTCTGTTCTGGCATTCACTGGTTGTACCTCTTCAAATGTTTGTATCTTTTTCATATGGTCTCATTTGATCATGTGCTCTTAGACTTAGCATGAATACATACATACAAGCTTAACTTCAAGGACGCATACCATAACTAGGTCATACGCATGTGCACTGATGCTTTGACCTTCTGGTACTCTGCTAACTATCCAGTCTTCTATACTTAGCCAAATTCTGATCTTCTGATAATGTGTGCTGACTCCAAAACACTACATGACTTTGTTGCTATAATGACAACACTATATTTAGTCATATACAAGAGTATAGTCAACTTGCCAACAATTATTGTTAGGATGTTAATTTTGCAAATTAGATTTAATGATAAATATAAACCAAATTTATTTATCATGTCCTTATCTTTTAATAATGTTAAATATTTTAATTATTTCATAGCCGACCTAGAACACAAACAAGGGGTTTTTATTAAATTAAGGTTCTATATAGAAATTTTTATTGGATTCTATTTATTTTAAAAATCAACTATCTAGAGTAGTCTAAGCTAGATTACCCTAGGCTTGGTATGTTTGTATTCGTGCGAGGGATGTTGGCAAGATTGGCAACCCTCGCCATGATTTCCCCTCAAAATAATGTAACGATTACCGCTCTTGATTATACGAGATAACCACCTTTCACCCTTTTAATACTTAATACTTTAAATATCAAAATACATCTCTGATTTATGAACCATTAACCTTTAATCAGCTATTAACTTAACTCTTTCACTTTACTCTATTCTTCTTACATTAAACTTAATATAACCTTAATCTTTTACCTAATAAATTTTAATTAAATTTTTTATAAAAAATAATTTGTTGGTGTGTTTTTTCTCTTAGAAATATGGGAATGACAATATTCTCCAAGAACTTACTTCTAATCATCTCACATAAGTCATATACTGAATCATCTTTCACAATCTGATACCCTATGTGTATAGAACCATCGGGCACACTGTTAACTCTTCTTGTTTGGTTTAACCAATAACCTATTACTATCAATGTGAACTAGACTTCTTTGTGTTCAATATCATCTCTTTTCATGGCTCTTTTGTCTTGTCTTGATTTGGCTAGCTTGGTAACCAAATGTGTCACAACAATTCTCAGGGTACATTCTAATCCTTGAAAATTAGTAACTCTATGAATCATCATCTTTAAAATATTATATGGCTTGTCCAACCAAATGAATTGGTCATGCACTCTCCTCAACACATAGAGAATCTAGTTGGGATGTAATTCAGTAGGAATATGCACCACATTCATTAAACATTTCTCCTGTATATGTTTGAATTCATCTCTCAACACACCATCGGTACACATACTTTCATATTATTTCTTAATAACACTCTCTCCTAGTTCTTCAATCTTACAATGATCATAAAACTGAACATATTCAATCAAAACCACTCATAGAGGAATCATGGATAGGGCACGTATCGTATCGATCTCCATTGCTTTCATTGGATGAAGCTTGAACACTAGTTGAGGCTTCTCAATGATGTTTATTAGGATAGGTGTATCAATTTTCTTTTCTATATCGACCGACTATAATCAATCAAACAAATTCAACTATGAACCAGATACATAAATTCCCACAATATATCGGTTAGAGATCTTTGATTAATTGATAGAAAATTAATCTCAGGTGATCAAATGAATGTAAAGGTAAAAAGAGAGATCACTTTCCTCTATTTATCATTAATTTATAACTGTTACTTTCCAATGATAAAATAGTGTTTTCCAATAATAGAAATAGTGTTGTATCATTGATTTAATGCATATCCACCAATAGGTACTTTTTCAACCATTATAGCTAATATCAAATGGTAAAATGATAAATACCATAAAAGTTTAATTCCTATTTCCATATAATCATTAACAACACCAAAAACTCATAAACACCAAAATCAAAACATTTTACACCATAATGTGCATATAGATCTTACCACTCTTGGATCTAGGGGATTAGTAAAGGACTTTTATTTAATACTCCCCCTAAGAAAATAATGTGCTTAGTTTGAAGAAGAATCTTCTATACCAGAGGATGGTGAATTCCCTTTGGATGATTTTTCATCTACCTATTTACCTTCCTATTTCTCTCCTTTCCTCCAAATCTTCTTCATTTCTCAATCAATTACCTCAACATTAAAAATCCTTTTTCCTTTTCTATGCTCTGACTCGTAGGATGACCTATTTTTGAACTAATAGTCTTTTGGAAGATGACTAACCTTCCATACTGGTTGACATCCAAGGTTCAAAATTTACCTCTTTGTGTTCACATTGTGCAATATATTGCTAGATGACCATAATTTCCATATACAAAACATGTTACATTAAATTGTCTGTCTCTTCGATCAAGGATTATTGGTTTAAGTGAAGACCTAGGAACATAATATTTAGTCCTTCAATTCTCACCTTTATGTCCATAGTTTTTGTATGCAAAATAGTATCCATAAAATCTTCCATCATTAGATCCATTTCTAGATCTACTGCTAAATGTTAGAATGATTTAGAACAATAGAGAGGGGGGGGGTGTGAATCAATTGTTCTCAGGTCCAGATGTACCAATTGAAATTTCTAGCACTTTAACAAACTCAGATGTAATCAGAAATTCAACTCGGTCTCTATAGCATATACTAGAAATATATAACATCCAATCTACTATCCACAAGTAATTAACTTGCAGAATATAAAACTTTCAACAACATCCACATCAAAATCATTCACACAAGTATAACACTAGGATTTATAGTGAAACCCAATTTGGGAAAAACTACTTTGTAACAGGCTACTGATTTTCACTCTTCTAAAGTGAGCTATGTGAAAAGCCAACCTTGTTAAAGGTTTACATACACACTATTAGGTGTGATTCGGTTAAAGGATTTAATCACCTTGTTAAGAGTTTCCTAGTTAGAGGGCTTAAGAACATCCTATTAGAATGTCACCTTGATTAAAGGATTTATACAATGACTGTTAGGTCAACCTTGATTAAAGGATTTAGACTGATACAATGGTTAGAAAGTAACAATAGTTTCTGGTCTAAAAAATATACAAATCACTTTAAAAATATAGATCCACTTTGCATATATGTTGATTTACTGACTGACCTCCATTTCTATCTTCATCTCTTATCTTCTCAGAATTCACTTCAATAAATCACAACTCTGTTTAGCTCCTTCACAATTTCACCTTCAGTCTTCTACTTAGACTTATCAATCAATAACATCAACCTCTTCTTCATACATTGTAACCTCACAATTAGGTTTTTCTTTATACCTATTTGATCAGGTAGATCAATCTTTTTCCTTTTAATCTCCTTTGTGGATCTTAGGTTTAGGTCAGATTCATTGAATCCTTCCATCATTATGTCTTCCTTCTTTTCCTCTAGATACAATTCTTAACTCCTCATAAGAAAATGATTTACCATGCATTAAATGCTCCATACAATTCATTAATAATGTCAACACCTTTTACATATCCCAATAATTCAACTATGTCAGCTGGGCTCTCAATTATTCCTTCAAATGTAAATTAATGACACTCAGTCAATACTGTGCTCATTTTCTCAGTCATTACTATGTATTTTGGTCACCACTACAAACTATTTTCCTCGACAAACACTATCTTTTCTCAGTAATTTTCTGATGCTCGACAATTAATGATGTTTGGTCAACACTAGATTTACTTGGCATATACTAGTGCTTGGTTGACACTAACATCACTCAGCTTAAACTATATTTCTTCACTTTTGCTCAGTTAAGCCTACATTTCAAGTCTTTCTTCTTACTTAGATAAAACACACATTACCTTGTTAATGTGCCAACTAATCAAGTACCCATTGAAGTATCACATAACTCAACCTTTTATTAGGTTCTCTTGTTATCTCCTCTTTTCAAATCCTCTTCATCAATCAAAAGATATGATACTATCCTAGATAGAAAATGTCTTACCAATTAAGGTTTGACATCAATGAAAATATAAAAAATGTTTCAATTGTAGTTTCCAACAATCTCCCTCTTTGGCATTGATGGCAACACCATATGAATAAGACATGATTTAGCAAAAAATCCAAAAAATTCTCCATGCATTAGAGTTTTATTAATATCCTTAGCTTCATTTTGATTCACAAATTTTGCCTTGCCTTGCCTACTCAATTACTCCCTCTAAATCTTTTTTGTATCTCTCCCTCAAGTTTCATTGAATCTTCTCCCTCAGTGTTGTATCCTTCCATTTGTTTTCATTGAATCTTCTCCATCTTTGACAACAATGCCAAAGCTTACATTTTTCACTTACATCTCTATTATGTAGGTGTCATCATGTCAGTTTTGTATGTTGTATACTCCCTTTGTCATCTTGCTTATGACTGATTGATAGCTTTTCCTTACTTCTCAAAACTCTAGGTAACTCCTAAAGTGTGACCTTTTCTGCATCAATTTTTCAAATATTCTGATTAGCACATTTGATGTAGTGCTCCTATTTTACTAGGTAGCCTGAGTTAGGGGAATCACCCTAGTTTACCTCTCAAACATTCATCAACATCCTTAGGTAAAGCTTTTGTGAATATATCTCCTAATTGTTCCTTTGTATTCACAAAATCCAATCTCACTTCTTTGTCTTGAACTAGCTCTCTCAAGTAATGATACTTGATAGAAATATGCTTAGTTTTAGTGTGCATAAATGGATTCTTTGATATGTTATTGTTAAGGCTTTGAAATATCACCCTAACTCAGGCATTAGGGTACACATATATTTCAAAATAATAATGGAAACCTTATTGAGTTGTGGGTGGACTTTGACTAAGAAGGAATCTCTAGATTCTAGGCCGGTTCCTATTGGATTTAGAATATCACCTGGACTATAAACTTTGATTGGGAAAAGGGAAGAAAGAAAAACTTTTAAAACTGAATGAAAATGGGGGGTGATACACCAAAATTGAACTCAGACTTATCAAAAAACTTCAGACTAGCATCCATAATGCACAAAATACTAAGATTTGTATTATCATTCACTGATCAACATATAGGTTAAATTAAGCTCACTATTAGGGTATACACCACAAATAGTAAAAATTTGTCAACAAATGTATACAATTTATGCACAAGGTTTGTTTTTAATAACTTAGAGGAGGAATTTGATTAACTCACTACTCTTCGTTACAAAATGAATAAACATTGTAATGCAGAAAGATGAATAGGATTGAATTTAATACTGAGAAAATATGAGAAATATGGGATAATTGCATTATTTTCCTCAAAATCTGAAAATAGGTTACAAAACATATGCAAAAAAAAACAAAGCAACAAAAAAAGTTCACTAAGTCCTCCTCTCAACAATCTTGAACCCCCTAAAACTGAGAAACAAACTCAGATTTGTACTCCTCCTAAGGCCTCAAATTCAAAAATCATGGCCCTCTAATTTAGCCCTCAAACAACTTCAATCTAGCCAAGAAACCCTAAAACATAAGCATAAAATATGCCACTACATCAGCCCCTAATGTTGGTATTTTAAGATATATATCTTTTTAAAAATATACCAACACATTACAATATAATTGAGCCTAAATCAGCTCAAATTTCAATCACCCCTCAAACCTATACATAAAATTTAAACGTAAGCTTAAAACCTAAGTCTAAAAACTATTGCTAATTACAAATTTACGTTGAGATGATCAACCCTATGCAATCAGAAACCCATTGTGAAATATCTGTGAGGTAGGCGAGGTGGCATTTAGTATCCCAAGGCACTGGCTTCCGTGCACTTGTTGGAGTTAAGGTATTAACTGCCTCTATCATTCAGACTTCAAAACACATCAACTGACATTTTTCTTGATCTTTGCATTGCATGCATTTTGGGAAAATGAAGGGTAAAACCCTAAATTATGGAGAGATCTCCTGCAGAAAACTCGACCTACAATCAATCATTCTCTGTGGTTATTCTTGAATCTATCGATGATCACTGGTGTGATGCTGAATTGTTGTTATTTTAAGGTTGTGATTGAGCTTTCTCTGTGAATTTTTGGGTAGTAGTTGTGACTGTCAAGAGCTCGGGCTGAAAGTTTTTATTGAAGAGCTCAAGATTGAATGGAAAGGAGCTTGACTATGACAAATGAGCTCACATTTGAAGGTTGTCACTGAGCTTTGAGCACCGAGAGGTCCACATAACTAAAACTTAGGGTTTGATGATGAGCTCAGGCTCATTTCCTGACATGAATCACGAGCATAAAGCTCGGGTTGAGCTATGACTGGAACATGAGCATGAAGAGCTAGGGCCTTTTTGCATCTGAGACTGGGAGTGTTACTGTGATCAACAGCTCGGGCTATGACTTGGCATATTTCACTCACAGCTTCAGCCCAAGCTTGGAATAGTTGGAACTCAGGTTGAGCTCAAGCTGTGACTATGATAATGGCTTGAGATTGTTGATACTCAGCTTGTAATAGTGAGCTCAAGTTGGGCTCACTTGCACTCCTTGATTTGGGGCTGTAACAATGGTTTGAGCACTCAGGCTTGGACTCATGCAAAAAGAGCTCGACTTAATATAAGTAAAATTACATCTTTCTCTTTTCTTGAATTAACTTCTATATTTTGTTGAAGTTGAGTCCACTCTTCTTTCTTGTGATGCCTCACCCCAAGTTGACATAGCCTTGTCTTTGATCATTAGGATAGACCTAGAAATTGGCTTAATATTCTGGATGATTTAAGAGATTTGACTTTCTTAATAGGTAAATTATTTCATTAGATGATGTACATTATAGTTTATGACATTTTCCATACTCATGATGATTGATTAGATAATCACTGTGATATTTCAATTTGAGTACATATGCTAATATGAGATATTAGGAAAAATAACAACTGACTAAGTTGTAAATTTCATTAAAGGATAAATGTTAGGTGATGAATTATTGATGACTCTTTTCACTTATGGTTATTTTGATTTAATGAATGTTGTGAGGATGTGATCGATTTTATATGCTTACATGAGTAATTAGGAAATGGAGAGTTGATTTGATTATGATACAATGAGATTTCTATTATGAATTGAAAGTTAATTACTTATGTGAAGTTTACAAGTGCACATGATGACAAGAGAGAAGGAGGTTACATTGAATATGTGAAGTGAATTTTAATTGATTATGTGGTGTTACAAATGATTTGTTAAGTTGAATGTAATTGATTCATATATGTTGTGGATTTATATTTCTTGGACTACTGATGCTGGATTTAGTGTGCAGGAAATTAGACCATGGTATTATCGGGGAACCAAAGCATAGACCTATGTTAATTTAGTTAGCCAAGGTTGCGTCTAATAAGAGACAAAACCTCATTCTATCATGTTTCATTGGTAAATGTAATGACCATGTATGTCTTGAATTAATATGTTTAATTGTAAATGTTAATTATTTTGTGAATGCTCAAGTGGATATGCCACATGGCTTGTGATGTGTTATTCATGTTGTGCCAATTGACACTTGTAAGTATAATTGTGGTCATGACATGTCCACTTGAGGATTGGATGCTCATAAACCTAGGATAGTACCCTTGAGTATCCCCATGTAAATCCCTTGGTTAGGGAGCTTAAGGTAGAGTCAATTCATGAATTTTGAATTGGAACTTGTCATGAGTATTTGGAGGGTTAAAAAGGTGCCTAGGGGTGTGTTTAGGCCATTTTTAGTTAGCCCACTTGGTATACCTATTGGAAATATAATTGGGAAATGTGATACTGAGGGGGGGGTGAATCAGAAAGCACCTACTAAACCATTCACATATGAATAAATTTTTTGTATATCATCACTCATTTTGAACATAATCAAATGACTAAAAAACTAAAACATTATCTATGAAAACATTCAAAACACAGGGATTTTGGTTACCCAGAAACCCTTGAAAGGTAAAACTCAGGTGCAGATGACACCCACAAATCTTCACTACTACAGTAATAAATTTTCCTGTTAGGGCTTACAAAATTTGATCAAAACTTGATCTACCCTGTGAGGGGTCTACTCTATTAAAAGCCAAAAGACTTATACAGTCTACCTTGTAAAAGGATTTGAAACTTACAATAAAGTAAGCACTCAGTTAAGAGATTACAAAAAGTCTATTAGGACTACTCAGTTAAGAGATTTACCCTGATACACTAGCTAGAATGTCTTAGTACCTAATCTTTCAGTTTGCACTGTATGTAGATAACATATCTTCTCTTTACTATGTGATGTTGATCTCATTTATTAGATCTATCTCTTTTTTGTGCTTTTAATGCTTAGCTCGGTCACTGAACTCTGTCTTTGAATACTTCCCTTTTTTGAATCATACCTATCTACTTATACCCTTCACATTCACTGTCCCTTGCTACTATGTTTTAGGGTTAAGATCTTGACCTTATATAATCAACAAAAACATTTTACTTATTCAAGATCTACGGCTTAGATTAATTCCTTTTTCTGCTTAAGTCTTACAAATTTTTGATTGGCTGTAGGTATAGCATAGGGATCAATGATTACTAAGTAGATGTGTAATTGCCTCCATAATTATCTCAATAGACAAAATACAAAACGTGGATGTCGGCCAAAACTATTTACCTCGATCACTATGCCAAAACAAACTCTTATGTCATTCTCTGGCTAACTCGGCAAATGAAATTTTTGATACTCGACATTCACTGTACTTGGCATATGTTGATAACTCTGGTGCTCAGTAATCATTGTATACAAGACTCAGTAGAAGTAGACTTGGTATACTACTACAATACATAGTGACCATAAGTTTACTTGGCAGTACTACTGCTCGGTAAGTAAACATTACATAGCTCAGCCTTTACATAATGACTCAGTCATAGTGATGACCGACCATCATTTCCTAGATATATGACTAAGTGTGAGTCACTAATAGTCAACAAAACTATAGAGATCTACAATCTCCCCCTTTGACATTAGTGGAAAAAACACTTTGTCATGACATTATGTCTCCCTTTACAAAAATACTCCCCCTGAGATATATGTACATGCAAAAATTTACAAAATTTTTGTTACCTCCCACTTTGTCATGTCATGATTTTACTCCCCCCTTGATTTTGACACAATGAATGTCATATGGAGTGGGGATCTCAAAATCTTTCTCCAGAAATGGTTTGTGGAGCATCATAACCATGTGTAGTGCAGTTTCCCATTCTCCAGCAGCAATAATTAACACTTCAGACTGCACTTCTAGCTCGGTAGCTAGATTGATTAGACTCTTGAGATTAGATATATTTGGATCCCTCTTAGTTAATTTTGTAGCCTTGACCAACTTTCTCTATAATGCCTCCAAGTGAGGTGTTAAAATTGTTTGCATAGAAAGTAGGTGAGATCTAATCTTTCCATCATTAGCCATCAGCTTGGCTATCTTTCCTTGAGTATGCATTATCTTGACATAATGATTGGAACTATGGTCCAGATCAACACTTAAAGATTGACTTGTCATTTTAAGTTCTTTCTATAGTTGATCAATCAAATGTTGATTCTCCTCAGTGAATTGTTCAATATTACACAATTTGGTGAGCAGAGAGTTGGCATTGATAATGACTTCTTCGATCTCCGCTACCAAAGTAGAAAGTGTGACCTATTTAACTGCAATCTTGATAGATACTTTCTCCAGCATTTTGGTCTCAAACTTTCTTTCTAACCACTCAAACAATTTATCACTGGCATAACATGTGTCATTATTTACTTTTTGAACAATGTGTACAAGTTGTTCCAATATGGGAGCGGAACTATTTACATCTGATAACTCATAAACATTAGTAAATATATCTTTGATTTCATACATAACCTATTTCTGTTGATGTTCTCTTCTCAATTCTTCTTGTCTGCTTTTCCTCGACAATAAATCTTTCAATATTTGTATTTTCTCATAGGATAAGTTATCAGTATCTCATTTAGGAATAGTAATAAATTCATCAATGGTTAACTCAGGTGAGAAGACTTCCATTTTCTATTTGTGTGCTCTCTTTGGTGTGCTCCCACTCAGCATCTGTACAAGAGCTTGTATTGCTTCTTGTTTTGTAGGCTCTTGTACCTCATTAAATTTGTCTTTTCCTTGGTTCCCCTTAGTTCCCTTATTCTCCACATAAGAAATAGTAACTTTTTCTGCCGTTTGTTCCTCTTTTTCCTGGTGAATCTCCTTAGTAGATGTTGGTTGAGTAACTAGTACTAGCTTCTCTGGTTCCTTGGTAGTACTGGTGCCAGCTAACGGATCAACTGTAACAACTTTAGATTTGGTGGGGGTAGTGTTACCAGTTAGTGTCACAACAATTGTCGGATAAGCTTTGACTTGCAAGAGTACTAGGTTACTCCTAGGAAATGATGTATCTTTAGCTATCTCAGCCTATATGTCTTCCTCAATTAATACTAGATTCTTAACCGGTGTATCCTCTATGATATCTACAATGTGCAGTTTAGGTTCCTTATGAATTTCTTCTACCTTGGGAGCTTCTATCTCCAGAATGGATGATTCCATTACACTTTGTTCTATTTCAGGCTCAACATCCTTAGATGTACTAGCACCTTCATCTTTGTCAATCAACAATCCATATATTATCTTCCAAATTTTGATACATTCCTATACTACATCCTCAACCTTGTGTTGAAGGATTAGATATGCTCTAAGCTTAGGATCAAATTTTTCTTGGTATTTCTCCATGGTTTTTCTAATATTGGCAGGGGTGAGACTTGACTCCACTTGTGCTAAAGTGCTCTCCCTTATTTGTTTTTTAGTATTTAGGGCATATTCCCATTTTTGTGCAACCCTATTGCTCAGCTCCTTTGGGATTTGATTCTCTACCTAAATGGTTAACATCTTGAAAGTACAAAGCATTTCAAGAATAGCGTCTTCTACTTTCTCTTTCTCTCCTATACTCAAACTTCCAAATTTCAACTCTTTCAAGTCATCCACTCTTGCAGAGTTTTTGATCTTGTGGCATATTTCATCCATAGTAGATTTAACATCTTGTAGTGCAATCTTCTTCTTCACCTCTTCATCGCTTTTAGTTTCCTCATCATCTTCTTGTACCAATACAAGTTTCCTTCTAGGTCTTTTGTTTCCCTTACTCGTCACGGCCTTAGGTTGTTCAGGTTTTCGCTTACTAGAAATAGGGGATAACTTAGGAGTTTTAGTAGTTGTTCCCCTTGTTCTAGGCCTCAGCACAGGTGTCGAAGACACTCTAGGTTTTAGTACTCTTTTTCTTGGTTGGAGGCTCATAAAATATTGGTTTCTTTCCTTTCTTGTCTTCTACTTGAGTTTCTTTTTCTTCTTCTTCACTGTCACTAGATTCACTTGGTTCATCTTCTCCCAAACCTTGGATCAACTCTAGTGGAGCATCCTTGTTTGATTCTTTCACATACTTCTCTACATTCTTTACTATCTTCTTTCTCTTCCTTTCTAAGGTTGCAGCAGTTAAACCTAAAGAGATTTTTGATTTGGCTTCCTCATATGTCCCAAAATAGGGTGCCTTGCTATCAATTTCTTAGGCTAAGAGGGTTGTGATGGCAGCAGTAGCTTCATCTATATTTATTTCATAGGGTAGTGGCATGAGCCATGAAACCCTAGGAAGGACTGCTTGTGCATATGTAAAATCTATGTCAACTAGAAAAAAATATCATTACTATACTTCTCAACTAATGACACAGGGATTCTACTCCGCTTCCTCATTTTCTTTTTAAAATCAACAAAATAATTGTCCATTACTCCATTAAAGCTATCTCCTATTTAACCTATGAACTCACTGATTTGCACAAAAATGGGTTCCTCTTATCCCATATCACACCTCCATGAGTAGGAAAACTCTTCTTTACATAAAAGAATAGGCAGATTAGCAAAGAGCCAAACTTACACATTGAGTTCTTTGCAGTCCGGATTGAGTGGAGGTTCTCAGCAAGTTGAGTCAGCTGGAGCTTGGCAAGATCATATGTGTGCTCTTTTTTAATGATTTTCCATGCCCAGTCCACTACCATACAAGGGACACTGTCCAACTGACTAGATTGGTAGAACTTGTGCGAGATAACCCTAACAGAAAAGTCAATCTCCAGATCCATAATGGTAGAGATCACCATACCTTGTTTGTTCCATATAGCTAGTGTATTTTCCTATATCTCCTCTTTGCTCGAACACTTCATTTTTCATTTTCCTTGAATTAAAGGGTAACCAGTGGCTCATTGGATCATTTCCTTCGTTATCTTCACTGGTCCATCTTCCAGCCATAGTTGCATGTCGTGTACTCGGCTCAACATAATTTTTATCCATTCAACCTTAAAATTCTACGGGAAATCCAGGGCATGCACTAACCCTTTCTCGGCAACCAATTTATAATCTGACTTTAACACTCTGTTGACACATAACTTTTCATATGCCTCCCTAATCTCGTAATCTCTAATTTCCCCAATTTTACACATATAACATGACCTAATGTCGTTCATCATTAGTACATTTTCTAGAATTGAAGATAGGGCTCTGTTCAAATCTCCTTTAATCATGGATTCCAAAATTGTCTTAAAGATTCATGGCTTGCAAACCTCATTCCTTACCAATTGTACATTGAAAACCTCCATCCCTTATTTCTTCATTGTAGCAGATGATGATGCCATTTCAAATTATAAAATTTTAGAAAGAAATGTTTTCTCGGTATGTACCTTTTTTTTTCTCGTAAGTATCCTGCAAAATTTTTTTGCCAATGGCACACTGTAGAGATTCAGAATCGGCTTGATACACTAATTTTTCATGCTTGGAATCACTCAAAGAAATATACAATTGTGAGGTGAAATGAAATGAATGACAACTTTCCTCTTTATAGATTTCAAAAAGTGAAATTAGGGCCTCATAAATGCTTCGTACAAAATTTGTAAGTGGAATACAACTGTCTCAGCTAACTCATGCTAACCTCAGTTAACATAAAATCAGTCAAAATAATCATTATGACACAGCTCGGTACTTGTAGAATCTCATCCATAACAGGTGCTCAGCATACGCTGATATCTCAGTCAGAATACTATCACTCGACATCAAAAGAAATTTTCTATTTTTGCTTAGATGTGTCCTAATGCATCTTTAATTATGCAGATTGGACTTCTACTCAGTCTTCATGTTAGGAACTATTGTAAAATAAAGCTTTGTAATATTTAGCTCCAAACATACCTTATATGCTTACTTACCAAAATAAAGCTTTGTAATATTTAGCTCCAAACATACCAAAATTACCATGTTTACTTCTGCATATGTTGGATGTATGTCCTGGCTTTCCACAGTGATGGCATGTGGGCTTGTTGGTCTTTGGTTTTGCATTCTTTTGTTCTCCATTCTTTGATGATTCTCCTTCTTTAGTAGATGAAGCATGTTCATTTAGTCCAAGTCCAGATCTATCATCAGATCTTCTAGGTGATCTTAACAGTTCTTCAAAGTATTTTGTAGCTTCATTAGGTTTGTTCATCCTTTCATTGATTTCCTTTTTAGTTCTAAGTTCATTCTTTAATTGATCATTCTCAGATCTTAGTTGGTTGATTTCCATATCTTTCCTGCCCAACTCTTGATTAACCAGTAGTAGTTGATTTACCATGTCCAGTTGATTATTTTTCAACCTCTGCATGTCACTTGTCCTTTCATCTAGTCTCATTTCCATTTGTCTTTTGTCTTCTTCAACCATTATCTTATCATCTTTAGCTTTCTTTTTCTGTTCAACAACTTCACAAAGTCTGACAGATTGAATCTCCTATTCTCTCTTTAGATTCCTGATGTCATCATTCAGTATGGTATTCTTCTCCAATAGCTCTTTTATGTCTTTATCAGTTTCTGCAGTATTTCCATTGTCAAATAATCTAGTGGTATCTTCTTCTTGATAGTGTGATTCATTTTACTGAATAGCAATTTCTCTCCTTTTTCTCAAGGATTTCTTTGGTTCACCTCTGGCTGCTTCCAGTTGTTGTAATGCTAGGTGTACATCAATCTTTTGATTCTCTATGACCTTTCCCAATTTATAGACTTTCATCTCAAGATCTTTTTCTTCAAGTGGTTAGACTTTATATGAGAAACCTTGCAGCTCTGATACCAATTGTTGGAAATATAATTGGGAAATGTGATACTGAGAGGGGGGGGAGTGAATTAGAAATCACCTACTAAACCATTCACATATGAATAAAATTTTTGTATATCATCACTCATTTTGAACATAATCAAATGACTAACAAACTAAAACATTATCTATGAAAGCATTCAAAACACAAAGATTTTGGTTACCCAGAAACCCTTGAAAGGTAAAATTGGGGTGGGGATGACACCCAAAATCTTCACTACTACAGTAATAAATTTTTTTGTTAGGAATTACAAAATTTGATCAAAAATTGATCTACCCTATGAGGGGTCTTCTTTGTTAAAAGCGAAAAGACTTATATAGTCTACCTTGTAAAAGGATTTGAAACTTACAATAAAGTAAGCACTCGGTTAAGAGATTACAAAAAGTTTATTAGGACTACTCGGTTAAGAGATTTACCCTGATACACTAGCTAGAATGTCTTAGTACATGATCTTTCAGTTTGTACTATATGCAGATAATATATCTTCTCTTTACTATGTGATGTTGATCTCATTTATCAGATCTATCTCTTTTCTATGCTTTCACTGCTTAGCTCGGCCATTGAACTCTGTCTCTGAATACTTCCCTTTTCTGAATCATACCTATCTGCTTATACCCTTCACATTCGCTGTCCCTTGCTACTACATTTTAGGGTTAATATCTTGACCTTATATAATCAACAAAAACATTTTACTTATTCAAGATCTACGGCTTAGATTAAGTCCTTTTTCCGCTTAAGTCTTACTAATTTCTGATTGGCTCTAGGTATAGCATAGGGATCAATGATTACTAAGTAGATGCGTAATTGCCTCCATAATTATCTCAATAGAAAAAATACAAAACATGGATGTTGGCCAAAACTATTTACCTTGATCACTATGCCAAACCAAACTCTTATGTCATTCTCTGGCTAACTCGGCAAATGCAGTTTCTGATACTCAACATTCACTGTACTCGGCATATGTTGATAACTTTAGTGCTTGGTAATCATTGTATACAAGACTTAGTAGAACTAGACTCAGTGTACTACTACAATACATAGTGACCATAAGTTTACTCAGCAGGACTATTGCTTGGTAAGTAAACATTACATAGCTTGGCCTTTACATAATGACTCGGTCACAGTGATGACCAACCATCATTGCCTAGATATATGACTAAGCGTGAGTCACTAATAGTCAAAAAAACTATAGAGATCTACAATACCTATGGGTAACGGTCATTTTTCACCATAGGACAACCCATAGTTGACCAAAAGACCCATCCAAAAGTTGGCACTTTTGCAAGATGCTTGAAAATCAACTTTTGGGACCAAGTTTTGGTAGGAACACCATCCATTAGAATGGTAGTCCTTTTTCCACCTTTTTAGCTTACCTTTGTAAGAGGCCATTTTTAGTAAGCTTGTAAGGAGCTTAGGGAAGACCACCCAATGGGAAGGAAACCTTACCCCAAGGGGTTTGTTGGAAGTTGTGTGGAGGCCTTTTTAGAGGGGACTCTTCTTTTGGAAGAGTTTGAACACCCACCCTCTAACTTAGAGAGTAGATAATTTTGGAGGAGTTTGGAGAGGAAAATCTTGGTCAAAATGGCTCTCAACTTCATCTCTCACCATTTTATTTCTTGGACTTGGGTTGGTGGCTCCACTTGAAGTCTCATGAATTTTTCTTTCTCTTGTATGTTAGAAATTTTGGTATTGTTTTCTTCATGTTGAAAGTCTTGTTGTTGCATGTTAGTGGATGCAAATGAAAATCTTGTGCTTGATGTTGTGCAAGTATTTTTGTGTTTGTTAATGTGAAGATTCATGTTTTAGAACTCTTGTTTTGTGATGTTCTATGGGAGTCTGAAGGCCACACTCACCCATGGTGGGAAGAGTAGCCTTGGGGGTGAGGGGTTTTTCTTTGGACAACCATGGGTGTAGAGTCTCTCCTTGGGAAGGAGAAGGAAGAAAACATGGAAGTATGGGCTCCATGTAGCCATTTCTCTCTTTGTTATTTTGGGGGTCATAAGGAATTTGTAAGACTTGAAGCCTTGGGGGACGTAAGGAATTTTGTTGGGCTTGTGAGAATGTGTCTAAGTTGTGTATTTGGGAAAGCCATGTGTAGGCTTGTCTCATGTTTGGAAATGAGCTTTCTCCCCTTGGTATTTAGTCCCCCTTCACCCCAAGATTTGGGTCATTGTGAGACCCATTGTTCTTAACCTTGGAAGGGAGTTTTATATGTAGTTGATTCTTTTGATTTGTTGTTATTATTTGAGTTTGTATGTTTGTAACCCTGCCTATGAGTTGGTTCCCCTAGCTCGGGGGTGGCCTCTTAGAGGCCTTGATTGGGAGGTGAGCTTCCCATGGTTCTTTTAGATTTTCTTTGTAGGTTTGAAGCCATTGGTTTCTTGAGAAGATGCAAATTTGCATAGAATAAAAGAGCTTGTGGAGGATTGATTACAACCCTATGCGTGATCTTGTTTAAATGTAGCATCCAAGAGGGACCCTTGCTATTGTATAGTTTGTATTAAGGGATATTCTTGTATAGTTGGTTTCAATCCCTAGCCATCTTTATTCTTGTAAAAGTGTATTTATCTATGTAAGTTCAATTTTATGACATAAAACACAAGAATGTTATTTGATTTTTGAATTAGTTGTATTTATTGATCTTCACAAAGATGAGTTCAGATTTTATACCATAGTTAAACATTTACGTTTTATTTTAAGTTAAAAAAAAAATATTTATTTTCATTTAATGGCCATTCATTTGAAGTAACTCTCTTTCAAGAGAATGGTATTTAGATTGGAAAGAAAAGATGGAAATTGTATTGCTGTTTGCAAATATTAGATGAGAAATTTTCATTTCATTTTTTTTTTTAAAAGACTAGTTGCTTATAAGTAAAAAAAAGGGGGTTATTTATTTTTCCATACTATTTTATTTGATTATAGTGGAAAGCTCTTTTAAAAGTATTTATCTATCAAAAAAATTACTTGCAGCTCATACACAAGGATAATATGATATTTTTAAGGCAATAGATGGTTTTAGACCTTAAATAAAAATTTCTATTTTTTTTCTGTTTGCAAAAATAGTATGAATTTTTGATCCTAGTAGTTGTAAACTTTTTTTTATAAAAATAACAATCTTAAACTTAATTATATATAAAAAAGAGAGGTGTTAGTTCTTTGTTTTTGGTTTTAAAAAAAGGCATATTAATACCTATCTGTTTCTTGCTTTTAGTAAATGATAAATTAAAAAAAAGGGGGTTTCTTTTTATAACAATCTGATTATATAATTTTCAAAAATATTAGTTCACATAGTTGTTAATGCATATAATAGAAGTGCTAATTAAATATATTATATATATAAAAAAGGGTATTAAAAAGGTTGAATGTAGTTTTATTAAATAAAAAAAAAATCTATTATAAAAAAAATAAAGATATCAATAAAATTAATTTAAAAAAATAACAAAAAAAAATAAAATTAAAAAATGGGGTTTGGAAAGCCCCACCCTACCCCGCGTCGCGTGTTGGCTCCTCACAACCCATGCGGTGAGGCTTGCGCGACTGCATAAAAAAAATAGGGCATGGTTTCGGGGTTGAACTTCGCTCCCCCTCCCCATATAATATCAATTATTTTTTAAAAAAATAACAGGGGTTAAGCCCCCATAAAATTTGAAAAATAAATAAATAATGCACTTGTTGCATAAAATAATAGAAGCCAGTAAAAAAGAGAGAAGTTTACCATCCTTGAGTTGTTCTTGAATGCCTGGAGCTGTGCATAGTGTATGAGAAAATCCTCCATTGTAGATCTCTACTCATGCCTGCAAGAAGAAAGCAATGAAAAAAAAAAATAAACCAAACCCATTTGGGTTTGGTGGGGAGAGTTTTTGAGAGGCAAATGAAGTTTTTGGGAGACTTTTTGGAACTTTCATTTTTCCCTCTATCCCTAATTTCGAGATCAGGGTTAGGGCTTGGAGGATAAAGTCAACCCCATTTAAAACTTTTTTTCATCTCCTTTTTCCCCCAAACTTTTTGATATTTTAATTATTTAATTATCTTTATGGGTCTTTTAAATTTTAAGTGAGTAGAATTTATTTTAAAAGGAATTAGAGTTGGATTTTGTTTAGGAACATTTGGCAAATAATATTAATATAATAAATTTAGCTAGTTAATTTATTTAATTCATAAGAAGGAAACATGTTGTAGGGAATTAGAACTAATGTAGATTAATTTTTAATTAAATTTCATTTAATATTTTAAGTGACACTTTCTTAGCAATAGGATTAGTTTAATATGTTAAACACTTGTTAAAACCTAAGATAGAACTAGAGTTTTAAAGGAAGGAATTTTTTTTAATTCATAAAATTATTACCTTGGTAAATGGAAATTATTAATCTTGTTACTAAAGCTATTTAATTATTGCCAGTATAAGGGAATGTTACAAAAATTTCATGATACTTCCTTCACATCAGAGAACTTAACTTTAGTAGATTTAAACCTTACGATAACTGTAGTGCTCATTTTATGCGAGCACTTAGAAGCCAACTACGTTAGATTAATAATTACATTATAGTACGTTGACCTCACTTGTATCAGTATTATACTTTAAATATTTTTTTTTTATTGTGATAGTTCGAGAACCATTAACCTTTAATCAATTATTACATTAACCTTTAAAAAAAAAAATTGGTGTGTTTTTGCTCGTAGAAATATGGGCATGACATTTCTTGCAATGATTTTTTCCTGGGTTTATTGCTTGCTGTGATTTGAAAAAAAAAGAGATGTTTTCACTGCTTGTTAAATCCCTTTAAAATTGTTTGATTCCATTCAGCCAAGAGCTGTTGACATTTATCATTGACTAGCACTATTGCCTTCAACTTATGGTGATTTGGGGTTTTAATGTCTTCTTGTTCATTGATGATAGTGACCAATGTTTGAAATTTATCACTGTCACTCTTCCTTGGCATGGGGTTTTATTGTGCACCAGTCACTTGTACTATTGTATTGTGTCGAAAGCCACCAAGTTTTATTCGTTGGCTATGACCATAAACATGTGTATGAAACTTGAATGCAAAATTATGCTTAAATCTTTATGCCGCTATCCAGTTTTTCCCCTTTGCAAAATATGATATTTAAAAGTGTATTATCCAACTCCATCAACAATGAACATCTATGAGGTTCGAGCACGGGCTCGTGACACTCATAAATACTAGAATGAAAACTTGAGCTTGAAATTTTACAGACGAATTTCCTGTGCATGCAACTCTGTTACTGAACATGAATCATTTGACTGGTTTTTCTTATTGACTGCAACAAGTGCTTAATTAGTTTTTTCATCTTTGTAAAAATAACAATGATCAGTGTA
This sequence comes from Chamaecyparis obtusa, assembly GCA_027943335.1. Taxonomy (NCBI): domain Eukaryota; kingdom Viridiplantae; phylum Streptophyta; class Pinopsida; order Cupressales; family Cupressaceae; genus Chamaecyparis; species Chamaecyparis obtusa. The sequence goes on from BSBK01006406.1 coordinate 152,384, forward strand.
TAAAAATGATTTCCATTAAAAATATGAAATGCAATATTGTTTAATGATTATGCTCATTGGGTTCGAGCACGGGCTCATGACACCCATCAAGACACACTGTAAACATGAATTTGAAAAATAATGCAATTTCTGTAGCATTTGGCATTCAAAACTATACTTTGAACATCTTATTGTTCACACTGTTACCAGTTCATAAATCCTATAGCATTTATCATTCAACACTATTATTTGATCATCTTTTTGTGGCATCATATATTCACAACATGGCTATTTCTTTTCCTATACCTGCAACACAACATATTCATTATAGATTCATGACTTAAAAATGCACATTGATTTGTCATTTTTTTGGAAAGGAATAAACCCTCATTATAATGGACATTAGTTATGATTTCTCTATCTATATATACACAATAGTTTGTAGAATTTTTCATCAGCACTGTGAACACCATATTGCATCTTCTTTTCTCATGACTGTGACAATAAATATCAGTCAATTTTGAGCAGTGCATCTTTGATTATTCTGCTTAAAAACAACATCAAATCCATCCTGTTAGGTTAGTGGGCATGAGAAAAATATCAATTTTGTGTCAGTGTCATGTATGGTGACATTTATGAATTAATACCAGTAAACTAATGGTGTTCACTAACTTAACAAGATCCTGTTGTTTTTGAAAAAGGTTTCTCAGCTACAAGAACTAAGTCCCTTTGATTCAGATACCTGGTTTATATATAAAAAAATATGCATAATGATGACCACAAATAGTAAAAGGTTTCATGGAGTCATGTCCCTTTAATACTATTTTTTAGTTTATGTAGATGCATATTTTCTTATTGCATTGATATTATAGATATATGTGCACAAATCTAAATTTTTGATTATTGTATGATGCTTTTGTTTCCATGAATTGCTTAGATCCAACTGGATCTAACATCTTTTTTAGTCTCATGATGTAGGACCAACCCTAAAGACCCCTAGGACATGAAGACTCAAATAGTGGACCTAAAGACTTGACAGACAATTAGCTAGCTCCTAAATGCAGATGACTCCAAGGCAATGCATGGGACCCTACTCATACCTCTATCATGCTTTCTATTCTGCCATTTATACTCTATTTTGACATGAAATATGAAATATGAAAGAACATTTGTCTATTACATTCAGTTTGAATACACAAAGTAATGATCAATTATAAATTTGAAAATTTAAATATGATCAATACTTAGAGTACATTGTAAACAATGATATGAATGCAATAACAAAATATTAATCTACATCACCTGAAAAGTAGTGTTAAATAAATGTACCTTTATTCAATGTTTTCCTATTTATGTTCATCATCTTGCATGTAGAAAATTAGGGTAACAATTCTGGAGATTTCTGCTAGATGTCTGTCTACTAGACATGAACTAAAGACCCTATTCATTAGGCAATGAAGTTAGAAAACCAAAACATATGAATGCAACCTTTATTGAAATTAAAATGCACCTAAACTAAGACTCATGCAACCTAAAGAGACCCAGTGCTGGACAATACTTATTGAAATGAAACTAAGTTGAAAAATTAACCCTCAAAGAAAAGCTTGAGGTAGATCCCATTGACTTAAATCTGTAAGATCTCTCCATCTGTGGTGGATAGATGAGAGGCATTGCTCTCTTTACATTTAGAAATGACAAATAAGCCTAACCAAAAATTGTCAAATTTATCATGTTGTCCTGGCCTACTCTTCAGTACATCCCATTTTAGATTTAAGTCACCTTCCTTGAACTCCCTAGGTGTAGCTTTCTTGTCAAAAGACCTCTTAGTCTGATTTTTCCTTAGCTCCATATTCTTTAAGGCTTTCTTCCTTTCTTATTCTAGTTGTAATAACTCAGCATACCTTAGCTTAAGGGGATCTTCTTCTTCAAATAGTAAGATCTGATCAGCCAATTACAAAGTTGGAAACTCTATAGAAATGGGCAACCTAGCTTCCTTACCATAAACCAGTACATAAGGTGAGCTTCCAATAATCTTCTTTGGAGTGATTCTATCTAGCCACAAGGCTTCTTTCATTTTTGAATGCCAATATCTTTTGTTCTCCTGCAAAGTCCTTTTGATAATCCTAATGAGGTTTTTGTTAGTAGACTCAACAAGTCCATTACCCTGAGGGTAATAGTTAGAAGATGTACTCAGATAAATGCCATTCTTAACAGCCCACTTTGATATAGTAGAACCAACAAAAGCTAATGCATTGTCTAAAATAATTGATTGAGGAACACCAAACCTGATTATAATATCATCATAAAATTTGAGAACAATAGATCTAGTTGATTCCTTCAATGCAATGGCTTCAGTCCATCTTGTAAAATAGTCTATTACAATCAAGATCTATTTATGACCTACACTATAATTAGGATTAATTGGACCTATAAAATCCACTCCCCACTTGTTAAATGGTTGATCTACAATGATTGATTTTTAGTGGCAATGCTGCTAGCCTTTGTTTTCCTTCCAATAGAGCATATTTTTGACATCTTCTTTGCTAAGAATGGGCATCCTTAAACAAATTAGGCCAGTAATAACCAACTCTCAATATTTTCCAAGTTGTGGTCTTAGGATTGAAGTGTCCTCCACATGATCCATCATGAAATTCGGATACTATTTTTCTTTGATTAGAAAAATCAATACATTTGAACAACAACATTCCAGAATAATTCTTTCTATAAAGTATACTGTTAGAGTAAAGTATTAATTATATTAATTAAATTTACTCCCTTCTTAAGATGTCAACACTTTTATTTTTAGTTGTTTATATTTATACACACATGCACTAGTTGTTTTAAATATAAACTTGCATGCATTAGTCTTGTAATAATTAAACTAATTATTACATGCACTTCTTCTTTTTAGGTTTGCCTTTCAAGGCTTTTGATCTCCTTTATAAGGATGATCCATTGTACATTCAATTCATTCATTAATTGAGGATATTTTCTTCTTCATATTTTTGAGTCAAACCCTTGCCCTCTTCTTGTCTCTACTTCCTTGTAACAGGTTTTTGTATGCAAGTGATCTTCGGGTTTTGTGGATTTGTATTGTTCAAATCCTACATGGTATTAGAGCCTAATTTGCTACAGCTTGTTCACATTTGAAGGATTCAAATTAGGGATTTTTTTTCTGATTTGAGAGGTTTTGGTATTCTCTGTAGGATGTTATTTTTTGTTTCTTTTTTGCCTGCAAAAAAATATTTTTTTTAGCACTTTTAACAGAGAGGGTTTCCTGTCAAATTTGGGGGGGACCTATTTTTTTGGTCATCTTGGCTTCAAACGGACCTCACGGTTGTGTTCAGAGCATCCAAGAACCCTAAGATCCATATAAAGTTTGTCCAATTTGAACAAAGTTAGAATTTGTGAGAAATTTTTTTTTGCAATCGGCCCCGACACGGATCCTAAAGTGATCAATATTTTTTGGAGCACTTTTGGCCCAAACGGACCTCGCATTTGAGTCCAGAAGTCCTGAGATAGTCAAAATACATATAAAGCTTGTCAATTTCAAACAAGTTCACTTCTGAGGCAAAAATTTTTTTGCCTACTAGGCTGTACGACTTGGCACACATCCCAAGGCATATGATTTTTTCAAAAAACAAATTTTTTTTGAGGGGGGCGGCCACCAGGTTCTGCCCATCAGCCACCTACGCACTACCCTGTGACCTCCGCAGTGCCACCCAGCCACACTAGCATCGGCCACCGGCCTCCGTGGTTCGCCGACCACCGGCCTCCGTAGTCACCATCGACCACCGGCCTCCACGCTCCACTAGCCTCTGCAGTCACCACCTAGCCATGCTCTACCCATGATGCCACTGTCTGCACCTTCGCCACCTTCACTGGTTATCCCGTTGCTCGCCCTCGGAGACCGCACCGCCTGCGCTGTCAGAGACCATGCCGCCCGAGTGCTCCCTCTGCTCTACCTGCCGGTGCCGCCTCCCTCCACTCCACCCAGCCCTGCGATCACATGGGTGTGAGGCCTACCCCAGCCTGACATAGCTTAGGACTATAGTTTACTAATTATATTTTCAATTGATACTATTCAAGACTATTAGACACTTTGAAACATAAGTTATTATGTAAGGTTCTGAATCATGATATTTTACATTGTGGGGATATTGTATGATTGGATATGTTGTTTATCTACAATTACGTATAAATGATACATTATGATTTTGATGAATACCTACTCAGGTAGAACCATATGTTATTATGAATTTTTAATTGAGGTTTATGATGCAATGTGATACATGTTAGCATATATTAGAAATGCAAATGAATTAAGAAATGAGTTTATGAATTAGATGTAGTTTATCATACATTATGATTTGATTATGCAGTTTATCATACAATATGATTTGATGTAAGAATCATATGTTATTATGCAATCTATCTACATGATTAAGTTTTATGACATATTGTGATGGATATACATGTTGGCATTTATTTGGAATGCAAATGGAATAAGTTTATGTAATGAACTAGATGTAGTTATTATTCACAGTTTACCTATGAGCAATTGAATAAAGTGAATGACTTGTATTTTACATTATGAAATTTATTATGTACATATTCATATTTTGGACGTACTGATGTGTGCAATGAGTGTGCAGGAAATTGACCATGGTACTAAATTTGGGGTTTTAGAAACTAACCTATGTATTCACCATAATGCCAAGGTCCTGTCTATGAAGAGACATGGATCTCGTTGTGATGTATTTTATTTCGTGAAAGTAAATTAGCATGATTGTATTTAAATTAGTGTTGTAAATTTTATAAAGTCATGCCTAATGTATTTTTGTAGTGTCACTTGACACATATGTAAATGTGAATTGGCATGACTAGTAAATGTGATTATAATGTGGGAAAATCGGATGGAAACTTTTAGTGGGTTTTTAGAAGGTCCTAGAAGCTTCTAGGGGGTAGATAGGACCTAACTTAGCCCCCCACTTGATATGCTTAGGGTCTAGGGTCAAAATTTGACCAAAAGAAAGCCCAACACTCATTTTAACACCTTTTAAATTAACCTCTTAGCCCAAATCCGAGATTGTAGGGGTTGGTGATGTTGGGCAAGGCTACTTAGCCACCGATGTGATTCATACACCATTATGAAAGTCTTGACTTGGAAAAAGACCTTAGAGGTTTTCACACAAATGCTAGAACTAGTTATTTTGTAGTCTAGAGCCTATTTAAGGAAGGGAAGAGTTTCTCACACTTACACACTTGAAAGGAGAAAATGACTCTCTTAGGATTACATTGGAAGGAAGAAAGACACCTAGCTTGGGAAGAAGATTTGAAGGAGAAAGGCTTATAGTGTTGGAAATAATTGTCTGAAGGAAATTGCTACTCAAATTATGTATTGTCTTTGATGTCACACAATGTCATAGTCCGCAGCAATCAGTTCCTACCGAGCTCAGTCGGTCTGGCAGACAGGAAAATCAGTGTCTACCGAGTCCACTCGGTTATCAAAGAAAATTTAGCATTTACCGAGTTCAGTCGGTCGTCAAAGGAAATTTAGTGTTTACCGAGTTCAGTCGGTCGTCAAAGGAAATTCAGTGTTTATCGAGTTCAGTCGGTCGTCAAAGGAAATTCAGTGTTTACCGAGTTCAATCGGTTATCGAAGGAAAAGGATTGTCGGTGTTTACCGAGTTCCCTCGGTCTCCGAAAGATTGTAGAAAGTTATGGTCACCGAGCACTGTCGGCCCTTGAAGGATTTTTGCAAATAGAGTTTGCTTAATTCAGCTGACTGTTATACTAAATAATGTCGATTTGACAAATCTAAAATCATATAAATAAAAGGTCAAATGTGAAAAAAAAAAAAAAAAAGATAGCAGAAGATTCACAGAAGAAAGACAGGAAAGGTGTGTGCGAATTTGTGAAGGATGTTCAAATATCCTTAAGGTGTAGCAGAGATTTATTTGATTAGGAAGGATCACACTTATGCAGAACAGAGATCTGTAATCAGCAAGGCAGTTGCATTATTATACAGGTCATTTTTCATTGTTACCTTCTTATCATTGTAACAGTGAATTCTAAATCTCTTAACTGAGTTGGTTTAACAACCATATTGTAAATCCTCTAACAATGTGACAATTCCATTGAATTGTTTTCAAGACCTCTTACCAGGCCACTCCTAGCAGGGTGATTAAATCCTCTAACAAGGTCACACCTAACAGTGTGTTTTGTAACCTTTTACCGGGTTGGCTTCTAACCGGGCATCACTTCAGAAAAGTGAAAATCAGTATCTAGATACATTGGTGGTTTTTCCCATATTGGGTTTCCACGTTAAATCTTGTGTCTCTTGTGTTCTTAATTGCTATCTTAATCATACACTAGTGCTGATGAATATCTAAAAGATAATTTTGCTAATACTTTCTGCATCTTCAAAGTTACTGTAATCTATTTACTGAGTGCTAAAACAGATAACATTTTTAAGATATCCTAAGGGACTTGGAAAGAAATAATTGTGAAGTGTTTTATGGTTGACTGATTCACCCCCCCCCCCTCTCAGTCACTTCATGCATATTCCATCAATTGGTATCAGAGCTTTTGGTGCTTGCAGGAAGGATTTCAAGGACCTAAGCTAAAGATCAGGATGTCTTACAAGAGGGAAATTCCAAAGCTCAACAGAGATAACTTTTCAGCTTGGCAAGGTCTCATGCGACTTCATCTGGCTTCCATTGGTGATTCAAGATGCAAATACATTGATGAAGAATACACAATTCCTACTGGTGCATTAACTGTTGAAGACATTGCAGAGAAAAAGACTCATAACACCATGATGATAGACATTGCATCGGCTCTCAGCTATGAATAATTTGATGATATTAAAGAATGCACTACTGCATATGAAATGTGGATGGCACTGAAGAAAATATATGGTGGTGATGCAAATGTGAAAAGAGCCAAAGCAGAAAGCCTAAGAGGATAGTTTGACAAGATGAATATGAAGGAAGATGAAAACATTGCAAAATATGTTGAAAGAATCAAAGCAAGTGTAAGTGCAATTAGAGCTTCTAGAGGAACAATCTCAGATGAAACTGTTATAAGTAAGGTACTCAGAACATTACTCCCTATCTATGCAATAAGAGTATCAGCTATTCAAGAAAGAAGATGTGAAACAAACCACAATATAACTTTGGATGCTTTAGTTGGAAGATTGACAGCCTTTGAATTAGACAACTATGACAACTATGTTCCTAGTTCCAAAAATATTGAATCAGCATTTGAGGCCAAGGTTTCACTAAAGAAGAACAAGAAAATTAAAGAAGTTCAGTCAGAAAGTGAAGAAGTATCAGAAGAAAGTTCTAATAGTGATCTTGAAATTGTAGAAGCATTACTTGCAAAGAAGTACTCTAAAGGGAAAGGTAAATATAAAGGTAAAACACTTTTAATCTATTTTTCATGTGAAGAAATTGGACATATTGCAGCTAGGTGCCCAAACAAGCAAGTCAAGGAAGAGAAGAGAAGTCACAAGTACTATGGCAAAAAGAATTTCAAATCATTCAAGGATAAAGGTAAGAAAACATGTTTTATGGCTAAAGATTCTGATGATAGTGAAGAAGAAATTGTCTTTATTGCTATAAAAGATGAATCTGATGATGATGAAGATAAGATGGCACTTATTTCTCATATAAGAAAAGATGATATATGGATAATAGACAGCGGATGTTCACACCACATGACTGGTGACAAGACAAAATTTGAATATCTAGAAGACTGTGATAGTGGTAATGTAAGATTTGGAAACAATGAACCTTGTTGTATAAAAGGAAAAGGAAGAATCTCATTAACCAAAGAACTCATATGTGATAATGCTTATTGGGTTGAAGGACTAAAACATAATCTTCTAAGTGTAGCACAGCTAATCAACACTGGTTTCAAGGTTGAATTCATGAATGGTCAAGCAAGACTACTGGATGAAAAAGGAAAACTCATTGGATCAGGCAAACAAACAAAAGGTAACTTATTTTATCTTGATCTCAGTGAATATTCATGCTTTATTGCTCAAATTGAAGAAAGTTGGCTATGGCACAAAAGGTTATGTCATGTGAATTTTGATAACATGATAAAAATAAGCAAATTCAAGAAGGTTAGAGGCATTCCTACTTTGAAGAAACCTGATACTAGTCTATGTAAGAATTGTCAGATTGGCAAAATGAGTAAAACTAGTTTCAAGAGTAAGAACTATGAGTCTAAAGAAATTTTGGAAATTGTGCATACTGATTTATGTGGACCTATTGGAATACAAAGCTATACTGGAGATAAATTCTTTATTCTTTTCGTTGATGATTATTCTAGAATGATGACTGTTATGTATTTAAGAGAAAAATTAGAAGCATTTGAAAAGTTCAAATGGTACTTAGCAAGAGTGGAAAAGGAAACAGGGAAAAGATTGAAATGCTTAAGATCAGACAGAGGTGGTGAATTCATCTCCCATGATTTTAATAACTTTTGCATTGAAAGAGGAATCAAAAGACAGGTATCAGCTCTTAGAACTCCTGAGTAGAATGGAATAGCAGAAAGAAGAAATAGATCTATTATGGATTGTGCAAGGACTCTAATGATAGAAAAGAACATCGCTATAAAGTACTGGAAGGAAGCTATCAGCACTGCAGTTCATACCTTGAACCGAGTACAATTGAAGAAAGACACATTCAAAACTCCTTATGAATTATGGTATGGCTATAAACCCAATGTAAGTTACATGAAAATATTTGGTAGCAAGTGTTATATCTTAAAAGAATCCAGAAGAAATAAATTTGATGTGAAAAGTGATGAAGGAATATTCCTAGGATATTCTAGCAAAAGCAAGGCATACAAATGTCTGAACTTATCTACTCACAAAGTCATAAAAAGTATACATGTAAAATTTGATGAGTTTGCAGAAAAGACTGAAGAAGAAAGCAAAAGGGAACCTGAGAACTACAGAAGATTCATTTACATTGAACCTGAAACATTGGCAAACACAACTATCAATGAGGAAACTATATCTACCGAGCCGAGCACAGTTACCGAGTCACAAACCGAGTCTCAGCCTGAAGTTATCGAGCAAATATCTACGAGCTTGAGCAACCTGAAGAAGAGATCCTAGAAGACAACAGCATGAATCATTCAAAAAGCAAGGAACCTATACTAGCCAAATATGTCAGAAGACATCATACACCAGATCAAATTATTGGAAACAAATCAGATGGTACTATGACAAGAAGCAAGCTAAAAGGTACATGTCTGCTTACTGACTTTGAACCTAGAAATATCAAAGATGCATTGGAAAATGAAAGTTGGATTGAAGCAATGAATGAAGAATTAGAACAAATACAAAAGAAGAAAACATGGACTCTTGTACCTAGACCTAAAGATAAGAATGTAATTGGAACAAAATGGGTATTCAGGAATAAGCTAAATGAAGATGGTCAAGTATCTAGAAATAAAGCTAGACTGGTATGTAAAGGTTATTCTCAAGAAGAAGGTATAGATTATGGAGAAAATTTTGCTCTTGTTACAAGATTAGAAGGTGTAAGAACTCTACTTGCTTATGCAGCACACAAAGGATTTAAGGTATATCATATGGATATAAAATCTACATTTCTCAATGGAATTCTTGATGAAGAAGTCTACATTGAACAACCTGAAGGTTTTGTTGATCCAGATAAAAAGGACATGGTTTGCAGGTTACACAAAGCATTGTATGGTTTGAAACAAGCTCCTAGAGCTTGGTATGAAAGACTCCATAACTATTTGATTCAGATTAATTTCAAAAGAGCCAATGATAACAGCAATCTGTATATTAAAGAAGGACCAGATGAAAAAATTGTATTGGCAGAAATATTTGTAGATGATACTATATTTACAGGGAATGAGGATCAGTGCAAAGAATTTTTAGAGCAAATGAACAAAGAATTTGAAATGTCTATGTTTGGTTTAATAAAATTCTTTGTTGGTCTTCAAATTCAGCAAAGCAAGAATGGTATATACATTACTCAATCTAAATACATTAAGGAAATACTTAAGAAGTTTGGTATGGAAGATTCAAAACCAGTTGGTACACCCATGTATACTGGACTGAAACTTACCAAAAATGATGATTCAAAAGAAGTTGATCAGACCCTATACCGATCTATGATTGAAAAATTGCAGTATGTAGTACATACAAGACCTGATATTGCCTTAGCAGTCGGTATAGTAGCTAGATTCTCAGCAAAACCTAAGGAAAATCATATGATGGCAATCAAAAGAATCTTAAGATACTTAAAAGGAACTGAAGAATATGGTTTGTGGTATAAATTTGGAGGCAATCTAGACTTAAAAGTGTTTACTGATGCTGATTGGGCAGGAAACATTGATGATAGAAAAAGCACAAGTGGTGGAGCATTTTTTCTTGGAAAAAGACTGGTATCCTGGACTAGTAAAAAGAAAAATTGCACATCTCAATCCACAGCTGAAGCAGAATATGTTGCTGCTGCAGTAAACTATTCAAATATTGTTTGGTTTAAACAGTTATTAGAAGGTATGAAGGTTGAAATCAAAGAACCAGTTGTTATATTTTTTGACAATACCAGTGCAATAAACATTTCGAAGAATCCAGTGATGCATTCCAAAACCAAGCACATTGCTATTAAATATCACTTTGTCAGAGAATTGGTGCAGGACAAGGAAATCAGATTAGAATATATTCATACAAAAGAATAGATTGCAGACATTTTTACCAAACCATTACCTAAGGATGCATTTGTGTATCTAAGAGGTAAGTTAGGGGTCATTCCCCTATCCGAGGCTCACTAAATACAGTTTTAGTGATGCATCAACCAGAATATGATTGAAAATCAACTAGTTGATGCAGCATATTCAAGGAATCATTGCATATGAATCAGTACTTGAGGTACATTAATTTACACCGGTAATATGTGAATTGTCTTTGGCATGTGTTGTCAAAGAGGGAGTGTTTGCTATGTCTTTGCTATTACTTCAAGAAATTTTCAATAGTCAGAAGGAAGAATTTTCAGGATAAAGGAAGTTTGCTGACAGAGGGAGATTTGAATCTGAACCAAGCTAATTCTTTCAAATTTCTTATGCTATGACATATTGTGTTGCCATCAATGCCAAAGAGGGAGATTGTTGGAAACAGTTGTCTGAAGGAAATTGCTACTCAAATTATGTATTGTCTCTGATGTCACACAATGTCATAGTCCGCAGCAATCAGTTCCTACTGAGCTCAGTCGGTCTGGCAGATAGGAAAATCAATGTCTACCGAGTCCACTTGGTTATCAAAGAAAATTTAGCATTTACCGAGTTCAGTCGGTCGTCAAAGGAAATTCAATGTTTACCGAGTTCAGTCGGTCATCAAAGGAAATTCAGTGTTTACCGAGTTCAATCGATCGTCAAAGGAAATTCAGTGTTTACCGAGTTCAGTCGGTTATCGAAGGAAAAGGATTTTTGGTGTTTACCGAGTTCCCTCGGTCTCTGAAAGATTGTAGAAAGTTATGGTCACCGAGCACTATCGGCCCTTGAAGGATTTTTGCAAATAGAGTTTGCTTAATTCAGCCGACTGTTATACTAAATAATGTCGATTTGACAAATCTAAAATCATATAAATAAAAGGTCAAATGTGAAAAAAAAAAAAAAAATATAGCAGAAGATTTACAGAAGAAAGATAGGAAAGGTGTGTGTGAATTTGTGAAGGATGTTCAGATATCCTTAAGGTGTAGCAGAGATTTATTCGATCAGGAAGGATCACACTTATGCAGAACAGAGATCTGTAATCAGCAAAGCAGTTGCATTATTATACAGGTCATTTTTCATTGTTACCTTCTTATCATTGTAATAGTGAATTCTAAATCTCCTAACCGAGTTGGTTTAACAACCATATTGTAAATCCTCTAACAAGGTGACAATTCTATTGAATTGTTTTCAAGACCTCTTACCAGGCCACTCCTAGCAGGGTGATTAAATCCTCTAACAAGGTCACACCTAACAGTGTGTTTTGTAACCTTTTACCGGGTTGGCTTCTAACCGGGCATCACTTCAGAAAAGTGAAAATCAGTATCTAGATACATTGGTGGTTTTTCCCATATTGGTTTTCCACGTTAAATCTTGTGTCTCTTATGTTCTTAATTGCTATCTTAATCATACACTAGTGCTGATGAATATCTAAAAGATAATTTTGCTAATACTTTCTGCATCTTCAAAGTTACTGTAATCTATTTACCGAGTGCTAAAACAGATAACATTTTTAAGATATCCTAAGGGATCTGGAAAGAAATAATTGTGAAGTTTTTTATGGTTGACTGATTCACCCCCCCCCTCTCAGTCACTTCATCCATATTCCATCATATAGAGGGAGCTCTTTCATCTCATCATTTCACCTTGAGCATAGGACTTGAGGTAGGAATCCTTGAAAACTCTTTTTAGTAGAATAAACTTCATGTTATGTTGTAAATACATGTATGCAAAACCTTCATTATAAACTTATGTTGTATTCAAGTTATGTTGTCATCATATATGTGGTCTTATGTTAATTGTTTCACCTATATGGTATTTCTTTAAGGAAGAAAATGTGAGTCAAGTGATTTTATTTTGTGTTAAATGATTTTTGAGGGAATGTTTCAAGGCCTACTCACCTTTGGGAAGGATTGAGTAACCTTGCTGGGATGTAGTTTAGCAATTTTCTCATGTGGTGCCAAGAGTAATCTAGGTGTAAAATTGAAAGCAAAAGAGATATGATTTGTTCTTGTGATATTGATAGGAGGATAGGCAACATGGATGTTATAGGTTCCATAAAGCTAAACTTCCCCTACATGAGATATCAATACTTGTGATAATGAAAGAGAAAAGACTTATTTGGCCTATGTGTGGCAATTGATTTATGAAGAGATAGGTGTCCCAATAGGAGAGGCTAGGATGGATGTTATGGGCTCCATGATGCAATGTCTCTCCTAGTTGTGGAACCTATGCTTGTATTTATTTGGGATATGGTAGAGTGAGAGTCCCAGTGTTGCCTATTCTACATATCTTGGTATTATGGAGGAAGGAGGTCCAGTGTGGCCTATTCCCCATTATGTATTTTAATTATATGATTTTATGCCAAGAGTGGCAAATGTTACTTGAGATATTGATCTTGTGCCATGAATGGAAAAGATGGTTCTTGTGAAATATTCATATGTTTTATGCCATGAGCAGCATGTGTCATCTAGATGTACTCTTGGCTATCACCTTGTGGAATTTTGGTTTACTCACATCCCTAGTATTTAGGTCTTATTCTTAGAGACCTAGTAAGCCTTGGTTGGGAATTTATTGTTATATGTTTTTTTGTTGGCTTCGTGTTTGCATGTTTGTTACTTGTTGGTTTCTGGAACCCCTAGCTCGGGGGTGGCCTTGTAAAGGCTTGGGTTGGGAGGTGAGCCTCCATGGTCAACCTAAATGAATTTCTTTGATAGGCATTGAAGATGCCCATGGGAACTTAGCTATTGTGGAAAAGATTGATCCTCATGTTGTTGATCCCAATATGTACCTTTGTAATTTGTTTGGAAGCATGTTGTTCTTCCTTGTACAGTGTAATCGGTGAAATTGAGTTATGTAAAGACCCATGTGAAAGTCAATTATTGTGGATTTGTACCTTGTAAGTTGTCTAAGTAAACTTTATTGTATCTCTCATATATGTGGAAGGAATTGATTAAATCATCTTTACGTATTGTAATATTGTGGAAAGAAATATGCATGTTATTTGAACATTGGTATAGAAATGTATTTAGAAAACTTGAATCCTAGCTTGATGGAATCTCTCTTTGAAGTTTATATTATTAGTAGATTAATTTAAAAGATAATTCTACTTTCAAACATTGCAGTTACTAAATGAAACCTAGATTAGTTAAATATCATTTATTCTCTTATGCAAATATTCATATTTAATTTACTACAAGGAAACTAGATTGATTAGTAAATTTAGTGGATTTAAACAAAGTGAACTTTAATGAAAAATTAACTATTTACCTTAGATAAAATTGGTCCATTCAAACGAAAAAAAAAAGTGATCTAATTAACCTTGCATCTAAGATAACTTTTAGGTTTTAAATTAAATTTGGTAGTTGTGTTTAGTTGTGTTCATGCTCGAATTTTTGGGCATGACAGTGGGGGCTCAGGTTCCAGCCCCAGCGCTAGATCTTTAGCCCTATGGTCACCCACATGACCAGGGTCTTTTGTTTTAGCCCCAGGGGGTTGACAGCTGCGATGACCATATGGCCATCATTTTTAAGCATTCAGATTGATGATGTCACCATTATTTTCCCTTTTTTGAGTTTTTAAAGGGTACTTGGGCTTTTTTGCCAATATCTCAGGCATATGGGATCGTAATTGGGCATGTCATATGTCATTGGAAAGCTGGTTCTGAGCCTGATCCAAATTTTCTGGTATGGTTTTGTGATTTTGCTATTTTGATGCTCTTTTTTTCTGTCAAAGTTAGATGTTCTCTATGATCGTGGTGTTTCAGACCTCCTCCCTTCCGGGATCCATTTCTCTTGCATCCGGACTCCGTTTTTGGAAAATGAGATATTGTTGGAAAGCTCTTTCTAAGATTTTTTCAGATCTGATGGTTTCATGTGGTTTTTTGTCCTTTTTATGATGTCACCCATCCTCAGATCCTTGCAGACACCTTCTTTGGGCCCTCCAGTGTAGCTGTTGGTTTTTTGCTCATATCTTGAGCATATGGTGTCACAATTTGGAAAATGACATATTGTCGAAAAGCTGATTTTGAGATCTTTCCAGATCTGGAGGTTATATTTTTTGGTTTTATCTTTTTGATGCTATTTTTCTCTATCAAAGCTAGATCTTCAGTTTTGCACTCTGGGAGCTCTATCTTGCACATTCGGTCTCCATTTTTGGAAAATGATATATCGTTGGAAAAATTGTTCAGAGATCTTTTCAGTGCTATGAGTCATTTTTCTAGATTCTACTCCAGGTTCATTTTATTTAGATTCTTGCTTTTTTATAGTCTGGTGGATATCTTGGTTGTTTCAGGTCCTGGGATCTCTTTCCTTTGAGAGATGGCTCGCCATAGGTTGTTCTTTTGGTTCAGAAGCCTTTGATCTTCTTTGAGAAGTGTATACTTCATTTTTTTAGCATTCTTTTATGCACACACACTGAGATAAAGTGCCATTCTATTGCTTTGATGGGATCTTGCACATGTTCGTGCTCTTTGTACTTGCACTCCATTATAAAGTGCCAGGGGGGTTTTGATGTTTGCCTTTGTTTTCCATCTACCTTTTTCAAGTGAGTGTTCCTTCCATGACATTAGCCTTAGGGTATCTTTATTTGTGTTTGTATGCACCTTCGATGTTCCTAGTTCTTCACGATGCAGTTCTTATTGGCACTCTTTTCAGTGTACCTGTTATTACTCCCTTGTCAGCAGTATGGGGGGGTTTCTACTATTGGTTCTCCTGCTTCCTTGGTTTGATAGTGTGAGCTATGTGTTGGCACTTGAAAATTCAGGCCAAAATAGAACAAAATGCCAGGGAAGTATGATCTTAATTTTTAGTTTTATATAATTTCCTATGATAAAAAATTAAAATGATAAAGGAGCAAGTGTATTTCCATTTGGTAGGTGGTTAATGATCTTTCCAAAAATGCATATTTAATTTTTAAATACATAATTATTGAAAAAAATATAATTAAGTAGGTTGAGCAAAAAAGGCGGCGAGAGGGAGTTGAACACTCGACCTCTCGAGCTGACCTTTTTCCTACCTATCTACCCTCCTACCCCCTAACCAGTTAATCTATTTATTTTCTTCGAGAGGATTAGGAGAAAGTATTTACTTATTTTATTGTATGCGCAGGTGAGAGATAAAAATAACCTTTCAGATAGGGAGTTATCTATCTCTTAATTATCTTTTGTAATAATGTGATTATTATTTATTGTCTTATTTTTAATGTTAAAAGAAAAAAAGAATGGGGAGAGGGAATTGAACACTCGACCTCTCGACCCATTCCTTCTTTCCTACCTAACTACCCAAACCTATTCCCTTTACTAACTACTCTACATTATTCTTCGAGAGTATATGTATGAATAAATATATAAATATAAGATAATTATATTTCCTTCAAAGTAAATTCTTAAAATTAATATTATTTATTGGAGAAATATTTTGCATGTTATAATTACTTTTTCCTGATTTGTATTTTACACTAAAAAATTTGAATTATATGGTGTAGTGAATTCACTATTTGATATGTATTAATTAATTTATTTTGTAACCTAATTTCTTACCACTTCTTCATTTTCATGTTTTCACATATAGTTAACATCTATATTTTTAGGGTGAAAGAAAATTTTATTATTGGTAAACTTTAATTGTGTATAATTTGTAAATTGATTTTTTTATGTATTCTTAGGGTTTGAGTAATGATTAATTGTTTTTCCTTTTTAATCTCAAATCCCTTAATGTAATTTCTCACTTTTTATGTTACTTTAATTTTACAGTGTTTGTATTTTCATTTACCACTTTTTAGTTAATCTTTTGTAGGTATGTTTTTAGTGTTACTTTTATACAATAATCTTTAGGGTGCCCTAATCATATTATCATTTTATTTTTGAAATATTTTATTAGGGTGATTATTTTATAATCTTAATGTATTAGCCCTTAAGTGAATAGATTTCATTTTAGGGTTAAATTTATTTTTCATTAAGTGGGCTTTATTCTTAAATGAGTACATTATGTTTTATTTCGAAATAAAAGATAATTACAAGCATAATGTTTTATTTATCACATTGTATAAGTCCTTCATTAGGATTAAAGTATAATTGCGTTTGCCTTCTCTTTTATTTCGATCATTATTTAAATTTTTAATTAATTTTTATACCATCAATACATTACATATCTTATGAGTTTATTTTTAGGTTAAGATGCACTAATGTTGATTGTTTTTGTGTGCAGGAAACTAATAGATAAACTATTATGCACGGGATACTGGAATGAAATTAATTCTAGGGAAGATTTTCCTGAACAATCATTGTAATAGTTTATTAGGCATATTCTAGGGTTAGTTGCCAGGATTAGGTCTTGTGAAAGGGTATGTCTTTTCACATGAAATCTTTGATAATATATTTATAGTGAAACATTTGTAACAAAGAGGACATCATCATTTTATCAACATTGAAATATTTGAAACCAGTGCATGCTTTTATTCCAAAACCTTATGGGATACTATGGATCAATACATGCGGATCGAGTGATTTTTCAAGATTAATACAAAATCTTTGTTCAAAATTCATCGGTGATATCTATTCCTCTGTGTTATTTTCAATTGGTTCTTTGGATAAAGTATTTTACTTTCTTTAAGATATTTGATTTATTATACCACAAGATCAAATAGGAATTGTAGAACTATATTCACTTGGTTTCTCATTGTGTATGGCTAAGCATGCCTTTTGAATACTGTAGGATTCAATTGGTCCGTCCTCTGAGGATTAAATTCCATTTGAATAGTTGTCTTCCTTTTTAGTTTGTTGTTGTTAATTAATCATTTTCTTAAAGTGATCGATTTATTTTAAATTTGTCTCCAAAGTTATACTTTTTGATTCAAAGTGTCACATTGTCGTTAATAGATTGAACTAGAGGAATTTTATCATTGATCATCAATTAAAGAAATCACACATAGTAATCATATTGAGGATAAGGAATAGGCACTGGTCTTTATTATAAATTTAGTTAAGATTTATTATATTTTTGTATCAAAGAAATTCACTACATTATTTTGTTTACAGAATTCACTCAGTCATCTGAGAAAGCGTATTAAAATTAGGCCCACCAGCCTTGGTGATCAAAGCCTAAAATTGTAGAGGTTTAAGTTCCTAAGGAATTAAACCTGTTCGTTGGTCAGAGAAAGCATAATTCCAGTCTGTTGTTTTGGGAACCAACAAATTGGATTGACTCTATTGCCCAGGGTGAAATAGGCACTGGTCTTATTGATAAGTGGAATTTGGTCATCTAATCATTTGTTGCTAGTTTTGACATCCTATTCCTTTAATTTCATTTTCATATCCTATCTGTTATCTTATTTATCAAGCTTTAAATTAGGTTTAGCATTAGTTTCAATATAATAGTCTAAATATTTTAAATATCCACCAATTAGGACATTAAGTTATTTTATCTTCCAAGGATCAATAACCCCTTTGGAAGAACTTTGTTGTTTATGCACGTAGTTTGTGCAGTTAAGCAATACATCTGATTTAGGCCTACCAGACTTGGTTCAATCAAACTAGAATTGCAGAGGCATTTATTGTGCCTATGAGTTGGCCTCAAAATGACCAACATTTTTGAGCACCAACACTATGTATTTAGTATTTGATTCTATGTACTAGGCAGTTGCAGTGGCTAGGTACCTATGCATTCCAGTGAGATGGATTATTTACCATATGGACACTCTTTTCTTTCCTATTTTTTGGATGCACTCTTCCATCTTTGATTGATCAGCTCTTCAAAATTTTTGTGTTTATGCCATCTGTATCTTCGAGTTCAAGTGTTTGCCTCCTGATTCGAGTAGTGTTATTTGAGGGCACTCATGCAGGTTACATTCTTCTCTACCCGGTCATATTTCTGTGGAGGATCTTCAGATCATTAGTTTCTTCTTGATAGATTTTCATTTTCATGCTTCAGTGATGTTGTACATGTTAATCTTTGTTCCTATTTTCTGGAACATTCCTAGTTTTGGAGGCTTCTTCAGTCCTTCAGACTAGTCTTGGTCTCTTTCTAGAGTAGAGTTTTTCCCATGTGGTTTTCTCTATTTATCCACTTTATAGAGACTCTTTTGTACATGGGTACCTCATTAGGCCATGTTTCTGGGACCCATTTTTATGCTTTCAGCACTGTAGTTTCCTTTGCTTTCTTCTTGCATTGTTTGTAGCTGCATTGTTGCACATCTTAATGGGGGGTGTTAGAGTAAAGTATTAATTATATTAATTAACTTTACTCCCTTCTTAAGATGTCAACACTTTTATTTTTAGTTGTTTATATTTATACACACATGCACTAGTTGATTTAAACTTATGCACTAGTTGTTTTAAATATAAACTTGCATGCATTAGTCTTGTAATAATTAAACTAATTATTACATGCACTTCTGCTTTTTAGGTTTTCCTTTCAAGGCTTTCGATCTCCTTTATAAGGATGATCCATTGTACATTCAATTCATTCATTAATTGAGGATATTTTCTTCTTCATATTTTTGAGTCAAACCCTTGCCCTCTTCTTGTCTCTACTTCCTTGTAACAGGTTTTTGTATGCAGGTGATCTTCGGGTTTTGTGGATTTGTATTGTTCAAATCCTACATATACCATTAATCAAAACATAAGGAATAGACTGTAATTTGAAATACCTCCTTTTGGCTTTGCCAAGATCAATTGGACAATGTCCAGTTTGTATAAATATGGTCATATCAGAAAACCAAGTTGCTGAATGATCACTAAGGATAGGATTATCTTGAAATGAGATAGCCTCCTCACTGGTTAATATTTCTTCTTCTTCAGCCATTTGGGCACAAAACCTTTCCTTTAAATAGCTAGGTTACATGGATATGAACATCATATTTCATCACTCTGGTAATCCATCCTACTCTTTTCTAATTTACATCTTTGTTTAATAGGAACTCTTTAATGCTAGGATGTGCAACCATCAAATGAATTTTATTTCTAGCAACCAGATGTTTAAACTTCTTTAAAGATTTAATTATAAAAAGTACATGCTTTTTTTTAAAAAAGTACATTTTCTCATAGTCATCCATTCCTTTTCTGAAAAAGGCAACTAGATGCTCCTGATTGTCCTCATTCTTCTGCACCAACATTGCTGAAACTGTATCATAGCCTCCATAAGAATATAAGATAAAATCTTTAGAAAAATTAGGATTAACTAATGTAGGGGTTGATGATAGGGCTTGTTTGATCTATTCAAAACTTAACCTTCCCTCATTAGTCCATCTAAATGGCACATTTTTCTTTAGCATTGTAGTTAAGGGCTTCAATAAATTGGCAATATCAGGAATAAAGCACCTAACAAAATTTATCCTTCAAATAAAACTTTGCAGACCCTTCTTATATTTTGGCAAAGATAAATCTAGAACTATATGGATTCTTTCTAGATCTATGGTTGTACCTTCTTTTGACACTTGATATCCTAAAATTTTACCCTCATGAACTGCAAAAACTGATTTCTTGGGGTTAAGAGAGATTCCAAACTCTCTACATCTTTGAAGGACTTGTCTTAAATGGTCTATATGCTAGTCTACAACTTTTCTATAAATGGTAACATCATCTAAGTACACCAAGACAAACTTATACATCAGGTTTTTGAAAGCCATATCCATAGATTTTTGGACTGTGGCCCCTACATTTGATAAACCAAATGGCATTCTTATGTATGCCATTGGTCCCTATTTTGTTGTAAAGGTTGTTTTAAATTGATCTGCCTCTTTTACTAAGACTTGGTTATAACCAGAATACCCATCTAAAAGAGAAAATCTTTCAGAACCATAAACATACTGTAGAATTTTTTCCATTGATGGAAGAGGATGTCTATCTTTCAGAGATGCTCTGTTAAGGTCTCTAAAATCCACACATAATCTAATCTCCCTATTTTTCTTCCTTACAAGAACTAAATTTGAAATCTAGGATGTATGTTTAATAGGAAAAATTATCCCACTATCTAGCAATTTATTCAACTCTTTAAGCATTAGGGGCTCTAATTTGGGGTTAATTGGCCTCTGTCTTTGCCTAATTGGCCTAGAATTGGGCTCTAATTCAATTGTGTGTTGGATAAATTGGGGATCAAATCCTTTTAAATCAGCATAGTCCCAAGAAAAAAAATCATTATACTCTCTAAATAATGCAATTAGAAGCTCTTTTTCATGAGGAGAGTTAACTTTACCAACCTTTAAAAACTTATCTCTAAATATCTCAATCTCCTCATAATGATCCTCTTTTATGAGCATGATGGTTTTGTTTTTCTTGAACTGATCATCAGAATTGAAGGTAGAATCCAAACTAACCAGCCCTTTAGGAAGCTTGTTTGTTTTTAGCTATATAATCTGATCTTCCATTTGTTGTTTCACTTTGTTATCTTTGGGAATTGAAAAGGCATCTGTTTTAGCTATAAAAATCAAAATCTTCTCATCAGTATTAAAAACCTACTAGTTAACATCATTATTTGGAATGGATGGCCTAACAACAATCTTAATATAAGACTGATATGAGATGACACCTTTATTTTAATAAATTGAAACATGTGCACCAATAGCAGCTAACCTATCAGCATGCTGATTTTTCCTTCTAGGTACAAAAATCAGGTTGAATGCATCAAAATCATCCAAAATATCAGATACTCTAGACTTATACAATTTTGAGATATCACTCTTAATAGCATTAAAACCTCTCACCTGGTTGACTATCAATTCACTGTCCCCAAATGCCCTTAAGCATTTGATATTTCTCTTTCTTTCCCACTCTAAGCCCTAGATCAAACCTTCATATTCAACCACATTTTTAGAACAAGGAAATGATAACCTGAATGCAACATAAAATTTTTCACCCTCTAGAGACACAACCATAACCCCTACACTAGCTCCATCCTTATTTCTAGATCCCTCAAAATACAAGTCCCAAAGATGATTAGACTTTTCTGAATTAGAATCTTGGGCTTTAATCAAGTTAGGCATAATAGGGTCAGATTCAAAAATCATATAATTTCCAAAACCAGCATCATACATAACACTATCTTGGTCATTTCTAGTTACCCACTCATGTAATGAAATATCAGGAATTCCTTTTGTTTGAGTGTTAAAGGATGGATAATCCTTGATCTCATCTGAATCTATGATGACACGAATAACATTAATGGGACTTCGATTGTATGGCTCTATGTGATCTTTGGTCAATGATTTTGATTTTATGGTCACTTTGGTACCATATCTTGTTCTGAACAACATGTGAGACCAATTTGATGAGAAATATCCACCTATCTTGGCTATAAAATCTGTAGATAGACATAGGGAAAAATAGGGTGGCAGATCTATAACATAGATGTCCTGTGGAAAAGAGAAGTTTGGGCAAGCATGACGAGTTAAAATTGCATTTTTTATAACTCCTAAATTTTTGACCAAGGAACCATCTAGCTAAACAACTCCCTTCCCAAGAGGCTCATACTTCAAATCTAATAGATTTGCAATCTTTTTAGGCATCACTATGCGGGTTGCACCACTATCAACCATACAATTGTGAACTAATTTATTTCCAATTATTAAGGACACATAGAAAGGAGGAGGTTTAACATTTATAGGTTTCTTGCCTTCCTTTACTATTGTTCCTTACACATTTGCAACTTTTGAATTAGCCATAATAGTTCTAAAAGATTGCTTAAAGGCCAGCTATTGTGAATTTGTTGTATTCTTAGAAAGATCTTCCTTAAGTAACTCTACCTTCCCTGAAATGGCCAGAGAATCCCACAAAGAAATAGAGACATTCATTTTCTTCATACTATCAACTATATTGTAAGGAATAGAAAAATTTACCTTCTAAGGAGATCTAGGAACACTCTGATCTGCATGCTTCTGTTGTTGCTCCTTAGTTGTGGAAGAAGAGTGATCTTTCAAAATTGAAACTGGTGTAGTAGGAACCTTAGCAAGTGATTGCTCTAATTCTGGAACTCTATTTAGTGTTTTCTGACATAGGTGAATCTTAATTTAGGCCACATAATTCCTCCTCTTGCTAATTTAGAAAACCAGTATCTGAAACATTCAGATCTGGTTGTTGTTGGATCTCCTCAACATGTATATTTTGTTGTGAATCAATAGAATTTTGCACCATTAGGGCCTTATTGAGCACTCCATTGGTACACTTTGATTGGTTATGGGGCTCACCACATGGATAACACCACTCAACAAAAAGGTTATTCTGGATGGTTGCTATATCCCTAACAACATTTAGAGGTACAGGATTATAAGGTCTATAAGGCCTCTGATTCCAACTCTGCCTATTTGCATTATTATTTCGTTGGAATTATTGTTTATTGCCTTGAAAGGTAGGCTGATTAGGATATTGGTATGAGGAACTAGCAAACTGATTTTGAGGTATAGGGTTTCCTTGTGCTTGATTACTCTTAAGGCTCACTAATTCATTCCCAAAGGTCTGCAATAAGCATTTTGTTTTTTGTTGGATATCCTTTATACTTTGCAACTAATTAAGAGGGGCAACAAGCACTATCTCTTGACTTTTGAATAATGGAAAAATAGGAAGAGGTGGGACAACCAATGACATATTAGACTAAATGCTAGGAAAGAAGGGCATAGGTGGCCTAGGAGCTATTTTTCCCACTTGAATGAGACTATTTTCTACCCTAATAGCAGTATCAAAAACTTGAGGTAAATAATTAACTCCCATAGATTGGATCATGATTGTGGTATCGCTATTCAAACTCTAAAGAAAATACAAGAATGCATATTCAACAAAGGGTATTACCATAGCAGGGATTATGTTCCAAGTCTTTTGGAAATGCAGATTGAAATCACTCATCTCCTCTTGTGGAGCCCTTTTGATAGTCGTTAATTTCTCCACCAAAGACAGGTTGTCAGATTTATCCTCAAAGAACTTAGACAATCGCTCTCCCAATGCATCCCATGTAGCAATAGATACCACTGGAAGAGTTCTCAACCACTCTAGTGCTTTACCCTTCAGTGATGCAGCTAATAGCTTCAAAGCTACATCCTCCTCCGTGATGTGATGGAAATTGCAAAGAGAAGCAATATCTCTGATATGCTCTATGGTAGTTGTTTTCCCTTCTCCAGTGAATGATGGTAACCCTTTTAAGGTTGCCAATGGAATGTTGTTCTAATTGAAAACCCTCAAAGGGCTGCCTTGATCAAAAGGCATAAATGGAAGATTCCTAGCCATTGTTGGAAGTGTTGTAGTAGAACTAGATGGTAGTGACTGATCTACCTTAGGTGGCTCTTCAGGAACAATTTCACTTTGTAATGCTTCTAGATCCTTAAAAACTTCCTACTCTAAATCTGAAAATTTAGTGCGGTAAGAGGGAGGAGCTGAACTTCTTTTAGATCTTATCTTCCTTGGCCTTATTGGTCTTCTACCCCTTTGTATAGGATGAGTAGAAAGATCTCTCAGACCTCTAGGCTCTCTTTGAATAGTTCTACCTCTCCTAGCAAAAAATCACTGGAGATACTCAAACTCTTTTACACTCCTTGTTTGGATTCGATTCATGTATCACAAGGTCCCACTGATCCTGCCAACAACTGTTAAGGCCTTGAAATATCACCCTAACTTAGGCATTAGGGTACATAGATATTTCATGCTAACAATGGAAACCTTCTCGAGTTATGGGTGGAATCTGATTAAGAAGTAATCTTTGGGTTCTAGGCCAGTTCCTATTGGTTTTGGAATATCACCTGGACTATAAATTTTGATTGGAAAAAGAGAAGAAAGAAAAGCTTTTAAAATTGAATGAAAATGGGGGGTGATACACCAAAACTAAACTCAGACTTATAAGAAAACTTCAGACTAGCATCCACAATGCACAAAATACTGAGATTTGTATTATCATTCACTGATCAACATATAGGTTAACTTAAGCTCACTATTAGGGTATACACCACAAATAGTAAAAATCTGTCAACAAACATACAAATTCCACACAAGGTTTGATTTTAATAACTTATAGGAGGAATTGGATTAACTCACTACTCTTTGTTACAAAATAAATGAACACTAAGATGAATAGGATTGAATTCAATACTCATAACATATGAAAAATATGGGATACTTGCATTATTTTCCTCAAAATCTGAAAATAGGTTACAAAACATATGCAAAAAAGCACAAAGGAACAAAAAATGTTCACTAAGTCCTCCTCTCAACAATCTTGAACCCCTAAAACTAAGAAACAAACTCAGATTTGTACTCCTCCTAAGGCCTCAAATTTGAAAATCATGGCCCTCTAATTTATCGGGCTCAAACAACTTCAATCTATCCAAGAAACCCTAAAACATAAGCATAAAATATGCCACTACATCAGCCCCTAATGTTGGTATTTTAAGATATATATCTTTTTAAAAACATGCCAACACATTACAATATAATTGAGCCCAAATCAACTCCAATTTCAATCACCTCTCAAACCTATACATAAAATTTAAACCTAAGTTTAAAACCTAAGTCTAAAAACTATTGCTAATTACAAATTAAAGTTGACATGATCAACCCTATGCAATAGATAACCCATTGTGAAATATCTATGAGGTAGGTAAGGTGGCACTTAGTATCCCAAGGCACTGGCTACCATGCACTTGCTGGATTTAAGGCATTAACTACCTCTATCATTTGGACTTCAAAAAACATCAACTAGAATTTTTATTGATCTTTGCATTGCGTACATTTTGGGAAAATGAAGGGTAAAACCCTAAATTATGGAGATATATCCTACAGAGAACATGACCTATAATCACTCCTTCTCTGTGGTTTTTCTTGAATCTGTCGATGATCACTAGTATGATGCTAATTAGTTGTTATTTTAAGGCTGTGATTGAGCTTTCTCTATGACTTTTCAGGCTCTAGATGTGACTGTCAAGAGCTTGGGCTGGAAGTTTTTATTGAAGATCTCAGGCTTGAATGGAAAGGAACTCAACTATGAAAAATGAGCTCATCTTTGAAGGCTGTGCTTTGAGCACTGAGAGCTCCACATAACTGAAACTCAGGGTTTGATAACAAGCTCAGGCTCATTTCGTGACATGAAACATGAGCATAAAGCTTGGGCTAAGCTATGACTGGAACATGAGCATGAAGAGCTCAGGATTTGACTTGGCATATTTCAGTCACAGCTTCAGCCCGAGCTTGGACTATTTGGAACTCAGGTTGAGTTCAGGCTGTGACTGTGATGACGACTTGAGATTGTTGATACTTGGCTTGTAACAGTGAACTCAAGTTGGGCTCACCTGCACTCCTCAGTTTGGGGCTGTAACAGTGGTTTGAGAACTTAGGCTTGGACTCCTAGAAAAAGAGCTCGACTTAAGATAATTAACATTAGATCTTTCTCTTTTCTTCACTTAACTTGTATATTTTGTTGAAGTCAATTCAACTCTTCTTTCTTGCAATGATTTTTTCTTGGGGTTTATTGCTTGCTGTGATTTGAAAAAAAAACAAGAGTTGTCTTCACTACCTATTAACTCCCTTTAAAATTATTTGATTCCATTTGGCCACAAGCTATTGACATTTATCATTGACTAGTACTGTTGCCTTTAGCTTATGTTGATTTGGGGTTTTATTGTCTTGTTGTTCACTAATGACAGTGACCACTAGTTGAACTTTATCACTGTCACGCTTCCTTGGCTTGGGGTTTTATTATGCACCACTCAATTGTACTGTTGTATTGTGTCGAAAGCCACCAAGTACTATTCATTGGTTGTGACCATGACCATGTGTATGAAACTTGAATGCAAAATGATGCTTAAATCTTTATGCCATTGTCCGGTTTTTCCCCTTTGCAAAATATGATATTTAAAAGTGTATTATCCAACTCTAACAACAATGAATATCTATTAGGTTCGAGCACGGGATCGTGACACTCATAAATACTAGAATGAAAACTTGAGCTTGAAATTTTGCAAATGAATTTCTGATGCATGCAGCTCTGTTACTAAACATGCATCTTTTGATTGGTTTTTCTTATTGACTATAACCAGTGCTTGACTAGTTTTTTCCTCTTTGCAAAAATAACAGTGATCAATGTATAAAAATGATTTCCATTAAAAGTATGAAATGCAATATTTTTTAATGATTATGCTCATGGGGTTTGAGCATGGGCTCGTGACACCCATCAAGACACTCTGTAAACATGAATTTGGAAAATAATGCAATTTCTGTAGCATTTGGCATTCAACACTATACTTTTAACATCTTGTTGTTCACACTATTAACAGTTCATACATCCTGTAGCATTTAACATTCAACTCTATTATTTGATCATCTTGTTGTGGCATCATATATTCATAGCATGGCTGTTTCTTTTCCTATACCTGCAACAAAGCATATTCATTGTAGATTCATGACTTAAAAATGCACATTGATTTGTCATTTTTTTTGGAAAGGAATAAACCCTCATTACAATGCACATTAGTTATGATTTCTCTGTCTATATATGCACAACACTTTGTAGAATTTTTCATCAGCACCGTGAACACCATATTGGATCTTCTTTTTTGATGACTATGACAAGAAATATCAGTCAATTTTGAGCAGTGCATCTTTGATTATTTTTCTTAAAAACAACATCAACTCCATCATGTTAGGTTAGTGAACATGAGAAAAATATCAGTTTTGTGTGAGTGTCATGTATGGTGACATTTATGAATTAATACTAGTCAACTAATGGTGTTCACTAACTTAACAAGATCCTGTTGTTTCTAAAAAAGGTTTCTCGGCTACAAGAACTAAGTCCATTTGATTCAGATATCTAGTTTTTATATAAAATAACATGCATAATGATGACCATAAATAGTAAAAGGTTTCATGGAGTCATGTCCCTTTACTACTATTTTTCAGTTTATCTAGATGCATATTTTCTTATTGCATTGATATTATAGATATGTGTGCACAGCTCTGAAAGTTTGATTATTGTATGATGATTTTGTTTTCATGAATTTCTTAGATCCAATTGGATCTAACATCTTTTTCACTCTCATGATGTTGGACCAACCCTAAAGACCCCTAGGACATGAAGACTCAAATAGTGGACTTGAGGACTTGACAGACAACCAGTCAGCTCCTAAATGCAGATGACTGCAAGGCATCTCATGGGACCCTAATCATACCTCTATCATGATTTCTATTTTTCTATTTGAACTCTATTTTGACATGAAAGATGAAATATGAAAGAACATTTATTTATTACATCCAGTTTGAATGCACAATGTAATGATCAATTATAAATTTGAAAATTTGAGTATGATAAATACTTAGAGTACAATGTAAACAATGATATGAATGCAATAAAAAAATATTAATCCACATCACCTGAAAAGTAGTGTTAAATAGATGTACATTTATGCAATGTTTTCCTCTTTATGTTCATCATCCCGCATGTAGAAAATTAGGGTAACATTTAATAGTACTTGTGTTATCATAGAAAATAACAACAAGCTCTTTGATTTCTTCTTTCATACCTTTTAACAATTGCTTGATCCACACTAAATTTGAACAATTTACTATTGCTGCTACATACTCAGCTTGTGTTGTAGATTGGGAAATTCATTTCTATCGCTTTCTTGTCTAGGAGACTAATCTCTGTCTTAGAAAGAATGCTCCAACACTTATAATTTTTCTATCACCAATATTTTTGTCCGAATCTACATCAATGTAAACTTTCAGTTCAAACTTGTGATTCTTCTTGTAATACAATCCATAGTCCTTTGTTCCTTTCAAATATCTTAGTATTCTTTTTCTTGCCCTCATATGATTTTTCTTAAGATTGGTAGAAAAAATTGCCACCATCCCAACTGCTAGGGTACTATTAGGTCTATTATGAACAACATATTGTAGCTTTCCAATCATAGATCTATACAAGGTTTGATTCACTTCAACAGTATGATCAGTTTTAGATAGTTTCTGACCAGTAGCCATAGGAGTACTCATTGGTCTGGAGTCCTCCATACCAAAATTTTTTACAATCTCTTTAACATATTTAGATTGAGTAATATAGATACGTTTCTCCATTTGATAAACTTGCAAACCAACAAAGAATTTGATCTCACCAAAAATAGATATTAAAAATTTAGTTTGCATCTCATTTGAAAAGTTGACATAGGGTATCTTTTCCTCCAAATATGATGTCATCAACAAAGATTTCAGCTAACAAAATCCCTTTACCTTTTTCAGTCTTCATATACAGATTACTGTTGTCATTTGTCCTTGAAAATATAATCTTTATCAAATAATTATGTAGTGTCTCATACCATGCTCTGGGGGCTTGTTATACAACACCTTATGCAACTTACAAACCATATTCTTCTTGCTTGAGTCAACAAATCCTTCTGGCTGTTCAATGTATACTTCTTCTTCTAATATCACATTTAGAAATGTAGATTTAACATCCATCTGATATACTTTGAATCCTTTATAAGCTTCATATGCAAGTAGAGTCCTTACTCCTTCTAATCTTGCTATAGGGGAAAATGTCTCCCCACAGTCAATTCCTTCTTCTTGTGCATACCCCTTACATACTAATCTGGCCTTGTTTCTTGTGACTTCTCCATGTTCATTTAGCTTGTTTCCAAATACCCATTTTGTCCCAATAACATTCTTATCTTTTGGTCTTGGCACTAGAGTCTAGGTATTATTCTTTTCTATCTTTTCTATCTCTTCATTCATGGCTTGTATCCAATCATCATTCTCTAAAGCATCTTTCACATTTTTAGTCTCAAAATCACATAGTAAGCATTAATGATCTTTCAAATTACTTCTTGTCATGACTTTATATTCTTTATCTCTAATGATTTGTTCTGGCTTGTGATGTCTTCTTACATACTGTGCCAATGTAGGTTCAGATTTCCTTTCTCCTTGTTCTCGATATTCAAGTTCATCATGAAAATTGTCTTCTTCTTCTTCTTCTTTCTTGACATCATCCTCCTGATGCTCAGTATTATCCTCATGATGCTTGACATAATTCTCCTGTTGCTCGACATCATCTATCCGTGACTCTGCATCTATTTCAGGTGTATTACTTGCCTCTCCTTCTTCCATGTATACAAAATATATGTAATCTTCAAGTTCTTTCTTTCACTCTGATTCATTCATTTTTGTGTATTCATCAAATCTAACATTTTCACTTTCCATAACTTTTTTAGTGTTAGAATTCAAACACTTATAAGCTTTTCTCTTAGTGGAATATCCTAAGAATATGCCTTCATCATTTTTTGTATTAAACTTTCCATTCCTATTATCTTTTAGTATATAGAATTTACTCCCAAAGACTCTAAAATACTTCACATTAGGTGTATAAACATGCCATAACTCAAAAGGTGTAGCATTTGTACCATTTTTTATTTGTACTTGGTTTAAGGTATAAACAACTATTCTTACAACTTCTCTCCAGAACTTTTGTGCAAAATTCTTTTCTATCATCAATGTTCTACCACAATCCATAATTGACCTATTTCTTCTTTCTTCTATGCCATTCTATGGAGGTGTTCTTGGTGGAAACATTTGTCTCTTTATTCCTCTATCATTGCAAAACAAATTGAACTCATTTGATATAAACTCTCCACCTCTGTCAGATCTCAAACATTTCCAGCTTCTACCTATTTCTTTT
Organism: Chamaecyparis obtusa; assembly: GCA_027943335.1. Classification (NCBI taxonomy): domain Eukaryota; kingdom Viridiplantae; phylum Streptophyta; class Pinopsida; order Cupressales; family Cupressaceae; genus Chamaecyparis; species Chamaecyparis obtusa. The sequence goes on from BSBK01006406.1 coordinate 182,752, forward strand.
TCAACTTTTTCCAAATACCACTTAAATAACTGAAATGCATCATATTTCTCTTTCAAAAACATTACAGTCATCACCACAATAACTTTGTACACCCATAGGTCCACAAAGTTCTCTATGAACAAATTCCAAAATATTGTCAGAAGTATATGTTTTTCTCTTAAAACTAGACTTTGTCATTTTTCCCAATTGACACTGTTGGCACATCACATTATCAGGTTTATTTAATCTCAGCAAACCTCTAACTTTCTTCTTTTTACTAATATATACCAGATTATTTAAATTCACATGACAGAGCCTCTTGTGTCATAACCATACATCAAATTGTGCAATTTTTTTTTTCTTTAGATAGGTGTAGATAGAACAAATTACCTCTTATCTGATCTCCAATTCCAATGAGTTCACTAGTGGCATCAAATATTTTTGCCTTCCTATGATGAAATTCCACTTAGTAACCTGTGTTATTAAACTATGAAACAATCAATAGGTTATAGTTAATACCTTGAACCCAATAAACATTTTCACATTTGATCTTATTAGTCAATCTAATTGATCCTTTTCCTTTCACAGGACATGGTGTATCATTACCAAACTTAACACTCCTATCTTTTTAACGATCTAAGGTCTCAAACTTACTTTTATCACTAGTCATGTGACATGAGAAAGCACTATCAATAATTAATTTATCACCTTTACTCACATAAGAAATAAGTGCAGTATTCTCATCTTCATCAGAATCATCTTTCATAGAAACATAAACAACTTCTATATCACATTCATCAGATTTACTAGTTTCACTATCAGTTTCCTCTTCAGGAATATAGCATGATTTATTACCTTTTTAGTCTTTGTACCTTCGGTGATCTCTTTCATTTCTCTTGTCTTTGTACTTTCTTTCCCTTCTCTCATCCTTGTCAGACCTGTCAGGGCATCTTGATGCAATATGGCCAAATCTTCTACATGAAAAATAGATTATAGGAATTTTACCTTTATTTTTCCCTTTTCCTATTTTTATCCTTCTAACCATGAGTGCCTCAAGATCATCTAGATCTTCATCAAAAGTGTCACTATCACTGTCACTGTCACTATCACTTTTCACACACTTTTCTTTTTCCTTCTTAGACTTATGTAGAACCATTTGTGACTTAAATGTAGATTCAACATTAGGAATAGTGTAGTTATCATAATTAGATAGCTCAAAAGTAGTAAGCTTACCAACAAGACTTTCCAGAGTTAGAACATTACCAAGGTTACATCTTGATTCTTGTATTGTAGAAACTATGATATCATTGATAGGAAGAAAAGTCTTCAATACTTTACCAATAATAGTTTCATCATCAATGTTTCTATTAGCTCCTCTAATAGCATTCACTACCTCCTTGATTCTACCAAAATATTGAGCAATATTTTAACCTTCTTTCATTTTCATTTCATCAAACTTACCTCTCAGGTTTTCAGATTTGGATCTCAACACATTTTTATCTCCACCATAGATAGTTGCAAGAGTGTCCCACATTTTCTTTGCATTTGTGCAGTCCTTGATGTCTTCAAATTCAAGATAGTTTAGGGTGGATGCAATCTCAAACATTTCTTGATTGTGTTCTTGTTTTTATTTCATCTCCTTGACAGTCAAAGGTGCAACAGGGGTTACATTATCATTTTCCACATAACACTTCATTGAATCACCAATACCAGATAGATGCAATTTCATCAAAATTTTCCATGTAGGGAAGTTCTCTTTGTTCAATTTCGATACCTCCTTTTTGTACATCTTGATCATTAGCTTCAAGTACCTTTAAACTTTCTCTATAAGAACCAACTGCTCTGATACCAATTATTAGAATGATTTAGAACAATAGAGAGGGGGTAGTGAATCAGTTATTCTTAGGTCCAGATGTACAAATTAAACTTTTTAGTACTTCAACAAACTCAGATCTAAACAACAATTCAACTCAGTCTCTATAGCATATACCGTAAACATATATCATGCAGTCCATTGTCCAAAAGTAATTAACTTGCAGAATATAAAACTTTCAACAACATCCACATCAAAATCATTCACACAAGTATAACACCAGGATTTATAGTAGAAACCCAATTTGGAAGAAACCACTTTATAACATGTTACTAATTTTCACTCTTCTAAAGTGAGCTCTATGAAAATCTAACCCTGTTAAAGGTTTACATACACACTATTAGGTGTGACCTCGTTAAAGGATTTAATCACCCTGTTAAGAGTGGCTTGGTTAGAGGGCTTAAGAACATCCCATTAGAATGTCACCTTGATTAAATGATTTATAAAATAACTGTTAGGTCAACCTTGATTAAAGGATTTAGACTAATACAATGGTTAGAAAGTAACAGTAGTTTATGATCTAAAAAACATACAACTCACTTTTCAAATACAAATCCACTTTGCACATATGCCTATTTATTGAGTGACCTCCATTTCCATCTCCATCTCTGATCTTCTTGAAATTCACTTCAAGCAATCACAACTCTGTTTAGCTCCTTCACAGTTTCACCTTCAACCTTCTGCTTAGACTTATCAGTCAATAACATCAACCTCTTCTTCATACTTTGTAACCTCACAATTAGGTTTTACTTTATACCTCTTTGATCAAGTAGATCAATCTTTTGTTGCTTAATCTCCTCCGTAGATCTTAGGTTTAGGTCAGATTCATCGAATCCTTCCATCATTATGTCTTCTTTTTGTTTCTCTAGATACAATTCTTAACTCATAAAAAAATGATTTACCACACATTAAATGCTCCATACAATTCATTAATAATGTCAAAATGTTTTACATATCCCAATAATTCAACTACGTCAGCTGGGATTCTCAATTATTCCTTCAAATGTAAATTACTGATACTCGGTCGATACTATGTTCATCTTCTCGGTCATCACTGTGTATCTCGGTCAATACTACAAATTGTTTTCCTTGGAAAACAATGTCTTTTGTTGGTAATTTCCTAACTCTTGATAATTACTCATGTTCGGTCAACACTAGATTTACTCGGCATATACTAGCACTCAGTCGATACTGACATCACTCAACTTAAACTAGATTTATTCATTTTTTCTCGGTTAAGCCTACATTTCAAGTCTTTCTTCTTACTTGGATTAAAAACATATTACCTTGTCAATATGCCAACTAATCAAGTACCCAGTGAAGTATCACATAACCTTTCCTTAGGTTCTCTTGTTATCTCTTCTTTTCAAATCCTCTTCCTCAATCAAAAGATATGGTACTATCCTAGATAGAAACTATCTTACTAGTTAAGGTTTGACATTAATGACAATATAACAATTGTTTCAATTGTATTTTCCATCACTAAATCAGGATCTATAATCATATCTAGTATGACCATACTTAGGAAAATTATAAAAATAACGATCAAATAACTAGGGTTTGTCCATAGTTATAAAAAGTAGGTCTATTAGGTTTCTTTCCTACATTTCTCGGCTCTTCCTTCATGTCTCGTGGCTTCTTAGGTTCATATTTGGATGACTTTCCAACTTTGAAATTTCCTTGATTGATGTAACCAAGACCGATTTTTCCATTGTTTCTCCTTTTGTTATTTACTTGTTCATCAAGATTTTGTAATCTTTCATTGTACTTTCTCATTTTATTATTGATTTCTTTCTCAGATTGCATCTCATTCTTTAGTTTTGCATTCTCATAGCTAAGTCTTTCATCCTTACTTATGACTTGTATATTTTCTTCAACAACATCATGCATCTGATTTCTGTATAAGGTAAATTCTTGCCTTAAGTTATTAATTCCTTCATCTTTATCCTTTAGGGTATCCTCAAAAATATTTCTTGCACTTTGAACTATTCTCTTCCCTTCTAGATCTTCACACATCCTAACAGATTGAATTTCAAGTCCTCTTTTCATATTAGTCACTTCTTATTTAAGTCCTTTATTCTTTTCCATCAGATCTGTATTTTCTTCTTTAGAGTCTTTAGACAAACTACCTTCAGATAATTTTTCAATATAGTCCTGACTCTCATTCATCTCTTCAATAAGTTTTCTCCTTATTTCCAATGATTTATTCAATTTTTCTTTCAACTCATGGATCATTTTGTGAGCATTCTCAAGTTCCATTTTATTCTTTTAACTCTCCATAGTTATACATATTTATCTCAAGCTATTAGACTTAACAACAAGAGAAAAATTGCTATGATACCAATTGTTAGATTTCTTAGGCACTAAGAGGAGGGGGGGGGGGGGGGGTGAATCAGTGAAAACAAATTCAAAACTAATTCAAGCACCGATCTAATTAACCTTATTAATACCTTCCAAAAAGTAAAGCATATGACTAAAGTAAACAAATAAAATATAGAAATATCAAACATCCACAAAATCATTACACATCACACAATGATTTTTGTGTGGAAACCCTTGGTTAGAGGGAAAAACCATGGTGGGAATGACACCCACAAGCCCACTACTACAGTAAATGAGTTTTCCTTGTTTGGAGCTTACAATTACCCTTTCTGAGGGTTCACCCTATTAGGAGTGATTAGTAGCTTGTTAGAAGTACAATCATATTTTTCAAGATCTACATTGTTAGAGGATTTCAAAACTATGTTAAGAGATTACTTAGTTAAGAGATTTACAATAGGAACCTATTAAAGTTCACCCAGTTAAGGGATTCACTTGTTGTAACTGTTAGGGAACAACAGGTTGAGTGATCTAGATGTAGCACTGACTACTTGAAATACACAATCTATTTCATTTTTTTTTGTAATTTCTCACTAATATGACTCTATCAGGTCTCCGATCACAACCCTAATTGATTTCAAACTCAATCATAGCTTCCTTCACAAAATATCATCAAAAATAACAACACAAAAATAACTTCAATATGAGGAGTACAGATATATATACATTTCTAGCACCAACTTAATGAGAATTAAGTATTTTATCTCCAAAGTGATAATCTCAATGTAAAACATAATTTCCTATGATGGTGTTAGATTACAATAAGATTTGCATTATATTTCTCCAAAATATTGAAACATGTTTTGACTTTATCATGCACCACCATAAATCTTCCCAAAATAATATCCCTGAATCTATAATTATCTCCTCATCAATAACACTAAGTAGCATTACACTCAAAATAACACTAAGTAGCATCACAATCACAATAATGTTCCATATGCCTCCTTTAGACAACTTACTATGTATTAGGAACCCTAAAATGTATTCTTAGGGTTCTTAAGATGTCGTAAGGAGTCTTAAGGGGTTCTAGGACACATTAATGCACCCTATGACCCCTTATGAACCCTAACGACCCCTTAAGAATCAAAAGAGTACATATTAGGTGTCATAAGGCATCTTAAGTAGCCTTAGGACCCATTAATATGTCCTACAACCCCTTGTGACCCCTTTTGACCACTTAGGAAGCCTAAGAGTACATCTTAGGGGTTGTAAGGAGTCATATGGTGTCCTAAGACACATTAATGTGTCCTGCAATCCCTTAAGACACATTGATGTGTACTAGGACCCCTAAGATGTATTCATGGGGTTCTTGAGGGGTTGTAAGGTGTCTTAAGGGGTCCTAGGATACATTAATGCATTATATGATGCCTTATGACCCCTTGAACCCTTAGGAATCCTAAGAATACATGTTAGGGGTTGTAAGGGGTCATAATGCATAGTAATATGTCCTATAAATCCTTAAGACCCCTTATTGTCTATTAGGACTCATAATATGTATTCTTAGGGTCCCTAGGGGGTACTAAGGTGTCTTAAGGGGTCTGAGGACCCATTAATGCATCCTATGACCCTTATGACCCCTTTGAACCCCTTAATAAGTGTAAGAGTACATATTAAGAAGTCATAAGGGGTATTATGGGGTCCTAATCTGACATATTAATGTATCCTATGACCCCTAAGACACCTTAATATGTACTAGGACCCCTAGGATATATTCTTAGGTTTCCTAATGGGTCGTAAAGTGACATAAGGGGTCCTAGGACACATTAATTTGTTTATGACCTCGTATGATCCCTTACAAACCCTTAGAAAGACTAAGAGTACATCTTAGGGGTCATAAGTTGTCTTATTAATGCATCCTACAACCCCTTATGACTCCTTATGGCCCCTTAATAAGCCTAAGAGTACATCTTAGGGGTCGTAAGGGGTCTTACGGTGTCTTAAGAAACATTAATGCATCTTATGACCCCGACACCTTAATGTGTATTGTATTTTTAGGGATCTTAAGGTGTCTTAAGGGGTCCTAGGACACATTAATGAATTCTAAAACCCCTTATGACCCCTTGACACCTTAAGAAGCATAAGGATACATCTTAGGGGTCATAAGAGGTGTTAAGACATAGTAATGTGTCCTATGATCCCACAGGACTCCTTAATGTGTACTAGGGCCCCTAATATGTAGTGTTAGGGTTCCTAAGGGGCACTAAGGTGTCTTTAGGGGTCCAAGAACCCATTAATGCATTCTACAACCTCTTATGACCCCTTATGACCCTTCAAAAGCCTAATATTACATCTTGTTGGGATGGAGAGATAGGAAACTGAGAGGGGAGGGGTGAATTAGTGCCCACAAAAATTTTAAACCTCAAACCTTAAACATAAAATAATAGTAACTTCACATGTAACTTGAATCCATTGTATGTATCATTCATTCAGTTAACTTGCAAAAGTAAATAGCATGAAATCAACAATATATCAATCACATAACACAAGTATTTTGGTAATGCAGAAACCCTTGTTAGAAGGTAAAAACTACGGTGGGGATGACACCCACAAATTCTTTACTACTACAGATAGAAAAGTTTTGCATGTTAGGGCTACAAGTGGTGATCACTTCTAGTGATCTTACCCTCTTAGGAGTAACATTTCAGATCAATTAGATCTACCTAGTTATAAGATTTTAACAACACTACTTGAGTGTTCACTCAGTTAAGAGATTTACATAAAATACTGTTAGGTATACTTTGTTAGGATATTTTACCAAACTCTGTTACAATGATTAGAAAATAGCAGGATATATCTGCTAATGAAAAATCTATCTTGTTTGATACAGATCAATGAAATATTGAATAGATATCACCTTTTCATGTGAAGATCTCTGTTCTAAAATGCTCAGTAGCCTTGTTTGATTCTGCTTAATCTGAATGTCTCTGTATTCTGTTATGCTGTGTCTGATAACTGATATCTTGAAGTTGGCTAATGCTTCAAAAACTTCTTTTCTTTTTCTTAACTTTATTGTCAAGCTTCTCTCTCACACTAAAAAATAACATGGAATTACAATTATATAGCATACTATTTTTGCCGCTTAACAAAATTAGGTTACAATATCTTAGAGAAAACCCAAAGATCTACGGTGTACAAAAATAACCTAGATCTAGCAATTACATAAAGATCTTCATCCCAATTAATGAATATATCTATAATAAATGATCTTCAATCTTGGTAAAACATTTTGTGATTATGTTGTAACCATTGGTAAAGATAAGTGTGCCATTACTGATTACTATGCCATTTTCTGTGATACTTAGTAAACACTGTATATACTGCTCGGTAATTACACTAGTGCTCGGTGTCCAGTCTTCTTGGTGTTTACTTGTTAGGAATAATAGTCCATAGTAAAATTGAGAGGGGTGGGTGAATCAGTTGTAAAAAAGAATATTAAACTTTAAAATTTAAGCTCATCAATATCAGAAATAATGAATACCAACATAATAACATAATATTTTGGTTTTGGGGAAACCTTGTTAAAGGTAAAAACCCAGATGGGAATTAGCACCCGCAAATGATGTACTGAGAGTACAGTAATCCTTGTTAGAAGATATAGCCCTATTAGGAGCTTATTGAAACATTATAGTACATAGTCCTTATTAGAGGACATACCCTATTAGGAGTTAAGGAACAAAAGAGGGCTCACTTCCCAAAGAAGGTTAAATCCACCTTTAGAAATGACTAGTTTGCAACAGGTGTATATGAAGAAATACACAATCTTTTGAACTATTTGCCAGCAACTGTCTTTGCCTGATCAGTTCCAATGAAGTCCACCAGTAAACCTCTTCTCTACATGTAGTAGACACAAGCTCATAGCTTTCACAACCTCTCTATATCACATATATTCCATCCATATCTTTTCCAAAGAAAAGACTACATATATACCTTTTTACATTTCACCATGATCAGGTCATCCCATGAGGCTTTCCTAATTTACAAATGATTACATAAACTCTCGCTAAGATACACATGATATCTAGAACAAGTATACAATGATTTAATAAAACAATTAAGGACCGACATCTTTAATTCATGCTTGTCAAATAAAACACACTCTTCCTTTCCTGAGTTGGCTTCTAAATAAACCATCTCCAGAATACAAGCCATAGATGACATCACCAATCACTCTGTACCTTGCACTGACCAATGGACATCCTTTAGTACCATTTATTTCATCCTTAAAGCTTTCATACCTTGAATCCAAGTCTACTGAAAGATATACCAAAAACTCAGAGACTAACTCTGTCAATTCTCACTATCACAATCCAGTGACCAGTCTTCATTAAACCATTTGTATCTCTCTCAATATGAAACATATAAAGATGTGATCTTAGGTATAAGATCACAACATCCATCTCAACTCTTGTCCAACTTCGTAGCATCTGAAACATTCGTACAGTGTCCGTACACTGTGATAAATAGCCTGGTCTTCTCTCAGAAACATATGTTGACATCAGTGACAAAACAAAAATGACAATAGTATGAATGCCCATTCAGTAACATAATGATTAAACATATTAAATATCTTAATCACCTCTCCATGCATTAGCAATATCCAACAATCTCCCCCTTTGGCATTGATGTCAACATATGGGAAAATCTATCCCAAGGTTTAATCAATCTAAAAGTGTTCTGAAATCATAAAGTGCTCTCACAATAATTCTTCATACAATCTCCCTAAGCAGTAGGGATTTTCTCATAGAAACACTCCCCCTTTGACAATAATGGAAAAGGGTGCCATGAGGCCTTGGCGGCCTTCACAAATAAACTTTCTTCCATGATCACTCCCCCTGAGGAGTAGATCCATGCATATAGTCCAGATAATGATAAGGCTTTGAATACTTCTAGACTGATGCATTTCTGCATCAATTAGTTATGACTAGGAGGGGCTTGAATCCCCAACATACCTCTGAGATATTCAAAGGTATCTTTCAGTAGTGGCTTTGTGAAGATGTCTGCAATCTACTCTTTTGTACTAATATATTCTAATTTGATTTCCTTTTGTGCCACCTTGTCTCTCAAGAAGTGATACTTAATAGAGATATGTCTGTTGGAAACTGTAATTGAAGCAATTTGTGTATTGTCATTGATGTCAAACCTTAACTGGTAAGATTGTTTCTATTTAAGAAAGTACTATATCTATTTGATTGTTATTAAGGGGTAAGGCAAGGATGGTAAAAATTGTTAGGAATCAATGCTAAAGTGTTTTTCAGCAATTTTGTAGCAGTTGTTGTTGCATTCATGACTATGATTGTCATTGATGTCAACACATTGATTTACCGAAGACTTGCAGAGAAACAGACAGAGTTTGGATTAGCGCATGTGGGTTATTGCAATTGGAGCTATGCAATTTTGAGGTTATAATATTTGATATATCATATGTCTATGGTTAAGAGCGTAGATAGTAATTCATTGATTCATGGAAGTTATGATCATTTTAGTGGAAGCAGTGTTTAGGCAGTGTTCCTGAGTAGCGATTTGTGGTAATCGGATGATATCTCATAATCAGGATGGAATCTAGTTTTTCATAGTGTAAGGTAAGTTGGAGACACATTGATAGTTATGTGGCTAATAGCACAGACTTTGAGGTCACACGAGTGAAGATTTATTGTATTTGGAAGCTGAAAGTTTTATGTAATTTTGGTGTAGCATGTGGAAATTTTTATTTTGCAATTGTATACTGACTCATTTGTAATTATTCGAGTGTGGTATAAAGGAAGGAATGTATTTCCTTGTTGATATGTAATTTTAATGTAGTCGTAGTGGTCATGTGTGATGTGGTATGCATGAAGTGAAGAAAAGAGCTAAGTATGAGAGTGAAATTATGAAGGAAGACATGCGAAGTACAAAGATCTGGAATTGAGATATGATGTAACAGTGAGTGCGGTTTGACATAGTCAGAGAAAAGGTAACATATTATTCTATTGAGTAATACAAAGATTATTTGGACAGTGTGTTTGGTGATCTTACCTTGAAGCTATTTGGGCAGTGGGTCCTTTTGTCTTCTATAACTCTTAAGAGGGTTAGAATCTTTTAACAGGGATTCAAAATCTCCTGATAGGGATTCATATGTACTAAATGTATTTCATAAGAATCCTAATAGAGTCCATCCTCTCACAAGGAATATTCATATTAGTGCATCTTTTGTGGGCATCATTCCCACCAGGGTTTACTCTTTGATCAAGAGGTTCCCTAGTCAACATATCTTGTGTCATTGTGTTATTGTGTATGAATATCTTTCTATGGTTGGTAATTATATTGCTTATATGGTTTAATGTTGTTGAAGATGATAAAATTTATAATTATTTGATAACTAATTCACCCCCCCCCCCCCTCTCAGTTATCTTGGTGGACTTTACTTTCTAACAATTGGTATCAGAGAGGTAGGTCCTTGAAAGAGAAGTTTAAAAGCTTAAGGAGATCCATGGAAAATTTCAAGAAAGAAAGCCCTAAGTTTGATGGAGTAAATTTTGATAGTTGGAAAGAAAAGATGAAGACACACCTATTATGTTTAGGAATAGGTTATTGGTTGATTACAAAGAATAATAAGACTATCATTGAAGAGGACAATCTTGAAACATGTACTATGGAAGAGAGAGATATATTCATGTGTAAAATACTTGCAAGAGAAGCACTTTTGACAACACTACTGGAGAATGAGTACAGTCAGGTAAAATATTTGAAAAAATCTCATGAAATTTGGAATGCTTTACACTCTACTTTTGAAGGTGATGAACATGCAAAAAGAGTTAGATTACATAATTGGATATATGCATTTGAAGATATAAGAATTTTGGAAGATGAATCTGTTAGAAGTTATATTGGTAGAATGTCAGAGATCATTTCAGGTATAAAATCTTGTGGAGGAACAAAGACAGAGAATGAAGTGATATGGAAAATTCTGAGGACATTGACTCCTATATTTAAGCAGACAACATAGATGATTGAACAAGTGATACCTTGTACAACAAACTTTACAAAAGAGACTCTTCTTGGAAGATTGGAAGCAACATAAATGAACTTGAGATTATCAGGAGACTTACGTAGAATGGAGACATCATTAAATGCTCTTAGTGTTCACCCTACTTTGTCAAGAAGCATCAGTGTGAGCAGAGATTATGCTGGCAACAACAGATCTAGAAATGAAGAAGACAAGAAGATTGAAGAAGGTATTGCCTTGCTTGTGAAAAGAGAACCAGATGGTAAGAAAATTTTTAAGTGTTGGACTTGTCAATAATATGGTCATTTTGCATCTAAATGTCCTAAGAGAGTTAAAAAGTATAGAAGCAATTTTAAACCTAGAAGATCTAAGGAATGTTATTATGCTAATGATGAAGATCTTGAAGGTAGTATAGAAAGAACTTTAAGTGAAAGTGATACTGAGAATAATGATGACATAGGATTTGTAGCAATTAAAGAAGAAAATCCTGAATCTGATGTTAAGGAAGAAAAAGCCTTAGTTTCTCAAGTTGAAAAGAAAGTTAATTGGATTATAGATAGTGGTTGTTCACATCATATGACTGGAGACATGAAAAAGTTCATAAAGTTGAATGAATATGATGGTGGAGTAGTTAGAGTTGGAAATAATGCACCTTGTTTGATTAAAGGTATAGGATCTATTACTCTTGATGGAAAGACTAATACTGATGATGTTTATTTTGTGGATGGATTGAAACATAATCTTTTGAGTGTTGGATAGTTAGTTGATAAGGGAAAATAGTGTGGTTTATTGAGAAAACTTGTGTGATAAAAGATAAAGATGGAAATCTGATTGGAACTGGATCTAGAACCATAGGTAATGTATTTTAGTTGAATCCTATTGAGATGACATGTTTGATTACTAAAATTAATGACAGTTGGTTATGGCATCGAAGGTTTTGTCATATAAACTTTGATAACACTATGGAAGTAAGTACTACACTTGCAGTAAGAGATTTACGTAGAATTATGAAGCCTACTAACATGATTTGCAAAGAATGTGTAATGGCTAAATAGAAGAGAAGTTCTTTTTCTAGTAAGAATTTTACATCTACAGAGAAGCTGGAGATTGTTCATATAGATTTGAGTGGTCCTACCAGGACTAGAGGATTCTATGGAGAAAGGTATTTTATGATTCTTGTTGATGATTTTACAAGAATGATGTGGATTGCATTTCTTAAAGAAAAATATGAAGCATTTGATAAGTTTAAGATTGTTAAGAATAAAGTTGAGAATGAATCTGGAATGAAGATTAAATGTTTAAGATTTGATAGAGGTGGAGAATTTACTTCTAGAGAGTTCAACAACTTTTGTGAAGAAACTGGCATTAAAAGATAGTATTCAGCTCCTAGAACACCTAAACAAAATGGCATTGCAGAAAGAAGGAATAGATTAGTGACTGAAGCAGAAAGAGCTATGTTTTTTGAAAATAATTTGGCAAAGATATTCTGGAGAGAAGCAGTGAACACAATAGTATATACAATGAATAGAGTACAAATCAGAGTAGACACAGATAAGACACCTTATGAATTATGGTTTGGACATGCACCCTCAGTTAAGTATTTTAGAATTTTTGGAAGAAAATGCTATATAAAGAGAGATGATGATATAGGAAAGTTTGATCCTAGAAGTGATGAAGTTATATTTCTTGGATATTCTTTGAAAAGAAAAGCATATAGATATTTCAATAAAAGAACTAAGACTATTATTGAGAGCGCAAATGTTAAAGTTGATGAAAAGTTCAAAATTTAGGAAAGAATGCTTGTTTATGAATTTGATGAAGAAACTCATCCTAAGCCTAATACCAGAACTACTGAATTGTTTTATGAAATTGATAGTGATTTGTTGAATGAAAGCCACAGTGAAGTTATTGAAGAACCTACATCTGAAGAGAGATCTGAGACAATGACACCTAGCAAGAGTTTGTTAAGGAATCATCCTTTTAAATAGATCATTGGGAGCATCAAAAGAGGAGTTCTTACTTGAAATAAGGCACAAGAAAAGTTATGTTTGATTTCTCAAATTGAACCTAAGACTACTAATGAAGCTTTTGAAGATGAAATTTGGACTAATGGTATGAAAGAAGAACTAGATCAGATTGAAAAGAAAAAGACATGGGAATTGGTCCCTAGACCTAAAGACAAGAATGTTATTGGAACTAAATGGGTATTTAGAAACAAGATGAATGAACAAGGAGAAGTAGTGAGAAACAAAGCAAGATTGGTATGTAAGGGTTACTCACAACAAGAAGGAATTGAATATGAAGAGACTTTTTCACCTGTTGCAAGAATTAAACTAGTAAGAATGTTTTTGGCATATGCAGCTTACAAGAAATTCAAAGTGTATCAGATGGATGTGAAGTCAGCATTTCTTAATGGAGAATTGGAAGAAGAAATCTACATTGAGCAGCCTGAAGGTTTTCCTTTAACTCAAGAAGGAGACATGGTATGTAAATTGAAGAAAGCTTTATATGGACTTAAACAAGCACCTAGAACTTGGTATGCAAGACTGGATAAGTATTTGTTAAAGTTGAGATTTATAAAAGTTACAACTGATAGCAATATTTACACAAAAGAAATTGAAAATGGTTTGTTAGTTATAGTTATTTTTGTTGATGACATTATCTTTGGAGGAGAAGATGAAGTTAGTGACAAATTTGCTGATGAAATGAAGACTAAATTTGAAATGAGGATGATTGGTGAAATGAAATACTTTTTGGGATTATAGATAACATAAAACAATGATGGTATCTTTGTATGTCAGACAAAGTACCTAAATGACTTGTTGAAAAGATTTGGAATGGAGGATTGTAAACTAGTTGGAACACCTATGGTGACTAGACATAAGTTATCTAGCATAGATGAGACTCCTATAGTAGAATAGAAGAAATACAGATCTATGATTGGAGGATTGCAATATTTGACTCATACAAGACCTAATATAGAACATTCAGTTGGAATTGTAGCAAGATTTCAAGCCGAACCCAGAGAATCACATTATGTAGCAGTAAAGAGAATATTGAGATATTTAAGAGGCACAATGGACTATGGATTATGGTATGAAAATTATGATGATTTTACCCTATGTGCATACATATATGCTGATTGGGGAGGCAGTGTGGATGATAAGAAAAGTACCAGTGGAGGAGCATTTTTCCTTGGAGGAAGATTAGTTTCTTAGCTAAGCAAGAAGCAGAATTGTATCTCACAAAGCACAGCAGAAGCAAAATATGTAGCAGCAGCAAATAATTGTAACCAGATAATTTGGAAGAAGCAGACGCTGAAGGATATTGGAATAAAATTCATTGAACCTATTGTTATACATTGTGATAACACCAGTATAGTTAGTATGTCTAAGAATCTTGTATTACATTCTAAGACAAAGCATATAGAGATTAAATATCATGTTGTAAGAGAGAAAGTTGCTGAAAAAGAAGTTAGACTTGAGTACATAAGTACAAAGGAGCAGATAGCAGATATATTCACAAAGCCTTTGCCTAAGGATACATTTGAGTATCTGAGAGGTATGCTTGGGGTTATGCCCTAGCCTACTTTTGAGAAGTGATGCAGTTGGCTGCATCCGTCTAGTGGTATATGAGCCTTATCTTTCTTCTAGACTAGATGTTGGTACTTCCTCTATGGGGGAGTATGTATATCTGAGCTGAGTCATGAGGACTCTAGTAAATGTATTTTTTGAAAAGTGTCTTTTGACATTGAGTTGTTTTTGACTTAGTGATGAAATTTCTATCATTGATTTCAATGGGGGAGAAGTATGCATGAAAAACAATATGAGACATTTGTTGGAGAGAACTGAATAGGATAACGAAGCAAGATTTGATTGATGTAGAGGATTTGAAGAAGCAGTGTTGCAGTATTGGATTTTTGGAACATTAGATTTTTTCATCTATGTTGCCATCAATGCCAATTGTGGAGATTGTTAGGAATGAATGCTAAAGTGTTTGGCAGCCATTCTGTAGCAGTTGTTGTTGCATTCATGACTATGATTGTCATTGACGACGTCAACACAATGATTTACTAAAGACTTGCAGAGAAGCAGACAGAGTTTGGATTAGCGCATGCGGGTTATTATAGTTGGAGTTATGTAATGTTTAGGTTATACTCTTTGATATATCATATGTCTATGGCTAAGAGTGTAGATAGTAATTCATTGATTCATGGAAGTTATGATCATTTTGGTGGAAGCAGTGTTCAGGCAATGTTCCCGAGTAGCGGTTTGTGGTAATCGGATGATATCTCCTAATCGGGATGGAATCTAGTTTTGCATAGTGAAAGGGAAGTCTGAGACACATTGATAGTGACATGGATGACAAAGAATACTTTGAGGTCACATGAGTGAAGATTTATTGTATTTGGAAGTCGACAATTTTATGTAATTTTGGTGTAGTGTGTGGAAACTTTTATTTTGTAATTGTATGCCGACTCATTTGTAATTATTTGAGTGTGGTATAAAGGAAGGAATGTATTTCCTTGTTGATATGTAACTGTAATGTAGTTGTAGTGGTGATGTGTGATGTGGTATGCATGAAGTGAAGAAAAGAGCTAAGTATGAGAGCAAAATTGTGAAGGAAGACATGTGAAGTACAAAGATCTGGAATTGAGATCTGATGTAACAGTGAGTGTGGTTTGGAATAGTCAGAGAAGAGGTAAAATATTATTCTATTGAGTAATACAAAGATTATTTGGATAGTGTGTTCAATGATCTTGCCCTGAAGTTGTTTAGGCAGTGGGTCCTTCTGTCTTCTATAACTCTTAACAGGGTTAGAATCTTTTAACAGGGATTCATATGTACTGAATGTATTTCATAAGACTCCTAACAGAGTCTATCCTCTCACAAGGAATATTCATATTAGTGCATCTTTTGTGGGCATCATTCCCACCGGGGTTTACTCTTTGATCAAGAGGTTCCCTAGTCAACATATCTTGTGTCATTGTGTTATTGTGTATGAATATATTTCTATAGTTGGTAATTATATTGCTTATATGGTTTAATGCTATTGAAGATGATAAAAGTTATAATTATTTGATAAATGATTAACCCCCTCCGTCTTAGTTATCTTGGTGGACTTTACTTTCTAACAACAATAGCACCTAAGGAAAGGTTGAGTTATCTTGATACTTCAATGAGTACTTGATTATGTTGCACAATGATAAGACAATGTATTGTTTATCTAAGTAAGAATGAAGACTAAACTGAGAAAAAATGTAGAAATGTAGTTTAAGCCAAGTGTTGTTAGTGTCGACTGAGCTAGTATATGCCGAGTAAATTTAGTGTTGACTGAACACTAGTTAATTGCCGAAGAAGATAGTATTAGCCGAGGAAACAATTTATGAGATGACCGAGTTTTCTAGTGAAGATTGAGAAGTTGAACACAGTATTGACCGAACATCAGTATTTTGCATTTGAGGGAGAATTCAGATTTCCAGCATATGTGTACGGAATTAGATCTGATATTTGCAAAGTGAGTTGTATATTTTTCAGATCAATACTACTGCTACTTTCTAACCATTGTAACAGTCAAAATCCTTTAAACAAAGGTTGACCTAACAGTCATAGGTATAAATCCTTTGAACAATGTTGCATTCTAATGAAGTGTATGTAATTCCTATAATAAGGTGCACTTTTAACAGAGTGGTTTAAATCCTTTAATCGGGTCACACTTGACAGTGTGTTTGTAACATTTGACAGGGTTGGCTTTTCACTGAGCTCACTTTAGAAGAGTGAACATAATAGTAACATGTTACATAGTGGTTTTTCCCAAATTGGGTTTCCACTATAAATATTGGTGTTGATACTTGTGTGAATGTTTTGGTTTGAACATTTTTGTGTTTTACAAGTTAGATGCTATTGGATAAGTGGACTGCACTATTATATGTTTATGTTATGCAATTAGTAATGAACGAGTAGCTGTTGGCTATTAGATTTGATTTGTTGAAGAGTTTTAAAGTTTTTTTTATACATCTAGACCTGAGAACAACTAATTCACCCCCCCTCTCTGTTGTTCTAAATGATATTAACAATTGGTATTAGAGCTGTTGGTGCTTACAGAAAACAAGTTTGAAGGTACTTGAAGCAAATGATCAGGATGTATAAGAAGGAGGTACCAAAGCTAAATAAGGAGGACTTCCCTACATGGCACATCTTGATGAAGTTGCATCTGGCCGGTATTGGTGATTCTACAAAGTATTATATTGAGCATGACTATGTCACACTTGTTGCACCTCTGAATGCTGAGGAAATGAAATCTAAACAAGAGCACAACCAAGCAATGTTGGAGATTGCGTCTACCCTAAGTTATCCAGAATTTGAAGACATCAAAGACTACAGTAATGCAAAGAAAATGTGGGACACCCTTGCAAACATTTATGGCAGTGACATAAATGTGTTGAGAGCAAAAGCCAAGAGCTTAAGAGGTAAATTTGATGAAATGAGAATGCAAGAAGTTGAGAATATTGCACAATATTGTGGTAGAATAAAAGAAGTTGTAAATGCTATTAGAGGAGAAAATGGAACTATTGATGATGAAACTATAATCAGAAAAGTATTGAGAACTTTGCATCCTATCTATGCAATCAACATTTTTGCAATTCAGGAATCTAGATGTAACCTTACAAATGCTCTTACTTTGGAAAGTTTGGTTGGTAAGCTTATTTCTTTTGAACTTTCTAACTATGATAACTTCACTATTGGTAATATTGAATCTTCTTTTTAGTCACAAATGGTTCTGAGTAAGTCAAAGAAGGAAAAAGAAAGATGCATAAGTGAAAGTGAAAGTGAAAGTGATTGTGACACATTTGATGAAGAACTTGAGGATCTAGAAGCTCTTATGGCTAGAAGATTGAAAAGGGGAAAAGGAAAGTACAAAGGTAAACTCCCTATTATATGTTTTTCATGTAACAAAGTTGGTCATATAGCTGCTAGATGTCCTAATAGGGATAAAAAGGATGAAGAAAGAGACATCAAGCATAAAGATAAAAGAGAAGATAGAGGTCACTAAAGATATAAGGATTACAAAGGAAAAGGTAAGAAATCTTGTTATATTGCCAAAGAAGAGACTGATATTGATAGTGATGATTTTGCAATTAAGGTTGTCTATGTTGCAATGAAAGATGAATCTGATGAGGATGAGAAAACTGCATTGATATCTTATGTGAACAAAAATGATAAATGGATTATTGACAGTGGTTGTTCACATCATATGACTGGAGATAAGAGTAAGTTTGATACCTTAGATCATTATAAAGGTAGGAGTGTGAAATTTGGTAATGATGCACCATGTCCTGTTAGAGGCAAAGGATTGATTAAGCTGACTGATAAGATCACTTGTGAAAATGCTTATTGGGTTGAGGGTCTTAACTATAATCTGTTGAGTGTTGCACAACTTAATAGCATTGGCTACTGAGTGGATTTTCATCACAGAAAGGCCAAAATATTTGATGCCACTGGTGAACTAATTGGAAGTGGAGAACAAACAAGAGGTAATTTGTTCTATCTAGACCTATCTGAAGAAACAAGTATGATTGCACAACTTGATGATATTTGGTTATGGCATAAGTGGCTATGTCATGTTAACTTTGATAATCTGGTAGAAATTAGTAAGAAAAAGACAGTGAGAGGTCTACCTAGATTGAAGAAATTTGAGAATGTAATGTGCCAAGAATGTTAGTTGGGTAAGATGACAAAGTCTAGTTTCAAGAGAAAATTTTTTACTTTTGAGAATATCTTAGATTTGGTTCATACTGACCTTTGTGGACCGATGGGTGTACAAAGCTATTATGGTGCTAGATATTTTATCCTATTTGTTGATGATTATACCAGAATGATGCATGTAATGTTCTTAAAAGAAAAATCTGAAGCTTTTCAAAATTTTAAGTGGTATGTGGCTAAGGTTGAAAAAGAGATAGGTAGGAACTTGAAGTGTCTGAGATCTGACCGAGGTGGAGAATTTATATCTAATGAATTAAATCTATTTTGCAATGATAGAGGGATCAAAAGACAGATGTCTGCACCTAGAACTCCTCCATAGAATGGTATAGCAAAGAGAAGGAACATATCTATCTTGGATTGTGCAAGGACATTAATAATTGAAAAGAATGTTGCACACAAGTATTGGAAAGAAGTTGTAAGTACAAATATTTATACTCTTAACCAAGTACAGATCAAAAAAGGTACAAATCTGACACCTTATGAGTTGTGGCATGGGTATGCACCTAATGTAAACTACTTTAGAATTTTTGGAAGTAAATGCTACATATTAAAGGACAGTAGAAATGGAAAATTTGATGCTAAAAGTGATGAGGGTATATTCCTAGGCTATTCCACAAAAAGTAAAACTTATAAGTGTTTGAACTCTAACAGTAAAAAAATTGTGGAAAGTGTGAATGTCAAAGTTGATGAGTAGGCAGAGAAAAATGAAGTTGATAGTAAAAGAGAACCAAAAGATTATAGATCTTTTTTGTATATAGAAGAAGAAGAGGCAAGTGATAGACTTGCACCTGATGTTGAGTCTCAGGTAAGCAATTCCAAGCATCAGGAAAACAATGCCAAGAGAGAAGAAGAATGTGCCGAGCGATAGGAAGAAGCTGTCGAGTATCAGGAAGAGGTTGCCGAGCATTTAGAAGCTGAATCTGACAATCTTGTTGGTGAACCTTATGAGAAAAATGAAAGAAGAGAAGAACCTATTCTAGAACAATATGTAAGGAGACATCACAAGCCTGAACAAATTATTGGAGATAAAGATACTGGAATTCAGACCAGAAGCAAGGCAAGAGATCCAACATGTTTACTATGTGAATTTGAGCCTAAGACAACAAAGGAGGCATTAGAAAATGAAGATTGGATAGAAGCAATGAATGAAGAGATAGACCAAATAGAGAAGAATGATACCTGGACTCTAGTGCCAAGACCAAAAAATAAGAGTGTCATTGGGACAAAGTGTGTATTTCATAATAAGCTGAATGAGCATGGTCATATAACTAGAAATAAAGCTAGGATGGTATGCAAAGGCTACTCACAAGAAGAAGGAATAGATTATGGGGAGACATTTTCCCCTATAGAAAGATTGGAAGGAGTAAGAACTCTTCTTGCATATGCTACCTATAAAGATTTCAAGGTATACCAAATGGATGTTAAGTCTGCATTTTTAAATGGTATATTAGAAGAAGTGTATATTGAACAACCAGAAGAATTTGTTGATCCAAACAAAAGACACATGGTTTGCAAATTGAATAAAGTACTGTATGGACTAAAGCATGCTCCCAGAGCATGGTATGAGAGATTGCACAACTACTTAATATAGATTGGATTCTCAAGGACAAATGACACAAGCAACCTATACATGAAAGATGAAGAAGGTAAAGGAATCTTGTTAGCTAAGATCTTTGTAGATGATATTATATTTGGTGGACAAGATGCCTTATGTAAGAAATTTTCAAATGAAATGCAAATTGAATTTGAAATGAGTATGTTTGGGGAGATCAAATTTTTTGTTGGTTTACAAGTATATCAGATGGAGAAAGGAATTTTCATCACCCAGTCTAAATATGTTCATGAGATACTGAAAACCTTTGGTATGGAAGATTCAAGGCCAGTAAGTACTCCCATGGCTACTAGATAGAAGTTGTCTAAAAATGATGATGATGTAGAAGTTAACCATACTTTGTATAGATCTATGATCAGAAAGCTACAGTATGTTGTATATAGTAGACTAGATATTGCATTAGCTATTGGGATTGTGGCAAGATTCTCTACCAATTCTAAGGAAACTCACATGACGATGGTCAAAAGAATAATGAGATATTTGAAGGGAACTATTGACTATGGATTATACTACAAGAAGCATGACAAGTTTGAACTGAGAGTGTATATAGATGCTGATTGGGCAGGAAATGTAGATGACAGAAATAGTACTAGTGGTGGAGCTTTCTTTCTTGGACATAGATTTGTTTCCTAGACAAGAAAGAAACAAAATTGCATTTGCCAATCTACTACTGAAGCTGAGTATGTGGCTGCACCTGTGAAATATTCAAATTTGATATTGATAAAGAAATTATTGGTAGGCATGAAAGAAGAAATCATTAAACTAGTTGTCATCTTCTGTGACAACACAAGTGCTATCAACATCTCTAAGAATCTAGTGATGCACACAAAGACCAAACATATTTTCATCAAGTATCATTACTTGAGAGAACTGGTACAAGATACAGAGGTCCACATGGAATATGTGAATACAAAGGAACAACTAGCAGACATATTCACTAAGGCTTTACCTAAAGAAGCTCATGAATACTTGAGAAGTTAATTAGGGGTCCTTCCCCTAACTGAGGCTGCCTAGTCAAGCTAGGAGCACTACATCAAATGTGCTGCAAAGAATATCTAACAAGTTGATGTAGAGAAAGGTCACACTTTAGGAGCAGCCTAGAGTTGTGAAAAGCACAACAAAGCCAAGAATCAGTCATAAGCAAAGATGATAGAGGGAGAAATATTGTTATTGAGCTGAAAAGATGATATCTACATCTGCAGGATGTATGTTTTTATTGCTTCTTTGGCATTTTTGTCAAAGAGGGAGATGATAATAGATGAATACACATAATGAAATTTTTCATGGAAGATCAAGATAGAGGGAGAAATTTAGTGGATGGTCATACAAGCATGGATAATTGATTCTATATCAGAATGAAGCTAAGGATATTATTAATATTTTTGATGGACAGATAAGTTTTGGATTGTTGGTAATTCATGTGATATTCATATGGTGTTGCCATCAATGCCAAAGAGGGAGATTGTTGGAAACTACAATTGAAGCAATTGTTGTATTGTCATTGATGTCAAACCTTAACTAGTAAGACTATTGCTATTTAAGAAAGTACTATATCTATTTGATTGTTGCTAAGGGGTAAGGCAAGGTTGGTAACAATAGCACCTAAGGAAAGGTTGAGTTATCTTGATACTTCAATGAGTACTTGATTATGTGGCACAATGCTAAGAAAATGTATTGTTTATCTAAGTAAGAATGAAGACTAAACTAGTAGGCTTAACCAAGAAAAAGTGAAGAAATCTAGTTTAAGCCAAGTGTTGTTAGTGTCGACCGAGATAGTATATGCCGAGTAAATTCAGTGTTGACCAAACACCAGTTAATTGCCAAGGAAGACAGTATTAGTTGAGGAAATAGTTTATGAGGTGACCAAGCTTTCTAGTGAAGACTGAGAAGTTGAACACAGTATTGACCGAGTGTCAGTATTTTGCATTTGAAGGAGAATTCAGATTTCCAGCTGACTTTGTTGAATTCTTGGATTATGTAAAATGTGTTGACTTTATTTATTGATTGTATGAAAGCATTTAATGCACTGTAAAATGTTTTATTGTAAATCTATTAAGAGATTTGAGATATTTCTAGAAGGATAGCTGAAGAACATATTGTAGGATGGATTCAATGAATCTGACCTAACCCTAAGATCTATGAAGGAGATTAAGTGGAAAAAGATGTATTGACCTAATAGAGGAAGTATTAAGGAAACCTGAGTTGAGGTTGAAAAGAGAGGATGTTGGAAGTATTGTTGATGTTATTGACTATCTAAGTAGAGAAGGTTGAAGGAGAAGTGTTGTGATTGCTTGAAGAGAGTTCTGAGTAGATCAGTGATGGAGATGGTAAAGGTTCACAGTCAGTAAGCTAGCATATGTGTATGGAATTGGATCTGATATTTGCAAAGTGAGTTGTATATTTTTTAGATCAATACTACTGCTACTTTCTAACCATTGTAATAGTCAAAATCCTTTTAATAGAGGTTGCCCTAACAGTCATAGGTATAAATCCTTTGAACAAGGTTGCATTCTAATGGAGTGTATGTAAGTCCTATAACAAGGTACATTTTTAACAAAGTGGTTTAAATCCTTTAACCGGGTCACACTTGATAGTGTGTTTGTAACCTTTGATAGGGTTGGCTTTTCACCGAGCTCACTTCAGAAGAGTGAACATAATAGTAACATGTTACAAAGTGGTTTTTCCCAAATTGGGTTTCCACTATAAATCATGGTGTTGATACTTGTGTGAATGTTTTGGTTTGAACATTTTTGTGTTTTACAAGTTAGATGCTATTGGATAAGTGGACTGCGCTGTTATATGTTTCTGTTGTGCAATCAGTAATGACCGAGTAGCTGTTGGCTATTAGATCTAATTTATTGAAGAGTTTTAAAGTTTTTTTTATACATTTGGACCTAAGAACAACTGATTCACCCCCCCTCTCTATTGTTCTAAATCATATTAACAATGTCTAGTTTTGGAATGCATCACTGGATTCTTTGACATGTTTACTGTACTAGTTTTATCACAATGGATAACCACAGGCTCCTCAAAAATTACTCTAATGTTTGTCAGCATTTGTTTCATCCAAATAATCTAAGTGTTGTTTATAGTAGCAGAAACATACTCTGATTTAGCAGTAGACTGTGCTATACAATCTTGTTTCTTACTTAGCCAAGAAACCAACTTTTTGCCAAGGAAAAAGGCACCGCCACTGGTACTTTTTTTGTCATCAATATTTACTACCCAATCAACATCAGTATAAGCATGAAGTTCAAAGCTATCATTTATTTCATGCCATAAACCATAGTCTATGGTTCCTCTGAGATACCTTAGGATCCTTTTCATAGCAGCTAGATGTGTCTATTTGGGTTCTGCATGATATCTAGCCACAATTCCAACAACATTAGCAATATCTGGTCTGGTGTGAGTTAGATATTGTAGCTCTCCAACCATTGATCTATACAAAGTCTAAAAAACACATTTTGATTCATCATCAATTGTTAGCTTGTTTCCAGTCACCATAGATGTTCCTACTAGTTTACAATCTTCCATTCTCAAATTTTTAAGCAATTCTTTGAGATACTGGGTCTAAGAAATGAAAATACCATTCTCATTCTAAGTTATTTGCAGTCCAAGAAAGAACTTCATTTCACCTATCATAGACATCTCAAATTCATTTTCCATCTCGTTAGAAAAATTCTTACATAGATCATCATTACCTCCAAAGATAATGTCATCCACAAATACTTCTACTATCAGGATTCCATCTTCAGTAGTTCTTAAATACAAATTACTATCCACATTACCTTTTCTGAATCCAAGCCCAAGTAGATACTTGTCTAGCCTTGATAACGAAGCCTTAGGAGCTTTCTTTAACCCATACAGGGCTTTCTTTAATTTTCACACCATGTATTTGTTTTCACATAGAGGAAACCCATCTGGTTGTTCTATATATACTTCTTCTTCAAGATCTCCATTCAAGAATGAAGATTTAACA
Organism: Chamaecyparis obtusa; assembly: GCA_027943335.1. Taxonomy (NCBI): domain Eukaryota; kingdom Viridiplantae; phylum Streptophyta; class Pinopsida; order Cupressales; family Cupressaceae; genus Chamaecyparis; species Chamaecyparis obtusa. The sequence goes on from BSBK01006406.1 coordinate 207,322, forward strand.
TCCATTTGATACACTTTGAAGTTTTTGTGTCTAGCATAAGATAAGAATAATCTCATTGCCTCTATTATAGCAAAAGGAGAAAATGTTTCTTCAAAGTCAATGCCTTCTTGCTATGAGTATCCCTTACACACTAGTCTTGCTTTGTTCCTTACAATTGTTCCTTCTTCATCCATTTGTTTCTAAAGACCCATTTTGTTCCTATAACATTTTTATTCTTAGGTCTAGGAACCAATTTCCAAGTATTATTCTTCTTTATCTGATCCAATTCTTCTTTCATGGCATTTATCCAAGATTCATCTTTAAAGGCTTCATCTGTAGTTTTTGGCTCAACTTGAGAAATCAAACAAATTTCTTCTCTAGCTTTTGATCTAGTTAGCACTCCCTCACTGGTATTTCCAATAATTTGATTTTTCAGATGGTTATTTTTTACATACCTTGGAGTTTTAGGAGTCTCAGTAGTCTTTCTTGTATCAGCATCACAAGTCTCTTTTTCACTTTCTTCCTCAACAAGTTCTTCTTCTGCAGTAGTAGTAGTTTCTTTCATTTCTAAAATCTGAGTGTTGTCATACATTCTTTCTTGTATCTAAAATTTCTTATCTATTCTTACATTGTTACTTTCAACCATCTTCCTTAATCTTAGATTGAAACATTTGTATGCCTTGCTTTTAACATAGTAACCAAGGAAGATTCCTTCATCACTTCTAGCATCAAATTTCCCTATCTCATCATCCCTCTTGATATAACATTTTCTACCAAAAATTCTAAAATATTTTATAGTAGGAGTATGATCAAACCATAGTTCATAGGGAGTCTTACTTGTACCTTCTCTGATTTGAATTTTGTTTAATGTGTATACTGTTGTTCGAATAGCCTCTCTCCAATGTACATGAGACACATTTCCTTATATCAGCATTGTCCTAGTAGCTTCAAGTATAGTCCCATTTCTTCGCTCTTCTATCCCATTCTGTTGTGGAGTTCTAGGAGCAGATGTTTGTCTTTTTATCCCATGCTCTTCACAGTATAATTGAATAAATATGATGTAAACTATCCACCTCTATCTGATCTTAGACACTTTATTTTCAATCTTGATTCATTCTCTACTTTTTTTTTAAACAACTTGAATTTATCAAATGCTTATGATTTTTCTCTCAAATAAGTAACCCACATCATTCTAGAAAAGTCATCAAAAAAGAGTATAAAATACTTTTCACCATAGTATGACTTTGTTCTTGTAGGCCCACATAGATCCGTATGTACTAGATCTAGCTTTCCTTTTATGTAAATGATTTTCTTTTATGACTTCTTCTAGTTTGCTTTCCCATAACACATTCTCTGCATACAGTGTTAGAAGGTTTCACAATCTTTGGTAGATCTCTTACTACATTAGCCATACTTTCCTTCACAATGTTATCAAAATTAACATGAAAAAATCTTCTATGCCATAACCAACTATCATCCACCTTCACAACAAAACAAGAGGCTCCAGATGTGTTTAGGTCAAATACATTACCTCTAGATTTTGAACTGGTAGCAATCAATTTTCCTTCCTTTCTTCTGATGAAGCATTTACCATTAACAAAATTTAACTGAAAATCTTTATCCATTAACTTTCCTACACTCAAAAAATTGTGTTTCAGTCCTTCAACAAGTAGTACATTGTCTGTATTAGTCTTTCCATCCAAAGTAATGGATCCTACTCCTATGATCGATTTTGGGAGATTGTCCCCAAACCTTACAACACCTCCATCATAATTTACTAATTTAACAAAATTGTTCACCAGTCATGTGATGAGAATATCCATTGTCAATTATCCTTTTAATTTTCTTGTCAACATGAGATACTAAAGCTTTTTCTTCATGAATTGGTTCATCTTTAATAGAAACAAATCCAATCTCTTCATTGTCTAAATCATCGTCATTAGAGATTCCTTACCTAGCATAATGACATTCTTTGTCTCTTATAATCTTTGCATAATCAAGTTTTTATTAGAAACTCTTGTAGGACATCTAGATGTAAAATGACCTATTTTATTGCATGAAAAAAATTTCAAGGGTAACTTGCCTTCAAATTTTCCCTTACCTCTTTTTTCTCTTCTAGCAATGAGTGCAACAAGTTCTTCCATCTTTCTTTCTTCTTCCATTATTTTTTCCCATTCCTCAACATACTAACCAAGCTCTTCTTTGCTTGTGCATAGAAGTCCTGATACTTTCTTATGTGTGGATGCCCTAAATGAAGATTCAACTTTAGGTGCAGCTTCTCCTAATTCCATAGCTTCAAAAGTAGTTAACTTTGTAATCAACATCTCTTTGCTAAAGTTTGGAGTTAGGGGAATAGTTTCTTGAATAGACATTGCCTTGAATTTGTATACAGGAGTCAATGATATGGGGATCTTCGCAATAACTTCCTCTTCATCATAAGTACCTCCACAATTTTTGATTCCAACAACTGCTTCTGTGACCCTTTGAACATAGGCTCTAATGCTTTCATCCTCATTCATTTGCAGCTTTTCCATCTTTGTTTTCTAGTTTTGTAACTTTTCTTACTTGGTATATTTATCCCCTTCATATAATGCTTCTAATCTATTCCAGATTTCATGTGCCGAATCTAAGTCTTTAACTTCAGTGAAATCACCTTCAGATAGTGCACTGATCAGTGCTTCTCTTACGACCATGTTATATGAAAATAGCTTCTTTTCATCATCAGTAGCAGATGGAAAATCATTTTCAGTCTCCAGGGCTATCTTCTTTGTAATCATCCATTAATCTATGCCTAAGCACAATAGGTGTGTTTGCATATTGTTCTTCCAACTATCAAATTTTTTAGGATCAAATTTAGGACCATCCTTCCTATAGAGTGCCATCTCCAAGATCACCTCAAGCTATTAAGCTTTCTCTCTGAGGACCACAAGCTTTGATACCAATTGTTAGGAATAACAGTGCACAGTACAACTGAGAGGGGGGTGAATCAGTTGTATAGAAAAATATTAAACTTTAAACGCTAAGCTCATCAATATCAGAAATAATGAATACCAACACAATAACACAATATTTTGGTTTTGGGGAAAGCCTATTAAAGGTAAAAACCCCGGTGGGAATTAGCACCCACAAATGATGTACTAAGAGTATAGTAATCCTTGTTAGAAGATATAGCCCCATTAGGAGCTTATTGAAACATTACAGTACATAGTCCTTGTTAGAGGACATACCCTATTAGGAGTCAAGGAACAAAAGAGGGCTCACTTCCCAAGGCTCACTACCCAAAGAAGGTTAAATCCACCTTCAGAACTCACTAGTTCGCAACAAGTGTATATGGAGAAATACACAATCTTTTGAACTGTTTGCCAACAATTGTCTTTGCTTGATCAGTTCCAATGAAGTCCACCAGTAAACCTTTGATCTACATGCAACAAACACACACTCACAGCTTTCACAACCTCTCTATATACATATATTCCATCCATATCTTTTTCAAAGAAAAGAGTCTACATATATACCTTTTTACATTTTACCACGATCAGGTCAGCCCACGAGGCTTTCCTAAATTACAAATGATTACATAAAATCTCTCTAAGATACACGGTATCTAGAACAATTATACAATGATTTAATACAACAATTAAGGACCAAAATCCTTAATTCATGCTTGCCAAACAAAATACACACTTCCTTTCCTGAGTTAGCTTCTAAATAAACCATCTCCAAAACACACGTCATAAATGACATCACCAATCACTCCGTACCTTGTATTGACCAATGAACATCCTTCAGTACCCTATCTCTCATCCTTCAAGCTCACAAGCCTTGAATCCAAGTCTGCTGAAAGATATACCAAAAACTTAGAGACTAACTTTGTTAATTCTCACTGTCACAGTCCAGTGACTAGTCTTCATTAAACCATTTTTATCTCTCTCAATATGCGATATCTAAAGATGCAATCTTAGATGTAAGATCAAAACATCCATCTCAAGTCTTGTCCAACTTCGCAGCATCTGAAACATTCGTACAATGTTCATACACTGTGATAACTAGTGTGGTCTTCTCTCAAAAACATATGTTGACATCAGTGACAAAACACAAATGACAATAGTATGAATGCCCATTTAGTAACATAGTGATTAAACATATTAGATGTCTTAATCACCTCTCCATGGATTAGCAATATCCAACATTATTGTCACTCGGTATCAGTGTACACTGATGCTCAGTAAAACTACTCTGCTGTTTGGTGTAAAGACTTAAATGAATAGCTTGAAGTGCTTGCTTTTATTGACTAGAGTAGCATAGGTAATCAACCGATGTCTTTGATACTAATGACAATATTTAATGCTCAAAATAGAGATAAAAATCTCCCCCTTTGGCATTAGTATCAAAACCTTAAATGTATATAGACCTTATGTCTCAAAATATTTTTTGTCTCCACCATATATACATAAACAAAAATGTCTATAATCCCTCTCGGTGCATGCTCCTGATAATGTGTAGTATACTTAGCATCTATTTACATATTTGGCATATACATTGTTATCCCCCTTTTTGATATTAATGCCAAATACAAAATTGTATACTTATAGCTTATCAAAAATGTGCTTATGGGTTTTCTTCACTGAATCCAAGAGGTTTTCCCATTCCTCTTTCAAGTTGGTGAGAGCAATGTGCTCAAGACAGACTTGTGCATGCATGTCAAAAATGTTGTCCAACATAGAGATTTCTAGTATTGCAACAAGCATTTGTGCCTTGACAATATGCTTCTCAAATATTTTTAAGTATGGAAGCAACTCGGTTTGCAATTCTATGACTTGTTCACTAATTAGCTCTTCTTGCTTTTAGAGATCTGCTCTCAACCGCCAAAGTTCTTGAACTTTCAAGATATGCTTGGCAAATGCTTGAGGCTTGGTTAATTCTGCTTGTGCACTGACTTGGATTTCTTGATCAAGTTATTTTATATTTTCACTGACCTCGGTAGTGAAAGTATCCACAGTGCATAACTTTATCAAAATTTGATAAATTAAATGATTAATAGACTAAATGTTAGTTATTACCTCAGATAACTTCACCTTATTAATTGCCACTTCTTGGCTGATCCTTTCTACAAGTTTATCTTGGATCTTTGATTCTTCCCTTTCTTCTATTCTCTTTTCTTCTTCTACATCTAGGGCATTTATTTCTTTGGCAAGTGTAGCAAGTTGGTCCATTATTGGAGTATCTTCATTAATGTGTACATCGCGTATGACCTGTTGTAAGATATCTCTTACACTTTCAAGAATTTCCTTGCTCTTGCATTCTTGTCTCAATTTTTCTTGTGCGGCCTTCCTTGTAGACAACTCTCCATATTTTCTCAATTCCTCAGGGCTTCGGCTCCTAGGGTCACACTTTGGTATAAAAATGATTTCTTCTAAGGTGACCAGCCCTTTTCCTTTCTTATTTTTCTTCTTCTTATTCTCAGATTCTTGAGGTGAACTCTTTATAAGTGGTACAATATCCTTTACCTCAGAACTTTGTGTAACCTACCTAATTGACATTGTATCTAGCTTTTGCTGCTCCTTAGTGACCTTAGTGTCGGTTGACTATGTCAGAGCCTCTGATGTAGTGTCTGGTGGAGTGGCCTCGAGTACAATAAGATTCTTTGGATCCTTTGTTTCTATCTCTGTTGCCTCTTTCTCTTCAGGCTTGTTTGTATCAGCTGGTATCTCTGCTGCTTGTTCCCCTATTGTATCCTTCAGTTTCTCAAGGTTTGAGCCTTTGGGTTTTTCCTATGATAAAATTTCAATTGCTTCCACAAGAATAGGAATATCTCCTAGTAACGATGTAAATGCAGACTTGGTAACTTGACCTTCATCTTGTGTATTATATGCTGCAATATTCACATCTTCACCTTCATCTCTATTATTAGGATCACCATTAGTAATGTCCTCAATGAGTACATCTAATGTGTTATTATCTATGATCTGGATCTCAACCTGATCTAGTGCATCCTATGAAATATCTATGACTTCATTGACAAGTGTTGTATCAATTACCTTGGTAAATGATACATTTGTTTCTCCAGTCTTCTTTGCAAAATCAGCATCATCTATGTAGATACCTTTTCCTTTTGACCTTTGTCTCTTCTTAGATAGATTTAGAAATGCATTTTTCTTAGCTTGCTTTTTTGCTGCAATGGTTGATGTCTAGATGAGTTGGCTGGACTCATTAATATCTGCTAGATTTTCATCTAATACTTGCATAGCCTGAATTTTTACTCTGAATCTCCTAGAATAAGTATCCATATAATCCTAAATTTCATCAAGAGATAAATTTGGAGCTGCCAAAATGAGGGCTTGTTCCCTCAATTTCTTCTCGATGTCAAAAGCATAGGATCACTTCTAATTTATTCTTTCATCTAATGCCTTGGGTAGTGGTTTTGCAAACTCTAGTGGAACTCGTTTGAAGCTTATCATCATCTAGCTGACAGCCTTCTCAATTTTTTTTTGATCCTCGCTAGACATGTTGTCAAACTGACTAAGTTCTAGATCTATGAGTTCTCCACTTTCAATTATATTTGCAGCAACTTCATCTATTGTTCTGTTCTTGCTACTGACAACCTTGAACTAATTGTTGTCATTTTCTTCATCTTCAAGGTCTTCTCTTCCTCGTATGAGTTTTCTCCTTTTCCTTGGTGCCTCATCTACAACCTTGGTTCCTCTTTTTGCATATGTGTTAGGATTAACAAGGCAGAAATAACAATTATGTGCAAATATAACCAATATCAAAAAATAATAAACCACACAGAAAAGAACACAAGACATAAAGATTTAACGTGGTTCACTCAATCCTTGGGCTATGTCCACCAACAGCGAGTCCAATATTATTATTATCTAGTGATTACAACTTGATTACAATCTATAATCCCTTACAGTTCAATTTCACCACAAGTACTAAAATCATACATCATAATGAAATCCCTAACCCTAAGCCAATATAACAAGGCTTATATTAGTTAACAAGTTAACCCTAAAATACTTGATGTGTCAACCTAAGAAAAGGCTTGACGAGTCAACCTAGGGAAATGTTTGACGTGTCAACTCAAAAATGCTTGACGAGTTAACCCCATGAAGAATGAAAAGTGTACAGTACTATCCTGATTAGTCACCACAAGCTAGCAATCTCCCACTTGGGGACTGATCAAACTCCAAACCAAACAATAATCTCCCACTTGGAGACTGATCGTGTACCTAAACCACTACCCTGTGAGGATTTCACTGGATCCAACCACCCTGGACTCAACTATCCCTTTATTATGTTTTGTCTATTAGACCAAATGAAGTTGAATAGGAGTTCAACTTCTCCCTTGTTACTACCTTTGTAAACATATCTACTGGATTATCATCTGTATGTATCTTTTCCAGCTTTGACTATCCATCATCCAAAACTAACCGAATGAAATGGTACCGCAACTGTATTTGTTTTGTCTTTGAGTGCAAAGCAGAATTCTTTACAAGATGAATGGCACTTTGGCTATCTGTATGAAAAACATTACCCATATGAGGATGTCCCAATTCTTCAATGAAGAATTGAAGCCTTATCATCTCCTTGGCTGCCTCTGTAGCAGCAACATACTCTGCCTCTGTAGTGGATAAAGCAAGCACCTTTTGTAGTCGAGAAATCTAACTCACTGCTATCCCACCAATAGTAAATACATAACTTGTAGTACTCCTCATGCTATCTATATCTCCTACCAAATCTAAGTCAACATAGCCTTGTACAGTAGTAGTAGAAAATCCAAAATGTAAACACTTACTAGATGTACCTCTCAAATATCTAAGAATCCATTTGATTACATTCCAATGATCAATACCAGGGTTACTCATATATCGGCTAACTGCATACACCTAAAAATGGTCACCTAGACTATTAGCCCCTTTTGCTAAATTATCAATTGCTTATTCTTGATCAAATCCTAGCTCTATCATTTATTCGATTATTTTCTATGGGCTAACCATCTTATCCTAAGTCTTTATTTGATTAAAAGGAATATTCCCTCCCCTTTTAATAAATAAAAAGCCCCCACTTTTCCTCTTATCCTAAGTTGCACAAATAAAGCATTATTCTTATTTTATAAAAAGGAGAAAAGCACTTTTTGTCTCATATGGACATAAAGTCAACTCTTATTTTCTCATTGGAGGATATTTGTGCACACGGATTGCTCCTCTTTTAAGCTCCACCATTGATTAAATCTTTTTCCTCTTAATCCCCATGGTCCATTCCTTTGCAATTCCTTTAAAAGGAGAGCTCTCTTCTTCATTCTAGATCCCCAACTTTTTATGCTAACTTTATGCTACAAGATTTCTAGGTCACTTTGGAGCTTTTGAAGATTTGGAGCATTCTTAGCATTCTACATCTCATTCTTGCATTCTTAGCTTAGCTTCATATTTATGCTTTCTTAGATTAGCTTCATTTCTATGCTCTAGATTAGCTCACATAGATTAATTAGCTTGGGTTGTAACACTTGCATATTTCCTTTCATAGCTTAGCTTGCATTTCCATTTCTAGCATAGCATTGCATTGCATTTTCATTCTTGATTCTTGAGGATATTGGCATTCTTGCCCTTGTATTCATTGAATCTCCCATTGCATGGTTTACTAGCAAGGTTATAGGCTAAATAGCTCTAGCTGAGAGCATTCTTAAAAGCCCTTGCACTCCATGCCTAGGGAGCTATGGATCGATTTGTGAGGGCTCATTCTTGAGTTTCCTTGCATGTAATGATCCATAGAAGTGTGACACATTTATAGCACACATTTTTGGTGCCCACCATGGGGCAGAGTAGACTAGCTTTGTCCCTTCTTTTTTTGCATTTTCATCATTTTCCATCAATTTTTCGGCAAGTTTTTAGCTTAATTTTTGGTCTTTGTTTTTTTTTCTCAGACTATCGTACGATACTTTCTAGAAGTATCACGCAATACTTCTCTATATGCATGCATGATACTTCACCTATCATAAGTATCGACTGGCTATTGTGAATTCTATTGCCTGGTGTCGGGGAAGTATCGCCTGGCACAAGGCGAAATATCACGCAGACTAAAAAGTATCACCCCGGTATACTGTGAAGTATCACGCGATACTGGTGTTTGTACCCGATAGTGAGCTATATTTGGGCTATTTTATCTATTTTACAAGTTTCTAGTTGTTAGCTATCTTTTTGAAATTTTCTGAAATTTCCAGCATTTTCAAATCCGTGCCACTGGAAAACAGGTGCCCATTTTTTTTGAAATTTTGCAAATGGTATCAAAAGTTTAAGTGTGATATATCATTGGAAAGGTCTTTTATAGCATAATCCAACCATGATGGTTTCATTTTCAGATTTTATCATTTGATCAGTTATTTTTACAGATTATCTAATTTTTCATGTACTAATCATTGTTAGATTTTGGATTTTGATTCTCCTAACTCTTGTTGGTCTAACAAGTTGTGGTTGTAGGTGCTTCTTGCTTGAAATTTGCTAAAATCGCATGTCAAAGAGGGTTATTAATGGTTTTTGCAGGGCTGCCCTAAGCATAAAAACCAAATCAAGTGCTTGTTTAATTACTTTCTTTATTAAGTGCGGCATATACTAGTTGTTTCCTTTCATAGGCACTGAATACCTTCTTGTAGAAATTTTGAGGTGGTAGGAGAGTATGCTCTTCACCCTTGTGGTGAAACAAAAATCTTGACCTATCTTGGGATTTTGAAAGCAAGGGGGTAATTGAATCTTTGCTTGGTGTGTTTGGGAGAGATTCTTGAGATAGGGGAGTATGCTCTTCACCCTTGTGGTGAACCAAAAACCTTGACCCTCAAGAGTTAATCCACTTTTTGTTTAGTATAAGGATCCTTTAGCGGGCTTGCTCTTGAGCAATCAAGAGGAACGACCCAAGTGGGGACAACCTTGTCATCATTTTCCTTGGTGGTGAGTGATTCTAACTCACTATAATCTCAAGGCTATTGAGGACACAAAATCTTGGTAGACATAACACTTGTCTTTGCTTGATGTTAGTAGCTCATGGGATTGTGACCATGGGGAAAGCATTGAGCAAGAATGCTTAAGGTACTCTTGAGGCCGCGAGGTCCTAGTCCTTTATGAGGAGCAAGAGGGGTGTTATGAATGGAAATCCTTACTACGAACCATTGGTTAGAGGCCACCCTATTTTAGCCACTTAGCTTCTTGGTGCAAGGATTGATCCAAGTGGACTTACCCAGATCACCCCAAGACACTCACCATATGTGTTCCTTTGGTTGTGTTTTTTGACACTTCCATGACAATGCCAATATCTCTTGTGGGCAACCACTTGGTGTGAGGCAAGGGAACATCAAGTTGTGGGCCACGTTGCTAAGTAATGAGCATTGTCCTTCTAGGTAGTAATTGCTTGAATTGTCTTCGATCGTGCTATGCCCGTGTAAACGTTCTCAACATTCAAACAAATGGTAGCATTCATAAGGTTTTCTATTTTGATATCACAAGTGCTTTTCTTGGCAAGGTTGCTTTTGCCCTTGTTTCAAGTGTTTTATGACATGTTTGATCACCTACTGTTTGCAAACTTGTCTATTATCTACTATTACTGTATTTTTGAACTGTGAAATCAAACTTACAACCTACAACATTGACCAACTTGCTTTCAAAACTGAGTTTTTCATGTTCACCGGTCAAGAGTCACATTGTTTGCCTAGGAACTATCGCACAAAGTTATTTTGCTATCTCACTACTGCTTGCAATCCCAAGTTGATTTGTGTCACTTCCAGTCATCCTTGGTCAATCTAGGTCAAACCTTAGGTGCTATGTCATGTTGCTCAATATCCAAATAAATTTTAATGGTATCAATTTGCTCAAAATGACTCTTGGTCACCTTTCTTCCACATCTCTCATGTCTTCCTAGTCTCCCATTTTCATCCTTTCTCTTCTTTCTTCATGCTTCTTTCTCTTCTTCCTAAAATTTTCATGTCTTCTTGATTCTTTTCCTCTTATTATCTAGTCTACCTTCTTCTATTTCATCTCTTCTATTCATTTCTTTCATGCTTGATTCCTCCTCTTCTAGAATCATGAGTTTCAACTATCTTTCTATAGAACCTCTCTTGAGAAGGGATGATCTCAAACTCATTTCTCAATTCGAATAGTATTATTTTTCCAACCATCCCACAAGTCCTCAAATTAAGGAAAGAGTAAACAAAAAGATGCTTGAGTCCAACACCTTTGCTAGGATTATAGACATGATTCTCTCACAATCTCCTTCTTCCAAACACTCTTTATCTTCTAGGTCTTCTCATTATTCCTCATCTTCCACATCTTACCATGCCTTTTCCGGACATTATTCTCCTTCTTCAACTTCCAAATCTTATCATGACTCTTCTAAACATTATTTGAATTCCTCATTATACAAGTCCTCTTCCTACAATAAGTCTTCACTTTCCTCTTCTTCACAATCTTGTTCTTCCTCTACTTCCCCCAAGAGTCTTGCTTTTCTTCATGAGCCATACCATAATGAGCAACGTGACAATCCTTGTAATACCTTTGATAACTATGATGATGGACAATGTAGTGATACTTATGACACTTCTATTCCTCAGAGTCCTCCTAGTCATAGACTCGTGCTTACTGAAAATGGGTCATCACATTGGATAGATTGTGATGGTGATCCATATGATTTTGATTTCGAAAGAGAGTTTGGTCATATTTGTAGACAATACCTTGATGATGATCCATCTACTACTACCAAGGACTATGAAATGCAACGCGCTGATTATAAACATTACTACTGCAAGAATCTTTCCTCGAAGAATTCCACTACTGAAAATCAAAATTGCACTTCCGAGAAAGATCATGTTAATGCTGAACCTTTGTCTTGTGATGGTCCCCTTCCATCCCCTACTTCTTCCAATACTCATACATCTCATTAAACTTCTGAGTCTTCCAAATCTTTTGCAAATCCTTCATCCAACAAAGATTTTAATACTTTTCATGCAGTTCCCTATAGTTATCCTCAAGGGATACCTCTTAAAGAAACTCAAGCTAACCTTCAATTGGCTGCAAATACTTCTAATGATGCTAAACTAAAAGATCTTAAGCCTTCATCTGCTATACTACCTACTTCAGCTAATTCTTCATCATCTCTTCTAAAGTCTTCCATACAATCCCAACATGCTTCCTTGTCCTTAGAAGTGGCTTCATGTCAAGAGGACTTTAAAAATGATAAAGAAAAGAATATAAAAAAAGATCAAGATCAAGAACCCTCCATGACATCCAATTATTTTCATGATGTCTCTGATCTATTTCATGGTTCCTTTGATCCTCTATGCTCTTCTGCATTCATTCCACCATCTCCTAAGAAAGATCAAGCTACTACTTGCACCATTGAGCTTATTGACGATCAAAATAACCTTACCACACTTGCACTTTTCAAAGATGATATTTCCATTAAGGTTATTAAAAATGGTGTTTTTACTTTTGATATAATGCCTATTGAAAATCAAAAGAAAGTTGATACGCTTATGCTACCCAATGATCCTTGTCAAGATCAAAGTCTTCCATCTTCTTGTTCTATCGCTCCATGCTCACTTCCACTTTCTACTCTTCCTAAGTCTTTGCAAGCTTTGAACAATCCTATCAAGGAAGATGCTCCTATTCAAGATGTCCACAATTCTATTGAAAATTCTAATGCTCACTCCAAAGATGCTGATATCCTTGGTTGTCATATAGATGTTGATGAACTTATTAATTATCCTTTTGCATCTTCCATGTCCATCCTTGCACCTCCTCCACCACTACTAAGGGCTTCAAGTCTTCCTTCCATATTGGGCCCTTATGTCCCTTCACTTTCTCCTCCTAGCTCTCCTAATTTTTCATCCATCTTGGGTCCTTACATCCATCCATCTCCTATCTTTCCTCAAGATCAACATAGATGCATACCCTTGAATCCTTTTCATCCATCCACCCATCTAAACCAGTCATATCCTCCTCCTTCCAAAAATCCCAAGTCTTTTGGAAGTAACTTGAATGTTCAATACAAGAAAAAGAAGTAATACAAGAATCCATAAAAAAAAGAAGATCACCATGTCTCCTCTAATAGACATGGAAGCATAAAGTCAAAAGAGATATCTAAGAAGAAAACTACAAGATAAGTATGGGTTCCAAAATCCATCATTGAAGATATTATCTCTAAATCATCCAAAGGAAATACAAAGCCTAAGGCTATATGGATTCCAAAATCTCTCTTGAAAGAGTCTAATATTGAGAAACAAGTGAAGTTGACATTCAAGCTTCCAAAGGCTTCCACTTCATCTTCTTCCAAAAACATTCTTCCATTCCATGTGCCTAGACCACAACCTCTGCTAAATATTCGCTATATTCCTTTTCGTGTTCCTTCATTCACATTTCCTTCACCCTCTCACCACCCTTCAAGGTGTGTGTCGATGTTGATCTTGCCTTCCCTTCCATCTACCCTGTCACAATCCTTCCATTCATTATCCTTCTACCTTCTATCCTTTTTCCTCATTTGCCTATTCCTCCTATCTTCCAACCTCACTTGCTTTACATAATACCTTATCCTCCATTTTCCTCTTCCATATTCCTTTCCCTATCAACATCTTTGAGCATATCATTTTGAATCCTTGGCATATTATGGTTTATCCTTTCAAGGAGCATTATCTGAAAAGCTTGCCTTCTTCCAAAAAGAAAGAAAAAATTGAAAAAATTGAAAATGTACCTTGGTGAAAACTTGGAAACAGGTGCCTTGGTAGCAAAAGTAAAGAGAAATAAATTCATCCTATGGTGAAAACCACTCCCTTGTGGCACCTTGGATAAGTACCGTGATGAAAACCTAGCAATCAGGTGTCATGCGTAGTTCTTCTACATATTTCATTCATTCCATCTTCTCTCTTTGATCTTGACAATGCTGAGATATACACAAACATTTGGCTATCTTGTGAGCTATTTTACGATGATCTTACTTTCATTCCATTTCATGTTTAGCCTTCATATTCATTTTCCTCCATTCATTTTAGCCTTTTTCTATCATTTTCCCCTTTGGTCTTGATCTAATAAAAAAAAAGAGTAAAAAAATGATGCTATGAAGCCTCTTGACATGTCTACTCCTTTGGACCGCATCCTTTCCTGCTCTTATACCAGGCTTTTGAGGCTTATCCTATGCTGGCCTTTCATTGCTTGTCCAAATATGCTTTTCATGAAAATTTTTTTTCCCTAGCTTGGGTACTCTTGAGGAGTTTTCCTTTGAGGATTTATTCCCTTCATTCTCCTTCAATCTCTTGTCTTCCATCTCTTCCACTAGCTTGCTACTCCCTCTCGTTCCCCACCTTGCTAGACATTGGGACTACACGATGTGATCTTTCTCATGAGTTTAATGCTCGCTCTGTCTGGGGGTATCTTTTGTATATATTTTATTGATCCTGAAAAAATACCAAAAAAATTGATATATGATGCTAAAAAAATCCTAAAAAGCATAAAAAATCTTGAAAAAATACAAAAAAATCAAAAATAAAAAAAATAAAAAAAATAAAAATTAAAAAAGTGCCTTGGTGAAAACCTGGAAACAGGCACCTTGGTAGCAAAAATACAAATTTTTTTATAAAAAGTCCTGAAGAAATTGCAATAAATCTATCAAGTGGTGAAAACCTGGAAACAAGTGCTACTTGAGACCCTCTGCACCTATGTCTATCAGTCTTGCGTGGCGCTCATTAGCTCCACTTCTCGCTTTGCCTCTCCTAGCCTGGAATTGACTCTTGTCTTAGTCTAGGGGTCATACATTATTTTAAGCTTATCTTGGGTCTCTTTGTGTGTCTGGGTTTCTTAGGCACCTCACAAATGGTGTTTTTCAACACCACCCCAACTATTTTTTTCAACACTACCCTAGCGTCGAGTGTTTCTCAACACTTATCAAATATCCTACTTGCAGTCTAGATGATGCAATATTTCTCACTGGCAAATGCGATACTCAAAGCTTGCCTCTATGACCTACACACACGCACTTGAATCGCTGAGATTTGTTTGAATTTATTTCTTTGTGTGCTGTTTGTGATGATTTCTTTGCTGAGTGTTCTCCCCCTATGATCATTTTCAATGATGCATAGCTAGAAAACTGAGGGAATGAGAACATGTTTTATTGCTTTTTCTGCTTGTGGGTAAATTTTGTTGGTCCTAATTGTCATGAGCATTTATGCTGGTCTTACTTGACACTATGGACCTACAAGGTATTATCCTTGATTGTTTCACAAGTGCATGCTTATAGTCATCTTGACTTTCTTGTGTTTCGATGTGAGCATAATCTTGCTATATCAAACTTACGTAATCTCACTGCACTAGTCATCTTGACCTACATGTCTTTGATGCCTAGGTGGGATTTCCACATTTCTATTTGATAAAGATCATATTCATATCCACATAGTTATGCTAGTGTGCATTGTATGATCTTACGACGCTACCAATAATGATCAATGATGATAATTAGATGTCTATTGGCTTTGTAACCTTGCAAGTAAACCACTTTTCATGTAGTTTGCATTCTTAAGTTCATGTTAGTTTAGTTTTGCATCTTGCATATGGAGAGAGCTCTCCTTTCATCTTTCATGGATTTGTTAATCAACTGCGCTCACCTTTCACTTCTTCCCGATCATGTCTTTCACTTCTGGTCTTTCCTATCACATCATTTTCTCTTCATTTCAGGATCAAAACCAAAATCTGAGTTCCCCTTGATTATTCCCATCGCCTTTCTCCTTCTGCATAGTTGGCTAACCTTTTGAGGCCTGGTCCTTCGATCCTCTCTGGGGCATTCTTCACCTCTTCATCTCCATCTCTTTCAAACTTCTAGTCTTTCATTCACTTTCACATCCCAAGTTCCAATCGCCCTCCATGGTGTTTACGAGTTGAGGGACCGATCGGTTCGTGCCCCGTTTCCCATGTGTGGGGCATACCCTCACTGCTTGATGGTTATTCTATTCTCTTTCTTTGATTATGATTTCTAGTGATTTGATCATGTTGCTCTTGCTTTTGCATTCCCTCTACTTGATTTCACTTTCGATCCCGAGGGGGCAGACAAATCATATCTTATTGGCTATCTCTTTCCTAAGTGTTCAGTACTATCACTACCAGGCTGATCATGTAGGATTTTCTATCTCTCTGCACTTCATTCTTTGGAGTCAGATCGCTATCTGCTTGCTTTCTTGGCTGATCTGAGTTGCTTTGTGATCCCAAATCGATCTCACATTTCAACTTCATTCTTTGACTACATGTGTTCCCAAATTGATCACACATTAGTCAAAGAGGGGCAAATGTATACACCTAAAAATGGTCACCTAGACTATTAGCCACTTTTGCTAAATTATCAATTACTTATTCTTGATCAAATCCTAGCTCTATCATTTATTCGATTATTTTCTATGGGCTAACCATCTTATCCTAAGTCTTTATTTGATTAAAAGGAATATTCCCTCCCCTTTTAATAAATAAAAAGCCCCCACTTTTCCTCTTATCCTAAGTTGCACAAATAAAGTATTATTCTTATTTTATAAAAAGGAGAAAAGAACTTTTTGTCTCATATGGACATAAAGTCAACTCTTATTTTCTCATTGGAGGATATTTGTGCACACGGATTGCTCCTCTTTTAAGCTCCACCATTGATTAAATCTTTTGCCTCGTAATCCCCATGGTCCATTTCTTTGCAATTCTTTTAAAAGGAGAGCTCTCTTCTTCATTCTAGATCCCCAACTTTTTATGCTAACTTTATGCTACAAGATTTCTAGGTCACTTTGGAGCTTTTGAAGATTTGGAGCATTCTTAGCATTCTACATCTCATTCTTGCATTCTTAGCTTAGCTTCATATTTATGCTTTCTTAGATTAGCTTCATTTCTATGCTCTAGATTAGCTCACATAAATTAATTAGCTTGGGTTGTAACACTTGAATATTTCCTTTCATAGCTTAGCTTGCATTTCCATTTCTAGCATAGCATTGCATTGCATTTTCATTCTTGATTCTTGAGGATATTGGCATTCTTGCCCTTGTCTTCATTGAATCTTTCATTGCATGGTTTACTAGCAAGGTTATGGGCTAAATAGCTCTAGCTGAGAGCATTCTTAAAAGCCCTTGCACTCCATGCCTAGGGAGCTATGGATTGATTTGTGAGGGCTCATTCTTGAGTTTCCTTGCATGTAATGATCCAAAGAAGTGTGACCCATTTATAGCACACACTAACGACTCCCACTGCGTGTGCAATATCTAGCCTAGTACATACCATAGCATACATTAAGCTCCCTACAACTGAAGCATAAGGTACCTTAGACATTTTAGTCTCTTCTTCTAGTGTCTTGGGACACATATCCTTAGTCAATTTCAAATGACCAGGCAAAGGTGTGCTGACAACTTTGTCATTCTCCATAGAGAAACGTTGCAACACCTTCTCAATATAATCAGCCTAAGATAGAGACAATTTCCTATTTTTCCTATCTCTGCAAATTTTCATACCAAGGATTTGTTTTGCTTCCCCCAAATCCTTCATAGAAAATGAATGTGCTAACTGTTGTTTCAAACCCTTAATGTGATCCATGTTAGACCCAGCTACAAGTATATCATCAACATATAAAAATAAAATAATGTAGCTGTCATCATCCAACCTCTTAAAATAAACACAATGGTTAGAATGACACTGACTATATCCATGCTCATTCATAAAAGTGTCAAATTTAATATACCATTGTCAAGGTGCTTTCTTCAAGCCATATAAACTTTTCTGCAATCTGCACACCAAATTATCCTTACCCTTGACCTCAAATTCTTGTGGCTGGACCATATATATTTCTTCATCCAAATCACCATGAAGAAAAGTTGTTTTAACATCAAGCTGCTCTAAATGCAAATCTTCAGTAGCCACAATACTTAAAATAGTATGGATAGAAGTCATTTTGACAACTGGAGAAAATATCTCATCAAAATCAATACCCTTTTTCTATGCAAATCCTTTTACAACTAACCTAGCTTTAAATCTTTTTTTACCTCCATCTTCTTCTTTTATCATGTAAACCCATTTATTCTGTAAAGCCCTTTTACCTATAGGTAACTTACATAAATCCCATGTTTGATTTTGCAGCAAAGAGTCCATTTCATCTATCATTTTAGACTCCCACTGAAGCATTGTATCCACCTCCACAACTTCATTATAACATTTAGGTTCACCAACATCTGTTAATAAAATAGAATACAAAGAGGGAGAGAATCTCTCTGGAGGTCTACTTAGCCTTGTTGACCGTCTAACATTCACTAGGGTGTGTGGTATTTGTTGTTGCTGTTGTTGTGGAGCATAAGGAACTACTATAACATCATCTTTTGGAGTATCATCCAGTACTACACAATCATTTTCTTTCTTCTCATGCTACTGCAACAGATCATTTGTACAATACTTTCTCATTGTATATGACATCCTTGCTTCTTACAATTTTATGATTTTCAAAATCCCAAAGCCTATAACCAAATTCATCAATGCCATATCCAACAAATACACATTTCTTTGACTTAGCTTCCAGCTTGGTTCCATTTTCAGAATCTATACGTGCAAAAGCTTCACAACCAAAGGTTTTGAGAAAAGAATAACTCACTTTCTTACCACTCCATACTTCCTTTGGAATTCCACAGTCCAAAGGAGTTGAGGGGCCTCTATTGATTAAATAAATAGTAGTGTTCATAGCCTCTTCCCACATATTTTTGGGCAGCCTAGCATGCAACCTCATACTCCTTGCACGCTCCATTGTTGTCCTGTTCATGTGTTTAGCCACTCCATTTTCTTATGGAGTCCTTGGTACATTTTTCTACCTATGAATACCATTAGAGGAACAATAATCTTCAAATTCTATGCTACAATACTCACCACCATTATCAGATCTAAGACATTTTAACCTTTTATCAGTCTCATTCTCAACCAAGCATTTACATTTCTTAAAAGTTTGAAATACATCAGATTTCTATCTAAGGAAATAAATCCATACTTTTCTTGTTGCATCATCTATAAATGTAACATAATATAGAGAGCCACCAAGGGAAGATACCTGAGTTGGTCCCCATACATCTGTATGCACAAGCTCTAATCTCTCATTTTTCTTTTCCTTCCCACTCTTTTTTTTTTTTTTCCATAAACACAACTTTCACAGAAATCCATATT
Source organism: Chamaecyparis obtusa (assembly GCA_027943335.1). NCBI lineage: Eukaryota > Viridiplantae > Streptophyta > Pinopsida > Cupressales > Cupressaceae > Chamaecyparis > Chamaecyparis obtusa. The sequence goes on from BSBK01006406.1 coordinate 226,485, forward strand.
AACACATTTCAGACTAGGCAAAAATTTCTTTGAATGAATTAATTTCATACCTTTTTCACTCATGTGCCCAAGTCTATTGTGTCATAGTGCTGTGCCAGAATCTACAACAACAGTTTGATGTTCTTCTTGCTCAACTGCAACCACTATTCCTGAACATTCATTATCTTTTGAAACAATTAAAGTAGAAGGAACAGTATGACCTGTACAAAGATATAAGGTGCCTACTTTCACACCTTTTTCTACTACTAAGGAACCTTTTGAAACCTTCCAATTTCTATCATTAAAAGTAACTGTGCAACCCTCATCACCTAGTTTCCCTACTAAAATTAAATTCCTACTCAGCCTTGGAACACGTCTTACCTCTTGTAGTAGCCAATGATTCCCATTCTACAACTTAATCTTAATTTTTCCCTTTCCAACTATTTAACAAGGTTCATTATCTCCCAAATAAACTAGCCCAAAATCCCCTTGGACATAATCAAGAAAATAACCTCTATGGGGTGTAGCATGAAATGAAGCCCCAGAATCTAAAACCCACGAATCATCAATACTTTCTAAAGAAAGAATCAAAGCATCCTCTTCAGATTTATTACTTACCACATTTACCTCCTTGTTTCCATCATGTTTGTCTCCTTGATCTTTCTTTCGAGACCAACAATATTTCTTCTTATGACCTAGTTTTCCACAGTACCAACAATCATTTGGCCCTTTGGATTCATACCTCTTTCCCTTTGATTGTCCTCTTGATTTCCCATGATTTCCAGAGTTGTTTCCTCTATCTCTTGTTCTACCTTTTCTTTCTACATTCAATACACTACCTAATGTGGATTCCCCTAAGCTTTTCCTATGAATTTCCTCACTCAATATAACACTAATAACATCATCAAAGTTTAGGGTATTAGAACTAGAAACAGAATTACTAACAACCATTACCAAGCCATTCTAGCTTTTTGGCAAAGAACAAAAAATCAAGAGAGCCCTAACCTCTTCATCAAAAGTAATTTTAACTAAGCTTAACTGACTTGTAACTATATTAAACTCATTCAAATGATCAGTGATTGATCCACCTTCTACCATTTTCATATTAAATAAATGCTTCATAAGAAATACCTTGTTTGAAGCTGAAGGCTTTTCATACAACTTTGCTAGGGTATCCATTGGATCTTTAGCTTTCTTTGCTCTAGTAATATTGAATTCCATCGATTGTGCCAAGCATAAATGAATACTCCCTAGTGCCTTCCTGTCCAAAATATCCAAATCTTCCTGAGACATTGTTGCCTCTTTCTTGGCTATTACCTCTAATGGCTGCCATAGATCCTTCTGATAGAGATAGTCCTCCATTTGCATCTTCCATAACTAGAATTTTTTCCCATTAAACTTATCAACCTTCAGCCTACCCTCATCTACCATTTCTCCCACTTCACCGAGAGACTCTCCCACTGACTCGTGAGACCTACTTCAGAGAATAGATGAAAGAATGAACGAAATAACCTTGCTCTGATACTACTTGTTAGGATTAACAAGGTAGAAATAATAATTATGTGAAAATATAACCAATATTAGAAAACAATAAACCACATAGAAAAGAACACAAGACACAAAGATTTAACGTGGTTCACCCAATCCCTGGGCTACGTCCACCAACAATGAGTCCAATATTATTATTATCCAGTGATTACAACCTGATTACAATCCATAATCCCTTACAGCTCAATTCCGCCGCAAGTACTAAAATCATACATCATAATGAAATCCCTAACCCTAAGCCAATATAACAAGGCTTATGTCGGTTAACAAGTTAACCCTAAAATACTTGACGAGTCAACCTAAGAAAAAGCTTGATGAGTCAACCCAGAGAAATGTTTGACATGTCAACTCAAAAATGCTTAACGAGTACTTTGTACAATACTTTCCTGATCAATCACCACAAGCTAACAATATGTCTTGGTCGGTGTAGCTGCCTTTTCTTTTGATCCTTTCATAATTACATTTTTCAAAGGTGGTGAGGTTGCAGTTGCTGACCTTATTTGTGCTCTTGATTGGACTGGCAACTACCTCTTCTTTGGAGTTAGAGTGGGAGAAACCATTATTGAATCTTTTTCTTTGTCGGACTTAGTTTCCTCACTATCATGTGCTTTGTCAGTCAATAGTAACTGACCTTTAGTTGTAGGTTCAACCGGTGACTCGTCAGATTAGTCAGATTCATCTCCAAAATTTTTAGTTAGTGTCTTCATCATTTTCCTAGACTTTCTCATCATTTTACCAATGACTAGACATATTTTTATTCTTGTTTTAGCCTATTCATAGGCTCCAAACCTTTTTGCCTTTATGTCCTTAAGTGTATTCAGTAAAGCCTTGATTGATTTCAAAGTGAAATCAATGTCCATTTTTTATCCCATGTGGGCTAGCCATTTTGTTCTCGGCTCAACGGATTTGATTAATGTGTGGTCAGTGTCTACTAGAAAACAAATATCCATTTCATATTTCTTGACCAGTGACCTTGGAATTCTGCTTCTAAGATTCATCTTAATCTTAAATTGCTCAAAGTAATCATCTACAACTTTGTTTACATTATCTCCTAGAATTTTCATTATATCAGAAATTTGACTAATAATTGGTTTGTCGGTAGGCCAATCTATGTGACTGACAAAAGGAAAGAATTTCTAAAGATAGAAAAATGAACACACCAACAGTGATCTGAACTTACAAGTGTTAGACTTTGCTAATCTGATTGTTTTCATGTTCTCATCTAACTGCTTCAATAGTAACTCGACAGGGTCTAACTGGTGTCCTTTCTTTATCATCTTGAGTGCCATGTCCACAACACTACAAGGAACACTGTTCAATCTACTTGACTGATAAAACTTATAGCCAATTACATGAGCTACAAATTTAACTTTTGCATCCTCAATTGAAGCAATCTTCAATGCACAATCATCCCATGTTGCACCAGTATTCTTATCAATTTTGGCTTAGGAGGAACTATGGAAAGCTTTGGCCTTATTAGTTGTAGGGTAATCTATAACTATATGAATCATTCTCTTTGTAACTTTAATCAGTTTATCCAGCCAAAATGTGCCCTCATGATAGTGACTGAGTACAACCCTAATCCATTCATTTTTTAAATTTCTCAAAAAATTTAGGGCTTGAGTGAATCCAATCTTCTCAACTTGTTTGTATCATGGTTTGAGTTTCCCATCATTACTACAAAGTGCCTGATATGCGACATACATATCAAAATGTCCTATTTCACCAATCTTATAGTGAATGTATGATCGTACATCTTTGACTAGCAAAACCCTAGGTGGGATGCTTGAGAAAGCACTCGCTGAATCTATTTTTGATGCAACTTCTGAGTGTAACTTGTATTTAGGTTCATCATAGTTAGCTGAAACAATAAGATTCACTTCCTCTTCCACAATCTTAGAACTACTTTCAGTAGATGCCATCTTAACAAACTAGGTTTTCAGTAGAAAGTGATGAACATGCTCAGTAGGGGTTTCAACTTACTTAGAATATACAAAGAGTGCGCTTAGTTCGATCTGCAACTACTTAGGATAGTCTTGAAAAATTCTTTTCTCAAACTCTCTCTGTGAAATAATCGCTCTTCGAAATGGCTATGTGAAAATGAACTAAGTCCTTTGTGTATTTATAACATTTTTTGATTTCCCGCTTATAACTTTTTGTCATTAATGCTCAACCTACTTCTGGTTTGTGACAACTGTCAACTCGATGAATACCAAAAACTTCCAATAGCTCGGTTAACACATGATTTCTCACTCGTTCGATAAGAATACTTGGTTAACCTTGAATAACTTTTACCAACAAGTAGCTCAATGCTCGGTCTTACATATACCAACTATGTGACTTTGTTAGCTCATTTGGTATGTGCTCATCATATATAAGGAACTGTATGTAAAATAAGATCATTTTGAAATGTCAATTCCATACTTACCTAATTCACCTTAAGTGGAAGTACCAATGTCACCCAATCCAGTGGATGAGGTTTCACCAACAACATTACTTGACTTAGCATTTTCATTTGATGCCTTTCTCCACATAGTGTTTCTGATTCTCATGATATTTGCAATAGTGTTTCCACTCTCAAATACATGTCCTTCTTCTAGTGCTTAGACTCTACAGTCCTTGCTTAGATGACCAACCCTATGATAATGTAAGCATGCCATTCCAGTGATTATCCAACTTTGTGATTGTCCAGCCCATCTTTTCCTGATATAGTTTGCTGCGATGTGTCCATATCTACCACATGAAACATAGTTAATCCATGTGTTGTAATCCTAGACATAAGAGTTACCTTGTCTCTTCGGTTGATATGGTTTGGGTTTGCTCTTTTGTTTTGGTGTCTAGACTTGCTTCATATTAGCTATACACTCTTGTGTAGTGTGTCCATATTTGTTGCAAGTATAACAGATTTTCTCCATGGTAGGATTGTTAGCATTCTTATTCAATTTTTCTCTACACTCATAAGCTTGATGACCAAATTTCCCACAATAATAATAGTAACCATTAAACTTAGGAGTGACTTGGGGTTTACCTTGTGCTTTGCTTCTGCAGACATTTGAAGTATGTCCTGGTTTGCCATAGTGATAGTGTGCCAACATCTTAGGTCTTTGATTTTGATTATTTTTGACTTGTTCAGCTTGTTTGGATGATTCTCCTTCGCTGGTATATCCTAATCCAGCTTTACTTCCAAATCTTCTTTGATTAGATAGAAAATCATCAATCTTTTTCAAACTATCTTCTACCAATTTCATCATTTCATTGTGTTGTTGTTGTATCTTTACTTCATTTATTAGTTTCTCATTCTCTTCCCTGAGTATTCCAATATCTTCAAGTTTTCTTGATAGTTTACCATTTACTCAGTTAACTTCCTGATTTGCAATCATCATCTGATTGGATATTTCAAAATGGTGCTCAGTGAGTCTTTATCTCACTTTCTTTTGCTTGAAGTTGTTCAGTATTCTATCTTCGGTCTTCAACAACTAGATTCCTTTCTTTCTCAGCTTGTCTAGCATTGTTCATTACATCTATCATTCTCACCATCTTTGATTCTTGACCGATTTGGAGGGCTTTCACTTGTTCAGTTAAGTGAAGATGCTTTTCAGATAAATCAGAGAGTGCACTTTCAGATCCATCAAAAATACTTCCTGAACTAGATCCAATGTTATCAAATACATCATCAATCTCTTCTTCATGGTAACTGATGTCATTCTCCATAATAGCAAGGTTCATCCTCTGAACTAGTAACTTTTTCAAGTCATCCTTAGCTTTCTTATATTGCTCTATGAACATCTTCATCTGAATCTTTTGATTCTTTATTGTCTTATCCAACTTATATCTCTCCATGGTTACATCTTTACTTTTCAGTGGTTAAACCGTCCAATAGGAGATCTATGCTCTGATACCAATTCTTGGGATGGAGAGATAGGGTACTAAGAGGGGAGGGGTGAATTAGTGCCCACAAAAACTTTTAACCCTCAAACCTTAAACAACAAACAGTATATAAGTAACTTCACATATAACTTGAATCCATTGTATGTATCATTCATTCACTTAACTTGCAAAAGTAAATAGCATGAAATCAACAATATATCAATCACATAACACAATTATTTTGGTAACGCAGAAACCATTTTTAGAAGGTAAAAACAATGGTGGGGATGACACCCACAAATTCTTTACTACTGTAGATAGAAAAGGTTTTCCTATTAGGGCTACAAGTGGTGATCACTTCTGGTGATCTTACCCTGTTAGGAGTAACATTTTAGATCAATTAGATCTACCTAGTTATAGGATTTTAACAACACAACTTGAGTGTGCACTCAGTTAAGAGATTTACATAAAATACTTTTAGGTCTAATCTATTAGGAGATTTTACCAAACTTTGTTACAATGATTAGAAAATAACATGATATATCTGCTAATGACAACTCTATCTTGTCTGATACAGGTCAATGAAATACTGAATAGATATCACCTTTTCATGTGAAGATCTCTGCTTTGAAATGCTCAGTAGCCTTGTCTAATTTTGCTTAATCTGAATGTCTCTGTATTATGTTCTGCTCTATCTGATAACTAATATCTTGAAGTTGGCTAATGCTTCAAGAACTTATTTTCTTGTTCTTAACTTTTTTGTCAAGCTTCTCTCTCACACTCAAAAATAACATGAAATTACAATTATATAGCATACTGCTTTTGTCGCTTAACAAAATTAGGTTGCAATATCTTAGAGAAAACCCTAAGATCTACGGTGTACAAAAATAATGTAGATCTAGCAATTACATAAAGATCATCATCGCAATTAATGAGTATATCTATAATAAATGATCCTCAATCTTGGTAAAACATTTTGTGATTATGTTCTAACTATTTGCATAGATAAGTGTGCCATTACTAATTAATATTCCATTTTCTATGATGCTTGATAAACACTATATACACTACTTGGTAATTACGCTGGTGCTTGGTGTCCAGTATGCTCGGTGTTTACTGTCACTCGGTATCGGTGTATATTGATGCTCGGTAAAACTTCTTTGGTGTTCAGTGTAAAGACTTAACCGACTAGCTTGAAGTGCTTACTTTTATCAACTAGAGTAGCATAGGTAACCGAAAAATGTCTTTGATACTAATGACAATCTTTAATGCTCAAAATAGAGATAACACATCTTTTGGGTCTTATGGGGTCCTAAGACACATTAATGTGTCCTATGACCCTTTAAGACACCTTAATGTGTACTAGGAACCCTAAGATGTATTCTTAGGGTTCTTAAGGGGTTGTAAGGTGTCTTAAGGTATCCTAGGACATATTAATGTATCCTACAATCCATTATGACCCCTTAGGAAGCCTAATAGTACATCTTAGGGGTCATAAGGTATCCTCAGGGAACCTAAGACCCATTAGTGCATCCTACAACCCCTTATGACCCCTTAGGAAGCCTAAGAGTACATCTTAGGGGATGTTAGGGGTTTTATGGTGTCCTAAGACACATTAATGTTTCCTATGACCTCTTAAGAATCCTTAATGTATACTAGGACCCCTAAGATGTATTCTTAGGGATCCTAAGGTGTCATGAGGTGTCTTAAGGGATCCTAGGACACATTAATGCATTCTACGACCCCTTAACACCCCTTAATGTGTACTAGGACCTCTAATATGTATTCTTATGATTCATGAGGGGTACTAAGGCATCTTAAGGGGTCCTAGGGCCCATTAATGCATCCTACGACCTATTATGACCCCTTTTGACCCCTTAGGAAGACTAAGAGTACATCATAGGGGTCGTAAGGGGTACTAAGACACATTAATGTTTCCTATGACACACACACAATTATATATATATATATATCTCTCTCTCTACATTTTCTAAATTTAAAATATTTATGAGTCGTTAAATTATAATATATATTAAATACTATATCATAATTTATATTTTATACTATATATAATCTATATAATATATTTTATATATATTATATAATATCATATAATATAATATATTATAATATATAGTCTAAATAATATAGATCATATAATATTAAACATATAATAACATATATCATATACATATATATTCTATATAATAGCATATAACATATATGTGAAGAATGGGGGAATAAATTTACACAACATATTGGGTATCTGATAATATCAGATACCTGATAATTTTGGATACACGTTACCTCTAACACAACTAGACATTTGGTTTGGGATGTCAAACCTACATTGTCAACCCTCAAAATGTGTTTTCCCTTGTTCCTTTGATTTTTGGACTTTGACCATTTAGTTGATGACTTTTTTTTTCACCCAAATTTGATGAAATGAAAAAGGTTCCTTAAAGAGATTATTAACTTTCCATCAACATAATTGCTATAAAATTTTGAGTTTAGTAAGTAATTATTACTTATTTTCTAATTGAGTTACCTCTAAAGTCTTGATTGACAAAATGATTGAAAAAACTATAACTTTCAAACAGTATAACCTTTCTAAAATCTAAAACATGTGTCACATTCTATGCTTCACCTAATACAAGGAATTTTTTTTTTCAATTTTATAAATTCAAGAATTAGTTAAGGTGGTCAGACAAAAGTTTTTTTTAATTCTAGAAAAGTTGTACTAGAAAATTCATGATTAATTATTAACTTAGAAAAAAATTACAAAAAAATATGCGTCACATCCAGACATGAGTCTAATTCTTATATTTGGAATCTTGTAAAAAATTGCTATCATTTGATTGTGATTAAGATTGTTAGACATACACCTACTTCTTATCTTTTCCTTAAAATTCTCATACTACTGCATTGAAATATATAATTTTTACCAATTAGATTCAATTTTTTTAGAGAAAGGGCTAGTAGTTTAGAAACTACATTCACTTTCCTATAGATTCTCTTGTTACAAATTTTAGACATAAGGTTGATAACTTGTTCAACATTTTACATCAAGTTGAATAACCCTAATTTGTTTACTTTTAATTGCCACTTAAGGCCAAGCTTGGTATACCGTGATCCTGCACATACCCATATAAATATACATATACATCTAGTACATGTATATGTACATCTATGTATATATGGTTAGACAAAAAAATTCTGCATTTCAATAGTAAGATGTTTAGTAGTAGTCAATGGATCTATTTGTATCTTTTTCCACACTGTTAGAGGGCTTTAGCAAGGGGGTCCATTGTCCCCCTTTCTCTTAATCCTGATTGAAGAGGCTTTTGATAATCTAATAAAGAATTCAATTACATATGGAGCTTGGGTTCGGATATGTGCTGCTACAAACACTCCTCCCATATCTCATATTTAATTTTTGGATGATACTACTCTATTCAGGGATGCTTCAGTAAGTGAGGCACTAGTTATTAGAGACACATTGGAGAAATATGATAGATGTTTGGGGAAATGCATCAGTAAAGATAATTTATCTAAGATTTATTTTATTCGCACAAAGAAGGATTGTCAAAGATAAATTGTATAGATATTGGGATTTTCCATAGACCATCTTCCTTCAAAATACTTAGGGCTCCTTTGTACAAAGGTGTGTCTCAGACCTCACTATGGAGAGAATGCATAGAGAAGTGTAGAGGTTGTGCTTAATCATGGAAAGGAAATTTTCTTACATAGGTTAGAAGGATCACCTTGGCTAAATTTATGTTGAGTGCTATGCTAGTTTTCGTATGTTTGTTTCAAGAAAATAACAAAGAATGCATGAGCAATTCTAGAAAGTATCCTCAAGAGTTTTATTTGGGAAGGATATAATGATTCTTGTAAGATCCATTTAATCAAATGAGATACTATTTGAAAAGGCACCAAACATGGCACAAATGGTATTAGAGATTTCAATCTTTTCAATCAAGCATTGGGTGGAAAAATTATGTGAAAATGGTGGAACTCCCAAACAAACTATGGTATAGTATGATGCAAAATAAATCTTTGGACTTAAAAAATACCTACAAAATCATTACTATTTACAACCCCCCACTAGGCTCGACTATTTGGAATTTCATGTGTGAATGTTAGCATGTAATTACTGACCACATTTCTTGGAGTATAAATAGCGGCACATCAACCAAGTTTTGGTAGGATTCATAGGAAATGAATTCACCTTTAGACAATAATGAAGATTTGATTTCCATTCAAAAACCTTTAGAGGATATATTTGGATCGAAAGTGGAAGCTTCTATGGAAGAGGTTGACAATAACAATGTGCCTTCTAAGGACTATTTGAAAAGGTTTCTTTTGGAACACAAGACGTCACTCAACTTGTAAAGAGATGAAATTATGTGGTGTGGTGCGAAGAGTCATAAATACGAAATTAAGCTTGGCTATATGATTCTCAATATCACTAGAGATCCCTTGGATTGGAGAAAGGATCTATGTTGGGGTGTACAGGTACTACCTAAGGAAGGGGATTTTTTATGGCTCACCTTAAATAATAAAATATTAACTAGTGACAGGATTTTGAAGATTAAAATGGTAGGACTGTCAGATTCCCTTTATGAAAGAATGTGAAAGAATCTTGTGATCATTTTCTATTCAATTGTAATGTGGCAACTAGCTGCAATTGGTTTCAGAATAAAATGAATTGGTTTGGCCCAAGAAATTATACATTAAAGGACTTATTATATATTTTTCTAAGAGACTATGATGGACATCTATGGGATGGCATATGGTCTTGTACCCTCTCATTACTTATTTGTGATGAAGGGTGCTCCCCTTAATACCACAAACACATAACAGAAATAGAGAAACAACAACAGTATGCAAGAACAGAAAATTGGCTTCTTATTATCTCCACAAATGTGGAATTACAAACTTTCAGAATTACAATATGCAAAGCCACATGGGCATTCCCTTACAATATTCTGTAGGACAAAGCCTCGAATCAATACCCAGATCTACTACCCAGAACTATTCTGAACTGCCTAAGATAATAATACAGCCTTCCTTATATAGGCAATTTTCCACCGCCTGGGAAGGTTCCAGAAATTTAGCCCATAGGGCCGACCAAACTTAGAATGATTTTATTTTTCAATTTATTACATCAAAGTCGGCTCAAAATAAATTTTGAAACCCGAACAGAAATTTTGAAGAAAAATCATTTTCTGCCATTTCAGGTGACCCAACTTCCGAAGACCATAAGTCATCACTAGTTGACCCGATTGACTATTGTAACCCCATTTTGGAAAGGGCGTGAGGAGCTCTACAACACCTGCATTAAGCAAGCTTCATTCAGCCCAAAATTTGACCTCATCTGGGGCCTCTAAAGCCTTCAAAACTGAGTTCAAAGTTTCTGTCCCCTGCTGCCAATACCGAAAATCTTCAATATCTTCCAATATACACTTGATCTGGCAATGAAACTTTACTGGCAGACTTATATGACCAAAATGAACCTCCAAGAAAGAAATCAGATCATTCTGAGCACATACAAAAATTACCAAAAATAGTAACTTTCCATAAATAGCAGCTCTGCACAAGATAGCCCTTATTGAATTCAAAAAATAGAAATGTTTTTGGGTGATGCAAGATTGCTCTTACACCCAGGATGCTCCTGCATCAATTTGGAATATATGGAAGGAATGTAATAGAAATTTTTTCAAAGAAAAATAGTTGATAATTCAAGAACTATGGGTAAAAATAGAATAATCAGTGATTGAAAGGGTTAATTTTTGGGTGTCCAAGTATATATCATTCACTTTCCATTGTTAGGATGATATAAGAAGTCTTGGTTTGGGTTGGGGGCCCCATATGTTGTTGGTGATAGTGTTGTTGAAAGTATCAAAGATGAGAAAAATAGGTTAGCTAGATGGCTTCCCCTTGAGTGGTAGGCTAAAAATTAATTTTGATGGGGCTACATGAGGTAATCCAAGGTAGAGAAGGGTATGGATGTGTGGTAATAAACTAAGAGGGAAAGGTTTTTTGGGTGGTGGCTAGTTCTTTAGGTGTGTACACCAATAACTAGGAAAAATTAAGTGGTTTGGTTTAAGAGTTAGAAGAATGTTGCAAGAGAGGTGAGAAATAAATTGGTATTGAAGGAGATTCATTAATTTTCACTAATGGTATTAAAAGAAATCACTATCATAATTTGAATTTGATTAATTTGTTTAGATGGGATCATAAACTGATTGCATAATTTAATTTCACTATCTCTCATGCCTTTAGAGAGGCAAATCATGTAGCTGATTGGTTGGAAAAATTTGGGATAGAGCAAGATATATTTGATGGCATCTTTGTTGACATTTTTGGTTATGAGAATGGATGCCTTCAATAAAATTATTGTCATATTATTTAAATATTGTTTGGGGTTGGAGTGATGATCCATGAGGTTGTCATAACAACACCACCTATTTTTATCCTTCTTGGACACATTGATTTGTTTCTCTCTGGTCTTAATGCATTGGATTATTGTGTGATTGTTGTCATAGAAACTATATACCATCCTTTATGAATTGGTTGAGGATATTGCATATTTTTTACATATGACCATGTGATTTTTTTAATGATTCAATAAAAAGAGCGACCCCCTATGGTGGCACTAACCTAAAAATATATATAGGGGAAATGAATTAGTACCCGCACACTCTAACTTCACGCACCTATAGATCGTAAATGGTATTCCATATTTTGATGTTTTTTTCCATTGTCTCCATATGTGAGTTAACTTCTTAAATCTAAGGTTTCAACATCCAGGTATTCACAAATATCTTTGGAGAGTCCGTTGAACACAAAGCACGGTAAAAAAGTGGTCATTTCAAAGTACTACATGATACCCACTATGTTCTTGCACCAATAGTTGTTCAATAAAAAAGTTAGTACTTGTGGCCAAATGTCATAGTAGTCATTACAAAAGGTCTCAATAGTGGTGCATAAATGGTCCAATTACCAACTTAAAAAACTAAAAAATGATCACCTATTAGTACATGTGTGATCCTCTATTGGTAGATATGTTATTATTTTTGGGGCTCCTTTTATATTAGTAATTGGGGGTCAAGATGACAAAAAGGTTAAAATTATTGGACCCCCTGTTGATTATTGGTACTCTTCCCCTATATATGTGTGTATATATACATGTACATATATATTTCTTTAACAATATAAAATACACAAATATACTACAATTCATAGAAATGAAATAAATAATTTATAATGTTTTATTTGATCACAAAATAAACAAAAAAGGTATTATTTTACTAACTATGCAATAAAAACAACACATCAAATAATTTAAGATACATCACAAGCATTTTTGAAGAGGGAGACCATCCTTTTAACCCACACAATGATTAAAAGATTGCTAGGAAACTACCTTCAAAATATGAGATGCATATAACATGATTTAATTTATGTTATTTATTTTGCACTAATCTATATATGCTATTAAAATACTATTTTCTTGTGTTGTTATTTTCTAAGCTATTTCTACATTGCACTAGCTCTTAGTTCTTACACTATCACATTATTTGTATCGTCCCCTTTTCATGATATGTTTACATATTTAAATAATTATACATAGATGAATGATAATTTTTTGTGCTTGCATAGATTGTGAGTTACACTACCATTGAATTTTGGGAGTTATTTCTCATTGGACCATTTGTTATATGAATACTCCCTTTTGTTGTACATTATTACAATAATAAAATAAGAGACACAAAGTGTCGAGTTTATGCCTTTAGCATATTTTGGTTTAAGTTCTTAAAGGATAGATAAAATATATAAATATTGTTAAAAGTAGACAAATCATTGTGAACTCTTTGAAAATTAAGCTTAGAATATTGCAAAGTAGGAGTGGAAGAGAATATAATATATTTAAAAGTGTTGAACAAGCTGAGTAAATGAGAGGGGGGATGAATTAGTTATAATCAAATAATTTCCTTAACCTTTGTTAATCTATTTAATACTTAAAAAAATTAGAAACTTATGATAGATGTGAACATGAAAGCACAAAAACATCAACATAATGAAAACCAAAACTAATATGGAAACCCAAGATGGGAAAAACAAAAAAGAAGGCAATTCTCATGAAAGGAACACCGGTTAAGGTGATTTTTACAAGGGTCTCACTACCATTTTCTCACTATTTGTAAGGTTTGGTACTGGTTGGGATAATTACCAAAAAAATAGAAAGCCTCACTACCAGTACAAATAGGCTCACTATGATGCAGAACATCCAACACTTCCTTCCATCAACCAAGGATTCTCTATCCAAACTTACCTACAAGGTGTTCTCTCTCCCATAACTCATCAAAAAATTTCCTTTTAAAGGTTTACCAAACCTATTCACAACTCCAATCCCTTCAATACATACCTACTAACCCATCAAACATCTTTGATCCATCTTTCATCCCTTATCCCTTTATTCTTCCAAGACTATCCACACATATCCCCTAATGCATTCCTTTGAATTTCTACCATGTCAAATTGACCCTTCACTCTCTGATTTAATTTATGACTCATTGGAATCCTTCCATACCCTCATTAAACTCTTGGAAACATTCCAAACCCTTTCAAAACTTTTCATGTTCTACTAACAATGTCTATCTGATTTACCCTTATATTTCAATACACACTCTACTTTAGACCTGAATAAATCTTATCCCCTCCCAAGGGATCCTCTTACTCCTCACACCCTAGAGACACTAGTCTCTACACAAAATCAACCCTTACAACCAACCAATCTAAGCTTCCACATATCCCATCAATCCAACTTTGACTTATACTAATCATAAATAACATGTCATTACCAACTATGACAGTCACATATTTTCCCTCTGAGATGGTCACCCTATGTTAACCTACAACTGATTGAATATCTTGATGAAAGGAATGGACACGTGAAAGACAATGATTAATGGTCATCGAGCTACTAAAGTGATATATAAGGGAATTAAATAAGTCAATATGTAGTCATTGATGTCAACAAGTTTTGACTATACTTATCATGATGGGTACAAACATCTGAATAAGAAAATGGTAAAGAAATGAGATATATACATGAAGATGAGATGGATATGACATATATGGATATGGTATACTTTTGGTAGCTTATTGATGAGTCTATGGCATCATGTTTTTGAATTGATCGTATTACATGAATTTGTTATGTATTGAAGATCATAACTGAATAAGTTTATGTGGTCGGTAATTGAAGATTTATCTATACACTAAGCTACTGTAGTGTATACTGAAAAATAGTAATAACTAAGTTAGTTATCACCGATGCATTCTGTATTGATCGAGTGAAAGAAACAAATAAACTTTATAACAATTGATTGACTTGATGAGATGGAAAATGCGTATGATTTTGAGGTACAAGATAGAGTTTGTTATGAAGATCCAATGACTAAAAAAATTCATGAATGATCGAATGAATAAGGATGAAATGTGTTATTAACACAACTACCAAGGAAGCTTGAAGCGGAAAACTGAACGATGGAGATTAAGAGGCAACATCTAACGGATGATAAGAAAATTGTTTATGATGTCTATTTTAGAGAGACATGATATTGATTGTTGAATTTGGGTGAATTGAAGACCGCAGGAGAATTCATGTGAAAGGAACTATTTTAATGCACTATTGATCAAACTAGTTATAGATAGAACCAAGTTGAATGACAGGCATTACCGAGCATCAAATAAGCATAGACAGAGTTGAATAAGTTGGAGGATATGAAGGATTGAATTGATTATTTATCAAAGGAGGTATTTTGAGCTTAGCATAGATTTGAAAATCTAAAAATATTAGTTTTATTTGAATCATATCATTATTGTATCACTTTAACCATTATTACAAAAAAATCTCTTAACCAAGTGGACTAGTGCAGGAGCACCTAGGCTAGCTCCTAGACACCTAAGTTTTTAGCTTGTAGTGACTATTGGCCAAGTCACTGTCCTGATGGAATTTTTATTTGTTTTGTATTTAGTTATTAAGTTTGAGTTTGTGTTGAATTCCAACTAAGGTCCTTGAGTAGTTGGTCTTAGTCCTAGTATTGGTCTTGATAAGTCTTGGTGAAGACCCAAGCATATGGCATGTATGCCATTGAGAGTTGCAAATCAGTTAGAGGTGTATTTTGATTGTGAAATGGAATGAAATGAGTTTAATTCATTGGGAAAAGGGTTATAGAAGACTTAGAATATTTGGGAGAGTCTAATGAGACCTCGTGGATCAACTTTGACAAAGTTGTCAAGAAAATGTAAAAGTTGTCATGACAACTTTGAAAGTTGTCATGACAGCATTTTGGTCTAAGCCTGTCCAAGCCTAGGAGTTAGTTATAGGGCTCATACCAACCAAGATTGAGGATCTAAGCCTATTTAAGGCTTGATTTCATTGAGACCAAAGGTTGGCATTCAGATTTGATATGTACTATTTTGAGTTTTATGTGACTAGCAGACCATGCCTGTGTTCGATTGAATAGAAAGCCTAGGTATCCAATCTCATGGATTGAACCAAAGATAGAACTTTGTTTATTTCATTATCTATTTTTTAGTCTCTAGTTTTAAGCTTTCTTTTGGTTCTTTAATTTTCTTTCAAGCTTGTAGATTTAATTCCTCCTCTGAGGCCAGCTTGCTGGACTGTTTAGAGTAGAGGCCATTAGAATGGCTCTAACCTAGGGTTCCTTGGTTGGTTCTTCATGAACACTTGGAATATGTTAGGCCACTATAAATACAATTTAAATATGTATTTTTGTGGATTGAAATGAAGGGGAAGTATTCTAAAGAGAACACCCTAGGTGAGTAGAGACAAACCTGGTTAGGAAGCCTGCGTTTGATCCAGCATTTGGGAGAGAGATAGAGGATTGGGAAACCCAAATAAGGACTTGAAGAGTATTATTCAATGTTCAGAGAATCCATCTTGAGAAGGAGAGCTCATGAAAAACTTGGAAATGGGTGCAAAGAACAAACCCTCATTGTGAACTAGTGAGGCCTAAAAAGGCCTAAAAACAAGGCTAAAGAATAGGAAGGGACTGTACGGAGCAGTTGGAGAGATAAGGGTTTGTGAATCCTTCATAATTTCAAAAAGGGTGTTTGAAAGTATGATTTGTTTTGGAACTTGTGTGGACATTTTTAGAATTAGGCTACCATTTGTGTGTCAGGAGACTTACAAGGCCTAGTAGCCTTTTTAGGCCAAAATTGGAGATCGGGTATTAGTAGAAGGATATCACTAGGTGAATCACCCCAAATTGATGCAAACAAAGAATAAAAGAGTCCTCTCCCATGCGTAATAGTTGGAAACAAGAATATGGAGTTTTGGATGAATTCCATAGTTGAATTCATTAGAAGAGTTGTGGAGTTAGAGTGATTTGAAGACCTTGGTAGTGAGATCTTGAGGAGTAGAGGTGATTAGGGAAAATCCCTATGATTGAAGGGTCTTAGGAACCATAAGATAGTTCAAGAGAACACCTAGTGAAGTCCTAGTGGAGGTAGGGATTGAGGAAAGAAGATCTCCCTATCAAATTGGTATCAGAGCCATTGAAAGGCTTGGGTAAAGTTGCATTTCAGAAAGGAGTGAATTTATTGGGGATAACACAATGGAGACCAATGCTGAATTGGATAGAGAAGTGGTAGATCAAAAAGAAAGAAAGAAAATTCTTGAGGAGACTGTGGAAGCTTTGAAAGATAAGCTTGAGCTAGAGGCAGAGGCTGCTGAAAAGATGAAAGAAAAGATGGATGTAGAAGATGACAAGGGAAAGGAACTTACTGATTAAGATTATGTTCCTTAACCTGATCCACCTATCCAAGAAGAACCCTTCCTCAAAGCCATCAAGGAATTAGGAGGGAAAGCTTTAGAAGGGATACCCATCTTCACTGGCAAGATGGATTCAGAATTGGTGATGGAGTGGATTGAAGGGATGGAGAATCACTTTGAATGTGAAGGTGTCTCAGAGGCACAAAGAGTGAAGGTAGATAAATCAAGACTAAGGGGACCAACCCTAACATGGTGGAAGTTCCTTCAAGAAGAGAGGGAAAGAGAAGGGAAGAGACCCATTGCAAATTGGAATGCTATGGTCACAAAGATCAAGGAGAAATACTTGCTAGAGGATCATGAGATCTAAATGCACAAGAAAAGGAAGAATCTTAGATAAAAAGAAATGGATGTGACTTCCTATATTAAGGAGTTTCAAAAACTCTATTTAAGGTCTAAAGTACAAGAAGAGGAAAGTGTCTGAGTTGCAAGATACTTGAGTTGTTTGAGATGGAGTATCCAAGAAGAAATCAGTCTTTGGACTCCTACTACTATCCACAAGTGCTTCCAATTAGCACTAAAGACAAAAGAAAGGAACAAAAAGAAACAAGACTCCTCAGCCAAGGGTAGAGGCAGAGGAAGAGATGCTAGAGGACATAGAGGTAGCTATGGTGGTAGTAGTAATGAGCCTAGAAACCAAGGAGACTCTAAGTTGGTAGAAAAAATTAGTGAGCCAAGTACAAGAGGGAATTATGGTAGAGGTAGAGGTTTCCAAGGTGGTAGAGGAAGATCAAGTGGATTTAGCAGGGGATCACACTTTGCAAGCATGAAGTGTTATAATTGTGGGCATCTATGCCATCCTACATATAGATGTCTAGATAAGGCTTCAAGTTCTCATGGAGAGAAGAAGATAACCTATGTTCAAGAGGAAGAAGGTAGTGTGAAGTCACCTGAAGTGAACTTGGATTCAGAACATGGAGAGAACATCATGTTTAGGAGAGGTCTACTAGAGGATCATGTTAAAGAAGAACCTAAACATAGGAGGGATCTCTTTAGGATGAATGTTAAGATCCTTGGCAAGGTTTTCAAATTCATCATTGATTTAGGCTCAACTGATAACATCATATCAGAAGAGATAGTCCAAAAGCTCAAACTTGAGAGGATACCTCACACACACCCTTACAAAGTGACTTGGTTGAATAAGGGGTAGAATGTTCTTGTGAATGAAAAATCATGGGTAGACTTCACAATTGGTGGCTACCAAGATAAGATGCTATGTGACATCCTACCAATGGATGCTTGCCATTTGTTACTAGGAAGGCCATGGCAATATGACTGGGATGTTGTTTATCATAGGAAGAGAAATGTGTACAACTTTAAGAAGGATGGAGTGACTTATAAAAGTCAGTCACTTGTGGAAGAAGGAGCTACAATTTCAGTTGATCCTAATGTACTCTTGATGAGTGGGAAGGAGTTCTTGCATGAACTCAATGAAGAAGAAGGAGTGGGACTAGCTATAGTCTTGAAACCCAAGGAGGAGACCAAGGTACTCCATAATACATTTCCTAAAGAAGTGCACCAGCTTTTGCATTAGTTTAAAGACATCATAAGTGATGGGACACCAGCTACTCTCCCTCCTCAAAGAGAAATTAGTCATCAAATTGACTTTGTACCTAGAGCATCCCTACCTAACAAGGCAGCATACAAAGTGACCCTGGAGAAAAACAAGGAGATATCAAGGTAGATTCAAGAACTTCTTGATCAAGGGATGATAAGGAAAAGCATTAGTCTATGTACTATCCCTATGGTTTTGGCACCAAAGAAAGGAGGTAATTGGAGATTATGTACTGATTCTAGGGAAATCAATAGGATTACCATTAGATATATGTTCCCCATCCCTAGAATAGAAGACCTTATGAATTGTCTTGGGGGGTCTCAATACTTTACTAAAATTGACCTTAAGAGTGGGTATCACCAAATTAGGATGAAGGGGATGAGTGGAAGTCAACTTTCAAAACCAATCAGGGTCTTTATGAATGGTTAGTTCTGCCCTTTGGACTTACAAATGCACCTAGTACCTTTATGAGGTTAATGAATGAAGTCCTAAAAGACTATATTGGTAGGTTTGTTGTGGTGTACCTAGATGACATTATCATCTTTAGTAAGAACAAGGAGGAACACATGCAACATTTAGAAGTTTTCCTAAGGAGATTACATGAAGAAAAGTTAGCCATTAACCTAGAAAAGAGTGAGTTCCTCAAACAAGAACTAGTGCACCTAGGTTTTGTGGTATCTAAAGGTGACCTCAAGATGGCTCCAAGAAAAGTGGAAGCCATTGTAAGTTGGCCTACTCCTAAAACATGGAATGAAGTAAGGAGCTTCCATGGATTAGCTCAGTTTGATAGGAAGTTCATAAGAGGATTTAGTGAGATATGTGCACCTATGCTCAACACTATCAAAGGTGGAGTCAAAACCAAGTTTGTGTGGACCAAGGCAGATCAAGAAGGGTTTGAGAAGTTGAAGGAAAGAGTAGAAACTCAGCCTATTTTGGTATTACCAAGCTTTGAGAAGTTATTCATTGTTGAATGTGATGCAAGCAATATAGTAGTGAGAGAAGTCTTGAATCAAGAAGGGAGACCAATTGCATTCTTCTAGTGAAAGACTAAATGAGGCTAAATCAAGGTATTCCTCATATGATTTAGAGCTATATGCATTGGTTCAAGCACTTAAAAAGTGGAGGCACTACCTATTGCCTAAGGATTTTGTAGTCTATATAGACAATCAAGCATTAAGTTACATCAACACTTAAGATAAGCTAAGTCATAGGCACATCAAGTGGATGGAGTTCCTCCAAGCCTATACATTCACTATCAAGAAAAAGAAGGGTCTTAACAACAAGGTTGCTGATTCCTTAAGTAAAAGGTTGCTGATTGTCCAAGAAATCCAGCTCCAAAGCATTGACATAGAAGGATTCAAAGGACTATACTAGGAGGATGATGATTTCTCCAAGGCCTACAAGGTATGTGAAGACTTTGAGAATCAGTTTCATAGTGATTTTTCTGATTATACATTACAAAATGGATTTTTATTCAAGGGTAACCATATATGCATACCTAGAGGTTCGATGAGGGAGAACCTAATCCAAGAGAAGCATAATGGCAGCCTTAGTGGACACTTTGGCTTGAACAAGACACTAGACTTAGTGCAAAGGTTCTACTATTGGCCCAAGATGCCAAGAGATGTAAGAAGATATGTAGAGAAATGTATGGTTTTCCAAAAGGAGAAAGGCACATCTTCAAATGCAGGGTTATACCAGCCTTTACCAATACCTAAGAGGCCATGGGAGTGTTTAAGTATGGACTTTATAGTTGGTTTGCCAAGGAAAACTACTAGTTTTGATAGCATCTATGTGGTGGTAGATAGATTCAGAAAAATGAGCCATTTCATACCATACAAGACCACACATGATGCCAGATACATAGAACATCTATTCTTCAAGGAGGTGGTAAGGATTCATGGCCTACCAATCAACATAGTCACAGATAGAGATGTGAAATTTATGGGGCATTTTTGGAAGACTTTGTGGAAGAGATTGGGAACCAACCTTTCTTTTGAGTCAGCCTATCATCCTCAAATAGATGGCCAAATAGATTTTATCAATAGAGTGTGGGGAAATCTCTTAAGGTGTCTTACCAAGGAGTATGGACAAGTGTGGGACCAGGTATTACCACAAGCTGAATTTGCTTATAATGATAGCATAAATAGGTCTACTAGAAAAAGTCCATTTGAAGTGGTGTATGACATTCACCCAAGAGGTGTGTGTGAGTTAAGATAACTTGGTACTCAAGGTGGAGCGAGTGGGCATGATGAGGATTTTTCCCGATCCATGCAAGAAGTCCATGAGCAGGTTTGAAAGACATTGGTTGAAGAAAATCAAAAGGTGAAGGATAGAGTTGATACAAGGATGAAAGAACTTCAATTTGAAGTGGGTGATTGGGTGATGGTACACCTAAATAAATAAAGGCTTCAAAAGGGAATACCTAGAAAGTTGCAAATGAGGAGAGTTGGACCTTGTAAGGTCCTAGCCAAGTATGGCTTCAATGCTTATATTCCTGCCTAGTGACCTATCTATATCACTAGTTTTCAATGTCCAAGACTTGGTGAAATATAGAGGACATGATGTGGAGGATGAAGCACACAACCTTGATGTTCATACTAATGTAAAATCTCTCAAATTACTAGTCCAAGTGAAGCCTCAAGCTTAGAAGATCCTAGACTCAAGGGTCAAGATGAAAACTAGACATGGAGTGTACATGGAACACCTTGTGAAGTGGAAGTCTCTCCTTGAATCAGAGGCTCAATGGATTGAAGAGAAAAGCTTCAAGAAGTTGGGCATAGATGTGGCACTCATGTCTCCTAATGGGACTTAGGTTCTTTTTGCAGGGGAGTATGGTGCAGGAGCACCTAGGCTAGCTCCTAGACACCTAAGTTTTTGGCTTATAGTGACTATCGGCTAAGTCATTGGCCTGATGGACTTTTGGTTTGTTTTGTGTTTATTTAGTAAGTTTGAGTTTGTGTTGAAGTCCAAATAAGGTCCTTGAGTAGTTGGTCTTAGTCCTAGTATTGGTCTTGATAAGTCTTGGTGAAGACCCAAGCATATGGCTTGTATGCCATTGAGAGTTGCAAATCAGTCAGAGGTGTATTTTGACTATGAAATGGAATGAAATGAGTTTAATTCATTGGGAAAAGAGTTCTAGAAGACTTAGAATAGTTGACAGAGTCTAATGAGACCTCATGGATTAACTTTGACAAAGTTGTCAAGAAAATGTAAAAGTTGCCATGAAAACTTTGAAAGTTGTCATGACAACATTTTGGTCTAAGCCTATCCAAGCCTAGGAGTTAGTTATAGGGCTCATACCAACCAAGATTGAGGATCTAAGCCTATTTAAGGCTTGATTTCATCAAGACCAAAGGTTTGCATTCAGATTTATATGTACTATTTTGAGTTTTATGTGACTGACAGACTGTGCCCATGTTTGATTAAATAGAAAGCCTGGGTATCTAGTCTCATGGATTGGACTAGAGCTAGAATTTTTTTTATCTCATTATTTATGTTTTAGTCTCTAGTTTTAAGCTTTCTTTTGGTTCTTTAATTTTCTTTCAAGCTTGTATATTTAATTCCTCATTTGAGGCCAGCTTGCTGGACTATTCAGAGTAGAGGCCATTAGAATGGCTCTAACCTAGGGTTCCTTAGTTGGTTCTTCACGACCACCTAGAATATGTTAGGCCACTATAAATACAATTTAAATATGTATTTGTGTGGATTTCAATGTAGAGGAAGTATTCTAAAGAGTAGGCCCTATGCGAGTAGAGACAAGCTTGTTTAGGAAGCCTGAGTTTGATCTAGCATTTGGGAGAGAGACAGAGGATTGGGAAACCCAAATCAAGACTTGGAGAGTATTCTTCAATGTTCAAAGACTCAATCTTGAGAAGGAGAGCTCATGAAAAACTTGGCAATGGGTGCAAAGAACAAACCCTCACTGTGAACTAGTGAGGCCTAAAAAGGGTTTGTGAATCCTTCATAATTTCAAAAAGGGTGTCTAAAAGTATGATTTGTTTTGGCACTTGTGTGGACATTTTCAGAACTAGGCTCCCATTTGTGTGTTAGGAGACCTACAAGGCCTAGTAGCCTTTTTAGGCCAAAATTGGAGATCGAGTATTAGTAGAAGGATATCACTAGGTGAATCACCCCAAATTGATGCAAACAAAGACTAAAAGAGTCCACTCCCATGCCTAGCAGCTGGAAACAAGAAAATGGAGTTTTGGATGAATTCCATAGTTGAATTGATTGGAAGAGTTGTGGAGTTAGAGTGATTTGAAGACCTTGGTAGTGAGATCTTGAGGAGTAGAGGAGATTGGGGAAAATCCCTCTAATTGAAGGGTCTTGGGAACCCTAAGATAGGTCAAGAGAAGACCTAGTGAAGTCCTAGTGGAGGTAGGTCTTGAGGAAAGAAGATCTCCCTATCATGGAATTAACATTCTTTTTGTATTTCAATATGTCATTCAACGAATGTTGATGGTTTTCTTGTTGACCCCATAGTGAATGTTGGTGAAGGGAGACCTGTTAGTGATAAATCCTCTAACTAGGTCACACCTTATAGTGTGTTTTGTAACCTTTAATAGGGTTGGTTCCTAATCGAGCTCACTTTAGAAAAGTGAATTATTTTGGGTTACTGGTCCTAGGTGGCACTAGTGCATTTTACCCACATTTTCGACCAACATTTCTAACCAATCATTAAAATGGTTTTTCTTGGTTGGTTTATAGAAGGAAATATTTTTTTTTTTAATCCATTCCCATGTTGGTCACAATTTCTACCAACACGGGCATATAAGTTTTTTTAAAAAATGGCATTTTCATTATATTTCATTTTGTTATTGCGCAGAGGTGAAGGAGGTTGGAAGGAGGACATATGACTTAAAAAGAAAAGGAGTTTTCATTATATTTCATTTTGTTATTATGTAGAGGTGAAGGAGGCCAGAAGGAGGGCATCAACACCTACACATCTCAAGATTTTATAGAGCTGAAGGAGGTCAGAAGGAGGGCATCAACACCTACCCACCTGTAAGGGCATTTCTACCAAATTTGGATTTATGTGGATATATCTATAAAATTATTCTTGTTCATTTCACTCCCAAATTATTTCAACACATCCCTCATTTGTAGACTCATGAACCTTAACCAACATGGCCACCTTAAACTTAAAGTTGCTCAAATGATTTGATGTTAGCATTTATGGGTACGAAAACAACAATATTTGGTGGCCTTGAAATGACAGTGGCATCTCAATGTTTAATGTAGTCATATTCATTCTTATTTCCATGTCATTCTCTTAATTTACTATTTTTGTGAAGGCCACGGGCCTGTGCTTGCTTTCCCATCTTTTCATTGTATTTATGGCATCATACTTTTGTAGTTCGGACATTTTGTTTGATCACTGCATTTGATGTTTGCTACTATGTTAATGGGGAACTTGAAACCTCATAAGCTATTTAGGGCATCATTTGATTTGCATTATTTTGAATAATTTTATTTGTTATTTGATGAGGCCACATGCACCATTGATTTGATATTGATGCTTCATTATTACTTGGCATTGTTACCCAAATTTCCCAACCTATGCAATTTGGCCTGGTCTGCTCTGTCTGGCATTTTTAATCCTATGTTAGCCCCCTCAAAAATTCCCATGATTATATGCTTGTTCAATTGTTTAGTAATCTGGTTTGAAGGCCATTAAAATTCATGTGTGACTGTTTGAACCCCATGATCCCCTAAAATACTTGCGGCCCATCCTAATTTAATATTTACCCTTTTGGGCTGCTTAGCCACAAAACCCATGTGCTTGAAGGTTGTGACCCCTTGTTCTCTTCAAGTGGTTTGTCGCATGATTGCATAGGTCATTTTCATGCTATGTGATCATGCAACTAAGGTTTTTCGCTGGGGTCCCCCTTTTTTTCCTAAGCTTCCTACGTCCCAGCCTAATGAGATTTTTTCTCTTGCCTGTGTGCAAGAGGAGATGTATATATTGTTTTTTGAGAGCTTTTAGAGCTCATAGTTCACATTTTGTAAAGAGAAAAGATATCTTTTCTTAGAAGGCTATCTGTGACATCTTTATGTCCTCTGGTTTTCTACATTTTGTAACTTCCCATTGATAATTTAGATATCAAAGATATTTTGTGACATTTCTCATGTCCCCATGCCTTCTTGTGTGAGTTATCTCTTAATGAATTCAGTATTGATATGTTTCTCAGTGATACCTTAGGGTTCTTGGTCCCTCTTTCTTTCTACAATTTTGTGTATTCTTGTGGATGATTTGATGTGAATGCTTTTGTGGGTATACTACAACCCCTTAATAGTCTTGTCTCATTCCTATACCCAGTTGTAGAGGTGAATGTTTTTTTTCAGGTCATAGATTGTTGCCTAATCTAGAGAGTGTTATTGTTTGTGAAAGAATCTCTCTTTCCCTGAATACCCTATTTTATTTCTAGACCCCTTCTATGAAACACTTATGCAAGCCTATTCAGTAAGTTGTGATCTCCTAGACCTAAGTTTCTTCATTGAATCCATCTTTTATGCTACAATTCATACCATCATTTTGGTGCATCACCTAGTAGGTAGTTTGCTTTCAGTCATTTTCCTTACAAGCATTCCTTTTATTCCCCCTTCCCTCAAAAGATTTACTTTTCATGTCTAAAAGCAAATTAGGGTGATTATCCAAGAGGAACCAGCCTAGAACCTGGAGGTCTCAACTTAGTTAGCATAGGTTCCACAACCTGGAGATGATTCCCATGTTATACTAGGTTATCAAGACTATGAGAGCTTGAAACAAGGGTGCAAACTTAGTGTATAACAATTCTGGCACGCCCGATGGGATAGTAAAAGAATCAGAAATTCATGTTTTGTTATGCTATCTCTAATATACAGATTGCATACTATAGACTTTTAGAAGTTGTTGTATCAAGTATATCTGGTGGCTCCATTGGTGGGAGGATTCAAGACAACCTTGTTCAAGGTTTATGAGAAATATTGAAACTAGGAGCTCAAAGCCCACTAAATTTTTAGAGTTGCCCTTAAGGAGAAGTCATAAAGGTAGGTTAACTCAAAGAACATCCCCTGCAAGGAGAGTTCAATCAACACCACCAGATACCTCAGAAAGGAGACCTTTTCCCTTCCATTTCAAAAGAAGAGGTAGATCTCTAACCAGAGATCTAGAAGAGTATTCAAATCCAGTAGCAAATATAGCTCATATAGTTGTTAATCTTTAGATTCCAACTCCTACAATGGCTAGACAGTTTTCCTTTGCACCATTCAACCAAGGGAGTCCATTAGCCTTTGCTATACATCATGATGTACCTTTGGTGGCACTAAAAAGTATACCTAATTTCACAGGTGAAGGGAAGAAAACTACTTTTGAGGACATAAGAGATGTGAACACCATCTGCAACATACACAACATAACTCAAGAAGATGTGGCCACAAAATTACTAGCAGCCTCTCTAAAAGGTAAGGCTCTTGAATGGTTTAGAACTCTAAGTGTTGGTTTTATTACTTCATAAGATGAGTTGGGAGATGCATTAAGTAAACATTTTGAGGATAAATTAGATAACTTGTCTCTAGTTGAGCAATTAATAACTATTAAGAGAGACCCTCAAGAGCAAATGACAGATTACAATAGTAGATTCCTCAAAACATGGAATAGAATTCTAGTATTAGTGAGGCCATCAGTTGACCATGCTTTCCTATACTATTTGCAAAGTTTGAATGGTCAAATTTCTGTCATGATCTAGTCTATGGGTGGACGTACTTCTTTACCCCAGGCCTTTGACATAGCTGACAGGGCTGAAAATTGTTTGATTCAAGCAGGCATGATACAAAGAAGGCCTCCAATGCCCATTTTCCCTAGCCTTCAACCCATTGCACCTACACAAGTACCCCCATTTACCCCTATTCCCACCATAGTGGCACCTCAAGCTAGTACCAGTGGTCAAGAGCTAATAGCTAGTTTCTCTCAAGAGCTACAAGAGATAAAGAATAGTCAAGAAAGAAGTAAGCAAGAAATGACAAACTTGTTGCAGACCTTGACTAAAGAGGTTACGAATTTGAAAAAACAAGGTCAAGGAATCATACCACCCTTCCAGCCACAAGGCCAAGGTCCTAATCAACAATATTAAAATCAAGGACAACCTTATCAACAAAAGAGGCCACCATACCAAGGAGGCTATCAAGGACAAAGGCAAAGTTTTAATCAGAGACCATTCCAACCATATAACCCTGCACCTCTCAATTCTACAAATCCAATGAGGGATATGGTTCCTAGTCAAAACATTATGGCTATGGATAATGAATGGTGTTTTCCTTGTAATCAACCTCATAATTAGGCTACATGTTCAAATGGATGGATGAACCAAGCCCTAATGGTTCAAAATGCCTCACAAGCTCAATTAGAGGCTTCATCCAGTGGGTTAGTTCCTCAACAAGAATCACAAGAGAAAGAGACTGCTCTTTTCAATTGGGAGCAACTTGACTTCAATGGAGTCAATGATGAAGTTGCTTTTGTTGCCTATAAAAGAGAAAAAAGGAGAGCTTAATACATGGAGAGAGTAGATTCCAATTCCAAAGCCACTACATCTATAGATCCACTATAGCAAGCTAATCCCAT
Organism: Chamaecyparis obtusa; assembly: GCA_027943335.1. Lineage (NCBI taxonomy): Eukaryota > Viridiplantae > Streptophyta > Pinopsida > Cupressales > Cupressaceae > Chamaecyparis > Chamaecyparis obtusa. The sequence goes on from BSBK01006406.1 coordinate 253,905, forward strand.
CACACCTAAGGAGGTCCCTATCATCACAAGAAAAGAGAGCCAGATTTTCAAAGAGGTGGAGCCCATCATAGTGAAAGCACAATAGAGAGTACACACTGTGACACCTTATAATATCATAGACAACATGAAGAAGGTGAATGTCACCATGTCCATGTGGGATTCTCTAGCTCTTCCAGGACAGCCTAAAATTTTGAAGAAGGCCATGACAAAGGTAGCAACTCCTCAACCTGCAAAAGAAGTTGCAAAGCCAGTGTTGGTTAACACTGATCAAGAAAAGGAGGCTCCAAGTAGTAACTCCAAGGCCAATATCACATAGGGTAGGAACTCAAAGCCACCTCCCTTTTATGTATCTCTAATTATTGGAAAATCTTTAGTGCATAATTGTATGGTAGATAGTGGAGCTACTAGCACTGTAATGCCTAAGAAAGTAGCTGACCAATTAGGACTAAAATATGAGCCCTTCCAAAAGAAGGTTACACAACTTGATGGATCCTTAGTCAATACTATAGGTGTGGCTAAAGATACCAGTTTAATCCTACACACTAGTCCTAATTTTTCAATCCTCCTTGATATATATATCATAGACCTCCCTGCATTATTTTCTATATGTCTTTCAAGGGAGTTTACAGCCAAGATAGGAGGCTACCTATCTTCTGACCGGTCTCACATGATTTTTCATACAAGATATGGGACCAAGGTCACCATTAAATCAGAACCATTGGCAACACACCATATAGAGCCATATGTATCTAATGCCATCAATGTAAATTGCCCCATATTTGAGGACAGTGACTTCCAAACCATTAGTGAAGCAAGCACAAAGATAGAAAGTATCCCTGATATTCTAGTAGATGAAAGAGCTTCAGAAGCCCAAGAACATATTATTTGGGATTTTGGTTTGGGAAGTTATTTAATACATGAGAGTGGAGCCATAGAGCCAAGCCTTCTCAAAGAGGACATTGATTCAGAGGATTAGAATATTCAGGTTTGGGAACTATTTTTTGATGGAGCTAGAAGTAGACATGGTTTTGGTGGTGGTGCTATGCTAGTATCCCCAAAAGGAGAAAGGTATTATAATGCCTTTAGATTTAGTTTCTCCTGCACTAACAATACTGCAAAGTATGAAAGTCTAGTCAATGGACTAGAATGGGCTAGAAAAAGAGGGCTTAAGGCCTTAAAATTTTATGGTGATAGTGAGTTAGTTGTCAGCCAAGTAAGAGGGATAAGTGAAACCAAAAATGAAACTTTGAAAGCATACAAACATAGAGTTTGTGATGCAATTGAAGATTTTTGTGCTTTCAATATCGTTGCTATCCCTAGGAAGCCAAATCAAAATGCAGATAGATTAGCTGTTGTTGGATCTCAATATGACATTCCAAATAGTGTTTCAAAAGAGGTAGATCAACAAAATATCATAGTGATTGTTAGACCATCTATTCCTAATAATGATGTTAATTGGCAGGTGTTTGACAATGATGAACAAATTCTGCAGTTCTTGTTTGAAGAAGATGTTTTTTCAAGGCATAATCAAGAGAGGTTATCACAAAACTATGGTGATCAAGTGATACAACTCAAGTCTAATAAGATTCTTATAGGTCTTGTTATAGTAGAGACTATCTTCAACAAGGATGATGAAGTTAAGAGAAGAAAAGCTGGCCTAGTAGTTCAAAACGAACATTGTGTTGAACTAGAGTTGGAACCAGGTAAGAGCTTACAATTTGGAAAAGTGAATACTAATTTGGAAAAGCAAGATTACAGACAACTTTTCAAAGAATTCAATGATGTTTTTGCAAGGCAATATGAAGACCTCAAAGGTTTTGATCTTTCCCTTTTTCAACACACTACTGAATTAGAACCAAATGCCAAACTAGTAAGGTAGAAGCAAAGGCTTGTTAATCCCAAACTTGAGCCACTTATGCACAAGGAAGTGCTCAAATTAATAGAAAGTGGTATCATCTACCCCATCAAGCATACTAGTTGGGTTTCCAACCTTGTTCCTATCAGGAAGAAGAATGGGGAGCTGAGGTTATGCATTGACTTCAGGGATCTTAACAGGGCCTCTCTAAAGGACCACCATCCACTACCCTCCATGGAACAAATCTTACAATGTGTCTCTGGATCTGAGAGATTTTCATTATTTGATGGCTATTTAGGATACAATTAGGTCCTGGTTAATGAAGAGGATCAATACAAGACTGCATTTACAACCAAGTGGGGAACCATGGCTTATCAAAAGATGCCCTTTGGTTTGTCAAATGTAGGTGCTACATTTCAAAAGGCAATGGATATGTCCTTTAACAGCCTAATGTACAAGTTTGTACTGGTCTAATTAGATGACATAACTATCTATTCAAAGCATGTAGTAGATCACATCAAACACTTGAGGAATATTTTTGAAAGGTTTAGAGAGTTTGGGATATCCCTTAATCCCAAGAAATGTGTGTTTGTAGTTCATGAAGGAAAATTGTTGGGATATGTAGTATCCAAAGAAGGAATTAGAGTGGATCCCAAGAGAATTGCAGCTATCCTAGAGCTACCCATACCACATCACAAGAAAGGTCTCCAATCTTTCATAGGAAAGATTAATTTTGTTAGGAGGTTCTTGCCTAACATTGCAGATTTACTCAATCCTTTGACAACCATGTTAAAGAAGAGTTCAACTTTCAGCTGGACTAAAGAAGGAAAGGCCAATTTCTAGGCTATCAAAGAGGCCTTAATAGAATCCCCTACTCTCCTAAACCCAAATTTCAATAAGGATTTTATCCTTTATGCTTATGGAGGTCATGATGCTATATCTGCAATGTTGACCCAAGAAAATTTAGAAGGATTGGAGCAGCCTATTGCTTTCTTTAGCAAAGGTTTGGAAGAGTATGGATAGAGATACTCTTTTGTAGAGAAACATGTACTTGCTATGGTAAAGAGCCTTAAAAAATTTAGATATCTATTGACTCATAACAAGGTACATTTAAAAGTTACTCATCCAAGTGTCAAAGAGTTTTTGCTTTCCAAAGACCTAAATGAGAAAAGAGTTGGTTGGATCACCAAGGTGATGGAATATGACATTGATATTTAGACCACCAAGCTAGTTAGAGGAAGAGGTCTTTGTGAGCATTTGGCAGAGGATGAAGGTTCAAAGAAATTAGAAACAATAGATGCATCTCTGGTGGTGCATTCTATAGAAGAACAAGCCAAGGCAACAGGCTGGTTGCCTAACATGATCAATTACATGAAGACAGGACAATGTCCTGTAGGCCTAGATTCAGCAAAAAGAAGGTATTATATATTGCAATTTATTCCTTTTGTGCTAATTGATGAAGTTCTTTTCAGAAAGGATCATAATGGTGTCCTTTTAAGATGCATAGATTTAGAAAAGATAGTTGATTTCCTATTTGAGTTTCATGATGGACCTTCTGGAGGTCATTTCTCTCCTAGGACTATTGCTTTTAAAATCATTAGGGTTGGATACTATTGGCCATCTATCTTTAGGGATAGCCATGAGTATGTGAGAAAATGCATCAAGTGTGCCATGTTTGCAGGAAAAGAAAGGCTTGCAGCCTTACCCTTACAACTAGTCAGAATAGAGCAACCCTTCATGAAGTGGGGTATAGACTTCATTGACATGATCAATCCTCCATCTAGTGCAGGCCATAAATGGATAATCACTGCAACGGATTACTTCAATAGATGGATAGAAGCAATTGCATTAAAAGAGGCCAATGAGAGTGTTGTCCTAAGTTTTTATCATGATATAGTTCATAGGTTTGGCACTCCTAATTCTGTCATATCAGATAATACATTAGCATTCATAGGCCTCAAAGTCTTAGAGTGGGCAGTCAAGAATGACATCTATCTGAACACCAATTCCAATTACTACCCCCAAGGCAATGGTTTGGCTGAATCAACAAATAAGAACTTAATTAGGATAATCAAGAAGACTCTGCAAGACAATCAGAGGGATTGTCATACCAAACTCAGGTCTACAGTATGGCTGGATAGAATTACCCCAAAGAAAATAATTGGTAATTCTCCTTATATGCTAGTATATGGAAAAGAGGCCAAGTTGTCCATTTCAATTGAATTGCCAACTCTAGACTTGGCTACTCAATATGTCCTGTTTGAAGAAGGAGATCCTTTGCAGATCAGATATGCTCAGCTGATGGAACTAGAAGAGATCAAAGACAAATCCATGAAGGATATGGAATCCCATTAGATTTAGACAAAGAAGGGTTTTGATAAAAGAGCCAGGATCAAAAATTTCAAGGTTGGAGATGTAGTCCTCAAGTGGGATGAGTTCAGGTCCAGACCTGGCAGGCATAAAAAATTTGATTCATTCTAGGGTGGACCATTTGTTATAACAGAGTGCAAGGGGTCTAATGATTTTCAACTATCAACCCTTGAAGGAGTTCCCTTGCCAATATCAGTGAATGGTTTCCACTTGAAGCCCTGCTTTGAGGTTAACCCCTCTCTGTAAATTCTTGTAAATATGTTTCTTATTTTTCTTTCCCTATTTTCCTAGGTTAGTTTCCTGCTTTTCAAGAAGTGCCCATGCACAGGCTTGTCTTTCTAGTTCAAGTTTTGCCCCTCTGTCAAAATTTTGCATTCCTGAAATGCTCCAATGCCCAATGGATTGTCAAGGCCACTGGTTTTCCATGTCTAGCAGGCTAACATCTAGTAGAAATTGCCAAAATGTTACCCAGATTTCCCATCCTGTGCAATTTGGCCTGGTCTTCTCTATCTGGCATTTTTAATCATGTGTTAGCCCCCTCAAAAATTCCCATGATTATATGCCTGTTCAATTGTTTAGTTCTCTGGTTTGAAGGCCATTAAAATTCATGTGTGACCGTTTGAACCCCATGATCCCCTAAAATACCTGCGGCCCATCCTAATTTAATATTTACCCTTTCAGGCCACTTAGCCACAAAACCCATGTGCTCGAAGGTTGTGACCCCTTGTTCTCTTTAAGTGGTTTGTTGCCTGATTGCATAGGTCATTTTCATGCTATGCAATCATGCGACTAAGGTTTTTCACTGGGGTCCCCCTTTATTTTACTAAGCTTCCTACGTCCTAGCCTTTTAATATTTCCCTGGGCCCAATTCTCAGTCCCAAGAAGATCCAACAGTGGTCGCATAACCGCATGGGATCTTTCAATCCCATGCGATCATGCGACCACCATCCGATGCAAGGGACTAGATTTATTTTGACTTTTGTGGGTCCGTTTGCTGAGGTGGCCAATTTTTATTGGTCCAGGTTGCTATGATGTGGCCTTTGAATTTTTCAAAAGGGGATTGTAGTATCTTTCATGAGTTTTCTTCTATTTGTTCCTATTGATCATTTGCAAGCGCGGGTAGCTCAGAATTTATGTTTTCAGGGGCGGTTGTAGTTGGAATAGATGAGGAAAAGATCTAGGTAGCTATTCTCAGTGGATTCTTACTTTCTAAGAGTATCAGATTTGAGCATTCATGATGGCCTGACTTGCAGAGGGGTAGTTGGATCGAGGCTCTTTGTCTACAGGTAGATTCAGTACAGGGATGGGCACTCAAAACATATTTGATTGATTGAGATACTTTCATGAACATTTATGATCAGAAATGATAGGTTTAGGGTTGGATTATTTTATGTAGATTTATGTAAGCCTAATGAGATTTTTGCTCTTGCCTGCGTGCAAGAGGAGATGTATATATTGTTTTTTGAGAGCTTTTAGAGCTCAGAGTTCACATTTTGTAAAGAGAAAAGATATCTTTTCTTAGAAGGCTATCTGTGACATCTTTCTGTCCTCTAGTTTTCTACATTTTGTAACTTCCCATTGATAATTTAGATATCAAAGATATTTTGTGACATTTCTCATGTCCCCATGCCTTCTTGTGTGAGTTATCTCTTAATGAATTTATTATTTATATGTTTCTCAGTGATACCTTAGGGTTCTTGGTCCCTCTTTCTTTCTGCAATTTTGTGTATTCTTGTGGATGATTTGATGTGAATGATTTTGTGGGTATACTACAACCCTTTAATAGTCTTGTCTCATTCCTATACCTAGTTGCAGAGGTGAATGTTTGTTTGCAGGTCATAGATTGTTGCCTAACCCAAAGAGTGTTATTGTTTGTGAAAGAATCTCTCTTTCCCTGAATACCCTATTTTATTTCTAGACCCCTTCTATGAAACACTTATGCAAGCCTATTCAGTAAGTTGTGATCTCCTAGACCTAAGTTTGTTCATTGAATCCATCTTTTATGCTGCAATTCATACCATCATTTCAGTGCATCACCTAGTAGGTAGTTTTTTTTCAGTCATTTCCCTTACAAGCATTCCTTCTATCCCCTTTCCCTTAAAAGATTTAATTTTCATGTCTAAAAGCAAATTAGGGTGATTATTCAATAGGAACTAGCCTAGAACCTAGAGGTCTCATCTCAGTTAGCATAGGTCCCACAACTTGGAGATGATTCCCATGTTATACTAGGTTATCAAGACTATGAGAGCTTGAAAAAAGGGTGGAAACTTAGTGTATAATAGGCACAACTCATGCTTTATGTTGGATTTCAATTTCCTTTTACCATTTCCTCCATTGCATGGACCTAGGGAATCATCTTTTTATCCACTGGTGCTCTATTCATCACTCTTATTCCTCTTTATGTTCACAACATGTGCTATTGTTAGGGGAATCATGACTTACTGTTAATCTTTGATATACAGCTCGTATTTTCTATTCATGCATTACATTTTACTTTGAAAACCATGCATCATTGTCTTTACTTACTGTTACTTCATTTTGGTGGTATTCTTGTGGATGATTGGTTATTGAGTTATAATGAATGTTGAATTTGAATTTGGGTCTTTGTCAAAGAAATGTTGATTAATCTATGAGGCCATAGACTAGATATCACTATTGATGTTCAATGTTTGTATCTTTGGGAGCTTGGTCTTGCATCGTTGTTGATCCTTCCTAGATTGGACATATGTAACCATTCCATTACATGTAGTTAGTGCTTTGTAATCTATCTGATGCCTCATTTTCTATTGCTACTCTTGTGTAGATTCATAACCCGTGAACTATTGTTGTTGTTATCCATTATTTAAATATGTATTTTCTCTCATTTATGGAGCTAGGGAATCATTAATTATCATATTGGATGATTGCCTATTGCTGGTATTTTTTGAGTCCAAAGATGAGGCCATGGCTCCTCTATTTTTCATGGTATTGATGTCGATTCTTGATCACATATATATATTATTCCATGAATACATAATGAGTACTTATTTGGATGTAGCTTACATCTTTGTCTAGATAAGTCATTTATTCTATGGTTATTGATACTTCACTTGCTTGAAAGACATCCTTGGGGATGTTCTTGAATGCTATCTCATGATGTTCTTATGTCACTATTTCAAGGCAATGTAATATGTATGAATCCTTCATTACTTCATTAGATTTGTATCATGATGTCATGCTACTAATTTTTATCAACACCATGTTTGACTGATGTTCCCACTATTTTCAACTTTACCTCCTTAGCTTAATAATGTAGATTTCATACATGTCTTTGAAAACTTCACGCTACATTATTACTAAATTCATTGATGGTACTAGCTATGATGGAGATTTTATATACCTTTTTCTCATGCTCTTTCATGATGTTCTTTCCTATATGCTTGATCATGACTACATCATTATTGGCATACCATGACATGATGGGTCACTGTTGTGTATGTATCATTTGGAAATGATGCTATAGAAACATTAGATGGAACTATTAGGAATGAGAACACTGAAAGGGGGGGTGAATTAATATTCACTGTATTTTAACTTTTTACTTTAATCTTTATACTAAACTTAAATGCTTAAGTACTGAAATAAACATTCACATAAACATGAAACATGAAATCAACACATGACACCAATATGATTATGGGGAAACCCAAATAGGTAAAAACCCCAGTGGGAATTGACACCCACTAATATTTTGCACTAGTGTTTTGTGATCCTTGTTAGAAGATCCTTAACCTTGTTAGGAGTTTATTTACAATGCTTTAAGTATAGTAGACCTTGTTAAGGGTCAGATCCTATTAGGAGTTTTTTAAAATAGTCCCTATTAGGGGAGAGGTTGCATTGTCCAAGAGCTCACTGCTCAAGTGGTGAAGGCTACAACCTTCTGATCTCATATACACACTATATCTGTAGGATGAACTATCACTATGACACTGCTTGTCAGATCAATTCCTTTGATACGCTGATGCTTTGACCTCTAGCAAAGCTCTAATACATCTTCTAGTGTCTTTGCACACTTTTGATCTACTTATTACAACTCACAATTCTCTTCCATACCAAATACAATGGGCACACCTTATATTTATATGCTCATACAAAATAAACAACTAGGTTAGCCCTATAACTAATTAAAAACAACGCGTCCAAATGAATTATCTTACGCATGATTACAATTATACATATAAACATGTCAAAAACCTAAATAAAATGGGCACATAGCCTTTACAACATTACATTATAACTGCAAACCAAAATACTAATAGTCGGCTCCATGCTCTGTTCTCTGCTGGCACACACTGGCTATGCAACTTCAACTGACTATAACTTTCTCATCCTTGCACATCTGCTTATGTGCTAATAGAATAAGCATGAGTATAGTCTAACAAAATTAACTTATAGGGTGCATACCATAATTTGTCCATACACATGTGTGCTGATGTCCTAAGCTGCAGGAACTCTATTCAATGACCAGTCTTCAACACTTAACTGAATTCTAATCTTTACATCAAGTGCACTGACTCCAAACTACTATATGACTTTGTTTCCATAATGACAACACTATGTCTATTCATATAGCTTAGTATAGAAAAATTTCCAACAATCTCCCCCTTTGTCATTGATGGCAACAAATGAATATGGCCAAGTTGCTAATTGCCCCTTAACACAAAAAACTTTTGTCTTCTATCCATTTCTTATACATAATCTTATATCTCCATAGACATATTATACTCCAAATTCTATACACACCTCCCCCTTTAACATTAATGACAAAGGTGTACCAAAAAATTGTATCTGCACATACTTAGGGAAAAACATCCAGATATGCTATCTTAAGGTTCTGGATCTTCTTCTTCCAAAAAGTTATCAAAGAGTTAACTATCTAGAGATGGGCACGTAAAGCACATTGAAGCTTCTCCATCTTCTTCAAATCTATGCTTGGAACTTGATCATAGGTTATCATGGTGGCATCAATCTCCTTTATGTTCTAATTGAGGATGTCTAATGAGGGTGCAAGAGCTTTCCTCAGCTGAGTCTGTCTAGATATTATCTTTGCCATCTCTTTCTCTGCTTTCTCAATTTTGTCCAACTGACCTTGGTAGACATTGTTAAACATGTTCACATCAGTGGATGTGTGTTTCACTGAACTCTTCACCTGCTCAATCATAGCTTTTGCCTCTTGTATTTTCTTAAGATTGGCATTAGTAAGCTTATCCTAATCCATGCAGTCTGTAATGAATTTCCTTCCTTGATCAAAAAATTCTTTTAAGGATTCTTGTCTTGTCTTAAGTGAATTCAGATCTAGTGAAAATTTTCTCATCAACTCATTCAATCTCTTCTTCAGGTACTTCTCTTCTGCAACTTTGGATGTAGATTCTTCAAGGCTTGAAAAATTACTTTTGAACTGTGAGATAATTGTACTCACATCATCAACTAAGTGTACCTTATACACTTTCTTGTCTTCTGGCAATAGACTATTCAGTATGTTCATAGATTCCACAAGGAGAGGATTTCTCATTACTTGTTTCTCCTTTGCCCTCTCCATAGCTAGGACACTAAACTTAATAAGGTTTTCTTCTCTCCATGAGTCCAAATTGGATGTGTCAGGTGTCAAACTTGACAACAATAGTAAGGAGGGAGTGATGGGAGTGCAATCCATTACTTCTTGTTTTACCTTGGCTAGATCAACAAAAGTTTCATCTTTCTCTTGTTCTTTTTCTTCCATCTTATCTTCTTCTTTCTTTTCTTTCTCTTCTATTTTTTCTTCTTCTTTCTCATCTGATATATTTTCAATCAATACCTCTTCTAGATGAGTGGGAGGTGTGCTGCTGCATAAAATCTCAGCTTCTTGTGTGCTCACAAAAGCTTCTTCAAACTTGTCTAATTCTATGTCAGTGGCTACCATGGCTATCTCCACATTATCAATGATAATGGTGTTGTCCTTGAGTGATTTTGACATGGGCATAGACTTTTGTGCCTCTGATTGTACTTCCATTGTAGGTGCTGAGTCTTGAGGACCTGTAGAATGTACTTTGATGGTCTTTGACTCTTTGGTAACCTTTATAGGTACATTAGCTATGGGCGCAGTAGGTGGATACATGTTTCTATTCATGAATACCTTCTCAAAGGCTTTCTCTATCTCTTTTGCAATTCACTCATAATTCTTATCCATTATGTTCAGAGTTCTTGTCTAAAGTTGTTCTGAGGTGAGGCTTCACTAGATCTAATAGAAATTTCTTCTCTTCTAGCTCACATATAGGAAGGGTATCATCAAGAATATTTTCCCTTATCTGCTGATCTTCCTCAATGGCCCATCTCTTTTGGAATTCAAGGATATTCCATACTTTGTCAGGAATCATGGTTTTAAGTTTCAAGACTATTTTTTTGAACTTTAGCATGTGCTTGACCAACATACCATGAATCTCAGATTTGTCTATTTCATTATACTTTTCATATAATTTCCCTACTTGGTCAATTCTTCCCTCATCAACTATTCTGGCACTTAGCACACTGAGACTGGGTTTGAAGCTTACTTCAAGAGGTGCTTGAGTGTTCCTTCTATTTCTTGTGACTTGTGAGGATGGATGACTGGTGCCAATCTCTTTCTTCCTTTTAGGAATTGCCTTATACTTAGGAGGAGCAGTAAGGTCAATGGTTACCTTGGGTACATAAGGAGTATCATCTACTTTACCCTTCTGACTATCATCTTTTTCAATTTTTATCTTCTTCATCTTGGGGTCATGTGATTTTGCCTTAGCTACATCTGCGCTCTTTAGTTCCAAAGAAATCTTTTCATCCCTTGCTTTATCAAGGTCATCTTGAGACACACCATGTATTCTAAATATTTATGATGTGACTTTAGCAACCTTCCTTTTTGTTGTTTCACTGTTTAGCTTTGCATCTACTTCTCTTATTTTCTCCTCATATGTTCCCCACCTAGGTTCATTAGGATCTTTGGGGGCTGATAGTAGTACCTGTGCATATGCTTCAAGGACTTGTTCCTTTACCTCATAACTAAGTGGATGAATCCACTTAGTTCTTGGCTCAATAGCTTCCATACAAGTTGTATCTATCTCTACCATAAAGAAGATAGTATCCTTATACTTTTCCACAATGCTCTATAGAATTCTATACCTCATTTGCATCTTGACCCTAAAGGTCTTCAATTCCAATGTTATATAATATCTTAATGTTCTTTCAATGGATGCTTTATTGGATATCCGAGGCATGGTTGGAATGGAATTGTCCAAATACAAATCTGATATCTTCCCAACTATATGAAGATACATGTAAATGATCCATGAACCAAACCTGAATATCTTTGTCTTGTCATGCTTGATGGCCTTGATGTTATCAATCAACTATGCACACAAGATATCACACAAGTTGAATTCTTCATCTTCCTTCACAAGTCTGATGGCTGCTAGAATAGTGCCCATAGACACACTATTCACCCTGCTGGTGTGATGAAACATGTATCCTAGTATCATTGACATCAATTTGATGTCTACTTGTTCAATAGGCTCAATTGTCATCCTACACCTATCGCTCCTTGACTTGCAAGTTAGCTCAACCATTTTCTTGACATCCTTTCCCACAAGAAGGATGATGCCTATCCTAGAAAGGCTATCATCTCATGTATCAAGTCACTAGTGATTCTTATTGGCACATCACCAATCCAAAATAAATCATCATGAATTCTGCTCAATAGGATTTTTATCCATTCTATCTCATAGAATTCATATGCCATAGCATACTCAAAAATAGGGTGGTCATTCCATTTGACATATTCATCCATGAATGTTTTGTCTAGTTTCAACATGGTATCCATGTGCATCCTTAACCTATCCAACCCTACTAGTTCTTTCTTACAGTAGATGTATGCCCTAATATCCTCGACATGCATGACGCCCATAGGCATGCAGGAGAAAGCTCCCTCTAAACCATCTAGGGTTGACTTGAAAGGATGTTTCTTGAATACATATCTCTTCTTCTCAGAAACATCAAAAACTATGGGAGTGGCCATGACTTACTTGTTTTAATCAGTTTCCAATTAATCTCCAAGATGATTTGAAGACTTCTGAATCAACACGTCAATCTAGGGTTTCTACAATTGACCAAATGCACTAATAATTACTGATAGATCAATCTCCAAATCCTCACAATAGCTTCCAAGGCTCTTTATGCTCTTCAATCACTCTAAGTTTGAATGCAATGAGAAATCAAATAAATTTCTATGTACTTAAAGTGAGAATTCCGCCATTAATGCAAGCACGTAAACCAGGCTATCACTTCAAAATTTCCAATTTGAGTTCTATTCACCATCAACATGTGTGCTCTTGCACATAGGTACCTTTATACTCCAAAAGCTTAAGTCCAAAGGCACATACTCTGAGGATGAGTATACCAGCCATGAAGGGGTGTAGATGTAGAGGGTGCATCCACTGTGAAGGCATCCAATACATTCTCTTCTGATTTGTCCTTCTTTTTCTCTAATGAAATCATGCTTGCATCATCTGAGGCTTTGACAAAATTAACAATTCCCACGGGATCCAAAACTAGTTCTTTGGCCTTTTTAGGGCTTTCCTGACCTTGCATCCTTGATCTATAGAACCTTGAGATATGTCCAGCCTTGTTACAAGAGTGATAGATGACTGGAGGTCTTATATTCCTTGATGCATTGACATGTGTCACCATTTTGCATTGTTTTAATGTGTGGCCATTATAGTTACATATCTAGCATGTAACATTCTAAGAACCTTTTACATTTGTCTAATTCTAATTCTCCGATCTTTCTGAATCCTGTTCTTCTTACTAGTCTTGCAATCCATAGCTCTATGACCAAATTTATTGCATGAATAACAGTAACCATTAAAAGGTCTTACCTCTATACAGTTCCTTGTAATGTGTCCATGCTTGTTACAGGAAAAACAAGTGCATTCTACTTACTTGCACTCATTCTTAGGTGGTCCAAAATTATCTTTGGTTTCATCTTCAGTCTTTTCAGCATCAGTAGAGTCCTTTTGTGAATCCTTTATTGCTTGCATGTTGTCAATCTAATTTTGTGCTTCACTGTATCTAATACACCTAGTGTCTCCTTTGGCTCTCCTTGCATACAACTGAGATTCTATCAAATCAGAACTGGTGTGTAATTTGTCAATGTGATTCTTTGCTTCTTTCAATTCAAACTCCAAGCTTTCTTTGCTATTCCTTAGCTCCAAGATTTCCATGTTTTCTTGCCTTAGTTCTTCATTCAGCTAAAGGTTCTCTTTGATCTGTTCATCATAGACTTCCTAATTATTAGTCAGCTTATCATCAAAATCTTCAAGTTTTTCTTTTAAGGATTTGTTTTCTTCATTGACCATTGTCCCTAGATCATTGGTAGAGCATTCTTTCAAATCTTTCCTTAGTTTTTTGATGACTAATTGAGCATCACTGAGTTTATCCTTTAGTTCTTCAAATTCTCTTTCTGACTTGTCCAGGTTTTCAAGAGCAGCTTCAAGATTTCTTTTCAGTTGTTTCATTTCTGATTTGTCCATGATCTCCTCAAGTGGTTAAAATTATTTGTTGAGGACCAGAGCTCTGATACCAATTTTTAGGAATGGGAACACTGAGAGGGGGGGTGAATCAATGTTCACTATATTTTAACTTTTCACTTTAATCTTTATACTGAACTTAAATGCTTAAGTACTGAAATAAAAATTCACATAAACATGAAACATGAAATCAACACATGACACCAATATTATTACAGGGAAACCCAAATAGGTAGAAACCCCGGTGGGAATTGACACCCACTAATATTTTGCACTAGTGTTTTGTGATCCTTGTTAGAAGATCCTTAACCCTATTAGGAGTTTCTTTATAATTCTTTAAGTACAGTAGACCTTGTTAAGGGTCAGACCCTTTTAGGAGTCTTTTACAATAGTCCTTTTTAGGGGAGAGGATGCACTATCCAAGAGCTCACTACTCAAGTGGTGAAGGCTACAACCTTCTGATCTCAGATACACACTATATCTGCAGGATGAACTGTCACTATGACATTGCTTGTTAGATTAGTTCCTTTGATGCGCTGATACTTTGACCTCTAGTAAAGCTCTAATACATCTTCTAGTGTCTTTGCACACTTCTTCTCTACTTATTACAACTCACAATTCTCTTCCATACCGAATACAATGGGCGCACCTTATATTTATACACTCATACAAAATAAACAACTAGGTCAACTCTATAACTAATTACAAATAATGCTTCTAAATGAATTGGCTTAAGTGTGATTAAAATTATACATATAAACATGTTAGAAACCTAAATAAAATTTGGATATAGCCTTTACAACATTACATTATAACTGCAAACCGAAATACTAATAGGCGGCTCCATGCTCTGTTCTCTGCTGGCACACACTGGCTGTGCAACTTCAACTAACTGTAACTTTCTCATCCTTGCACATCTTCTTATGCCCTCATAGACTAAGCATGATTATAGTCTAAAAAAATTAACTTCCAGGTGCATACCATAATTCATCTATACACAGGTGCGCTGATGCTCTAAGCTGCAGGAACTCTATTCACTGACCAATCTTCAACACTTAACCAAATTCTGATCTTTACATCAAGTGGGCTGACTCGAAACTACTATATGACTTTTTTTCCATAATGATGACACTATGTCTAGTCATATACCTCATTATAGACAACTTGCCAATAGGAACAACAATATTTGATGTTGTTGTTGCATTGTTTGGATGATGTAAGCCACAAAAGTGATTCATTTGATGTTCATTTTCTCCACTAAGACTTATGCATGTCCACTTGATATTCCCATGACACATGATTGTAGAGGAACTATTTACATTGTTACCAAATGACTTTTCATAGAAATTTTTATAGAAAAGAGAAGCAAGAGGACATAGAGAAGGCCAAACATGGCTAGAAGTCAAAGCCAAGAGTTTTTGGAATGCTTTAGTTTCACAAGCACCATGGATTTTATCTTTTTGTCCTATAGGGGACAAGTTTAACAGTGTTCTAATTTATCCTTATTGAATATCTCTACGCATGATAGATATGTTTGATGATTGTTAAACATGTCATGCATGCTTGATTTGTGTTTAACCTCAATACCTTGACTTTCTAGATCACTTAGTGACAACAAACTCCATTAAACTGTGACTTCCAAGCATATCATCACCACATATCCCTACAATAACAAATTAGAATACAATGATAAATTACATCAATGATTTCTCCCACCAATTACATTTGTCATATTGGGTGGGAGAGTCAATCCATTAAGGAGACTACAATCCCTATTTATTGTTGCAACTAGAAAATTGGGTATAGTGAGGTACACCAGTAATTTCCTTTGCCTTCACAATGATTTGAATGTTGAAATAACTATAAGAAAGTGTAAATAAAACAAAAATCAGTGACCTTACATCAACATCCAATTAAACCACATTCTATTCACATAATTTAATTCCCTATCATGCTGACTGTATCCATGACAGAGTCTCTATTGCAAGGAAAAATGATTTTTTATTGTTTAAAATGATTATTTTATTGTTTAAAATGATTACAAAATGGGATCCTTACACACCCACACTCCCATCTATGATTCACTCACGTGGATCCAATACAAAATAGACTCTAACTTCTACAAAAATCGACTGCAACCAACTGCTAACTATCTAACAGTCCCCAACTGACCGTAACCGCAAAATATAATTAAAATATGTTGTCAAGTTGACAACTAATGTTGTCAACTTGAAAAAATAATGACTAATGCCCCTTCCTAAGATATTTAAAAGGTTTTAGAGATAATTTTTTTTAAATTTTATGTCCTGATATACCCTCAATGAGCCCTATATGCCATAGTTGCATTAAACAGCAACTTTACATCTTTGTAGCATCTTTTTCACTTTTGAGCCCATTTACATGTTTTGATGGAATTCATAGCCATATCAAAAACCTATATATTTCCATAGGTTATTAACCTTTACATTTATCCTTGGATCAACCAAGTGACCCCAAGCTTACATTACTATCCCCATGCCATTCAATGGCTTACATGACATTATTTGTTGATCATATTATCAAATGATCCAAATAATTACAATCATGATGAAAATAACATAAAATGACCAATAATGGTCTTTTACAATGCCAAATGACCCTAAGTGGTCATGTTCCATCTCCCAAGGATCTCTAGTGACCCTTGATGTTCCATGCTCTCTTGGCTCCTTGAATTCCTTGAGAGTGCATCTTCTACCTTACCAAGCCTATCCATGCTTGAAGCTTATTGTCCACACCTATATCCCATCTACTCATATACTTCCTTGAAGTTTACACCATGTTCCTTCCTCCTACATCTTCGTTTCTTCCTCTTTTGCTTAGGATCTAGTGACCAAATCAATAGAAAGAAAAAACAAAAGCATAACCCTGCAACTATGTGACTTTAACTTAACCTTGTCAACTTCACCATGCTAGAAATATGGACCAAAGTAGGATACACCTGCAAAAAAATTAGACTTAGTACCCAAAAAAAATGCAATACCTTTACATTAGTATATGCTATCCCAATACACATGCTTGGATGAGTTTTCTCTTGACCCTGCATCCTCATGCTGTCCTCATACATAATCACTCAAAGGCATAATATAAGATAGAATAGTATCAAAATATGAACCAATGTTGAAAGAAATATATGCCCACTCTTTAACATCAATCCAATGATCATTATTTACTTCATATACTCTATAAGGTGTACCATGTTCTATTCTTTCTATGTTCAACTTGCAAACCATCTCATTTGATTGTTGGTTATAACAGTCAATTTTGTGACTGTTTGTAGACAATTTGGAGTTAGGTACAGTCAGTTTTGGGGGAGTTAGGAGTTTATTTGTATTAAGATCCACATGAGTGGAAGGAGAGAAGTAGGGTGGGATGTGTAAGAGACAAGGTTTGTAAATGCTTTAGTCACATTAGCAACCCTTATTGCATTACATGTATAATTAATCAATAGGTTTCCATGTTTGAATTACATGCCTGCACCTGTGTTGAATATCTTGAGGTCACCCTAAATCTTATTATTAAGATGCCAATCAAACTTGTAGATGTGGTTTTTTGGTGCATGTAGACCGTATATGAATATAGCCTGAGTATTTTCAATACTACATTTTAAGTTGGATTTCAAAAGTGGTGCAACCTAAAATTTATGTTCTAACTACAAAACAACTATGTAGAAGTGGTTAGGTGTGTGATGTTGACTGTGATAAATTTTGGAGTTATATTTGAATTTTTGTCAGATAAAGACCAGGAGAAACAAATGAATCTAAAAAAAATGCTAAATCTCTACACAAAAGAGAGAGTTCTAGTTTTTAGGTACTCCCATTAAGTATAATATATTTGACATAATTATATTTTTTTTCATATCAAGTTTCATAATACCGATGGAACAAAAACCAACGGTCTACAACCCAGACTTGATCTGTGTCACTAGAAGACATGCATTTTTTAGCATTGGAGGAAATATTAGTCACACATTCTTATAAAATTTACCTAGAATGATTTCTTTTATCTTTCAATCTAGAAAAAATAGAGCATCCCTCCATTATAAAAAAATATCTAGCACTATTATAATTATTTAATTGTTGTAATTATTTGTCTTTTCCTTTTCTTTATCCTCTAATCTGATGTCTCGTGATTTAAAATCATGATGCCCTTTTCCAATTTTGTTAAATTTGTTATTTACCTGCTATAACTATACACTCATTTGAAGTTACAAGAATATTATTTTCCATATATCAAATACTTTTAAAGAAGAAAAAATTGAATAGAATAGGATACTATTTAAAATGCAAGATACCAAAAATATTGTCTTTGCAAAAATATTGTCTTTTCATATCCAGTTGAAAACAAAAAAAGTTCTTTTGGCTCTAGAAAGTTAAATGAAGTGGAAGCACATAAAGTCTTCTAGGCATCTCCGTGACATGAAAAAACTCTTCTTAGATTTCTTATGTTGGGAAATGAAGAGATAAAAATTGGGTGTTTGCACAAATTAGGTGTTAGTTGTTTGTTTATTTTTCACAAATTCCCCAAATGAAAATATTACACTTTGCATCTCATTGATCCCATAAGTGAAAGCAAGATCTCTAATATTTCCCTTTTTGTATAGACATTGAATGTATTATTAATATAGTTAGTGTTTTTTATGGCAGTGGCATTAGAATGGTTAAAACATTTGGTGCAATGTTGTGAAAAGTATTGGACATTAAATTAATGATTACAGGCATTAAAATAATAAGTGTGGGTATTAAATCAAAAAATGCTATCACAGCCATTGGAATGTGTTCAAGTATTGAATCCTCTCCCCCTAAGTATGATGCAGCCATAATATAATACATAATTTATTTTCATAAACAATCCAACATTTATACTATTCTAGTAAACAGTTTGAAGAAATTATTTGCATACCACTGTGTTTTTGGAAGGCTATCGACTGGCAATGTTTAGAGGTACATATATGACATATTATATATTTATTGTTATGGATGTTTATCCTTTCTTCCTTTTCATCTGATTTGATTCCTCAACCCCTTCTTTATTGTTCTTATTTGATATATTTCTTATTTGAAAATACTTTGTTTTGGGCAACATTATTGGTTGCAAAGTTCTCTTTTAGCTTCTTTATCCAAATAAAACCCATGGTAAATCCAATAAAGGTAATATTGAAGAATAACAACATTCCATACAAGTGGCATGAATTATTTAGGAATACAAACCAATTTTTTGTTGTGGTGATGTGGACACTAGTGATCCTAGTGTACTTTATGGATGTATAGAGCATCATTTTCATGCATGTATATGTAAAACTATAAATTAATTTTCTAGTAATCTAAATCTTTACTCAACAACAAACACAACATGAGCTTGTGACCAAAAATGTACTTATTTTAAGATGTCACATGTATATATAAACTATTCATTGATCTAATTCCATACTCATCACCACACAAAATAACACAAATGTGTGACTTCACACAAGCCTTCTTTAAATTCAGTTGTCATGCAATCTAATAAGGTTTCATGATGCAACCAGACATTTCTAACCATCTTTGCAAGAATTAATTAGCATCTCACTTCAATCTTTGCTGAAAAGACCTAAAAACACATTATAAGGTATGATCCTATGATTTCATCACACTATAAAAATGGTGACAATGTATTAAAACAAGTTTTACAATATATAGTATATACTAGCTTACTGACTCTAAATTTGATTTCTTCGTAACAAATTAAAATTCAAGTCATGTGAAGAAATCTTAAAATTTTTATAATATGATATACAATTCTTCATTATTAGTGATCTATCTAATCACTAAGTTCATATTTTTTAATATACATAATATATAGTATAACACATTTCTCATGCATTGAAAACTAAGATAAATTGACCAACCCTTAAGTTGTTTAATGGGTTGATACCAAATTGAGACATGAAAGAGAAATGTGAAAAGAAAATTGTTTAATGGAATGCTAGAATTGAATCAATCCAGTGATCATTGTTTACTCCATATAATTTATAAGGTGTACCATGTTCTATCCTTTCTATGTTCAAATTGCAAACCATCTCATTTGATTATTGGTTATAACAGTCAGTTTTGTGACTGTTTGGGGACAATTTGGATTTAGGTACAGTCAGTTTTTGGGGAGTTAGGAGTTTATTTGTATTAAGATACATGTGAGTGTAAGGAGAGAAGTATGGTGGGATGTGTAAGAGACCAAATTTTTAATGATTCCAATCAATAAATAAAAATCATCCTTGCAACAGTAAATCTCTGCTCGTGGGTACAATCCCTACAACAATGAATTAAATTGCTTATGGAAATGTGTTCTTGAGTGAATGGTGATGTAAGATCATTGCCTTGTGCTTTACTTACATGTTTTTGAAATTATTTGTGTTTTAATCCTCTAAGGATCCCAATACACTCAAATAATACACCCATTAACATCTCAATCTATTCTTGTGATCATTCTATCTCCTTGCACCAAACTGTCTGTAATGTCCCTATTAGTTTGTAACCTTGGAAAGCCCACATTGAAATAGATTCAAGTTCTTCAAAGAAAACTGAATGCAACAACCTAACTACCCAAAAATGTTCCATAACATTCATTAAACTAACTATCAAAACCAAATAGATCAATGATCAAAGTTTTTAGATTCTGAGAGCACATATATTCAATGGAGGCTAGAAGGGATATTTGTGAAGATTTGCTAGATCTCTACAATTCTAGAGAATATATTCTTTACTGAGTTGAGGTGGGATAAAAGTAACATAGGCCTATGAAACCTTAAAAAATATCCCTTCTTTAGCCTCCACTCATAGCTCTTTTTAGAATCTAGAAACTTTTCAAAGAAACTGTGATGAACATGCAGATTTGCCTAAGCACTACTTTGAGCTTACCCTGCAACACATGTACTATTGTGAAAATTCATCACAAGTCCATTTTTTGTATGGTCTAGTTCCTAGTAATGCTTGGTCAAATCTGCATGGTTTTTACCTGCACATATACCATCTCTGATCGAATCTTATATGGACATGTGATGAAAATTTAGATTTACCTAAGTAGTACCATGATATACTTAAATAGAATACACCAATAAGTACCAAATGATGAATGCTCAATTGTTGTAATGAACAAGTGATGCACATGCAAATTTTCCTAAGCACTACTAGGAGCTGACCCAACAACACATGTACTATTGTGAAAATCATCACAAGTCCATTTGTTGTCAATTCTAGTTCCTAGTAATGCTTGGTCAAATCTGCATGTTTGTCAAATATAAATGGAATACTTTGTGCCTGACATACTTAAATGGAATACACCAAGAAGTAACAAATGATGAATGTTCAATTGTTGTAATGGAAAAGCATCAAAACCATCCATTTCTAGAACTTGATTTTCTATAGTCTTAATGATTTTTCTATAGTCCTAATGATTTTTCTTATTTTTTGTCTTTTGTCCCTTTTTGATTTCCTATGTCTGTGCTTGGTGACAAGATTTTGAACATTATTGACAAAGCATGTTTCTTTTTTTGATTGTCATGGGGTTCTACATTTTTTGTTTCTCTTGATACATTAGGCCTTGAATTTGAATTTTTGTTCACTATTTTATTTCAGCTTGATATTTCATTCATTTTTCATATACATAGAGACTACACATGCTGATAAAAAGATGAGCTATTTGATTTAGGTTTACTATTCATGAATGTAAATGGTCAATATTTATGATGGTACTCCTTGGTGTATTCTATTTAAAAATAATCATGTTTCTATGGCTATGATATATGTCCCTCTATGTTGAGGAAATTAGAGTTGACAAAATGGTTGTTCAACGATTGTATCTGCCATTATAGCCACTTCATATGCATAGGTGATGAACATGCCAATTTTCATAAGAAATATTGGGAGATTACCCTGAAACACATGTACTATTGTGAAAAATCATCACAAGTCCATTTGTTGCAAGGTTTAGCTCCCAGTAATGCTTGGTCAACAAATCTACATATTTTTCACTTGTGCATATACCTTCTCTGATCGAATCTTACATGCACAGGTGATGGAAATTCAGATTTTCCTAAGAAGTAATGTGATGAACAAGTGATGAACATGTAGATTTTCCTAAGTGCTACTAGGAGCTGACCCTAGAACACATGTACTATTGTGAAAAATATCATAAGTCCATTTGTTGCAAGGTCTAGTTCTCAACAATGCTTGGTCAAATTTGCATGTTTGTCACTTGTGCATATACCTTATTTGATCGACTCTTATATGCACATGTGAAGGCTATATATGCACAGGTTACCCAACACTAATGGGAGCTTACCAAAAAACACATGTACTATTGTGAAAATTATATTTTCCTAAGCACTATTGGGAGCTTACCCAACAACACATGTACTATTGTGAACATGAAGATTTTCCTAAGCCCTATTGGGATCTTACCCAGGAACACATGTACTATTGTGAAAATCATAGCACAAGTCCATTTTCTCCTGGGTCAAGCTCTCAGTAATGCTTGGTCAAATCTTCATGTTTTTCAAATCTAAATGGAATACTTTGTGGTTGACATACTTAAATGGAATACACAATTGACGAATATACTTTGTGCCTAACATACTTTGTGCCTGATATACCAAATGATGAATGCTCAATTGTTATAATGGAAAAGCATCAAAACCATCCATTTCTATAGTCTTAATTATTTTTCTATAGGCGTAATGATTTTTATTATTTCTTGTATTTTGTCCCTTTTTGATTTCCTATGTCTATGCTTGGTGACAATATTTTGTCACCTTCTTTTGATGGTATATTTCATTCACTCTATGTGGAATACTATTTTGTTCACTGTTTTATTTTAGTTTGATATTTCATTCATTTTTCATATACACAGAGACTACACATATTGCTGATAAAAAAATGAGCTATTTGATTTAGGTTTACTGTTCATGATTGTAAATGGTTAATATTTCTGATGGTACTCCTTGGTGTATTCCATTTAAAAATAATCAGGCTGCAAAAAAATCATCCTTCTTCCACCAATGAGTCATTCCATTCAAGAAGGACCATGTCGAACAATATCAACCTAGAACAAAATAAGGAGACAATTAAAAGATTGTGGTCTAACTTTAAAAGAAAAGGTGATGGAAAATGTTATTGTCCCTACAAAATTTGTAAGGGCTTAAAGACTTGAAGATATCTAATAAAAAAAGTCAAGGAACATTGTAGGAAGCATGGTCACATTGAAGGGGGAAACAAATTTTGTCCATTGGTATGTATTTTAATAATTTATATAATACATAAGAGATGATTTGATGATGACATCATTGTCATGATTAATTTAAGGTCATCATTTTGATATAGGTCAACCACCCTGGGTTTCATGTTATGGACCATGACAATCTGAAGAATGTGGATTTCTGAATGAGGGAACATGGAGGTGTGAATATCGAAGTAGAAGGTAATGATCCCATGGAAGAAGATCACGATGATCAAGCAGATCATGATGATCAAGATGATGATGATGATGATGATGATGATGATGATGTAGATGACCTTGGTGTACCTATACTTGAGAAGGCATATGAGCCCCTATATGAAGGATCCCAAACAACTCTTCTTGCCATTGTATTGTTGTTGGTGAATGTTAAGGTTATGAATGGTTTATCCAATGTAGCAATGAAACGTATGTTAAGGTATGCCATCTTTTTTCATTTTTTTTAGTTGTAATTTCCTTACTATTAACAAAGGGTGAATCATGTACCAATTAATATTATTTATATTAACAAATTATATTTTTGGTCGTAGGTTGATAGGTGAGTGTTTGTTACCACCATCAAACATTCTACCTCACTTGTACAGAGAATTATCTGCCATTATGAAAGATATTGGGATGGAGTGTCAAATAATACATGCATGTACGAATGATCATATTATATATCATTAAAAGCATTAATTTGAAACAGAATGCCCTGATTGCCATATTAGTAGATATCGATTGGATCAAATAACAAAAAAGGTGCCTCGCAAGGTTCTTCGATATATTCCCTTTATTCCACATTTGTAATGATTATTCAGGTGCAATAGCTTGACACAATTTATGGATTACCATGCACACAATAGAAGTCAAGATGACATTATGTGAATTCTTGTGAATGGTTCAAAATTTAAGGAAATAGAGGAAACTTGGCCACACTTTAAAGAAGAACCTCGTAATCTCAAGCTTTCATTGGTATCAAACGGTGTCAATCCGTTTGGAGAGATGAGATCTGTTTACTCAATGTGGCCTATTTTTGTTATCAACAATAACATTCCTCCTTGGATGTGCATAAAGAGGGAGTACATAATGTTGGCAATGATTGTTCCAGGTATTTTTTATTTAATAGTCATCTAAATTAATTTATTATAAATAATCCATCAAAATTGTCATAATAATTATGTAATGTTTTTGTTCATTCAACTAGGTAAGTACCAATTTAAAGATATGAATGCATATATTGAGCCCCTTATTGATGAGTTGATGGTGTTATATAATTGGGTCACTATGTATGACATCTCTAGACCAATAGAACAAAGAAAATTTCAATTCCATGCAATGCTTGTATGGACAATACATGATGTCCTTCAGCTAACACATTTTTGTGGTATGTTCTCTTCTTAACACCTCTTTTTTGGTATGTTATAGTGCTAACAAAAAATTAACATATTTAATCCAATTATACACAATCTTGTAGGTCTTCAGACATAGGGAAAATTTGCATGTCCAGTTTGTGGTCTAAAGATGAAATCTCATCATTCAAAATTTTTAGGAAAGCAGGTGTTCGATGAGCATATACACTTTCTCCACAGAAATCATAAGTACTGAATTATTGAAAAACATCTTTTCAATGGGAAAGAAGAGACTACATCAAAGCCACGCTAGAGAATGACACCTCACCTATGGAAGTTGGAATACAATAAAATAAATTGTCGAGGTAATGTCATTCCATCTAATGGTTTTTGTTTGAAATTTATATTTTGATATTGTGTTTTTTTACTGATGATGTAATTGATGCTCGTGAAGGTCATCAAGGCATTAATGACCAACTTCCAAAATGACTAAAAAGTTATCCTACACAATTTAGTAGGTTTCTGTACTACGAGCAACTCCCAATCATGCATTTGTTTGATGCTATGCATATTGGAAAGAATGTAACATATACATTATGGAAAATATTGGATGGAAGGTGTGACAAAGACAAAATTGTCAAAATTTGTAGTGACATTGAAGAATACAACCATGCAATGAAAAATTTCATTCGATCAAATAACAATGGAGATGAGATTGATATAAGTGCCCTTACTTGGTTATTGTTGGAGCAACAGAGAAATGCTATAAAAGAAGTCATAAAAAATACAATTTCCCATAGGATTTGCTACGAACATAAATAATCTCATATCAAAGAAAAGTGAATTTGGGCTAGGGATGAAAACACATGATTGGCATACATTTATTAAGGTAATTCATACTATTTTGTATTCACTATATATTTGTATATTGCATATAGTTTTCATAACATTATTTTATAAAATATTGATAAGATCATTTTACAATTATTGCAGTACATTCTACCTCTATCTCTCCCACACCACTTCGACAACAGTGTCAAACAAGTTATATATGATCTTGGAAAATACATGAGGTGGTTGTCATCAAAATAAATCAATAAAGAAGATATAAAATATTGGAAGATAAAAATTCCTCATCTTATGTGTGAAATGCAAAAGTGTCTACCTTCAACTTTCTTCAATGCACAAGAACACTACCTCATATATCAAGTTAAGGAGATTGAATTATGTGGACTTGTAAAAACTAAGTCAATGTGGATGGTTGAGAGGCACTTGAAATTTTTGAAGGTCTTGGTTTGATAGAGAGCACATCCTGAGGGTTCTATGGTGGAGGGATATATGGTATACTAGACCATGGTGTACATTAGTGAATATCTTCCTAAGTTTGTAGCAAAGATCCATGTAGATCGTATTTGGGATCCCAACTCCATTAACAAATTCAAAGAGGACTACTAGATGGGAAAAAGTATATTGATGAAAGTGAGAGACAATTATAAGATGTTATTGTAGTTAATTAATTTTTATAAATCTTCAATGTAAGTTATTTGTAATTGGTCTATTTTTTTTATACAGTCGATTGAGAGTGGGATGTAATACATTTGTATATTAAGAACAATCTTGATTGGATGATGGTATGGATTGAATGATGTAAAAAAAATGGTTGATCATTAACATGGGAAGGTGTTTCTTCATTGGTTAGAGAAGCTCATCATAATGGAGATTCCAATGTTACACCAATGGTAATTGATCTAGCATATGGTTTAAGAGGTAGAGAGGTAAGTAAAAATTTATTAATGATCACGACCCATATGTTTCATATCAATTGACGATGCAAATAATTTTCACATGCTTGAAAAATTGTAGGTCAAGCACCACAAAGCTATGTACTATCATGACCACAATTTCACATAAAATTTAAGTTGGATGACACAAAGAAAAATTTTGATTCTGGGATAACTGCAGTCTTAGAGGTCACTAATATATCATCTAGAAATGAAATACATCCTCAACAATCTCAAAATCAATACTATGGAATCTTGGATGATATACTTGAGTGCGACTTTAACTCATTCAAATTTTTTCTATTCATTGTCAAATGGTATAGGCTATGACTGAATCAAGATGATCCTGATATCATTTCAGCATCTGATTCAAAAGCAGGCAGGTGATAGATCTGTGTGGGAATACCATTTGCAATATCTGGTGTAAACATAACATTCATGCTTATCCAAATGCTAGATCTTCGATCTGGTGTGTATTCTTCTTGTTCAACTACATTTCCTTCATGTTGATATTTGAATAAGTAAGCATGAATGTCTCATCCATTTTGTGCATCGAGTCCAAGTTATTTATAAAATAATTGGCTTATATGTTATATGAAAAAATATATGCACATTGTATTATTATTTTGAACACTAACTAATGTAACTTGAACACCAACTAATGTACGTATAGATAGCACCCAAAAATTAGTATAATTAGAATACAACACATTTTTAAAGAACATCCATGCATGTGACTCTTAAGTCTGTCAATCTCCATCTTCTCTATGTAGGTACTCAATAAGGGCATAGTTCATGATCTTGAAATCCCCCATCTCCCTTTTGTTATCTCTTAAATTCCAGAGAAACAATTATGATTGACATCATAAGCATTTCTTGCACTAGATTAGTATGAAGAGGTTCTTTATTATCAAGCCTTATCGTTGTTTGATGAAAAATGTGACCACAATTATATAACACGATTCACTTTAATTCTTTCCTTTGATACATTGTCTTCAATATACCATGCTTCCCATTATGTTTAATGCACTTGATCATAGTCCAAGAAATATCATATTGCATATTAGATTTCCTTTGCTCTAGCATTGATAAGTACAATCATTGAAAGTATTTCAAAGGAGTGGATTGTTTTGCCATGGATTTAATTCATAAGTATAATTACAATATTGAAATGTGTTTTGATAATGCAAGTTGTCTGAGGATCTAAACATACCCTCCAAAAAAGGTGTATTTCCATTATATGTCCACTTTCACATTCCTTCACATATGTGTGTGTTTTCATTTCTTAAGCAGACTAGCTTCCCAATTATACCCTGTGTTCCATAGACCAACAACACTATGATCCACCAAAGTCCTCTACTTGACAACCTTCATGCTCTGTTATGCTAAGTTGTGGCTAGATTCCCACCTTCTCATTGCAAATTCTACTCACCACCTTGCTAGTAATCTCTACTAGGCCAACATCTTCCCTAGAAGATCATTTAGCATAGTCACTTTACAAATTCATCCATGAGTTCCTTAATCTGATTTTCCTCTTTTATGCTTGCTTCATCTATCCTAATGGTTACTGTTACCCTAATTTCCATGTACATGCAAATTTGGCTAAAATCTATCCTAGGGTCTGTATTTTTTATCCTCCCAGGCACTCTGCAAAATTTCATGGCTTTATCTATTTCCCCTTGGTCTCTGCAACTGTTCCTAGGTCTCTGGCTAGGTGCAGAACCCTTAAAAATTCATAAACTAGCCGTTGTGTCTAAAAAACCCTAGGCCTTGTTATTTTTTTCATGTTACTTTATCGCGGCCACTTAAGTCCCCAAAAACCCATGTGCGTAATTTTTTTCCTTTAGTCGCCAGCTCTCTAAGTCTTCTAGCGGTTCCCTTAAACATTCAATGACTCTGCGGATTGACTTTTAGTCGGGCATTCACTAACTGAAACCCCAGGTTGGACTAAACACTCAACGATTCTATGAATGCCTTGTTTGTGTATTTTGCAGACTTAACCAGGGTTAGGAATTCTATTCGATGACTGAGCGATTCTTCCTTTGGTCGCGCATTTGCTAAGGCTTCTGAAGTTAAATTTGCAGTGGGGTCCTAGTTGATGAGATCAACGGTTGTCGTAAGATCTCATAGGGTCTGTCAGAGGTATGTGATCTTATGACAACTGTCAATCTTCCCTTCTATGCACTGCTTCAGAGTTTAGTGGGTCCACTACCACGGTGTCCTACTTGGAGGCTTCTTATTGGCTGAGGGATGATGACTTGTATTTTTTCAGTGTGCCTAGGGATGTCAGAAGCTTGGAAATCTACAACTGGTGTATGTTCGCAAGGCTTTATGTCAAAGCATGTGATCATAAGATAGCCGTTGATCTTTCTTTATCTCCAAGCTCTGTCAGGTGGGTCCTCAGTTTCTGACGTGCTTGTTCTTCATTGGTTGGTCAAACGACAACTAGTTTTTTTTTGGTAGGACCATATCAGAGTATCTATAGGGAAGTAGGATCTATGGTTGTCACTTGATCGCAAGGAATATTCCTTGCCCTTGCGATCTTGCGACAACCATCCGATGTGCTCTTTGTCTGCTGTGGGTCCTATTGTTAGAGGGGTCTGCAACATGTCTCATTTGGCAGTGTGTGATTGGCTGGTTGGTGTGCTACGTGGTGGTTGTTAGTGGGCCTATGGGGTCGGCCCTTTCTAAGGCACTTAATGTTTGGTTTGATCTGGTAGTTGTCGTTATACCATTTGGTCAAGATGCTTGACTTTTAGCATCATGATAGAGCGACAACTGTCTGATGATCTCTTTGTTGATCGTGGATCCAAGTCTACCAGGTGCGATGATGTGCTTGATTTTCATTGGTTGCTAACTTCCAGGTGGTGGCTGACTTGTCAGAGAGGGGGATTTTAAGTTGTTTTCAAGAGTATCTGGGCCATTCATCTGTCAGGAAGATTTCACATCGACGAATACATTTTAAAAATTATATCTGTTAGCCGTTGCAATTCAAATTTAAATATCTCTACAAGGGTTTTTTGCTCTTTCGGCCATGCACAACATCGAGTAGCTCAGGGAATAAATTCTCAGGACATTTGTGGTTGAGAGGGTGATGGAGATGACTGTTGGTAGGCATTGTAGGGTACTGTGCTATGTTCCCACACCGAGAAGTGATGAAAAGAGTTGGCACCACCTTTTGAATGGTACTGTTATCCAAAGAATTATGATCAGATTGTGAGCCTTCATGGCTTAGTGGAGTTGCAGGTTGGTAGATGGATTGAGGTTGTTGTGTCTGCAGGAGGGCTCAGTACAAATCAACATGCAAAGAAAGGATCTAATCTGATTGCCAGTGTTCTCAGAGTTTTTATGATGGGTAATCAGTGTACCTTTAGGGTTTGATATTATTGTAAATCTTGTAACCCTAGTTAGGTTAGTTTTGACTCCTGCTTGCATGCAGTTGAGTATGTATATATTGTTTTGGAGTTTTTTTGGAGCTCAGAGTTCACATTTTGTAAAGAAGAAAGTCTCTTTCTTGGAAAGCTATTTGTGGCATTTCTTCTTACCCTCTGGTTTTTCACATTTGTAATCTTTCATTGATGAATCAGATACTGCAGAGGTATTTTGTGACAATCCTTCATGTCCCTATACTTCCTTGTTTGAGTCTTCTCTTATTGAATCAAAGTATATGTATGTTTTCAATGACAACTCAGGGTTCCTGATCCCTCTTACTTTCTATAATTTTGTGTGTTATTGTGTTTGATTTGATTTATATGCTTTTGTGGGTATACTTTATCCCCCTAATAGTCTTGTCTCAATCCTACACCGAGTTGCAAAAGTGAATGTCTACTTGCAGGTCATAAATTGTGTCTTATGTTCAGACCCTCCTATGAAACACTTATGCAAGCCTATTCAGTAAGTTGTGACCTACTAGACCTAAGCTTTTCATTGACTCCATTCCTCTATACTAAGATCCAAACCCTAATTTTGGTGTATCACCTAGTAGGTAGTTTGCTTTCAGTCATTTCCCTTTCCAAGCATTCCTTCTGTCCCTTTCCCTCAAAAGATTTACTTTTCATGTCAAGAAGCAAATTAGGGTGATTATCCAAGAGGAACCAACCTAGAACCTGGAGGTCTCATCTTAGTTAGCATAGGTCCCACAACTTGGAGATGATTCCCATGTTATACTAGGTTATCAAGACTATGAGAGCTTGAAACAAGGGTGCAAACTTAGTGTATAACAGTTACCTTTATAGATCTTGGTTGATTTATGTGAAAAAGTGTTGTACTTAAAATATTTTACTGATGGAAATACATGTATAAAAATCTTATTGTTTTAGAATGTTTGCTGTCAGATTGGCATTGGGCTTCTTGTATTGCAACAGTTGACAAGAATAAGTGGCATCATGTTCTACAATGCTTCCATTTTCAAATCCGCTGGTGAGCTATTTTATTAAAACTTATTTTTTCTACCAACCAATAGCAATCCATACAAAACCATGTTAGAATGCATGCATTTCACATACCTCAACCTACATAAGATTTAGAAACTACTGGGGAAACAATGTGCAATCCAAAATGAAAATGACAACTAATTTATAATTAATCCTATAGGCATCTCAAATGTTGAAGTTGCCTCCCTTGGACTGGTTGGAGTTCAGGTGATTGTGAATGCTAGAAGTTCTTCAGTTAATTGCTTGACAAAAGATTTGAAATAAGGCCTTTATTGTTTTTAATACAGAACTAATAGCCTTGATCTTGTACAATGATGTCATACAAGTTCTAATAACTGGATTCATTGTATGGTTAATGGACAGGGCTAGTAGGTGTCTTCTCCTCATGGTAAATAAATTAAATAGTTATATTAATGCTACCACATTGGAAAATTCATAGATTTAACTGACTCCTTGTAAGAAAATTACATATCATTTCTTTCACTTTCTTAGATCTCATCTCCAAGAATGACAACTAGCCTTTTTCTCACAGGCATTGCATTCTACCTAAGGTACTCTTTTTAACTACCACAACATTTCTTTTTTCATAGATGCAAGACATTTGCAGGCATTAATTTCTGCATTTTCTATGGACAAATAGGAAAAAAACAAATTTTTATTCTTGGAACTATTTATTTATTTTAATGACCTGAATTATTAAACTTAAGTAATTCCTCACTTTTAAGTTTGATCTCATGCTTCATTCTTGCAGAATCATGTGCTGGGAGCTTCTTATCTTTCCAGTATTTTGGCTTTAATTGGTTTACTGGTAAGCTTGGGGGTCAAGTTACCTCTTAGGCTTTTTGATTTGAAAGAAAATGATCACTTCTATTATATCAATGCCTAGTGATTGATTTGAATGATTGTTGCTCTTTGACACAGGCTTGCATTATCTCCTTCTCTATTTGTATGGGGGCTATCCCATGGATTATTATGTCTGAGGTATGTCTTCTCCAATTTAAACTTAAGAAATATTTTTGGAAAAGACTCAGATTTTGGGCATATTTTGTAATTCATAAAATTGAGGTTTACCAAGTATAATATTTACCATTAAGGAAAAAATTTGCAAATTTTAAGGAAGTGGATGGGATCTAGTGGATAAAGTTGTCATGATTACCATCTCTAGAGGAATCATACTTCATGCAAACTCATCAATATAAAAGCATGTTGGTATGCCTGGTAACGCAGAAATTGGGCTTTTATAATGCTCTGAAACCTTTATCTTAGGTGTTGACCTTCTTGGTCCAATTTCCCTACATACTAGAAATCCCATCTACGAAAGATTCCATTCAAATGTTCTAATTTTTGGTTTTATATATGCTCAATTATAAGGCGCCCACTCTATTTTACTCTATAACTGCAAATACTTCATATCAATGTTAAGGGCATTGCTGGTAGCATTGGTGTCGAAACTTAAGGTAGTGGTGTCGAAAAGGGAGGGAGCTAGAAAGTGCCCCACTAGATTAGGTTTTTGTCTTCTACTTGTCAATCATTTCAACTTTTCCAAATTTTACCAATTAATTGTTTTACTATTTTTTATTTTATTACTTTGTTGAATTGAATATGCTAAAAATAAAATTCATGAGATCACCAGCTTCCATAAATTTTAGAGCTTAAATTTTTAATCTTAAACTGCACTCCACAATTCATGGGACCATCGATCATGCAATTTTTTTTCAATTAGGTTGTATTTTATTGGTTATTTTTTAGGATAATATGCTTGATTGAGCCAAATTTTATATATATTTAAGATATTATCTTTCAAATTTCAATATCTAGTCCATATTCAGAACTATCTTGGAGGAATATTGGGACTTGATGAACCCATTCTCAAAACAAGGATTGCATATCATCTGGTTCTCCATGCTCTAGCTCTGAATTGGGACCATACAATAGTCACTTTGATTTATTAGGGTTTTTAAACCCATGGTATTTATCTTTGAGTTTTGCACGCAAAATGAACAAGATAGGTATAAAATCAAGCTACCTTTCTATTTTTTACATATCAAAAGTTCAAATAAATCTCATTTTACTATAGATCTTTTCTACTCTATACAAGTGCAAACTTCAAGGAAATAGAGTTTTCCATAAAAGTATGCAGCAATTTATCACTAATATATAATAATAGTGATTAATAATTACATAAATTACAAGAGACATTGGTGAATGTTCAAGAGAAAATAAAATGAAGGGACAAGTTTATGGACCTCTTAATCATCCTCAATATTACTATTGTCAAACA
Source organism: Chamaecyparis obtusa (assembly GCA_027943335.1). NCBI lineage: Eukaryota > Viridiplantae > Streptophyta > Pinopsida > Cupressales > Cupressaceae > Chamaecyparis > Chamaecyparis obtusa. Next base: position 286,828 of record BSBK01006406.1, read on the forward strand.
ATAGCATTACACTACCAAATATGATGAGTGTTATGTTCTAATGAGAAACTTAGTTTTGTATATTCCAATGACACTACTAGAAGTCATGAAAAAGTATTTGTGGTGTACACATCTTATAGTACCATCTAGAATTGATGATGAGGAAATCAATTGTAGAAGCTAGGAAGAATAGTTGACAAATTAGGATTAAGGTCTAAGGTTCACAATTTCTTCATTTATAACTAAAGGTTAAGATCATGTAATAAAATTTGAATTGGACACAATTTACATCATATAATGAGATAATATATTATATTTGAAGAGGAAAACAATATAATACATTTAATATAGAGAAAAATATAGTTGAAGAGAAATGATGATAAGAAAATATATATGTGAATCTATCACATTGTTAGTTAATATACCAATAATTTAAAATTTATTTACTACTTGTAAAAAAATACTTTAATATTGAATCAAAATGTTGTATAATTATTTCTATAATGAGAATAAAATAAATGTGCTCATCCCATTTGTTTGGTGAAATATGTAACAAATTATAATCATAAGGATTATAAATATGACAATAAATTATAGGAAATAAAATCTTGATTAGATTGTTTTTTTAAGGTAAACGGATGAATATAAATCAATTCAAAAAAAGGGAAAGGAGAAGGTGACATGATTCATATATAATGATAAGCATATGCATAAGAGACAATACAATGATAATAGTAGAGAAAGTAAAATAACAATGGAAAGAAATAATATTGATAGGGATGATAAAGTATATCAATGGGGTAAATCTTGGATAAAGTATAATAGTGATTGGACTAGGAAAATAAAGGTGTCAAAGTCACCATGTCATCTATCTAAAGGAATATATTAAGATAATTTTAGAAAATAATTTGAGTACAATGTTCAAAATTCATGTTACACCAAAGGGAAGTACAATTTTTAAAACTAGGATATTAGTGAGAAATGGAGAGAAGTGAAATGTAGGACTCAATTAATAATCATGTGACATGGATGATATCAATATTGGTGTATCAAAACAAAGATCACTAATGAGGTATCAGAGTATTTTTAAAATTTAGTAATAATATTAGGTTAGAAGTTAACTAATAAAGAATGTAAAGATTATTTATGATGTAGGAAGAAATTACATAACATAAAGTAGGAGTCAAATGATTTAGGAGAGAAATTATATGGATAATAAAAAATCAATTGAATCTATTTTTATTAGTAGAAATTTTCGAATGAAAATGAGTATAAAAGTAGATTACTATACATAACTTTATCTTATATTTTGTTGAGAACAATAGGTAATATGATGATTTTTCTATGGTTAAAGAAAAGAGACTAAAGCATGCGAGAGCACTATTTTTTAAATGACTAGAGTGGCTAAGAAGTGGAACACATTAAATAAGTCTTCACTATTTAAAAATGAACATGAAAAAATTATTGTTCAACAAATAATGCCACATTATTGTGTAACAGAAGGAATATGACTATTCCATTTAACATGAATATATATTTGACTAAGGTAAGAAGAGTTTTGAAAGGCTTAGGACCTTGAATATAGAAAGAGATACAATAAAAATAGATTGAAACATGAAGAAAACATTAGAGAGACAACATAATAGAAAGTAAAAATGAAAAGTAAAAATTAATAGCCAAATCAAATATAAATGGTTTTAAAAAGTGTTCCAAACTAATTTCTTTTTTCAAACACTGTAAAATAATCCTATAAACTCCCAACAACATCGACACTGAAATATTTTAGGAAGCTCCCCCCATGGGACCCAACCTAAATGTTGCTTCCAAACTAATCTCTAACTTGTATTCTCCAAGTGAAGTTTATTGTAGTTCATTATTATTCTTGTTTATTCCATCCAGTAACTTGAATTCACTAACTAATGTATGTATAGATGGCACCCATAAATCACTATAATATATTAATAGATTTCATTATACATACATATATATATATATATATATATATATATATATATATATATATATATATATATATATATATATATATATATATATATATATATATATATATATATATATATATATATATATATATATATATATATATATATATATATATATATATATATATATATATATATATATATATATATATATATATATATATATATATATATATATATATATATATATATATATATTAAAAACTTAATTTGTTGTCAATTTTTTTACCAACAAAGACTGTACATTCGACGAGAATGCTATACTCTCGATGTAACTAATTGTCAATATTTTGATGCCACTACCTTAAGTTTGACGCCAATGTTATACATTTGATGTATTTCATCAATCAATTTTCCTACCATATGTGGTTGAAAATGCAAAAAGATATGTTGGCTATTTATGATTATTTCGACCAACATTGGTCGAAAGCGATGAAAGATATGTCAGACATTCTTCACGATTGAAGTGATTATTTTGATGTCGGATCAGTCGATAGTTCGACAACTATAATGGTTGAATATTTGACAACAATATAATGTGTCAAATAAGTGATGCAAAAAGTTCAACAACAATAATGGATATTTGGTCGATCAATTCGCATTGAAAAATTGACTAACCCACGTCGAAAATCAAGCTAAAATTTACTAGTATGGTTTTTCCCCTAACAGGGTTTCCACGTTAAAAATATATGTGTTATATGTATTTGATGTGATTGGATTATTATCTTACTTTACATATTTCATATTTGAACTGATCGGTAAAACACAGTATTGAATTTACTATCAATCGGTAAATGAAGATAAAGATATTGTTTCTATCTTATCGAGTTGATTATTTGGTTGAAAAAGTTTGAACATATACATCTGAGAGTTTGGGATTGTAGGATAACATGACTTAACTGATTCACCCACCCTCTCAATTATCTAATAATTGGTAACAAAGCGTATTGATTTCTTCGAAGGAAAGTTTGAAGCACTTGAGCTAAAGATCACAAGATATATAAAAGAGGGTGCCTAAGCTAAACAAAGATAACTTCTCAACATGGAAAAGAATAATGAAGTTGCATATATCTAGAATCAGTGAATCATCACCATTCTACTTGAATAATGATTACATACAACCAAAAATTGGACCTTTAACTATTGATCAGCTGAGAGATAGACATGAACATAACATGACAATGATAGAGATAGTTGTTGCCTTATCTGATGCAGAATTTGAAGATATCAAGACATGCACAAATGCTAAAGCAATGTGGGACAAACTTGCACTAGTTCATGGAGGAGATGTAAATGTATTGAGGGAAGAGCTGAGATTCTTAGAGGAAGGTTTGATGACATGAAGATGAAAGGAGAAAAAATTTCATTATAGAACAAAAAAATTAAAGATGTTGTCAATGATATCAGAGGAGCAGGAAGTATTATTGATGAAGACACTATTGTGAGTAAAATTCTTAGAACCTTTCTACCTATTTATGCTATTAGAATCTCCACAATCCATGAAATGAGGTCTGTACCGGGTAAAATTCTTACACTTGATAGCCTAATTGGTAAATTGACTACTTTTGAGCTAAATAACTATGAAAATAGTATTGTACTAAGTGTTGATTTTGTATTTATGTCATCCTTGAAGATTGGTAAATCAAGCAGTAAACACATGATAAGAAATGAGAGTGATAATGACAGTGATGAAGATGAACTTGGTGAGCTTGAAGAACTAATGGATAGAAGACTACAAAAAGGTAAAGGAAGATACAAAGGAAAATTACCTTTGACATGTTTTAACTATAAAGAAATTTGTCACATTGTAGCTAGATGTCCCAACAAGAAAGGAGATGATAAATACAATGACTGATCTAGTGAAAGAAAGTTTGATGGAAGAGATAACCAAGAACATAGAGGAAAATGACAATATGACAGGAGAAACAACTGAGACCACAAAGACAAAGGCAAGAAGGCTCATTACCTAGTTGGAGATAATGATGATGGCATTGACACCGACATTGATGAAGACATTAAGGTAGTATTCATAGCTTTGAAAGAAGATTCAAAAGAAGAAGAAAGGTATGTTGAAACACCACTTATTTCTAAAGTTAGCAAGAATGATACTTTGATTATTGATAGTAGTTGTACACAACATATGATTGTTAATGAGGATAAATTGGAATATCTTGAACATTATAATGGTGGATTTATTAAAATGGGAAATGACACATCTTGTCTAGTAAAAGGAAAAGGATCTATCTTATTGAATAATAAGATCAGATGTGAAAATGCATATTGGGTGAAAGGAATTAACTAGAACTTTTTTCAAGTGTAACATAGCTGAATAACTCAGGTCACCAAGTTGCATTTGAAAGTAGGAAGGTGAAAATCTATGATGAGACTGGAAAGTTGGTCGGTACTGGTGAACAATCCAAATGTAATGCCCCGTCGGGGAACCCAAAAGAACTTAACCTAAACAAGCGACTAAGTTTGTAGAATATATTTTTTTTTAATTAACAATCAATAACATCAAAGTTTACAATGCGGAAGCAAAGCATAGCAACAAACAACTTACATAGGTTACAACTCCCAAGGGTTCCTTGACATAGATTACTAAAGAGTTAATTAATTAATAAAAGATAAAGTTATGAATCCCAAGATTACATCTAAATTATTAATACAACATCCAAAGCATAAATACATAAATACAATTGGTACCATAAGGTGACCATAATAATATGCATCCACTACACATGTCATAGGATATGTGAATACAATAACTGAAAAGAAATACAACATGATAACTCTGAAAATCTGATACACTGATACAAGATCTTAGGAAGAAAGAAGAACAAGAAAGAACAACTGCAACATGGATCAACCAGCCTTTGTGCACGAATGTCAAAATCTCAAATGGTAAAAGAATCACTACCACCTAACCTCGTGAACACAAACGGTCCACTCCCATCGTGCTGAGGAGAAAACATTAGAACCCACTCAGATAACAAACAACAATAATGCAAGGAAGAGGTCTTGAAAGCTTCTAACTCAAGGATACCAAAATTACAACAAGGTATAACATACTCTACTAGAGGCAAATAGAACACATAGGAAACCTAAGATGCATATAAGAAGTGTCATCACATAAGTCAAATCTAGGGTTATCCTAGTAGTCCCTTCAGACCTTGGTGCCCTAGTGACTCTATGTGGTTATAGTAACCTCCCGTGTAGACAAGGTACTACCTATGCCATCACCAGTCCATATAGGCAGCAAGCATCATCTCAACTCCCATCCTAGCCAAACTCAATCAGGGATCTCAGGCATGGGCGAGGCACAAATATCTTATTAGGTTCATTTTAGATTCCCAATGTTTATTAATTACCACTTATTAAACCACTTGTAATGGGATCTCCTGGTAGCTACTTCCGGGCTCTGACACCAATTCACAAGCCACTTCCTGATATACACTTAGAAGACCTACTCTAGGTTTTCACATGAACAATAAGAACTTTGAGTTATCACAACCCTTGAATCTTTACAACTAGATTCAACATGCAAAACTAGAAACATGCAAAACTAGAAACATGCAAAACTAGATACATCATAAAATGAGTTCACCAACACCACATAATATGCATGGCAACCAAAAAAGATAGATTAAACATCTAAAACCCCACCTCTGGGATTACATCTCCTAAAAGCTAGAGTAATGCTACTGATACCAGTAATCATGAAAAGAAACCAAACACTCCAATAATAAACACATCATTATGAAATTCTCATAAAAATAATATTTAATTATATAGCATTATTCTTCTTCTTATTTTTCTTATTCTAAAAGAATTCTCATGCACGAATTTTATTTATTTCTAAAATAGAATTTCTAAAAATAGAATTTTCTAAAAATGGAATACCACTACATGCAACTGAACATGCAACTGAATATATCTTCCTTAAATAACATGCACTAAATATATCTTTCCTAAATAACATGCAACTGAATATATCTTTCATAAATAACATGCAACTGAATATATCTTCATTAAATAACATGCAACTAAATATATCTTCATTAAATAACATGCAACTGAAAATATCTTTTCTAAATAACATGCAACTAAATATATCTTTCATAAATAACATGCAACTGAATATATCTTTCATAAATAACATGCAACTGAATATATCTTCATTAAATAACATGCAACTAAATATATCTTCCTTAAATAACATGCAACTGAAAATATCTTTTCTAAATAACATGCAACTAAATATATCTTTCATAAATAACATGCAACTAAATATATCTTTCATAAATAACATGCAACTGATAACCACAACGCTATGCTACTCAAACAATCAAAACCAGCAAGTAGGACAAAGACACTTTCTACAGTTTCCTATAAAGATCCGAAACAGAATAACCATGATAAAATCAAAACCTACCTCAAATAAAAATTATATAGATTCAATGATGTCCAGAATGAAGAAAACAAAATCCAAGCTTTTCGAAGAATTCTCCCAAATTTGTCTCCAAAATTCCTCCTCCAAAAACCTGTGTACCGAATAATGGCCAAAACCCCCAATACTTAAAGAAACTTCCTCTCTCATGCATAAATTCTAACTCAACTCCAAGAGGGCTTTGCATGAAGATGAACTTTAGTTCACAGTTCAGTCTTAGTTGAACTGAAGTCTCCTCTTCACTTTGACTTTTGTTGAAAGCACATAACCAAACTTCACTTGAATCCTTAATTCAATTTTATTCAATTATAAATGTGCAACATAATGCATTTAAATAATTAATAATAAGAACATTTAGTTAACATAAATACCACATTGCAAAACAACCCTCAATTTAATAAATATATTTTAATTAAACAAAGGTTAATTTCATGATTTAAATATTTCAAAAGTGAGGATATTTAATTAATTCACATTAATTAAATATTTCAACCACACTCAAAATAGCATATAATTAATTCCTAATTAATTAATGCATCAACTATATAATATAAATAATAATTAAATTAAAATAAATACATTTATTTAATTACCATTTGAATACTATGCCACAACTAAAAATAGAATGATCAAAAAATAGAATTCACATCAAACACCACAAACCAATGAATCAAAAAGACCTAAGGACCCAAATTCATACTCAGGACATAGGTATAAACTCTTGCCAGCTGGACGAGTTTAGAAGGGTGGAAACACAGAATCTTGTCCCCTACTTTAGGACAATAATTGGCTTAGGTTAGGATTTGGAACTGAATATTATCTCCCCTCTTTTACCATTGAGATTAGTGATAGGGCACACTCATCCTGACAATTTAGGGAAGTCGATGCCTGGTACCTACGAACCTACATAAAAGATAAGCATGTACATATATATAGATATAACAGACAATGGTGGGGATCGGCTGATCATGTGGATCTCGTAAGCAAGTAACTACGACTCCATCCCTCAACCACATCAAGCACATCAAACAAAAATGTAAAACAGACACATCAACGATACACATGCAAGTATGGGGTCAATAAAATCATAAGTTTTAATGATTCCCTAACATATATTCTATCATCCTAAAGTAATCATATCATTTATAAAATCAGACCAGGGCTGACATACTACATCCACCCCTCCTAGTATTAGGCTTACTCCTGGAAGCCTACAACAGTTGAGGATATATTTTCCCCCCAAACACGAAGCATTTACTAAAGATAAAACATGACTTTTGAAAGCAAGTCATAACATAAGAACATAATATACAATCATTAAGAACATTATAATATCTAGTTTAGGAACAATTGAAAATATCCAATTGATCAATCATTTAATAACAATAGAAAAAATAGATGTAAACCTTTATTCATACATCATCATAGAAAACATCTAGGATTGATTGCATAAAGAATACATTCATATCTATAACAATTAATGAGTTGAAAAGTTGATGAAAAACTATCTAGTTAATGCAACACTTATGCAATCATAAAGGATACACAATGATTCTAATATCACACAGCACATATAGTACCATCTTTTCGATGTCCTCAATTATACATACTATCAGGGGTTCATGGTGAACATGATAGAAACAATACTTACCACAGAACAAGGCCAACAATAACAAACATTCAGAGTAGTCACCATAATAACTCATAAAGGAAAAACCCAAGTGAGGAAACATAAGTCCAACATTAAATCATGAGATATCTCAATTTCAACAATAAATCAAGTGTGACTAGCGTCACAAAAATAGATAACGAAAAGAGAGTTTGGTGACTAATCCAATCATAAGAAAGTTCAAAAATTTCAATGCTAGCCTATAAACATCACAAACAATTTCATAAATCAACCAAAAATAAATCATCAATCATAACATATCCACATAACAAGGTGACTAGTAGTAGCCACACTCAAGGGAGTAATCGCTTCATGACATCCAAGGTATTCCACCCTAGATGCATTAGAGAAGGTAACCAATACACAGTAAACAGTCAAACACCTCTGACAATCACTAGGCCAGTGATATCCCAAAGGAATTTAGGAGAAGCAGAACATAAATGTTTAGATCTATTTTAATGGTTATCAAAACACAAAAAGAGTTATATGTCTATGTTTGGTTTCAAGTTTAATAGTCTAGACATCTAATGGGCACACAACTTCCCAGAGTTCCCAGTGTAGAACTCGGTGCTCTGATACCAAGTGTAATGCCCCACCAGGGAACCCAGAAGAACTTAACCTAAAAAAGTGACTAAGTTTGTAGAATATTTTTTTTTTAGTTAACAATCAATAACATCAAAGTTTACAATGCAGAAGCAAAGCATAGAAACAAATAAATTACATAGGTTACAACTCTCAAGGGTTCCTTGACGTATATTACTAAATAGTTAATTAATTAATAAAAGATAAAGATATGAATCCCAAGATTACATCTGAATTATTAATACAACATCCAAAGCGTGAATACATAAATACAATTGGTACCATAAGGTGACCATAATAATCTACATCCACTGCACATGTCGTAGGGTATGTGAATACAATAACTGAAAAGAAATACAACATGATAACTCTGAAAATCTGATACACTGATACAAGATCTTAGGAAGAAAGAAGAACAAGAAAGAACAACTGCAACATGGATCAACCAGCCTTGGTGCACGAACGTCAGAATCTCAAATGGTAAAAGAATCACTACCACCTGACCTCGTGAACCCAAACGGTCCACTCCCACCGTGTTGCGGAGATAACATTAGAACCCACTCGGATAATAAACAACAACAATCCAAGGAAGAGGTCCTGAAAGCTTCTAACTCAAGGATACCAAAAGTACAACAAGGTATAACATACTCTACCAGAGGCAAACAAAACACGTAGAAAACCTAAGATGCATACAAGAAGTGTCATCACATAAGTCAAATCTAGGGTTATCCTGGTAGTCCCTTCAGACCCTGGTGCCCTAGTGACTCTATGTGGTTATAGTAACCTCTCGTGTAGACAAGGTACTACCTATGTCATCTCCAGTCCATCTAGGTGGCAAGCATCATCTCAACTCCCATCCTAGCCAAACTCAATCAGGGATCTCAGGCATGGGCGAGGCACAAATATCTTATTAGGTTCATTTTAGATTCCCAATGTTTATTAATTACCACTTATTAAACCACTTGTAATGGGATCTCCTGGTAGCCACTTTCGGGCTCTGACACCAATTCACAAGCCACTTCCTGATATACACTTAGAAGACCTACTCTAGGTTTTCACATGAACAATAAGAACTCTAAGTTATCACAACCCTTGAATCTTTACAACTAGATTCAACATGGAAAACCAGAAATATGCAAAACCAGATACATCATAAAATGAGTTCACCAACACCACATAATATGCATGGAAACCAAACAAGATAGATTAAACATCTAAAACCCCACCTCTGGGATTACATCTCCTAAAAGCTAAATTAATGCTACCAATACTAGTAATCATGAAAAGAAACCAAACACTCCAATAATAAACACATCATTATGAAATTCTCAGAAAAATAATATTTAATTATATAGCATTCTTCTTCTTCTTATTTTTCTTATTCTAAAAGAATTCTCATGCACGAATTTTATTTATTTCTAAAAATAGAATTTTCTAAAAATAGAATACCACTACATGCAACTGAACATGCAACTGAATATATCTTCCTTAAATAACATGCACTAAATATATCTTTCCCAAATAACATGCAACTGAATATATCTTTCATAAATAACATGCAACAGAATATATCTTCATTAAATAACATGCAACTAAATATATCTTCATTAAATAACATGCAACTGAAAATATCTTTTCTAAATAACATGCAACTGAATATATCTTTCATAAATAACATGCAACTGAATATATCTTTTATAAATAACATGCAACTGAATATATTTTCATTAAATAACATGCAACTAAATATATCTTCCTTAAATAACATGCAATTGAAAATATCTTTTCTAAATAACATGCAACTGAATATATCTTTCATAAATAACATGCAACTAAATATATCTTTCATAAATAACATGCAACTGATAACCACAACGCTATGCTACTCAAACAATCAAAACCAACAAGCACGACGAAGACACTTTCTACAATTTCGTATAAAGATCCGAAACAAAATAACCATGGCAAAATTAAAACCTACCTCAAATCAAAATTATACAGATTCGATGATGTCCAGAATGAAGAAAACAAAATCCAAGCTTTTTGAAGAATTCTCCCAAATCTATCCCAAATCTATCTCCAAAATTCCTCCTCCAAAAACCTGTGTACCGAATAATGGCCAAAACCCCCAATACTTAAAGAAACTTCCTCTCTCATGCATAAATTCAAACTCAACTCCAAGAGGGCTTTGCATGAAGATGAACTTTAGTTCACAGTTCAGTCTCAGTTGAACTGAAGTCTCCTCTTCACTTTGACTTTTGTTGAAAGCACATAACCAAACTTCACTTGAATCCTTAATTCAATTTTATTCAATTATGAATGTGCAACATAATGCATTTAAATAATTAATAATAGGAACATTTAGTTAACATAAATACCACATGCCAAAATAACCCTCAATTTAATAAATATATTTTAATTAAACAAAGGTTAATTTCATGATTTAAATATTTCAAAAGTGAGGATATTTAATTAATTCACATTAATTAAATATTTCAACCACACTCAAAATAGCATATAATTAATTCCTAATTAATTAATGCATCAGCTATATAATATAAATAATAATTAAACTAAAATAAATACATTTATTTAATTACCATTTAAATACTATGCCACAGCTAAAAATAGAATGATCTAAAAATAGAATTCACATCAAACGCCACAAACCAATGAATCAAAAAGACCTAAGTACCCACATTCATAATCAGGACATAGGTATAAACTCTTGCCAGCTGGACGAGTTTAGAAGGGTGGAAACACAAAATCTTGTCCCCTACTTTAGGACAATAATTGGCTTAGGTTAGGATTTGGAACTGAATATTATCTCCCCTCTTTTACCATTGAGATTAGTGATAGGGCACACTCATCCTGACAATTCAGGGAAGACGATGCCTGGTACCTACGAACTTGCATAAAAAACAAGCATGTACATATATATAGATATAATAGACAATGGTGGGGATCGGCCGATTGTGTGGATCTCGCAAGCAAGTAACTACGACTCCGTCCCTCAACCACATCAAGCACATCAAACAGAAATATAAAACAGACACATCAACCATACACATGCAAGTATGGGGTAAATAAAATCATAAGTTTTAATGATTCCCTAACATATATTCTATCATCCTAAAGTAATCATATCATTTATAAAATCAGACCAGGGGCGAGGTACTACACCAAAGGTAATCTATTTTATCTTGACAATGCTAAAAATTCTTGTTTGTTGGCTAGAAATGAAGATGTGTGGTTATGGCACAAAAAGGTTATGTCATGTGAATTTTGACAACGTGGTTAAAATCAGTAAAAAGGGAAAATTTAGAGGCTTACTGAGCTTATCTAAACCTAACCATGTCATGTGTAATCAATGTCAAAATGGAAAGATGTCAAAATCTAGTTTCAAGAGAAAAAATTTATCATCTAAAGCTATTGTAGAGTTGTTTCATACCGGCTTGTGTGGTCCTATGAGAATTCTGAGTTATTATGGTGACAAAAACTTTATTTTATTTTTTGATGATTACTCTAGGATGATGATAGTTATGTTTTTAAAAGAAAAATATGAAGCTTTCAAGATGTTTAAATGGTATAAAGCTAAAGTTGAAAAGGAAAGTGGAAAAGAGTTAAAATGATTGAGATCAGATAGAGGTGGTGAGTTTATTTATGATGAATTCACTAACTTTTTTAATGAGCATGGAATTAAAAGATAGGTTTTTGCACTGAGGAGACCACAATAGAATGGAATTGCTGAAAGGAGGAATAGATCTATTGTTGATTATGCTAGAACACTGATGATTGAAGAAGATGAACTGCATAAATATATTGGAGAGAAGATGTTAGTACTTATGTATACACATTGAACTGAGTACAACTGAAGAAATATTCAAACAAGACACCCTATGAGTTATGGTATGTGTACACACCGAATGTAAGTTATTTGAGAGTATTTGGAAGTAGATGTTACATTCTAAAAGATGATAGAAATGGTAAGTTTAATTCAAAAGGTGATGAAGGAATATTCTTAGGATATTATACTAAAAGTAAAGCTTACAAATATTTGAACAAGGTTAATAACAAAATGATTGAAAGTACAAATGTGAGAGTTGATGAATTTGCTAAGAAAAATGATGAAGAAATCAGAAAGGAACTAGAAGAATATGGTAGGTTTACATACATTGAGAATCTTGACACTCTACCTGAGCCACAGTTTGAAACTATCGAGCAACAGGGTACAGATACTAAGCATCAACATATATAAACTGAGAATGAAGAAGATATTACCGAGGAAGATCTTGATCCTATACCGACTGATGAATAAAGAAGAGAACAAGTGTTAGCAAAATTTGTGAGAAGACACCATCAACAAAATCAGATTATTGGAGACAAGAAAGCTAGCATGATGACATGAAGTAAATTGAGACATAACACATGTGTAGTTTGTGAATTTGAACCTAAAAATGTTAGAGATGCACTTGAGAATGACGAATAGATAAAGGTAATGAAGGAAGAAATTGAGAAAATACTGAAAAATAAAACATGGACATTGGTACCGATATTGAATGATAGAATTTATATTGGAACCAAATGGATATTTAGAAACAAGTTAAATGAGAATGGTGAAGTCACTAGGAACAAAGCAATACTTGTATGCAAAGGATATGCACAAGAAGAAGGTATTGACTATGGTGAGACTTTTGCACCAGTAGCTAGACTTGAAGGAGTTAGAAGACTACTTGCCTATGCTGCCTAAAAAAGATTTAAAGTATATAATTTGGATGTTAAATCTGCATTTTTGAATGAAATTCTTGAGGAAGAAGTATATATTGAACAACCTGAAGGTTTTATTGATCCAGATTAGAAGAACATGGTATGTAAGTTTCACAAAGCACTGTATGGACTGAAACAAGCATCGAGAGCATGGTATGAAAGACTGCATTCATATCTTATTAGTATTGGATTTTTTAGAGCAAGTGATAACAACAATTTATACTTGAAAGGTGAAACTAATGATAAGATTCTTATTGCTGAAATTTTTATTGATGATATCATATTTGGAGGTCATGATAATCTTTATAAATCATTTGTTGATGAAATGATAAAGAAATTTGAAATGTAAATGTTTGGAAAGATTAAATTCTTTCTTGGTTTGAAAATACTACAACAAAGTGAAGGTAAATTCATTACAGAATTAAAGTACATTAAAGAAGTATTGAAGACCTTTGGTATAGAAGATTCAAAACCGGTAGGAACACCTATAGTCACTGGATGCAAATTAACAAAGAATGATCAATCAACCGAGGTAAATAAGAAATTATATAGATAAATGATTGGTAAGTTGATGTATGTTGTGCAAAGTAGACATGAAATTGCACATGTAGTTGGAACTGTAGCAATATTTTCTACTAATCCTAAGGAATCACATATGACTACTATTAAAATAATTTTGATATATTTGAAGAACACCGAGCACTATGGTTTATGGTATAAGAAAGAGGGCAATTTTGAACTACAAGTTTACACAGATGCAAATTGGGCTGGAAATATTGATGACCAAAAGATCACTACCAGTGGAGCATTCTTTTTGGGAGAAATACTAGTTACTTGGATAAGCAAGAAACACGCATGTATTTCTCAGTCCACTACCAAAGAAGAATATGTTGTTGCTGTTGCTAATTGTTCAAAGTTTGCATGGATAAAATAACTTTTGAAAGGCATGAATAAGGAGATCACTGACCCAGTGATAATATATTGTGACAACACAAGCGTTATAAATATTTCCAAGAATCTAGCGATGCATGAAAAGACAAAGCATATATCTATAAAGTATCACTACTTGAGGGAACAAGTAGAAGAAAATCAAGTGAAACTAGAATTTGTGAAATCAAAAGAATAGATTACAGATATATTTACTAAACCCTTACCTAAGGATACATTTGAGTACTTGAGGACTAGACTAGGGGTCTATCCCTTGTCTTTTGGTCACTAAGGTGATTAGGAGGTTGCATCAACCTACACTTTATCAGAATATCAAATACTGTTGATGCATATTGCTCACACTTTAGGATTCCTAAGGTTGTGAAAGTTAAGAGCAAAGAACACTATATATTAGTACATGAAGGTACTTGATCTGAATTGAACAACATAGACAATATTTTGGATACTACAAAGCTATTTATTATTTTGGCATTGTTGTCAAAGGGAGAGAAAGAATCAATGAAATATCTATCCAATGAGAGAGAAGAATTCGAAAGGGAGAGAAAAGAATCAAAGGAAGAAGATCAAATCCATAGGGAGAGTCTACATGAAATGTTGTGTAGTGATTAAACATATTAAATATTCAAGCTAGGGAGAGCTTACTG
This sequence comes from Chamaecyparis obtusa, assembly GCA_027943335.1. NCBI lineage: Eukaryota > Viridiplantae > Streptophyta > Pinopsida > Cupressales > Cupressaceae > Chamaecyparis > Chamaecyparis obtusa. The sequence continues at coordinate 301,867 of BSBK01006406.1, forward strand.
AGGTACAACATTTTTCTATAGAGTTATGTTATAGATGTTTGGTATTCTATGGTATATTTCATATTGTGTTACCATCAATGAAAAAAAGGGAGAGATTGTTAACCTACAATTGATTGAATATGTTGATGTAAGGAATGGACAAGTGAAAGAAAGTGATTAATGGTCAGAGAGCTACTAAAGTGATATGTAAGGAAATTAAATCAATCAATATGTTGTCATTGATGTCAACTAGTTTTGACTTTACTTATCATGATGGGTACAAACATCTGAAGAAGAAAATGGTAAAGAAATGAGATATCTACATGAAGATGAGATGGATATGATAGATATGGATATGGTATACTTTTGGTAACTTATTGATGGTTCTATGGCATCATGTTGTTGACTTGATCGTATTACATGAATTTTTTATGTTTTGAAGATCAGAACTGAACAAGTTTATGTGGTCGGTAATTGAAGATTTTTGTATACACTGAGCTAGTGTAGTGTATACCAAGTAACATTGATAACTGACTTAGTTATCACCAACACATTCTGTATTGACCGAGTGAAAGAAATAAATAAAGTTTAGAATAGCCGACTACATTGATGAGCTGGAAAATACTTATGATTTTGAGGTAGAAGATAGAGTTTGTTATGAAGATCCAACAACTGACAAAATTCATGAATGATCAAATGGAGAAGGATGAAACATGTTATTAATACAACTACCAAGGAAGCTTGAAGCAAAAAAATGAATGATGGAGACTAAGAGGCAAAATCTAATAGATGATAAGAAAATGGTTTATGAAGTGTATTTTAAAGAGAGATGAGATTCATTTTTGAATCTAGGTGAATTGAAGACCGCAGGAGAATTCAGGTGAAAGGAACTATTTTCATGCACTACTGATCAAAATGGTTACTGATCAAAATGGTTACAGATAGAACTAAGATGAACTACATGAATTACCGAGTGCTAGAGAAGCCTACATCGAGTTGAATAAGTTGGAGGATGTGAAGGATTGAATTGATTATTGATTAGAGGAGGTATTTTGAGCTTAGCATAGATCTAAAAATCTACAAATCTTAGATGTATATGAATCATATCATTACTATATCAGTTTAACCATTGTTATAGCAAAATCTCTTCTATCAGTTTAACCATTGGTACAACAAAATCTCTTAACCAAGTGGACTTAACAGTCTTTTTATATTTCAATATGACATTCAATGAATGTTGATTGTTTTCTTGTTGACCCCATAGTGAATGTTGGTCAAGGGACAACTATTAGTGATAAATCCTCTAACCAGGTCACACCTTACAATGTGTTTTGTAACCTTTAATAGGGTTGGCTCCTAATCGAGCTAACTTCAGAAGAGTGAATTATTTTGGGTTATTGGTCCTAAGTGGTTTTTCCCCTAAGAGGGTTTCCACGTTAAAAATATATGTGTTATATGTATTTGATGTTATTGGATTATTATCTTACTTTACATATTTCATATTTGAACTAATCGGTAGAACACAATATTGAATTTATCATAAATCGGTAAATGAAGAGAAATATATTGTTTCTATTTACCGAGTTGATTATTTGGTTGAAAAAGTTTGAATATATAAATCTGAGAGTTTGGGACTATAGGATAACAAGACTTAATTGATTCACCCCCCCTCTTGGTTATATAACACCCTAAACTATTTAGTTTTTGTTCCCTTCCATCTTTCATACTTGGACACATCTGAGACTTTCCATTTCACATTCCCAAGTCCAATTCTTCTTGAAACATGTTTGCATGGAAAAAGAAAAATCAAACCTTACTGTCAATTTCATTACACAGTCAGGGATAGTTTCCATCCTTTCCTACAGGGAACTGCACACAATATGAGAACATAATATACACTTTCCCCCATTCTTTGACCAATTTTTGGGTTTACATCCATGTAAATATGAAATATATTGCATTTTGTTAAATCTCAGTTTACCCTTGTAAGGGTTTTGGACAACTTACACTAAAAATGGCATAACATTGTCAATTCTTCATGCATATAGGTGGTTCAAAATCTAAAATAAAGTATATTTACCCCTCCATCGATTCCAATAGGTTTTAGATTCATTTACCAAGTATAAGATACATAATAATGCATGATACTATATTGTTGTAGAATAAAAATAAAAAATGACACAGGAAATCAAAAATTTATTAATGTAAAACTTATTAGGTTGACTCACCCTCATATATTCATGCATTAAAAAAATTTATAAATACATTACCTTCATGGGAACCAATATCAACTCCCTTAACTACCCTTCCAACCAATCCTTGGTCAGTTAGCATGTTAACAAATGTTGTTATCTTGACAATTTTAAGTTGTTAAACGAACAACCTTTTAACTCTTTTGCATCAAAGACCCAAATAATAATATAATTACATAAAAATGGTCATTTAAATACCTTATAATCATAATTTATTAGTCAAATCCTTATTCTACCCTTTCTAGCCCATTAGGCCTAGTTTGCCTATTATGGCAACATTTTGAAAACTTGATTACAATAACTCAATATGACTTCAAATGGCTTTGTTAGCCATTATTATGCTATGAAATGGCCATATAGGCCTCATAAACCCAATTTATTCATAGGTTCTTCATCTAGGCCTCATGGTGACCCCTTGTGTCATAGGTTCTCCTACACCACACTGGTAGAATATAAGAACTAAAAATGAATCCACCACTAAAGTCACTATTGCCAATAATAAACAACACATAAATAAATACATCATATTATAAATAGTTAACTATTGGTTTCATCAACTTGCACATACATCAATACATAGAAATTCCCTTGTCATATTCATAATCATTTTGTTAGATAACTTAGAGGGGGGGTGAATTAGTTAATTCTAGTTATCCTACAGTCCCAAATAGTCTCAAATGTATAAAAAAAATCTTTCAATTAATATAACTTGGTTAATACTGTACTTGATATACACTACACTTTCTCGGTGTACACTATTTCAACTTGGTGTATACTAAGTTCTTCATTTACCGACCACATAAAATTTTATGTTCTTGATCTTCAATTATTAGCATGTAATATAATCAAATCACTAACATACTATCATAGAATCATCAATAAGTTAGCCAATGAATACCATACTCATATCTTACTCATACATCCAATCTTCATGTTAATATTTTATTCCTTCACCATTATACCTTCTTCAGATATTTACAACTATCATGATAAGTACAGTCAAAACTAGTTGACACCAATGATAATATAATAATTGATTTAGTGTCTCACATATACCTTTGGAGCTCAGTGATCATCTTCACATTTCTCTCCTTTTCAAGTATTCAATCAGTTGTAGTCTATCACACTTCACATATTACTCGCATATAAGCATATCATAACAAATAGAATCACGCTCTCTTATACCATCCCATAATAACAACCAGGTTAGCCTAATGTAATTTGAAATAGGTCACACTAAATCATTCCCATAGTGGTAAGGAATGAAACATGGATCTCCTCACTTAATACAACACACTTCTCTTACAAAAATACACTACACCATCACCGAGATCTTTAGAACCAATGGATAGGATCTATACATTACCATACAAATACTTAGACTGAAGCATAACAACTACTTTCTAGATAGGATTGGACCCAAAAAATGAACCACCATGTGTTGCAAGATAAATGGGACCAAGACAGATACATATAAAGATAAATATTTATAGAATATCATCTGAAGCACACGCAATTGGATCATTAAAAAATCCAATCCAAATCCATGCATAGGATATGTTGACATCGATGAAAACCATTAATGACAACAATAATGATAGCATTGACATCATATTCTAAAAATCTCCCCCTTTTTCATTGATGGAAACATTCATCAATAAAAAAATAATAACTCACTATCAAAAGATATCAGCATCAAAGTTATTTTTTCTTCTCCTCCTTTAACAAAAATGACAAAGGGCCAAAAATACCCCTAAAAAACTTAGTCTCCTCCCTTTGAGAAGAAGCCACCAAGAATTGATCTAGAAAAGAATAAGCATGAAATATACTAGACGAATACACACTATGATGCATTTACTAAACACTAGAAAGAGGTAGAACCCCCAGTCTCTGCCTGAGATACTCAAAAGTATCCATGCACAATGGTTTTCTAAAGATATCTACAATTTTCTCCTTTGTAGGTGCATACTCAAGTTTAACCTCATTTTCCATTACTTTATCTCTTAAGAAATAATATTTGATAGATTTATGTTTTATCCTAGAATGTTTCACTTGGTTCTTTCAAATGTTTATAGCACTGGTATGATCACATATAATTGAGATTGGTTCATCAAATGTTATACCTACATTTTGGAAAGTCTATTTCATCCATAACACTTGATTACACCATGAGGATAATGTAATGTATTCTAATTCAGCAGTTGATAATGTTAAAAAAAATCCTACTTCTTTCTCAACTAAGAAACCAAATGAGAGCCAAGGAAATAAGCTCCATGATTAGTACTTTGCCAATTATCCATACATACATCCCAATCAGCATCAGTATAATCTATTAGAGTTAAATATGAACCTCTTTGATACTACAATGCAAAAATTTATGTTCCCTTCAAATATATAAAGATCCTTTTTACTGCCATAACATGTGTCTCTTTTGGTTCTTTCTGAAATTTAGCTTCTAAGCTTATGACATACTAATATCTTGTCTAATAGAATTCAAATACAATATTTCTCCAATCATTGGTATGTACTTACTTGCATCATCTTTTGGTGAATCATCTGATTTAGTCAACTTGCATCTGATAACAATAGGAGTACATAGAACTTTATAATTTTCCAAACTAAACTTATTTAGTAACTTTCTAATAAACTTGGACTGAGAAATAAAAATTATTTTATTGCTATGATTTACTCGCAATCTAAGAAATTAATTAAACTCACCAATCATAGACATCTCAAATCCCTTTTGCATCTCCTCTGCACAATTCATCTTTTCCTCCAAAATTATGTCATAAACATAAACAACAATAATTAAGATCTAATCTAAATAAAATTTATGTCAACATATGCTTTCTAACCAATATATCATAGTAGGCTTTGGGTATCTACTTCAACCCATACAATTTATTATTTAATCTAAAAACTATTTGTATATGGAGCCTAATCAGACTCAGAGGTTAATATTTTCCCAAATTTATTGGCACAGTTTCCACCCAAATTATTCAATGGGGCTTGGGTTTTTTCATTTGAGAACTTGGTAGCATTTGTATCAGTATTGAGTTGCAAGAGATCATTGATTTTAATTAGTTGAACTTATTAGATAATAATATTGGACTCTTGGTTTGGTGGATGTAGCTCAAGATTGGGTGAACCGCATTAATTATTTATGTCTTCGAGTTGTTTCATTTATGTGTATATTTTATTCCTTTATTTTATTGATTGAATTTTTATTTTACTATTAAATATTTGTCTTCCAATCCTACCACACACAACATCTAGATCCAATCAAATATATAAAGATCCTTTTTACTACCATAACATGTGTCTCTTTTGGTTCTTTCTGAAATTTAGCTTCTAAGCTTATGACATACTAATATCTTGTCTAATAGAAGTCAAATATAGTATTCCTCCAATCTTTGGTATGTACTTACTTGCATCATCTTTTGGTGAATTGTCTTATTTAGTCAACTTGCATCTGATAACAATACGAGGACATAGAACTTTATAATTTTCCAAACTAAACTTATTTAGTAACTTTCTAATAAACTTGGACTGAGAAATGAAAATTATTTTATTGCTATGATTTACTCACAATCTAAGAAATTAATTCAACTCACCAATCATAGACATCTCAAATCCCTTTTGCATCTCCTTTGTAGAATTCATCTTTTCCTCCAAAATTATGTCATAAACATAAACAACAATAATTAAGATCTAATCTAAATAAATTTTGTAATAAAATTTATGTCAACATATGCTTTAGAACCAATCTATCATAGTAGGCTTTGGGTATCTACTTCAAACCATACAATTTATTATTTAATCTAAAAACTATTTGTATATGGAGCCTAATTAGACTCAGAGGTTAATATTTTCCCAAATTTATTGGTGCAGTTTCCACCCAAATTATTCAACGGGTCTTGGGTTTTTTCATTTGAGAACTTGGTAGCATTTGTATCAGTATTGAGTTGCAAGAGATCATTGATTTTAATTAGTTGAACTTATTAGATAATAATATTGGACTCTTTGTTTGGTGGATGTAGCTCAAGATTGGGTGAACCACATTAAATTATTTGTGTCTTCGAGTTGTTTCATTTATGTGTATATTTTATTCCTTTATTTTATTGATTATATTTTTATTTAACTGTTAAATATTTGTCTTCCAATCCTAACACACACAACATCTAGATCCTTTATGGGATTGAATCCATTTGATTGTTTAATGTATGCTTCTTCCTTTAGTTATCCATTCAATAATGGTGACCTAACATCCATCTAATAAAACTTAAAATATTTAAATGTTGCAAATGCTAAGAATATCTAGATCACCTCTATTCAGGAAAAAATATCATAAGTTTCATCAAAGTCAATACCTTCAATCTAAGTGTAACCCTTGCAGACCAATATCTCTTTTCTCCTCATTACATTTCTGTAATCACCCAAAATCGAGCTAATAGAAATTAAGGCCCTATTTTCCCTAATTCAGAGTAATCTCCTAATTATGTTAATTCAATTCTCAATTATTAACATAATTTGATAAATTTGATAAAATCAATAAAATTCATAAATCAAGCATTTAATCATAAAAAATTAATCAAAAATCACATTGATCAAAAATCGCATTGATTACCTCTAAGCCTAATTAATTAAATCATTCCCATTAATTGCATGGCTAGAGTGATTAATTAAAACAAATTAATAAAAGGCTTAAAATTTACATGTCACCACTCAAGGGAAAACAAGGAAAAATTCAAGAAATGAGAGGAGAGTCACATGGATCACTCACATGGATCAAGCCAAGATGCATCTTAACCACTCTTACCAAAATGCATCTCAACCGTCCAAATTGATGAAGTTCTATAAAAGAAGGATTTTCAAACTCAAAATATAATAGTTAATTGCATTTACATCTACATGATGCTAAATTTAATTCATAGAAATTTAGATAAAACTCCAATTTCATAGATTAATTGTTAAGGAATTAATGGTTTTCCTTGATATTTCATGTTTCTTAAATTCAATAGATTAGAATCTCTCATTCTAGCATTGTATTGTCACTGTTTAGAGTCTAAGGCTGAGAGCAATTTATATTTTAACCACACTCATGTTAATTAGAGAGAAATAAGACGGTTCTCTTAGTATGTTTAATTCTTTGTTTGTTTGATTTTCTAACAATCTAATGTCTTATTGAAGTGTTGTTTTCCAGGCTAGCAGGTATAATAAAATACACACACATTCATGGCACCCACCATGGGGCCAAGCCCAAGATTTTCATGTTTCTAACTAATTTTTTGCCACTATTTGGCCATAAAAAGATTGTATTTCAAGCTTTGGATCACATCTATGAAATTGTATCACACCCGGTCGAAACAAGATCACACCCAGGATTTCCTAAATTGCATCTAGTGAGTATCACATTCGGTAAGCTTTGTATCACTTTTGGGGTCCTTAATTGCATCTGGGAAATTGGATCACATTTGGGGGAAAATTAAATTGCATCTAGTTAATTTACTTGCAAATGATTTTCCTAATGACTAATGGGTGAATGTTGTGATTTTGTTTGATCATTACACCTTAACAATGGTTTGCAAGTTGAATTGTCCAAGAAGATAGAAAGAAAAATACTAATGAATTATTTTGTATGTTGCCTCAAAGGAAAATCAACCAAAATTTCATGCTTATATTCATTTGATTTCTAGGAACTTAATCATGATTTGAAATCAATTTTTAATCTAATCAAAGGATTATGCTCTTTTCCCTTTGGGAAAATCAGAAACTCAAAAATTAGATTGAGCTTTGGGGTAAAGTTGGAATTAATTTACTTAAATCTTGCATGATATGTTTGATAGAAAAAATGACACGGGTAGGAAATTATGCTCTTCTCCTTAATGGAGAATTAGAAATCTAGACCCCTAAGCTATCAATACTCTTTACTTTACTATAGTCCTATTTAGAGGGCCTAACGGTTGAGGTGAAAAGCTCCCAGAAATGACCCGACTGAGGACAAGTAGAAGCCAACCCTTCCACATTACTATAAAGACGTTTCCTTGAGATGAAAATCTTGAAAGACTTAGTCACTTTTTTCCTTGAAATCTCGATTAGTCACTTTTTTCCTTGAAATCTCGATTTGATCTTTTCCATGGATATGCTTAGACTTTGTGTAGAGAGGAGCTGCTTTAATCTTGCTTGCGAGACTACACAAGTTTGAGTACTCATAGGGCTATAGGCCTAAATCTCACCTACAAGAATATGGGGGATGATTATGAACAAATGCCTTTACTAAGAACCCTAAGTTAGAGACCACCCAGATTATGCCTGAAAGGTTGGTAATGCTTGTGTAAGGCAAATAGTAATTTCCACAAGAAGTTCATAACATTGAGCCCTCATTGATGTTACTAATTGGCTAATATGGCCTCCAACATACATTGCATGTTGTTGGACTACCATATTCTAAGGAGTCTTTGAGTGTGTTCCTAAGTCAATGAATAAGCATTTCCAATCTATGCCAAGTTTAGGGAAAAGTAGGTGTGTTTTTGGGTCTTAAAACAAAGATTATTGATGTGTTTGAATTACAATCCAAGATAAAATCCCTAAATAAACAAACCAAAGACATTTTTAGACAATCACACTCCTGAGAATCAGATAGAAAAATCCCAAAACTATACAAACTTGACAAAATTTTCCTCAGACTGACCATCAGAAGGTCGCATTTGGTTTCTTTTGTCACATCGTAGATTCTTGGTCACATTTGGTAATTACAGAGTCGCATATGGTATACCTTGGGTTGCATTTGGATTAGGGGTCACATCTAGGATCTCCTAGATCGCAATAGGGAATATTTACTAAAATTTGCATCTGGGACAGTGAGCACTTCTACATGTGCTAGAACCTTGATTTTTGGATTTTTGAGTACCCATTTGAGTCTTCTAATAGATTTTGTCATAAATAATAGTGAACCTACAAGTTTGAGAAAGTTGATTTTTGAATGTACCTCACTTACTCATTTGGTCTTTATCCTACATTTTTCAAGTTGCGTATTTCTAATCATATCAAACCCAATTAGTTCCCAACTAACTAACATGGCATTCCAACCCTTAGATGCTGGAGCTCTTGAAACATCACAATAATTTTGTACTTGGTTCCCACCTCACTAACAGGGCATTCTAACCCTTTGACACTGGATCTTATAATATTTTCAAACCTACAATTGTAACCATGGATGAATATGCTAGGATTCTTTTTAGACCCACTTACATATAAGGACATTCAAACAATTACCTAATCAATCTTTCATGGTTAATACAAGACACAAGTCTTATCAATTTGAATGAAATCCATTTTCAAATGAAGTTTCATTATTGACCTTTGAACAAGGAGAAACATCAAGAATCAATCCTTTATTTGGAGCTACTCCTACCACTACACGTACAATGACTCCTAATACTACCAACATGTCAAATTGAAATGATTTCCATTGGAAAGAACAAAACAAAAAACAAAATGAACAAGATGAACCAGTAAGCCAAGGGGAAGAAAAAATCAAAGAGAACACTATGATTTTGATATTGATGAAGATCCTACCGAACAAGAGTATCAAAGAGCTTTGAAAAGAAAAAGAGTCCAAAAGATACTTGAAAGAACATTGGATGAGAAAAAAGAGAAATACTTTTTGAATATAGCATCACACGGAGTAAAGTTAGCTAAACATTATGATGTCAATCAAATCAAGAAAAAAGAAGATCTTACTCCTATATCAATTCTAACATGATAATTACTTTCTATGCAAGTAGAGATACAAGACTTGAAGAAATAAAAGGACAACCTGCAAAGAAATATTCATTAGAAAATGTTTCTCCTTTCCCCTTTGATAAAGATCTAAAGATGATACCATTTCCACAACATGTTACAATTCCAAAATATAATAAATAGACCAGCAACTTGGATCCTCAAGATCACATGATGAATTTTTTCACATTGAGTATGGAACTCATGCATGAACAAACCTATTTGATGAGGTTGTTTCCACGAAGTTTGGGTGGAAGCAATGGACTGGTTTTCTAAGCTACCCACAGGTATCAAGACACTTGAAGAACTAGTGGAGAAGTTCATCCAACAATAATCATACAACATAAAACACATGGTGACCATGTTAGATATATGTGGGTATGTGCAGGATCATGGTATGCCAAACTAGGCCCTTAAGTGGCAATGAAAATTCAAAAAATCAGGTTTAGGCAAGTTGACATAAAAAAATGAACAAGTTATAAATATTATATAAAAAATATGTAACAAGAGAATTTTTAAAAAATTAAATTTAGTTTATAATATACTAGGCCTTTTTTGAAAAACAATTATTCTATATGTTGAAAATTTCAAATTTCAATGTAGTAGTACAAAAATTTCAAGAAAAAATAAGAAGTAGGTGTATGTCTGACCACCTTAAACACAATCAAATGATAATTTTTTTTTACAAGATTATAGATATAAGTACTAGACTCATGTCTAGATGTGACACATATTTTTTTGTAATTTATTTCCAAGTAAATAATTAATTATGATTTTTCTTCTACAACTTTTCTAGAATACAAAAACTCTCGTGTTTGACCATGTTAGCTTAGTCTAAACTTTATCAAATTGAATTTTTTATTATTTTTCTTGTAGTAGGAAAATCATAGAATATGACACATATTTTGGATTTCAAAAATGTTATATAGTTTGAAAGCTATAGCTATTTTTCAATAAGTCTATCAATCAGGACTAGAAAGATAACAAGTAGGTGTATGTCTGACTACATTAAACAAAATCAAATGATAATATATTTTTATAGGATTCTAGATAAAAGTAGTAGACTCATGTCCAGATGTGATGTATATTTTTTTGTATTTTTTTTCCAAGTAAATAATTAATTATGATTTTTCTGCTGCAAATTTTCCTGAATATAAAAACTCTTGTGTTTGACCATCTTAACTTAGTCTAAACTTCATCAAATTGAAAGATTTGTTTATTATTATTGTATTAGGTGAAGCATAGAATGTGATGTATATTTCAGATTTCAAAAATGTTATATTGTTTGAAAGTTATAGTTGTTTTTCAAAGAGTCTATCAATCAGGACTTCTTTTTCACATCGCCACTTTTTGGCATACCATGATCCTGCACATACCCATGTAATAGGAAGAAAAAAAGTGGAGAACCATTCCTAACATTCCTATAATGATGGAGGAAGATGTTCACAAGATACTCATGAAAAATACTTGAAAGTGAGAAGATGGACATCTTTATCAATAATTTGGTAGCTAAAATGAATTTTCCCAAACAATTCCAAGGTCCACCAAGCTTTGACAAGATGATCTAGATAGTTCCATTAAGATTGAATAAGTCTTGGTTAAGAAAGGAAAAATCACTATCTACAAAGAGAACAAAGGTAAGTACTATTCTAATAAAGATAATTAAAAATATGGGAATAAAAACAATAATGCGGTTAGTGATGGAGTTGTAGATGCTTCTAATGCGAGACCAAAACCAAAACTGTTTAATGTTTCTACAAGTCTATGAGCTAACAAGAACTCAAATATGATGGTGACACCAACGACTAATAATTTTTTTAATAAACCTACTACTCGGAATGAGTCTTGGTTAGCAAGACCTAAGATAACATTTACACCTTTGGGAGACACATTGGAAGTGGTCTTGAAGTTACTTTGGACAATAAGATTATCACAATCCCTGATTCAAAACCATGGGAACCAGAAGTGAAACCAAAGTGGTGGAATGATAAACATTATTGTGATTTTCATCACAATAAGGGATATAAAACCAATAACTACATGAAATTGAGACATGTCAATCAGGACCTCCTTGAAGAAGGAGAGGTTAAAGTGAATGTTCATCACATTAATAATGATAAAAAAGAATGTCAAACTCCACTACATAATTGTGAAAAAGGTGAATCTTCTAAAATAAATGAAGTCACTTACACCTACACTGATAATGACAATGTGATTGATATAGTGAAACCTTGCAAACAATCCATCAATTTTATTACTCTTAAAGGAGTACATAACAAGAAAAAATCCTATAATGCTATGATGAAGAGTCAAGATAAGCTCACTCTTAAAGGAGCTTTGACATCAAACCCACCTATTACAACAATAGTTTGTAAATAACTGGTATTACCTTAAAAGTTCAATCTAGTAGACTAGGTGCAATGTATTCCAACTCAAAATTCCATTTTGGAGCTATTTAAAATTTCCCTGGTCCATCGAGAGATCCTTGAACAAGCCCTGCTTACTACTAATGTACCTAAGGATTTGGATGTAGATAGATTCCAAGCTATGGTTGGTCATATAAATTCCCCACATCACTTGTATTTCTCTAAGGAAAATGATAAGTCCTGGAACCATCCACATACTCAACCTCTACATCTAGAAGTCCTAATTTGTAAACATTGTGTCAAACATTTCTTGATAGATGTAGGTTCTGGTTTGAGCATATGTACATACAATCTGGTGAAACAATTGGGATTTTCTGAGCATGAAAATCATCCAAGAAGAAAGATAACCATCAAATCTTATGATGAAGAAGAAAGATCATCTAAGGGATTGGTTGTCTTATCTATGAGAGTGCGACCCATAGAGAAAGATATAATATGTCAAGTTCTAGACCTACCACTCACCTACAATATTCTTCTTGGAAGGCTATGGATTCATACAATGCAAATAGTGCCTTCTACTTATCATCAATCCATAAAATTTCCTCACAATGGAGTAGAGGTAATCATTTTAGCTGATAAAACATATCCTTGCAATAGTCTCAAGAAAGTGGATAACTTATGATTCCACATAACAATGAAGGCACCAAGTAAGAAGAAACCTCTAAAGAGATGGTCCTTTGGAATTTCACAAAGAAAGTCAATATTCAAGAAACATGAATGGGAGAATACAAAATAGATTCCTTGATGTCCATAATGGACTTAGACATATCTCCTAGATCTCAAGGGAGACCTTCATCCACATTCACACCTTCTAGGGGTAATACTTTGAAAATACATGAAGGAACAGGGATGGTGAAAGAACATGTGTCACTTGAAGAAGAAAATAAAGAAACTTAGGCTATTTTACAATGGCTATACAAAGAAGATGAACATGATGAGAATGTAAAACATGTGTTAATAGAACCTAATAAATATGGAAAAGGTTATGACATCATGAAACAAGTGGGATATAAAGGAAAAGGACTATTGGGTCAAAACAAGAAAGGACTCATAGAACCAATATACATGGACTTTAGAAGTCCCGGAGATTAAAATGGAGTAGGTTTCAAAGAAATGACATCTCATCCCATAGTTGAAGATGGTCCAGTATTTGATGGATTAGATGATTAAGATGATGAAGAAGAAATAGAAGAACAACCTATTTCTTATGAAAGGCTACTACTTTTGCGAGGTGATCCATTGTCAGAACTTAGCACCAATCTTGGACTTGAACGAGAGTTAGAAGAAGAGCTAGTAGAAGAACCTAAAGAAGAAGAACAACAAAGACATCCTAAATGGGGCTAGTTCGTTACTATCACTCATATTCTTGATGTGCCTCATTTTGATGAAGAACAAGATATAAAACCTTCACAAACACCTTTGCAAGAAAGAGAGAATCAAGAAGAAGAGAAAAATTTGATGAAGAAGAAAAAGTACTAATGTCTATTGCCCACTTCTTGGGAGTCTTAGATGATAGTCAATTTTCTTCACATGAGTACAAATGAGACATACTATTTGACATCACAATGGACATAGAGATAGATGTGATACACAAATACACTCCTAGAGTTGAAATTGAAGGATAAAGATATAATGCTAGGTCACTTGGGTTAGATTCACATAACAATAATGTGAACTTCAATAATAAAAATCATGACTTTGATAATATTAACAATTATTTAGAAGAAAACTTGCAGAAATCATCTCACAAGTTAATAACATTCATAATAATAACATGGTGTTACCTCTTGAACCCCATGAATCTTTTCCCTTGATGTATCCTGAGCTTATAGACTGGAATGAACCTATATCCACAAGCCTATTATCCTTTAACAATGACTATACGCTAGCATGTTATCTAAACACTTGTGAACCCTTTATCTCTTCCACCAGTGCAAGGAGCATAAATATGGCTGAGGGGGATATCAATTTTCTTAGTCTAAAAAATGAAAACTAAAAAGAAAAAGAAATTTGATGGTGAAAACCACGTTGTGGAAGTATCAGATTAAACAATAGTAAAATAAAAATATGAGAGGTGCCAAAGGATGAGAATATTGATATTCTTCCAAATAATTTTCAAGAGAGATCTTCAGTATTAATTGAGCCAACACAACCTATCAGTCTTGGAACAATAGAAGCTCCATAAATGATTCACATTTCTCAATCTCCGTCAGAAGAAGAAAAGCTATAGTTTACCAATTTCTTCAAAGAAAAGAAGATCAACTTTTCTTGGTCCTATTTAGACATGCTAGGGCTAGATACAGACCTAATAATGCATCATCTATCCATTACTTCTGAAGTGAAGCCTATCAAACAAAAAAATAAGAAAAATGAATCCACATGTGGCATTGTTAGTCAAAGAAGAGCTATAGAAATTATTGAAAGATGGATTCATAAGAGATATCGACTATGTGGAATGGATATAAAATATAGTTCCTATCTCCAAAGAGGATAAATCTATAAGGGTTTGTACATATTTCAGAGACCTAAACAAAGCTTTTCCAAAAGATGATTTTCTACTTCAAAACATAGATATGATTATGGATCTCACGACATGATATGAGATGTATTCATTGATGTTCATGGGTTCTTAGGATACAACCAAATCAAGATCACCCTTGAAGACCAAGAGAAAACCACATTTACATGCACATGGGGAACATATTAATGGAATGTATTTCCATTTGGTCTCAAGAATGCAGGCGCAACATACCAAAGAGCAATGAATACAATATTTCATGATATGATACATAGAAATATGGTGGATTATTTTGATGACATACTAGCAAAGTCAAAAGTGAGAAAAAACAAATATAGAGGACCTGAGAAGAATCTTTTATAGAATGGAGCAATTTCAACTAAGGCTAAACCCTAAGAAGTATGCATTTGGTGTATCATCAAGAAAATTGTTAGGATTCATAGTTTCAACAAAAGTAATTAAAGTTGATTCATAAAAGCTAAAAGCAATTCTTGAATGGCAACCACCTAGGAATATCAGTTAGATGATGACACTTCAAGGCAAGTTGCAATCTATAAGGAGATTTATATCATAGTTAGTTTGAATTGTTAGTTAGATCACCATTTTAGACTTTTTACATGATAGAAGATGTGAATTATATAGGGATCACAAACTATTTATTATTAAAAATAAGAAATAAAATGGTCAAGTTCTACCTTTGAGACCATATCTACAAGAGTGAAGGTGAATAGTAGCAATGGCTACAATTTCAAGATATTTTAGTGGGACATGTGTCTTTGACACCTAGGTCCCACCAAAATAAGGTCTATGAAAGGAGAATGTGAGTGTCAAGGTTTGGTATGTTAGATCTAGTCCTAGTTTAATTATTTGACAATAGTTAGTTTGTGGAAATTAAATTATAGGGTAGGATAGGGCTAAACTAGGCTTAATATAATCTTAGAGAAAGCACACTAAAGTAGGGTCCCAAACACAATATGAAACTGTAAAAGGATATAATTCATTGCACTACATGTCCCCTTCATTTATCCACTTGATTCTATATTTTTCTTACCATTTTTAGTACTCTATTTCATTCTTTCATTACCTCTTTTCCATCTCACTAAGTTGGGGATGCGGTTAGGGGAAAGAAATCCTCAATAATTTGTAGGTTCACTTCCACCTTTGATTTATTTTCAAATAGGTTTCCCACTAAGTTCTTGTTCAAAAATTTTTTATCCTCTCAATTTTTATCATAGTATAGGTTATATATCTCCTACACCCTCAATATCCATTTCCCTCCATTTTCAAAGCTTCATCAAACCTAGGGTGTGCTAACCAAAATACTTCGATTTTGAAGGATATTCCAACAAATTTTGTATTTTAATTATTATATATACATAAGACTACTAATATAATTAACTTATAAAGATCACAAGCCACTAGAATTCTATCTAATCCACATATTATGTTTCCATTTTCTACTCTACTAATGATTCACGTAAACCATCTCGACATAGAAATTTCTTCATCTCCATAGAACTTGATAAGGAAATATGTCTTCCCCTTTCTCTTCCCCTTTCTTTTCTTCTAGGCTTAAGATAGTAAAATCCCATAACCATCCAAATCTATTCTGAATGTGCATGAGAACAATAGATAAAATCATAGCCTTATTGTCAATTGAGAACTGAACATATGCATTCCAATTAAGAAGAAAAGAGAATTCTAATATTTTCAAATATTAGAAAGATGATCTAGATTATAAAGCCTTGCAAAAGTTTTGTGTGATTGTGCGCAAGATGAGGCCAATCCTTGAACAAAACCATATACTAACAAGGGCTGCAGGGTAGCTAAGTTCCTACCTAAGATTGCAGGAACGGTCTAGATAACATCCATTACAAGATGCAAAGATGGTAACATAACCAAGCTAACCAATTGTAGTTAAGAAAGAAAAAGCCAGTCCTACACATTCTAATATTTTGATTTCCAATACTGTTGGTAACCTAACCAAGCTAACCAATTGTAGTTAAGAAATAAAAATCCAGTTCTACACATTCTAATATTTTGGTTTCCAATAATGTTAGTAACCTAACCAACCTAACCAACCTAATCAATAGTATTTAAGAAAGAAAATAGTAGTTCTACACATTCTAACATTTTGTTTCGAAGGCTTCTTGAAGAAGCACTTAAAAAGGACAAGCTGGAATAATAATATAATTCAGTACAATGTTCCATCCTTAGTAAAAGAAAAGTTTAAATAGTCAAGTAAGTTAACAAGCTTTTCCATAGTTTAATTTTGTAAAGGACAAATACCTCAACACACAAAAAGAGAATGAAGTAACAAAGTAACAAAAACATGAAATAAAAACTGAAAGAATCTAAGACATTCTCTTCCACTGAATTCAAGAAAGATAAAAAAATGAATTAACAAAACACACAGTGAACAATAGAGTAATTCAGTAATCTTTGAACATTAGAATAATTCCAATAATCTTTTCTAAAGTAGGGTATAATATATTTTGAAGTAGGGTATTTGAATAGATAACACATATATTAGATGCTCTTTCCTCAAATAACATCAAATTATTCTCCTGCATTGAATGAAAGAAAGATAACAAATCAAATGAAATAACAAAACACTTGAGCTTTGGAGAAAGAAAATCAAATCAAATAAATTATAAATTGAAACCAACCAGTTATCTTCATCTGAACATGATACACATATTCACTCCATAGGAAAACAATAATCTTATATCAAGTATTATATGAGAGGATTCCAAAACTGCGTGCTGTGAAAGAAGGCATGCATGCAACATTTGACACTGAATCAGCTGCTTTCTTTCAAGTATCTCTGCAGAACACATTGTTTGGTCTTTTGGCACATTTAATAAGAACTTTCTCTCTAATTTCAATCACTTAGCCATATATATATATTTATATATTTTCAAGAGACATTGAAAAAGGACAAGCTAGAATAATAATATAATTCAGTACAATGTACCATACTTGTTAAAGCAAAGTTTAAATACCCTCTCCATAGTTGGGTTTGTAAAGGATAAATACCTCAACACGCAGAAAGAGAATGAAGTAACAAAAACATGAAATAAAAACTGAAAGAACCTAAGACATTCTCGTCCACTGAATTCAATAAAATAACAAATGAAATAACAAAACACATAATGAACATTGGAGTAATTCAGTAATCTTTGAACATTAGAATAATTCCAATAATCTTTTCTGAAGTAGGCTATCTGAATAGATAACACATATATTAGATGCTCTCTACTCAGATAACATCAAAACATTCTCCTGCATTAAATGAAAGAAAGATAACAAATCAAATGAAATAACAAAACATTGTGAGCTTTGGAGAAAGCAAATCAAACCAAATAAATTATGAATTGAAACCAACCAGTCTGCAAAGTTATCTTCGTCTGAACATGATACACATATTCACTCCTTAGGAAAACAATAATCTTATAACAAGTATTATCTGAGAGGATTCCAAAACTGCATGTTGTGAAAGAAGCTATGCATGCAACATTTCCACTGAATCAGCTGCTTTCTTTCGAGTATATCTGCACAAGACATTGTTTGGTCTTTTGGCACATTTAACAAAAACTTACTCTCTAATTTCAATCACTTAGCCAAATTTCATAATATATGTATGTATCTTCAATCTTATTATCAATATTATTGGTTACTTCATCTGACAGGGATTACTTGGATGGATATAATTATGTGATGTGAAGGTTGAATTCATTCAACAGAATACATACAATTACTCAACCAGAGCCAAGTTGTCGTTAATCTTTGATATTTTTGATGGTAGTAGGTAATCTTTGATATTTTTTATGGCAGTAGGTGATTAAAATGTAATGAGAGAAACCAGAGAGAGAGGGCAATGGATTTGGGAAATGGTTCTAGTTAATCAAATCAATGCCAAGATGAGACTGAGAAAAGATGAGTGTTCTGCAATTTTAAATAGAAGCAATTGCTGAGTGCCTGCAAATTATCTCCTTCAGAAGGGTAATGTAGTGTGAGAAGATATCTGGCCTGTGAAATAGAAAATTCACTGAGAGGAATACTGTTAATGCCACAAGCATTCATGACCTGAGCCCAATGCTCGAATCTCTGCTGCCTGGTATCACTAGAAACATTATTAACGATTTTCCTTCCCAGCCAAACTTCCTCTACACTGAGCCACTCTCTACTGTTAGAAGGCAGCGTGGCCTCAGGGGACTTGAAAATTCAAGAGTGGTGAGCAAACAATTTTAAAAACCAGTGCACAAAATCCACCTGGTTGCTGACCATTTCCATCTCTGCAACAATCACAACTCTCGGCTCCAAGCCCTTAATTTGCACCAACAGGGGAGCTTAATTGTTTATATACATTGTCATCTAACAATCTGTGTGGAAAAAAGGTACAATTCACAGCTAGGGCTTCGCTGGGGGCAAAATTTATGTTGCTAGTAAATTGTTCCCTAAATTAAGACATAGGGTTTGTGCAAATTGGTGGAGGTGCCGCCTGATCTTGTTCAAGCTGGCCATTTCAGACCAGGTGGCTATCTTCATCAGCCTTGGCGGCCCGAAATCTATACCTCCCATCAAGCATTTTTAAGTTAACTTTAGTGCAGTGAAAATCTTTAGTGTGGTTAAAATCTGCATCGTAAAACTCGGGAATTGAATAAGGACCCAGCAGACATTTTTCATATTGAAAAAACCACCTGTTCACGTAATTTGTAGCCGCACAAGGTTTACATGCAAAACAATACAAAATCAGTTGCTTGCCTTTCCAAAATCGATTCTGCCATTTTCATAACTACACCGACTCTTTTTTCTGTCATCTGCTACCACACCTCACGAAATGTGCCTTCTCGTGTCTTGAAATACTAATACAAGTCCATGAATGCTGCAGCCACAAATGCAATCCAATCAGAGACGAAAAAATAAAATTAAACAGAAACGTACATAAAAAAAGCTTGTTGTTTAGAAATAGAAAATAAATCTTCAAAGAAATTAAATTCTGATTGGATGTCGCAATATGAATTAATCACCGTTTAAGAGAATACCCTATGCTATAGTTTCCTGCGGTGGCGGGAACTAATAATGAAAGAAAAATGGTTTGAGGAGGACACGGATCAAACTCTAGTGTTTTTTCGGCCCTCTATATGACCAAAGGGACAACGAAGTCAAGAATGCTGATGCGCTGATGTGCTGGAACAAACTTGTGATTGAAAGATCTTGATAAGGAATGGACCACGCAAAATGAACCAATTTAGGTTCAAACACAGTAATCAGTACTAACCGAATAGCACTGAGATCAACGATTAAGGGTGTTCAACGATAACCAAATCAGAGAAAGCTACAAATAGCGTTTACAAGGCTTCTAACTCTCGAAAAGGTGTATGTACCATACTACTTTCAATATTTTCGCGACGGTTTGGAAGATCAAACCCTAACTTTGTATAATATTTGAATGGAGTAGAAGAAATAACTACTTGAAAAGTCTCTTGATCTTGATTGGTGGCTCCATTAGTAAGGTTTGGAAGATTACCCACTCCATGTAATGGCATAGGAAAGAGCGTGAATCGAAGCCAACCTCACACCTGAGCATTTGAGACCAGCAAATAAACTCTTTGTTGATGGATGGTCAGTTCTAAATTAGATTGACATTGCAAAAGCAGAACTTATTATTTGATTTTTTAATTTGTGGGGCCATCTCAAAGATAGCCCTCCAAAAATTCTCGATGGCCCGCCATTGAAGGAAGGCCAAAGAGGGGGTTTGGAAATAGTTTTCAACCAGCAATTGACGCGCCTCGGTTATAACCTCACTAGCTGCGTCATTGCCCCAAGCGCAAAGATGCTTCCTCCCTCCTTCGCCTCTTGATTTATACTCATTCAAACACACGTAATTCTTTCTCAATGAATGTGGTTTTAAAATTGTGGTATTGTGTAGCATTGCCACGCAATCATAGTAGATGCTGCCGGATAAAAGAACAATAAGGAGCCTTGCATTTTCAGCAATCGTAGCTACATAATCATTGGCTTTTTATATGCCTCCTATTTTCTATCTTATTACAGGTGCATGTACTAAATCGTTAGAGGGCAAATAGCTACCATTCTCTTTCCTCCTATTTTGTATCTTATTATAGGGGCTGATAAGAAAGAACTATTCTTAACCGAAATCTGCTTTGTAAATTATCCCCTTTTTATATGGGAATACTTTTTCACTGTGTAAGATAGGATGAAGTTAGAGTCTATTTGTTTGGTGGAATTGAGGAATTGAGATAGAATTGTGATTGTCAAATTTTAGAATTGACATATTCTATGTTTGTTTTCAACACATGAAAATGGAATAGGGATTTGTTACTCCCAAAATCAACATTTTAATCTTCCATGTAAAAACGTGGAATTGGAGAATGAATTCCAATTCCACATAAATAGCAATTGGGAGTAAATCAATTTAAAAAAAAATTCATGTCTGCAATTATCTCTTTGGCTTGTTTGAAGTTATGATATTTTATAGAGGCCGCAGACTCATTTGATAGCCATTTAATTCACACTGTGGTTTGACAATGAGAAATGGAGACTTCTTTGCAAATTTTTTCTACTCAAATAGGTATGTTCTCTGTGTATTGGTCATATTTCATAACAAAATGTTGATCTTCCATATCTCTAATATGAATATTGAATTTCCATACACAGTTTGTCTTTTGAAACCTTCAATATTTCTTTGATATTTTGATGGCTTGTGAGACTTCTGCATGCTACATGCCCATTTTTGGTATTTGGTTCTTCTATTTTTTGATACCATGATAGTAGATCAGATGTAAGGTCAATAATATAAGAGATGTATGATGCCAATCTTGCTCATCATTATCAAACCCTAAAGAACCGGGTTCATTTGCCATTTATGAGAGATTTTATGAAATGTGGTAATACCCATGTTCTACAATAATACATCAACAAACCAGATCTACAGACATTGCTATAAAAATATTTTAGCAATACCTAGATTGTTTTTGAGCTCTATACCTAGCTTGTTAAAGCACCCACCAAGCTAGATTGAGCTAGAGAGCAATTCGAGATATAAATTTTATGCTGCAATCTACAGATTTGACTTTTAGGAAGAAGAATGCCATTGTATTAGAGAAGTATTTTTGCAAATTCAAAATTGTCATGGGTGTTTACTTGTACCAGTGTTAGGTTAATTGTTGAGAAGGAAAACCCATTTGGGCAAGCTGTTGATTTTGATGACATTTTGTGTAAATAATGAATATTTTCCTTTGTATCTCTCCTAGTTTATAAGTTCGTTGAGGAGTTTGCATACCTTCAATGTTCTTAAATAACAAAATGAGGGCATCTTTTCTTTTTTTGTTCATACAAATAAAAATTTGGTTGCACTTTTATGAGTTAACCTTGGAGTTAACTTGTTTATGATTTTGTATAGATACGTTGGACAAATTTATGGTCATGACATGACTATTTGCAAATAAATTTGGTGTTTTTAAAAATAATTTATTCTCCTCTCTAACACACCGGTCAAGAAAAATCACATTTAAATCACGTAACAAAAGTCACATTTAAATCGAATAACAAAAATAACATGTAAATCACATTTCATTCTTGTTAAGAAATTAAATTTAAAAAAAAAAACCTTATTCAGGTGGTATTCCAATTCTGGGATTATGGAACCAAACATAGAAAATGCATCTTCTCACTATGAATTCAAGGTGAACCAAACGGTTTCAACCATATTCCAAAAACCATTTCCTAGATTTAAAACTTCTTGAATTGTCAAATACCAGAATTTGACAATTCCAACATTATTTAATTCCACCAAACAAACGGGCCCTTATTGAAATTCTTATAAGTATTGTATACTCTACAATTCTAATAGCAGATATCAATTCTAGTGGAAAACATTTCTAGTTATTAAAATGTGTCTTTCTCTTAATATGTAGCCCAATTAGGAATTATTATGACTTGACATCTACTTCTTCATGCAACTCTCTTCACTTTCGGGGACATCAATCCTATGTGTGCTGGTAAATGTGGCTCCCACAAGGGTTGAGCCTAGAATGTAGGTCCTATTATTTTTTAGTTTCTTTAGCTTGTAGTGGAAGATTAAGCTAAAAGATAGGTTTTTCACTTTGTGAACAACTTTGGTCCACAAGGGAAGTGAAATAGCCAAAATAGGAAAATGTTTCTTTTTTAGGGAGAAAAGGTCATTACCCTCAGTTTGAAACATTCAATAATAGGAAAAGTGTTAGGGCTTCAAACAAGAAGCCATTTCTCCAAATGAATTTGGTTACTAGAAATATTAACAAAGAAATTCTTGGAGCAATGCCAACACATCAATCCCTCAGAGGGTTTTCACTTAGGTTAAATGGGTGGATAAAGTTCTAGCCCTATTAACATTTAGTAGAACTAGATAAGGTAGTCATAGGATTTAGTAGAACTAAAAAATTTAGTCATATTAGAGCTCCTTGAACCATTTTAGAAAAGGGTTTTACATAATCAAATAATGTGATTCTCAGCTCTATACATCCATTTTATGGTTTTCAACAAGGTATAGTAAGTCTTCCAACAAAGGACTTTATAAATACTAATTTGAATGATCTTTGCCCTATTCATTCCTCATGCCTTTCTCACTCTTTCTACTTCATGCCCACTCTAATAATATCACAAAGAATATGAACAATGAGAAAATAGAGGGTCGAGGTTTTGAAGGAGATCCAAAACCCACAAATGGGAACTTAAAAAGGTCTAAAGGTAAGTGAAGGGCTTAGGAGTGAGAATACACACACACTTGGAAAGGGGAAAAATGAATTCATATTCCCACCATAAAGGTGGATGAAGGACCTTCAATTTTCAAGGCACATGATCTTCACATTCATGCGGTGTTGTTCCAAATCTAGGGTGAGGATGTTTCCTTGTCTAAGCTTAAAAAATACTCCAAAACTAGGGTGGGGATGTTTTGTTGTCTAAGCTTCAGAAATGGGTGCATGGGTGTACTACCATTAGCCAATGCTCTCTACTTCAAAATCTTCTCTCCTAATTATTTTGTCATTATTTTAAGAAAAAATTTAGAAGAGAAAATTATTTCCAAAGCATTTTATTGGTTAAAAAAGAAATCATAATTAGCATTCTTGTGGAAGGTACTTCTCAAAATTGATCAGGTTTTTCTTCTTTGACTTTAGTTTGGTTTGATTTTCTACATTTACCTCTTGAGTTTACTAACCCAAATTGATTGGTAACTTTATAGGAGAGTACCACCATGATTAAGGAATTTAAGGAAATGATCAACATGGTGGAAAATAGAACTAGCAGCATGGAAAAAAATATGAAGTATATTGCGGATCAAAGCTATAAAATTATGAAGGCCTTTGCTGAACACTTGCACATCTAGATTACCAAGCTAGAAAGTGTAGTTAATGAGAAGGATGTTGTTAAAGTTCTTGATGACAAGGATTCCCTGGATGTGAAGACCATTGGTCCTAGCAAAAGGACTTGTGCCAACACAAGGAAAATGGAGATGTTTTCTAACCAGGAGATTCAGGAGCTAAAGAAGGTAGCCAACATAGTGGACCAACTAGAACTTGAAAAGGTCTAAAGGTAAGTGAAGGGCTTATGAGTGAGAATACACACACACTTGGAAAGGGGAAAAATGCATTCATATTCCCACCATAAAGGTGGATGAAGGACCTTCAATTTTCAAGGCACATGATCTTCACATGCATGCAGTGTTGTTCCAAATCTAGGGTGAGGATGTTTCCTTGTCTAAGCTTAAAAAATACTCCAAAACTAGGGTGGGGATGTTTTGTTATCTATGCTTCAGAAACGGGTGCATGGGTGTACTACAATCAACCAATGCTCTCTACTTCAAAATCTTCTCTCCTAATTATTTTGTCATTATTTTAAGAAAAAAATTAGAAGAGAAAATTATTTCCAAAGCATTTTATTGGTTAAAAAAGAAATCATAATTAGCATTCTTGTGGAAGCTACTTCTCAAAATTGATCAGGTTTTTCTTCTTTGACTTTAGTTTGGTTTGATTTTCCACATTTACCTCTTGAGTTTACTAACCCAAATTGATTGGTAACTTTATAGGAGAGTACCACCATGATTAAGGAATTTAAGGAAATGATCAACATGGTGGAAAATAGAACTAGCAGCATGGAAAAAAATATGAAGTATATTGCAGATCAAAGCTATAAAATTATGAAGGCCTTTGCTGAACACTTGCACATCTAGATTGCCAAGCTAGAAAGCGTAGTTAATGAGAAGGATGTTGTTAAAGTTCTTGATGACAAGGATTCCCTAGATGTGAAGACCATTGGTCCTAGCAAAAGGACTTGTGCCAACACAAGGAAAATGGAGATTTTTTCTAACCAGGAGATTTAGGAGCTAAAGAAGGTAGCCAACATAGTGGACCAACTAGAACTTGAAAAGGTCTAAAGGTAAGTGAAGGGATTATGAGTGAGAATACACACACACTTGCAAAGGGGAAAAATGCATTCATATTCCCACCATAAAGGTGGATGAAGGACCTTCAATTTTCAAGGCACATGATCTTCACATGCATGCGGTGTTGTTCCAAATCTAGGGTGAGGATGTTTCCTTGT
This sequence comes from Chamaecyparis obtusa, assembly GCA_027943335.1. Taxonomy (NCBI): domain Eukaryota; kingdom Viridiplantae; phylum Streptophyta; class Pinopsida; order Cupressales; family Cupressaceae; genus Chamaecyparis; species Chamaecyparis obtusa. The sequence continues at coordinate 327,429 of BSBK01006406.1, forward strand.
ATAAGCTTAAAAAATACTCCAAAACTAGGGTGGGGATGTTTTGTTTTCTAAGCTTCAGAAACAGGTGCATGGGTGTACTACAATCAGCCAATGCTCTCTACTTCAAAATCTTCTCTCCTAATTATTTTGTCATTATTTTAAGAAAAAATTTAGAAGAGAAAATTATTTTCAAAGCATTTTATTGGTTAAAAAAGAAATCATAATTAGCATTCTTGTGGAAGCTACTTCTCAAAATTGATCAGGTTTTTCTTCTTTGACTTTAGTTTGGTTTGATTTTCCACATTTACCTCTTGAGTTTACTAACCCAAATTGATTGGTAACTTTATAGGAGAGTACCACCATGATTAAGGAATTTAAGGAAATGATCAACATGGTGGAAAATAGAACTAGCAGCATGGAAAAAAAATGAAGTATATTGTGGATCAGAGCTATAAAATTATGAAGGCCTTTGCTGAACACTTGCACATCTAGATTGCCAAGCTAGAAAGCGTAGTTAATGAGAAGGATGTTGTTAAAGTTCTTGATGACAAGGATTCCTTGGATGTGAAGACCATTGGTCCTAGCAAAAGGACTTGTGCCAACACAAAGAAAATGGAGATTTTTTCTAACTAGGAGATTCAGGAGCTAAAGAAGGTAGCCAACATAGTGGACCAACTACAAATTGAAGCTTAAGATCAGATAAAGAATACGGTCTAGGTTTGGTTGTTGTTCTTAGGTTTTTTTTGTTTTTTTGTTGTTGTTGTTGTTGTTGTTGTTGTGTTCTGGTTTTGTTTCTTTTGGTTCTTAGTTGTTTGTTGTTTGTTTGTTGGATTTTTTTTTGTGTCAGCTTCTATTCTAGCTATTCTATCTTTTTGTTAATATTGGATGCTACTTCTTAACTGTCTTTTTTGTTCGGGTTTCAAGTCCTTGTAAAACTTTCTTTCCTTTTTAAAAATATTATAGGAGAGTATTTGCATCAGAATAATGCTTGTAAGGAGGGATTCTTGTTTGTAAAAGTTTTTGTTTTTAGTAGGAATGAAAGTATAGCCCCTACATATCTATAAATATTATCTCATATGATGGTAAATGGAACCAACTTATTGTTATGGGTAAAAGCACAATAAGCCATCACCCTTTTACAAAGGAAAAGGCTAACAAAATCAAAGCTATTCAACTTCAATATTATAAAAATGATATTTATGTTTGGAATTTGAAGATGATGTAAACTAATTAAATGTGATAAAATAGATGAACTTTATGATTAATATTTTTAATAATTCTTTTGAATAAGAATTGATATGTTTTTTTAATTTTTAAACATGATTTTTCAGTTGCTGAAAAATGCTAAAAATTAGGGGTCTAGTTCCCACCAAAAAATTATATGTAAATAAACATCTTTTCTCCTAATTTCAAAATATGTCATAGATGACATATATAGCTAGTGCATGAAGAAATAAAAATTGGTTTGTGACCTATATTTTCTCTTTTATAACAATTCAAATTCCAACTCACTGAAATCGACAGTTTTCATCTCACAACATATTTTTCATAACAAATCTATCCCAATAAAAAAAATAAATATATGTTCTTCAAGAGGACTCTCTCCTCTAGTGCACCATATATTTTCAAAATTATTTAATATGATTTTCTATTTTTTTCTTTCTCCAAATCAACATCTCCATGACTGTTAAAATACCTACTTGCAATATTTTTTAATTACAATAAACTATGTCTAATTAAAACACTATAAAATCTATATGAGGATATTCTTGACTCTGATCTCTACAAAAGGGTATTTTTTTATTTTTAAAAAAATATCATAAAAAATATTAGGAGTTATTGAAATGCCACTTTTCTGAAATAATTTCATTTTTATGGTAATTGGACCCAAAGTGGTATAAAAAATGCATTTAATAGATATTTCCAATTGGAAAAGTTAAAGAACTTATCTAACTTAGCTAGAATGAATCTAGCTAGACCATATGTTTGACGAAAATTAATTTTTAGTTAGAAATACTAAAATTCAGCTTGACACCTGATTGTGCTTTTACCCTTATAAATGACTCATAAATTCAGGTATATTTGCAATGGTTATCTCCATCCCAACATTGGATAAATTAAGGATAGAAAAGGATAATGTTTTAGTAGTACCAAGTAAAAATAACTCTATGTTAATGGCAAACCTTATAGAAAAGGCTTCCCATCATGAGACTAAATCTCTACAAAAGAAACTTGTATCTTCAATTTCTTTGCCCAAATCAACTTTTGTTTTGAACTCCTAGTAGGGAGATGATTTGATGAATATTGAACATAAATTTTAGGAAAAAACTATCAATTGGAAAAGTGTTTCTTTTAATGGAAAAGGTTAAGAGGATGTCATTTTGAACAACCCTTCTTCCATGCCCCAAATGGAAAAATATTAGGGTCATATAGGGCATTGAGGAAGTATGATCCATTGTGCCATGACCCGAATTTGTAAAATTTTAAAAAATTAGACATATTTTAGCCTAAGAGAAATGCATGATTCCTTCTTTGCCCCTTAGGAATCACCTGGAAGATGCCTCCCTTGACAACCATTCCTCCAAGCCTCAAATGGTTAAGAATTAAGATCATTTGATTATAATGGGAAATATAATCCTACCTTCCCTCCTACAGGATACTTCTAAAGATATCCTTCTAAATCACCTTTCTCCTAAACCTCATATGGAAATTCCAATATATAAGGAAGCTCAAGTATTGGATGATTCTTTCCCTCCCTATTTGTAGTTGGAAAACATCATTTCTCTGAATCATATGTTGGAACTTGATGGAGTTGAGAAAGGTATTTCTCCAAATGAAAATATTATAAAACTAGTTCAATAATTCACTAAAAATCAAACTTAGAAATGCCAATTGATTCACCTGATTTAGTTATAGAGGAAGTTAATAAAGATCTAAATAAGATGCAATTTCCAATTTTACAAAGTGATGTCCTTCATTCATATTCACCTTCAGTTAGTCATTTCAAAAGGGAAATAAATACAAAGAAACATAAAACTCAATTGGAGATTGATGCAAGAATCTAATCCACCGTTATTCAATCCCTATCTCAAAAAAAGAGGCAATTAAAGCCTCTCATCACTATGGCTTTAACAAATAATAAAAAAATCAATGTGGCTTTGCTGAGTTTACTCAAAATAAAACTCATAGAATGACGGAAGATGATGTGTTCTCTCGAGGTCGATGAAGAATATATTATAGTTTTTGGGGGCTTAAATACACCTAAGAAAAGACTCTTAATTAACCATCAAATTAAAAACATAGATCATGATATTGTCTATCTATAAGAAACATAAACATTCTAATGCAACAACTTTATCTCTTTCTTATTATTGGAAAAAGTGTAAACATTTTCCCCTTCCTACTAGAGGCTTTGTATGTGATCTAGCTATTATTTGGAATTATAATTGAGTAGAGGTTAAAATTATTTCCTCATCCACTCACTAGATGCTAACTTTGGTTTCCTACAAAGCTTCAAGCCTGAAATTTTGATTATTTAATAAATATGGGCCAACTAGTATAATGACAAACAAATATCCTTGGAATCAACTTGTCATAGTGATTAAACTATTAACTAAATCTCCCACCATTCTCACAGGGGAATTTAACTCTCTTCTTAAAGAATCTAAGAAAGATGGGGGGATTTATTTGATGAAGAGAGTCTTGAATGATTTTGATTTTTTTTTAATCAACTCTAATGATTTAATGGATTGTGTTCTAGAAAAATGTCTGTATATGTGGATTGATAAAAGGAAATACTTTTGTTAAAATTCAAAAAGATTAGATAGAATTATTCTATCTAAGAATTGTTTATCCTTGAATCAAGACTTCTTTTTGTCCATTCTCTCTATTCCAAAATGTAATCACTTCCTCATCCTATTACCCATTCAAGAGGATAGTTAATCACAAAAAGTTCCCTTCAAATTTAAACCAATGTAGTTTACACATATTTACTTCAACCCAATGGTAAACTATTGGTGAGTTAACCCGCCTTTCTATGGGGCCACTCAAATGTTCTAGTTGGCTTAAAATAAATTATATTAGAAGAAATATTAAAGATCAGAACTTTCACCATTTCATGGATATCTCTTAAAACAAATCTAAAGTTTAAAGAGAATTATACATTTTATTTGTATCCATAATAAATTAGGGCATGGACTAAAATAGTTTTATCCTAGAGAAGAATCCAAAAATGGAGTTAGAAGAATTAAACTTAAGAGAAGAAATATATCCTAGAAATCTAATTCTAGATGAGTTTGACTTATAAGTGAAGGGAAATGAACACAAGATTTTTTCATGCAATGACAAAAAAAATAAGATTGAAAAAAAAAATTGAATACATTAACAATTTAGAGAAATATTTAGTGGAAGAAAAAGTTGAGATTAAAAAAGAATTGAAAATCTTTAAGAACCTATAATATTCCCCTACCTTTGTTCCTTGGGGTGCCACTTAGGGATTCATTCGTCAAAATATTTTAGATTAGGATAAGAAAATGTTAATGGAAAAACTCACTCTATCATAATTGAAAGAAATAACTTATTTCATTTCCTTGGATAAAGATTCAATACCAAATGGCTTTATAATAATCTTCTTTCAAAAAGTATAGGATTATGTTAGTAAGCATCTCCTTTAAGCTCTCAAATAAGCTTTTGGAAGTAGGCCAATCTTATCAAAATTGAACATTACATCTATAGCTCTAACTGCTAAAGTGGAATCTCCTTATTACTTCATATACTTTCACCCTATTTATTTGTGTAACAATATTTAGAAGATATTTTCATGAGATATTTCTTCTTGGTTGGTCAAGATCATTCCCTTAATTATCTCAAAAATAATATGGTAGATTTTTCCTAGTAAGAGAAACCTCACAAGGTTCCATCATAGCCCATGAAAGTATATACTCCATATCTCAAGAGAAATTGTCTATAATAATGATAAAGATAGATATAAGGAAAATCTTATGATAGAGTCAATTGGTCATTCTTATTTTCCATCCTAAAGAAATTTAGATTTTCTCATAGCTGGTTCAAATGGGTCTCCTCATGTGTTTCCTCCTCTAAGTATTTAAAATTAATTAACAATTCTCCAAAGAGATCTTTCAACTCATCATGAGGGTTGAGATAAGGAGCTCCCTTGTCATCATTCTTGTTAATTCAAGAATTGTGATTGAAGGCATGGGGAGCCATCCTAACCACACTCATGCGTACAACTTAAACAACACACAAAAATAAAAGCACAAATACAAAACATCTTATTCATAAATCAAACTATATAACAAGAGGCCTACCTCAACCAATGAGCACAGGATGAAATTACTTGATGTTGAACTCAAGAAACCTCTTCCCATCCTTCTCTTCTCTCTTCCACCCTTAGCCAAAATAAGCTTCCCACCCCTCAAAATAATACTTCTTTTGTATTTAAGTCTAAATTTTTAAAGATGAGGAGTACATCCAACAAGTTCTCCACATTAAGGAGGGATGGTGCAACATGTTTCTTTCTTCTCCAATGTCCCTTCTCATAAATGAGTTGGGAGACCAAAAATAGGGATGTGATGGGATGGCCTAATCCACCCACTTCCTTCCAAAATTTGTCACTCTCTTTTCAAGGTTATTATGGAGGGTCATAAATGAGGTATGACTAAAGATTTAACTCAAATTTGTCCCTCAACTAGTAACCAACCTAGGGTTGTCCAAAAAAATCAACCAAAAATAATACATTTTGACTCTCTTTAAATCATGTAAAGGAATGAAGACAAAAATACACATTTAAGTACAATATTCAACTTAATCTAAATTTGAACTTATCAATAATTTTTCCAACACATTACACCTATACTCATCTCACATTTCCAATTGGTACATTACAATTAGTAGGCTCTAGCCCCTCTATATGTGCTAAGCATGGTTTTCATGGGGCTAAATCACAGAAGGTCACTTGGATGCCTCCAAATTCTATGGGCCATGGAAGATGCACCCACACATTCTATTTTACACATTAGACCCGCCACTAGGATTAAATAACCGAGGAAATAAAATATAGTGTGCACACATGTTAATAAATACTCAATATGAAATCACATCCTCAAATAATATTTTCCTTTACTAATGAACATGATTTTATGTACTATAAATCATATTGTAAATTCACTTCTAATGCAATCATTTACGATACTTAACTTCACTTTCATACCAAATCCATTTAGATATTCATGTATTTCAAATAGTTGTTGCAAATTTAACTCTCAACATATTATTTTCAGTTTACATAATAATTAATATATTTTCATGAGTAATCATCATAATATTGAATCGTGATTTAAATTTAAATATATAATCTACACAAGAAATTATGTGATTAAGTTCAAGATACTACTCTAGGCATTGTTCATAATATGTTCAAATTAAAATTTAGTTTATATATTAGGGCACGTCATTGTGTAAATATATGATCAAAATATATCCTATCTATATCTATTTAATGATAGGCATCACAATCCTAGCTAAGGTTTACAATGATGATGTTCAGATATATAGCTCCACAGATGCTTGAGTTGAGTATGGATTGAGTGTGGATTTAATATGAATTTGATGTGATGCAAATGTAAAAGAGAAGATGTGAAAATTGATAATATCTTTAAGAGTGGTCATAGCTTGTGGTAGTGATTGTTTGACATGATAAAGAGATCCTACATTACTTTAATTCATCAATTGTCTATGCCTTCTAGAAGAGAGCGCGTCCCTTTGAAACCTTTTATAAAATTTATATCTCTTCTTGACAACATGAATTTCAATTTTGTAATTCCTTTATATCTTGCCCTAAGGTTGTTCACCTTACCCTAGAAGTCCAAATAAGGAACAATTAGCTGAACACTAAGTTTGGCCTAAACAACGTATTCAAGTTTATTCATATAGTGAATGTGACTCTCATTTTGGTTTTTTCCACATTGATTTTTTCATGTAAAAAATCTGGCGTTCACATGTTTATGTGTTCATGATCTACTAATAATATTTAGTTATGTAAATATTTCTATTTTGATATTAATTTTAAAATCCTATTAATATAGTCCATTTTGTTCTTTATATTGCATTTCTATCCATATTATTTGTATTGAAATTTTGGTATTTGGTTGTCTATATTCCCTAGCTCACCAAAGGGATAGTTGAAGCGAGGAAGCATAAGGTACATTTTCACTTTTGGGTCTTGATATACTAACTTAGCGAATCCTTACTCTACAATATCAATGTCTGCCTTTATCACTGCGTATTCTTAACCATATCCTGACATGTCTATCTCTTCCGAAAACATTTAGAGGTTTGATAAGCCATTAAACATAAGCTTATACAGAAAAAACAATGATTTCAACACTGACCATCATATTATCATCCAGCAATCTTTGTGATGTTTCCTTACCATCACTTTTCAAGAAAAATCACCAGTTGAGATCCCTTGGATCCTTGAGTTCAATTGTTTTGGAAAAGGAATGAAGGTCCGATGACTGAGTCTTTTGATGTTGTTGTTGATATCGGCCTCTAATCATATATAAGATTTGATGATTCCTCTATCCTCTCTCACCAGGAAATGTTCTCGTTTCTTAGTTCAAGAAATCCTTGATTCTGTTCTCATTACACAGGGGAGATTAATTGTCCATTCATATCTCAAATCATTGATATAACTTCATTTAATTTGGTTTTATGTTTTGTGTGGGCCAAAGCCTGAGCCGGCCCTCCAAAAATTCTCTAAGGCCAGCCTTCGAAGGAAGGCCAAAGAGGGGGTTTGGAAATAGTTTTCAACCAGCAATTGACGCGCCTCGGTTATAACCTCATTAGCTGCGTCATTGCCCCAAGCGCAAAGATGCTTTCTCCCTCCTTCACCCCTTCATTTATACTCATTCATAATCACTCTATTATTTCGGAATGAATGTGGTATTAAAGTGATCGTCTGGTGTAATATTGTCATGCCTAGTTTTTGTGCATGCCTCCTATTTACTCTCTCAATACAGCTGCATTAGCTAATTTGTTTGTTGGCACATAAAAGCCATTCTCTTTCGTAGGTTGCTGCTGGAGGCTGTACTTAAGAAACAAGTCGTTCTAAACAGATATTTAGGTTCTAAATTAGTCCCTCGTTAAATGGAATTTTTTATATGTTATGCGCAAGATATGATGAACTGATTGAAAAAGCTCCTTGGAAGAAAGAAATCCTCAATTTCAAGGAAAAAATGTATCCGAGTTCAGAATCATGATAAGCAGTTTTGAGGCTTCAAAGTTTTAGACGGTATTTTTGTTTTTTAACAGAATATACAGTATAAATGTATCATTCCATATATGGATAAATCATGTTTACGTGTCATAATTCTTATTGTAGATAATTTGGGGTCATTATTACTAGTTGTCGAATTTCAACAATGTTAAACATCATGTTTGTAGAAAAATGCTATAAATTAAAGAGAATGTGATCAGTTGTTGTAATTATCTTAGAATGTGATATTTGTTAGTATATCATAATATAGATGTTGGGACATGTTTGAAAGTATAGTTGAAAATAACTATTTAACAAAAGTAGCTATTGATTGTTGTTTAATTTACTATAGTAAATTACTAAAGGCTTTCATAGTATATAAAAAATAAAAGCTAACTATTTTATCTAATTATGCATCAAAATGGTTTTCTATTACAATTATAAAATATTATTTCTATTCTACACTAAAAAACATATTTGTAATTGTTCATATAGTTTGAAGTTTCTTCTTGAAATTTATTTTCATTGTTTAGTATTATTCAATGGGCCATGTGATTGAAATTACAGAACTAGAATATCATGAAACTTTTCATCTATTGTTGTCAGTTCATGTTAAGGATTCTAGGGGACGCTAATGTGGAAAATGATAGTTACATGTTAATTTTTACATACTAAAAAGGTGAATAAATTATTTAATATGAATATGAAAGTGGTTAAATGAGATAGCTTAGAATTATGTTATTAGTAACAATGATTTTCCATGGCTTCCTCGAGCATCCATTGCATTTTTCAAAATTTTCCTTCCCATGCTCTCCCTAGGGCATTTTCTTTTGTTGTAGATATGTCCCAAATTGACTTGGTGGTAGATCTTTCATTACATAATTTTAGAGTTTTGTCTCACATTAATGATAGTCTAGCTATGGATGAGGGTGGGTCTCTATCTATAGGGATGATTGAGTCAAATGCTCTGGCCTTGGGTCCCTCTACCTCTTCTACATAGATGGGTGTTCCTACTCCTTGTGGGTTCTAAAGCTATAGCCAACATACTTCCTATGGTGATATGCAAAAAAAAAATATTTTCCTGTTGCTATTGGTTCAAATGTTGGTGCTTTAGAGAATATGAAAATACATGTATAGTCAATAATCTCCTATGTTATTGCTACTTCTGTGATTTCTCTAGGGAATGTAGTGCTAGTTTAGAAGGTCTTTTTTGCCAAGCATGGAGTGATTTATAATTTTTCTCTCTCTTCTTGATTTGTACCATTGGGTTTAGGAGGTTTGATCTCCTATAGTGGAGGGTAAAATGGATTTTTTTTTCTTCTACAAGGGTTTTTTGGTCAAGTGCTTTTAATTTTAAAATAATTACCATTTTTCACCTGATGGTGGATCTTGGTAATTGGATTTACATACTCTTTCTATTCACCCATGAGTTTCTTCTTTCAATCCCTTGAAATATTCAATTAATCTTTTCAATTGTGGGTAAGGTTTCTTCATCTTCCCCTTCATTTTTGGTGTGAGAAGCCTATGAGTTTATTGAGTTAACAGTTTAGGTAGATTCTTGAAATTGGATCCTATAACTAAATTCTTTGGTTACACTTTATTTCTTGCATATTAGTTGAATCATATATCTCAAAATCTCTTTCTCGAGATTTCCTTCTACAAGTTAGCAATAGATATTGGTGTTAACTTATGGACTATGAGGGGATCCCCTTTCATTGTAGATGCTATTTCTCTATAAGACACTTAGCTTTTAAGAGCTACCATAGAGTTCACAAGCTATCTTGCTACACATGGTGGAAGAATAGTTATCGTGACCATTTGATTTTTTATTCTATTTTGATGGATGATGGTGATTTAGAGTATTCTAAACCATCCAATCCTAATTTTCCTCCTCTTGATTCCATTGAGAAAACTATGGTTCTTGGACTATCCCCTCAAATTTCCTCTATATGGGTTGGGTCTCTTCCCTGGTTATTTTAATTTAAAAAAATTAAAGTGGTTGTGACAAGAAATACTAGATCAATGTCATTTGACAGTTTTTTGAAAGATGTGTAAACTTTTTACAAGAGAGAATTAAATAGGAAACAAAAAGAAATCTTCGCTATAATAATATTAAAATAACAAAACAAGACAACAATGATCTAAAAATTACAAAAGAGATAGAACTAGAAAGAGACCCAAGATAAGAACACAAAAAGTTTCAAAGTAATTAAAAATAAATAAGAGGAAAATGAATCTCTTATTTCTTTCATAAACAATTTTAATGATTCTATAACAAGGTAATTCTATCCAACTTGTTTTTTCTTTATCTTATTTTCTATGTTTCATTTGTGTACTAGGATGCATATTGAGACTTCAACCTATATTGTAGTGTGTTTATTTCCTTGATAGAGTTGTTATTGGTTTTTTGCTAAGTTTAACTACCTTTCAGAGGTTCAATTTCATATACATCAATTCTCGTAATAGTCTAATTTTTTTATCATTCTTTTTTGTGTCTCACAACTTCATATTGTCAATTTAATTATTCATGTTGCATTCTTGTCTTCAATTTGGTTTTGTTGATTTCAAGAAAGAGTGATTTAAAAAAAATATCATTGTTAATGTTAACTTTATATTTCAATGTCAATGATTTACTCTACCATTATAAAAATAATAATAAACCAAGAAAAACAAGGGTCAAGGCCCACACCTAGCTAATGCAAGGAACAAAATCTTCATCCCTTGATCCAAGGATGGGGATATGCGAGGTTGTTATATAGTTGGTATCCACTATGTGCCTATGTGTTGTGTTGATTTCTTTCAGGCTAACCATCTTACATAAATAAGGAATAGGGAAAATGGTCTTGTATGGAGGGCCTCGCTCTATGTGTGTGTGACTCAAACACCATCAATAAACTAAGTGAGTTTAGATTATAGACTTTGGTTTGATATGAGATTGGTATATTGTAACCTAGATTGAGAGCTTGTCTAGAGAGACATCGCCACTCCTAAGCCTTGTGGTGTGTTATTCTAGTGTAGTGCATGGTCCAATGTTAGTGTAAAATTGTATATATAGTTTTGTTCATTGTTTCATATTAAAGGTAGTGATGAAACATCACGCCTTATTAAATATAGATATTGTTATGGCTTCAAAATATTGATTGCTAATTGTGTCAAGAAAATATAAATTTTCTCATGGAACGTCTCTTGAAAGTTCAAGGCTATAGTTGAAATTTTTGATCAAGTAATTTGTTGTGTTTACCTTGCATGAAATTTGATGAAATAATGATATACTTACATAGCATTGTGGGAATTGGTGTGTTATCATACATGAATTGGTTGAGAATAATGCATTTGTTGCTTAATGCATGTATTTTATGAATTTTGAAGATTAGTGAATGAAAAATTTCAAGTATATTGTTGTACACTGAGAAAAGGGAACCAATGCCAAAGGGGTAGATTACTCCTCCTTTTCAAACATGTACACTCAGAAGGAATGTGTCTCAAATAGATCTCAAATAAATTTGAACTAAATTTTGTTTCCTCTTCAGTGTGGTTTTTCTTTCTAAACTATGGGGTGGGTGTATCTTTGAGGTATGTTTAAGCACCATTCCTATTATAACATCTTCTATAAGTTCATGTTGTTGCTTTATAGAGATTTTGAGGCTTTTATTTAGCGTCTCGTAAGGAGGATTTTCTATAATATGGCTTGCTCAATTATTATTTATTTGGAAATCAGTTGTGATTCATGAAATAAGGGTTTGGGAATACGAGGGCCTCATCTACTATTTTGTGGGATCTCAAGGATTTATCTGCATAATGACAACAGAAAATTGTTGAGCACAAAGTATTTCAACATCCCATGCAATGATAGGACCACCATGAACTTTCTATCTAGAAATCAATCTTATTATTTTTAAGGAGTAGAAAACTTTCATCAATCTTGAATAGATTAACATAGAAAGTCACTTTGTTGTTGCTAGAAGCATTGTCAATTTGTTTTTTCTTTTTTTCCTTATTGTAATTGAACAGTTTTTTCAAAATTGATTGCACTGTACAAGTAAAGTTAAAAATATACATTTCTTTTATATATATATATATATATATAACGTTGAAAGCTATTGACGGTAGAGCCTTGTACATAGTTCTGAAATTGAATTCTACAACTTATCTATTTTAAGTTTTTTTCACTAATACCGAGTATGACCAAGACCTCAAGGATTATCATACATTTTAATATAAAGGAAATCACCGTTGCAAATTTATGTAGAATTGTACACGCATCCACAAATAGAAAGAGACAAAATTTTCTACCAATGTTTTTCTTCTTTCCATTTCAAATGATATTATTTAGCTCTCCTTATACGATATATCCAGTGTTTCTCATGTTTCGGGATGGGAGATGCAGAGACAGGGTTTTGGGTAAGGAAAAACTATAGTTTGCATAGAGTTATACAAAATTAAATATAGAGTTGAGGAAACAACTGATAATTGATAATTTTGAGTTTTTTAAACAGGTTTAATTTTTATCCTTTCAATATTATGAAAATTAAAACCTGAATTTATGTCGGTCTAATCTTCAACAGGGAAAAATTAAATTTTCAGTTTTATAAACATTATCTAGTAATGTTGGGGGTTTCATTCTGTCAATATTACAAAATTTTCAGACCTGAATTTATGTCTTTTTAATGGTCAACAGGAACAAAGAAATATATATTTTTCCAAGTCTTATTTTGGTCCTCTTTTACATATTAAAATTGAAGAATAGAAAGCACTTTGTTTCGGAATTTTAGATTGGCTACCAACAGTGGTCACCAGTTATTATACCACTCTATCAAAGACTATACGTTTGTGGATTTACAATTGTATTTGATTGTCAATGGACCAAACTGCTTGGATAGAATCTTGGACCCCAACTAAAATAAAGAAAGAAACAAATGCATTTTCATTCGAAGATGGGATTTATTGGGGATTATATATCTTGTTTAATGTTGCAGACAAAATAAGATTTCTTCTAATCTTCTAGCGGTGACAAAGCTTGCACTACAAGGAAAGTAACAAGCAGATGTTGTGCAGAGAGGATAAGAACAAATCAAATTTTCAAATATGATCTTCCCCAGAAACATGAAGCTAAGCACAAATCATATATTGTGCATTCGGTGGCAGGAGGAGAAATGAGTCAGTGGTGGCAGGGGAGAAATTACAATTATCTCCAACACTTCTTAATTTCTACCTTATATTTTTAAGTAGAACCGATATTACATCATACAAACGTCATTATTTTCTCTGTGAATTTCAAACAACTTTTTTGCCAATGGTTTTATAAATATATCTGCATATTGATCTTCTGATTTGCAAAACTTCATATGAATTTCATTTCTATTTACCAACTCTTGAATGAAATGATACCTATTATCAATATGTTTACTTTTCTTATGAAAACTATGATTCTTGGCTAATGCACTTGCAGATTTGTTGTCACAATAAATCTGAGTCGGTTCTTCTTGTTCATGTAGTAATCTAGTCAAAATTCTCCTCATCGAAATAGTCTGACAAGCTGTTGCTGTCACTACAACATATATTGCCTCAGCTGATGATAAATTCACAATGATTTGCTTCTTTGATGCCCATGCTACTTCACCCAGTCCAAAACTGAACACATGCCCAGATGTTCTTTTCTTGTCATCAACACTATTTACAAAATCACTAGCAGAATATCCGGTCAATTTAAAATCTGAAATTAATGTACACAAAATGTCATAATTTGTTGTGTCAACAATATACCTTAGGATTTTTTTTCAATCTTGCCAGTGGGTACTCATAGAATACTACATAAACCTCGATATTAAACTTATAGAAAAATTACATTAGTCCTTGATGTTGTCAAATACACGAGACTCCCAACCATTCTCTTACAGAAAGTCAGATCAACATTTGACCCCTGATTGTTCTTACTAAGTTTTATACCAGTTTCCATTGGTGTTGAAGTTGGCTTATAGTTCAACATCCTAAACCTTCTCAAAACATCTTTTTCATACTTTGTTTGACATATAAAAGAACCATCTTTAAATTGAGTAACTTCAATACCAAGAAAATACTTCATCAATCCTAAATCAATCATATCAAACTCTATTTTCATGGAAGTCTTAAAGTCATCTATAGAGAGATCTCTGACAAAAATTAAATCATCAACATACAAGAAAACTATCAAAAAATTTTCTTGTTGACTTACCTTTCTAGACAAGGTCATCTCACTTGGGCTTTTGCTAAATCCTCTACTATTCAAGTATTCACCAATTCTAGTATATCATACTATGGGAGCTTTTTTTAATCCATATCATGTCTTATTTAAGTTGTAGACCTTATCTTCTTGTCCTTCAATGTCGTATCCTAGAGGTTGTTTAACATAAACCCCTTCTTCAAAAAATTCATTTAAAAATGCAAACTTTACATCTATTTGATGCATCTTCCATATATTTTGTGTTGCAATAGCCAATACCATTCTCACCGTGCCAAGTCTAGCAACAAGTGTAAATATTTGATTGTAATCAATACCAGGATGTTTACTGAACCCTTGAGAAAAAAACATTTCTTTATGCTTCTCAACCTCACCTTCAACATTTAATTTAGTCTTATAAACCCATCTAACACCTATACTATTTTTACCTTCAAGTAAATCTACAAGATTTCATGTTTTATTTCTCTCTATGGAATAAATCTCTTCATTCATGGCTTTTACCCAAACTTCTTCTTTAACAGCTTCATCAAAGTTGACAAGATCATATGCAGTCAATACAAAATTTGAAACTTGATCTAATTCTTCATTTTGATCATATAGATCTCTTACACTTCTAGTCTTCTAACCTTTGATTCTATTCCTTAATGAAGCTAATGTGGGATTTGATTCATTAGTAACCTTTGATTCTATTGTTTGTTGTCCATCATGACTGGATGCTTCACCACACTCTTGATTTTTGGGCATTCTAACCTATAGTAGGCTAGCATTTGGAGATTATTTTTTTGGAGTACTTATAGGAGGCGTATGTTCTTGTGGGATCATGTGTCCATCTTGTATGAATTTCTCACTTGCATCATCATCTCCATGAGATAAAAAATCTTCCTCTACAAAATATGTATATCGATGCTCCCATCCCAAGACTCTTTTTCCATGAACTCAACATCTCTACTAATAATATACTTCTTGGTGATGGGATTATAGAGTCTATATGCATTAGAATCCTCATTGTATCCAATAAAAATACAAGTCACACTTCTGTCATCTAACTTCCTTCTCATCTCTTTGGGTACATGAGCATAAGCCACACACCCAAAAATCTTCAAATGGGATACACTATAATGCTTACCACTCCAAGCTTCTTAAGGAACATAGTTCTTCACAATCTTAGTGGGACTCCTATTTAGGATATAAATAGAGAAAATAACTACTGCTCCCCAGTAATCATTTGATAGATGCTTCTCCTTCAACATACTTCTAACCATATTCATAATGGTTTGATTCTTCATTTTAGCTACTCCATTCTTTTGTGGAGTAAATCAAGCAGTAAAGTGTCTCTTGATTCCATGATCATGACAAAACTCAATGAAATTATTCAGCATATATTCACCTCCTCTATTTGATCTTATAACCTTAATGTATTTTCCACTCTCTTTTTCAACCATAACTTTAAACCTTTTGAATACACTAAATTTTTTTGACTTTTGCTTCAAAAGATAAACCCAAGTTTTTTGAATATAATCATTTATAAAGGTTAAAAAACAACTCATATCAGTCAAAGATGGTGTTTTCTTTGGTCCGCTCAAATATGTGTGTATAATATCTAAAGGAGGTTTTTCTCTATATGAAAGTCCAAAAACAAATTTCTCTCTGTGATGTTTTGCAAGTATGCAACCTTCACATGAGTTTTTCGGTTGTTGAATATTGGGCAACTCTTTCAACATCTTCTTTTTCTACAACAAATCTAGACCGCCAAAGTGTAAATGGCCATATCTTAAATGCCATAACCACAATTCATCTAAACTCTTAACTTTATAAGCATTCAAAGATTTAGATTGTTCAATTCTTATAATGAGTGGAAATAATCTATTCTTAGTTAGATCTCTACTATTTCTATCAACTGATTGCTTGGATACTTATCAATGATTTTACATATCTCACTTTTGAAGAACACTATATACCTTTTCTCTATTAGTTGTCCAATGCTCAACAAATTATATTTCAAACTAGGTACATAATAAATATAATCTATTGCTCTTGTATGCAACCTAAAATGGTCTCCTAGACTTTGGGCCCCCATTCAGCAATTTATCAAATCCCTAAATCAATATTTTCAAAAATCAACATTTTTCAATTATATCAATTTCCTTGATCAAATCCTATTTTATCATTTTCGATTATTTTCTTTGGGCTAACCATTTTATCCTAAGTCTTTATTTATTTAAAATGAATATTTCCTCATCTTTTAATAAATAAAAAGCCCCCACTTTTCCTCTTATCCCAAGTTGCACAAATAAAATATTATTCTTATTTTATAAAAAGGAGAAAAGCATTTTTTGTCTCATATGGACACAAAAGTCAACTCTTATTTTCTCATTGGAGGATATTTGTGCACATGGATTGCTCCCCTTTGATGCTCCACCCTTGATTAAATCTTTTGCCTCTTAATCTCCATGGTCCATTCTTTCTCATTTTATAAAAGAAGAGCTCTCTTCCTCATTTGGATATCAATCTTTTTATGCTAATGTTATGCTGCAGGTTTTCTAGGTCACTTTGGAGCTTTTAAAGATTTGAAACATTCTTGACTTTTGCATCTACATGCTATTCTAGTTTCATTTCTTGCATTCTAGTTTCATTTGTCATGACATTCATAGCTTCATATTTAGCTTAGTTTCCTTTATGCTTTAGAGTAACCCATCTAGTTTAACTAGGAAGGCTTGGTAATACTTGTACTTTCCTTTTCATAGCATAGCTTGTACTTTCATTTCCATAGCTTAGCTTTCACCTCTCATTTCTAGCTAAACAACATAATAACACCAATAGTCAAAATAATAACAACTCTCATAAGGACAAAAGTAAGAACTCACACTGGAATAAAAATAAGCAAGTAGTCAATGAAGGAGTTGTTGACTCTAACTCACCAAAGGATCAGGGTGTCCTTCATTTATCTAGTGCAGTTCAAGCTATGAAGCTTAACACATCCTCTAACCAACAAGAGCATAAACAAAGATATCAAGACAAACCCAAAAAGGAAAAGCGCTAGTTCTCTAAGCTTGTGGACTCTTATGAGGATGTTTTCAAAACCTTGGGCTGACCATTTTATCCTAAGTCTTTATTTATTTAAAGGGAATATTTCCTCCTTTTTTAATAAATAAAAAACCCCCACTTTTCCTTTTATCCTAACTTGCACAAATAAAACATTATTCTTATTTTATAAAAAGGAGAAAAACACTTTTTGTCTCATATGGACACAAAAGTCAACTCTTATTTTCTCATTGGAGGATATTTGTGCACATAAATTGCTCCTATTTGATGCTCCACCCTTGATTAAATCTTTTGCCTCTTAATCTCCATGGTCCATTCTTTCTCATTTTCTATAAAAGAAGATCTCTCTTCCTCATTTTTATATAAAATTTTGAATACTAATGTTATGCTGTAGGTTTTCTAGGTCACTTTGGAGCTTTTGAAGATTTGGAGCATTCTTGGCTTTTGCATCTACATTCCATTTTTAGTTTCATTCATGCATAGTAGCTTCATGTTTATGCTTTCATAGTTTAGATTTCCTTTCAAGCTTTAAAGTAACTCATCTAGTTTAACTAGGAAGGCTTGGTAATACTTGTACTTTCCTTTTCATAGCATAGCTTGTACTTTCATTTCCATAGCTTAGCTTGCACCTCTCATTTCTAGCTTGCATATTCATCTTAATCTAGTTTGCATTTACATTTAATAGTGATTCTTGGGGATATTGGCATTCTTGCCCTTGTCTTCATTTGAATTTCTCATTGTGTGGTTGACTAGCAATGTCATTACCTTAATAGCTCTAGCTGAGAGAAAATTTTAAATAATCTTGCAACTCCATACATAGAGAGCTTTAGGTCACTTTTTAAGGTATCCCATTCATGGATTCTCTTGGATATAATGACTTAGAGAAGTGCACCATTTGAGTGTGTGTATATTTTGCACCCACCGTGGGGCAGAGCATTATTGTTTTGTCCTTAATTTTCTACATTTCTGTCAAATTTTCATCAAATTTTAGCTTCATTTTTGGCTCTTGGGTTTTTCAGTCTCAGATTATCGCGTGATAGTTTTTCAGTATCATGCGATAGTTCCTGTATGGTGGCACGATACTTTACTAGTTAAAGTATCACTCCATTTGAGACATTCTGTCACTCTATTTGAGACATTCTGTCACTCGCCAGTACAGTAAAGTATCACCCAGAAATATATTATCACCTCAGTATACTGTAAAGTATCGCGCGATATTTCTGGTGATTGTACTGTCACCTGTACTCGACAGAGAGTTGTTTCTTGGTTCTTTCTTACCGAGTTTGGATCTAGTTAGCTTGCTGGTTTAGTTTGTTTTGGTTAGATAGATTTAATTTACAAATTTCACTTGGATTTTGGTTTTGCTAATGTTGTGGGGCTAACAAGTTGTGCTTGTAGGTGCTCTCATTGCTTGATTATTTGCTTAAAAGAGCACATGTCAAAGCTTCAAATGCACAAGGGCTACTAATTATTTTTGTAGGGCTACCCAAAGCATAAAAACCCAATCAAGTGCTTGTTGTTTATTTTATTTTCAAGTGTGGAAAATACTAGTTGTTTCATTTCATAGGAACATAATATCTTGTTGTAGGGATTCTTGGGTGGTAGGAGAAGTATGCTCTTTACCCTTGTGGTGAACCATAAAATCTTGACCCATCTTTGGATTTTGAAAGCAAGAGGGTAATTTCTTGGTGTGTTTGGAAGAAAACTTTGAGATAGGGGAGTATTCTCTTCACCCTTGTGGTGAAATAAAAACCTTGAATCTCATAAGTTGATCCATTCTTTATTTAGATCTTTAGAATCTTTTAGCAGACATACTCTTGAACAATTAAGAGGAATGACCCAAGTGGGGACAAGCTTATTGCTGGCTATTCCAACCCACTATAAACTCAAGGCCATCAAGGACACAAGACCTTGGTAGATGTAGTACTTGTCTTCACTTGATGTGAGTACTGGTGGGATTGTGACCATGAGAAAAATGTTGAGCAAGAATGCTTAAGGTACTCTTGTGGCCATGAGGTTCGTTACTTGCTGCAAGGTAAGGAGTCCCTTTTGGGAGCAAGAGGGGTATTACGAACGAAAGCCCTTATTAAGAACCATAGATAGAGGCCACCCTATTTTTCCTCTTAGCTTATTGGTGCAAGGATTGATCCAAGTGGAATAACCCAGATCACCCCAAGATTACTTACCATCTATGTTCCTTTGGTTGTGTCATTGACACTTCCATGACAAAGCCAATATCTATTGTGGGCAACCACTTTGTGTGAGGCAATGGAGCATCAAATGTGGGCCAAGTTGTTAAGTATTGAGCCATTGTCTTTTTAGGTTAGAAAGTGCTTGAAGTGTTCTCATTGTGATATACCTGTGTAAATGTTCTTGCATATTCAACATCACAGTAGTGTTCATAAGATTTTTCAATTTTGATATCACAATTGCTTGTCTTAGCAAGGTTTCTTTTGCCCTTGTTTCAAGTGTTTGAAGACATGTTTGATCAGCTACTATTTGCAAACCTGTCAATTTACTACTGTCACTATGATTGAGATAAAAAAAAACCAACCCTCAAACTGAAATTTGGATCAAATTGCCCTTAAAATTGAGATTTTTAACACTCACTGGTCAAGAACCATACAACACTGGAATAGTATCACTCTCTGTCCTAGAAAATATCACGTGATAGTTCACCACTGGAAGACTATCACCTCGCTTGCCTGAAAAGTATCGCCTGGGCTACTTGGAAATTATCGCCCTACTTAACGCGAAGTATCACCTAGTCTGAAACTGTCGCCCTGTTAGCCTGGAAACTATCACCCAAAATATTTTTTCTATCTACCTAATTCATGCAATTTTTAGTCTTCTCTTAGTTGACCAGATTTTAGTAAGTTTCATACCCTACAACTGAAAGCTTGTTTGTACCTCAAGTTTTTGGCTCTAGACATCTTGAGTTAGTAGCCTTTGACTTCACCAAAGATTTTTCTTGTCAGTAGTAAGTTAGGAATCATCCTTGTTGACAAGATTCACCTTTAGATTCCTTGATTGCACACTTGGAGATTTTGAGTACTCTTTTGTCTAAATCCACTTTTATATAAACTCAATTTCAATATATTTTGGTTAAATCATCCTCCTGATCCATATGTGCTAGGATACTGGAATCCTTTTGTTATGCACCATTGTGGTAGTGTTGATTTATACCTTTTGGCTCTACACACTCAAATGGTGCACTTCTCTAAGTCATTACATCCAAGGGAATCCATGAAGAGGAAACCTTAGAAAGCGACCTAGAGCTCTTTATGCATGGAGTTACAAGATTATTTTAAGTTTTCTCTCAGCTAGAGCTATTAAGCTAATGACCTTGCTATTCAACCACACAATGAGAGATTCAAATGAAGACAAAGGCAAGAATGCCAATATCTCCAAGAATCACTATGAAATGTAAATGAAAGCTAGATTAAGATGAATATGCAAGCTAG
Organism: Chamaecyparis obtusa; assembly: GCA_027943335.1. NCBI lineage: Eukaryota > Viridiplantae > Streptophyta > Pinopsida > Cupressales > Cupressaceae > Chamaecyparis > Chamaecyparis obtusa. The sequence goes on from BSBK01006406.1 coordinate 348,406, forward strand.
AAATGAAAGATTCAAGCTAAGCTATGAAAAGGAAAGTACAAGTATTACCAAACCTTCCTAGTTTAAACTAGATGAAGTAATATAAAGCATAAAGGAAATCTAAGCTAATATGAAGCTACGAATGCCATGATAATGCAAGAAATGAAACTATGGTAGCATGAAAGTATGAAAGCCAAGAATGCTCCAAATCTTCAAAAGCTCCAAAGTGACCTAGAAAATCTGCAGCATAACATTAGTATTCAAAATGTATATGAAAATGAGGAAGAGAGCTTTTCTTTTATAGGAAGTGAGAAAGAATGGACCATGGAGATTAAGAGGCAAAAGATTTAATCAAGGGTGGAGCATCAAAGAAGAGCAATCCATGTGCACAAATATCTTCCAATAAGAAAATAAGAGTTGACTTTTGTGTCCATATGAGACAAAAAAATACTTTTCTCCTTTTTATAAAATAAGAATAATGCTTTATTTGTGCAACTTAGGATAAGAGGAAAAGGGGGGGCTTTTTATTTAATAAAAAGGGAGGAAATATTTATTTTAATTAAATAAAGACTTAGGATAAAATGGTTAGCCCAAGGCAAATAATCGAAAATGATAAAATATGAATTGATCAAAGAAATTGATATAATTGATAAAATGCTAGTTTTTGAAAATATTGATTCAGGGATTTGATAAATTGTTGAATGAGGGCCCAAAGTCTAGGTGACCATTTTAGGGTGCATACATTGGCAACTTTCTATTTCATCATCTCTCTTTTGGATGATTGAATATTTTCACTATCCTAGTTTGACAATTAGCAATTCATAAGGTTATTTTCTCACTAAGGGTCTTTTCTTTCATGCCAGTTACAACAAGATACCAAGTGGGTCAAGGAAAACAACCTCAAGTAGTTTTTGAACAATTACCTTTAGTCCAAACTTGTCAAAAGAAAAAGGGGAAGGAACCCGTCTTCAATCAATCTCCTAGGAGTGCTTCAGAAGTTTGGTTTGAGCCTAAGAGTAGCCTTAGTCAGCTAAGTACTTCTTTACCATCCTCTCAATCAAATATGGACATGAGAGACACTTTGAATAGGAGACAAAGAGAAGCAATAGATCAAACTCTTGATGACATTTTTCAGAGACATAGGGGTAACATATCATTCAATGATGACAATCAACCTAAATCACCTCCTATTAACTCAAGATATCTGTATGCTCATCAACGAGCTGAAAGATACTATGCACAAGCTCATCAAGATGGATGGTCACAACATGAAGACCAAAACAACCAATCTTGTCATGCTCATGTGAATGCAGCTAACTTGATCAATCATTCAAGGCCAAGCTCTCCACTAAAAACAACCTTAAGATATACAAGTGAGAGGCTAAAAAGTATTGAGCGAGAAAAAAAAGCCTTCTTAAATGAACAAGCTGCAAAAGAAGAAAAATTTAGGCTCCTAGAGGAGGAACAATGAGCCTTGTTGGACATAGAGAGAAGGGCCACACAAGAAGAACAAGATAGGCTCCTAGCCCAACAACTTAATGCACAATTTAACAATAGGGGTACCAATAGTGGAAACAACTCTCCACCCTCTACTTCCTCAAGAACCCCAAGAAGTAGAAGGCGGTCAAGGACTCCTTCAAGATCACCTAGTCCTAGAGGGAGAAGAATTTCACAACATAGGAGAAGAACACCTCCTAGGAACTCAAGATAACCCTCCCAATGAGCTCATCATGGCTCTCAACATGGAGGAAGTAGTACAAATTTTGACGATCAAGATTTTATGAGAATGCAACAAGAACCACTATTCCAACAATACATGGAAAAGTACCTTGATCAAAATAAGGATAAGTTCCTAGAGAACTTGATTAATAAAGGTGTGAGGGTTCCTTATAATTTTGATGTGGCTAGGAGAATCAAGAAACAGAGCCCCTCACAAGAAGAAGAAATTAAGCAAATCAAGAGAATGATGGAGAAAATGATGGCTCCCAAGAGTTCCTTCAACCTTTATTCTATTTGTCCTAATCCTTTTGATAGGAGTGTGAGCATGATGGATTTTCCTAGGAAAATTGAATTTCCCCAATATGACAAATATGATGGTAATGGTGACCCAGATGATCATGTGAGTTAGTTTTATACTATGAGTTTTGAATTTCACCATGAAGATTCCTATCTGATGAGATTATTTCAAAGGAGTCTAAAAGGTCAAGCTATGGAGTGGTTTACCAACATAACCCCTCCCGTCAAAACTTTTAAAGAACTGGTCCATAGATTTGTGCAACATTTTGCCTACAATTTATCAAGATTAGTCACCATGCTCAATTTGTGTAATTTGAAATAGAATCAAGGGGAATCTTTCATTACATTTTTACAAAGGTGGAGACGATTATGCTCCTAATATTCTAGGATGATTCCTGAATGAGAGAGAATTGATATCATTGTGAGCAATTTAGTACCTGAGATGCAGTATGAGGTTCGAAAGATGGTCTTTGATTCATTCGACACCATGGTTGAAACCGCATGTAGAATAGAGGATGTCTTAAAAGATCAAGGTATTTTGACTAAACAACATAATAACAACAATAGTCAAAATAATAACAACTCTCATAAGGACAAAAGCAAGAACTCACACTGGAATAAAAATAAGCAAGTAGTCAATGAAGGAGTTGTTGACTCTAACCAACCAAAGGATTAGGGTGTCCTTCATTTATCTAGTGTAGTTCAAGCTATGAAGCTTAAAACATCCTCTAACCAACAAGAGCATAAACAAAGATATCAAGAAAAACCCAAAAAGGAAAAGCGGCAGTTCTCTAAGCTCGGGGAATCTTATGAGGATGTTTTCAAAATGCTTATTGATAACAATCTTGCACAACCACAAGATCCAGCAAAATTTTACATACCTGACATTAAGCCATATTGGTGGAATGAAAAAGCTTACTGCATATTTCATAATGGCATTGGACATGACATAGAACACTGCTAGAAACTTAAACATCTCATTCAAGATCTTATTGAAAATGGAAAACTTGAGATTGATGGATTGAAAACCAATGCAGATAATAAAGCATTTAAGGAACCTTTGCCTAAATATGATAAGGGGGAGACCTCTAAACCCAAAGATGGCAAAGCTACAATCACCTACACCTATATGTCTGCAGAGAATATTAGCAATATGCTAGAAGCTGTGGATGAAAATGTCAACATGATGAGAAACAAAGATTCTTATAGTCATGATGTGGACTCTCTTATATTTGATAAAGAACCCATGGTGGTGCTTAGAGGTCCTCATTCTCAAAGGTCATCTCAAGCTCTTAATGCTATCACCAAAAGCCAAGGTCAAGGTCTTGTGGTCATTAGAGGTCCTAATTCTAACCAGCTTGGAAAACCAAAGCAAGTGACATCCAAGAATGTCACCACCAAGTTAGTAGTAAATCTAGAAATGAGCTACAATCTTGTTGATCAGTTACAAAGAACACCAGCTCAAATCTCAATTTTTGAGCTCCTAAAGTTGTCTCCAAGACATAAGCATGTCCTTGAAGATGCTTTGCGTACAACCAATGTCCCTAACAACATAGACATTGATCAATTCCAAAACATGGTAAATCACCTTGCCAGCCCACATTACCTCACATTCTCAGAAGAAGATGACAAAGGCTTGAGCCATCTGCATAATCTTGCCCTTCACATTGAAGTCATCATTCAAAAGACCCGTGCCAGGTGTTTGTTGATTGATGGGGGTGCTGGGCTCAATATTTGTTCCTTGAGTTTGTTGAAAATATTGGGTTACTTAGAGCAAGTTATTGATACTCGCAAGAAAATAACCATCAAAGCCTATGATGAGGCACAGAGAACCTCCAAAGGCTTGGCCGTCCTTCCTGTCAGGATTGGCCCTGTTGAAAAGGACATTTTGTTCGAAATTGTTGATGCTAGTCCTTTAGCCTATAATATTCTTCTTGGTAGATCATGGATCCATGACATGCAAGCGGTGTCATCCACCTACCACCAATGTGTCAAGTTCCCCTATAATGGAGTAGAAGTTTGTATACCCGAGGATAGCACATTATCTGTCAATGCAATTTCAGCAGGGACCCATGTTCCTCTTAATCGGGAAGCAAAAATTTTTGATACAACTGTGGCACAATGTCAGAATAAGTTCAAAACCATAGACCTTGGTATGGGTGGTTATCACATTTACTCCTTCACAAAGTTGCCAGTCTCACCTAGGTCATATGGTAAACCTTCACAGGAGATGCATCCCTCATCCTCAACAATGACTTTGTTTGATACATTTGTAGAGTCTTCACTACCCATTCAGGATGAAAAAGAGGAAGTAGCTGTTAGAGGCTAGATTTACAAAGAGAAAAAATACAAGCGCAATGAAAAATTTTCTCCATCTCCTAAGACTTATGGGAGAGGATATACTTTGGTAAAAAATATGGGTTACCCAGGTCATGGTCCTCTTAGTCATAGACTAGATGCTAAGGCTGAACCACTCAATCATGCTCTTTTTGGACACAGATCTAAGACAACAGTTGGCCTAGGTTTTGAAAGTCAGAACAAGAAAGTTACCCCTATCCTAGCTATGACAGATAGTGATGATGAATACATACCCAATGTGCAAAATCAACAAGATAGGTGTGAAGATTGGGTCCCTTCCACCAATATCCTTTGGGGGATTTAGATACTACAGTTGACAATCCAATAGTTTCAGAACTAGAACAAGAACAATCCACTATTGAAGATCATGTTGAGGATCCTATTCAATACACAAATGGAATTCAAGAGGGTGTTACCCTCGGTGACATCAACGCTTCTACATCAAGGCCTAAAAAATATGGTTGGCGTAAGCTTCCTAGCCAGGATTCATATACGAACTCACATGAGTATGAGTGGGAGACTCTTTCTAATTGTTCTACAGTTGATATGGACATTGCTGTTGTCCATACATATAGTTCCCAATTCGAGGTAGCTAATGAGTCTAGTGTAGGATTAGAAGATTGGAATCCACGAGTCGCTTTAGTGGACGATGCTTCATTTAGTAGGGTAAGTCCTGATTTGGGTACCTTAGAAGGATACTTGATGGATCCCAACTTTGCAATCACCAAAGATGATACCATTTGCATACACAATATTGAACCAGTCATTGACCTACCCCTTGCCAATCCTCACTTAATTGATTGGTCTCAGCGCTATCAAGAGCCTCAACTCCTAACTTTTCAAAATGACTATGAGATAGCATGCTACCTAAATGCCCTTGAACCTGTAGTCTCTTCCACTAGCGAACCAACTACAAGTATGACAAAACCAGATATCAAGTACCTTACTTGCAAAATGAAAAGAAAAGAAAAAAAGAATAAGAGTTCTGATGGCAAAAACCACTATGTGGTGGTATCAGAACCTGAAAAAGTAAAAATAAAGGATGTATCCGAGGGTGAAAACCTCTCTAAGGCACTTAAGGATGAGGTACTTGATCATCTTCCAGGCTATTTTCCAAATAGCTCTTCAGTACTTGTTGAGCCTACACAACCAGTTAATCTGAATACACCAGAGGCTCCACAAATAGTTCATTTGGCTCAATCATTGTCAACAAAAGAAAAAGAGGCATATACCAAGTTCCTACAAAGAAAGAAAATTAATTTTTCGTAGACTTACTTAGACATGCCAGGATTGGACACTAGTCTCATTATGCATCATTTGTCCATAGCTCCAGGAATCAAACCTGTAAAACATAAATTGAGGAAAATGCATCCTCACATAGCTCTCCTTGTCAAAGCTGAATTAGAGAAGCTCCTCAGTGCAGGATTTATAAGAGCCATTGATTATGTCGAATGGATATCCACTATTGTACTAGTTTCAAAACATGAAAAGTCCATTCATGTTTGTACAGACTTTAGAGATATTAATAAAGCATGCCCAAAGGATGATTTTCCACTTCCAAACATAAACATGATAATGGACATGACCGCGGGCTATGGGATCTATTCTTTGATGGATGGATTTTCTGGGTATAATCAAATCAAAATAGCTCCTGAAGATCAGGAAAATACAACATTCACTTGCGCGTGGGGAACCTATTGTTGGAACGTCATGCCATTTGGATTAAAAAATGCCAGAGCTACATATCAAAGAGCTATGACAACAATATTCCATGACATGATGCATAAGAACATGGAGGACTATGTGCATGACACCTTGGAAAAATCCAACAAAAGGGATACACACCTTGCCGATTTGGAAGTAATTCTAGATCGTATGGGATAGTTTCAACTCAGATTAAATCCAAAAAAGTGTGCATTTGGAGTTACCTCTGGCAAACTCTTAGGATTTATCATTTCAGCTAAAGGAATAGAGGTGGACCCAGAAAAATTTCAAGCAATAATGGATATGCTGCATCCCACAAACATTAGTCAAATGAGGAGTCTTGAAGGATGCCTTCAGTCTATAAGGAGGTTTATTTCACAACTAGTTGATAGAGCTCAACCCTTTAATAAGACTTTGCATAAAGGGTTTAAATGTGTCTGGAATGAGGAATGTCAGCAAAGCATGGATCAAATCAAATAGTACTTGGCTAATCCTCCAATCTTAATGCCTCCTATCCCAGGAAAACCACTTATATTATATGTCTCAGCAACAGAATCTTCCCTGGGGGCATTATTGGCTCAACTTGATGATACTAGAAAAGAAAGAGCCATACATTATATCAGTAGTACTCTTGTGTCATATGAGGTTAACTACACTAGTATTGAAAAATCTTGCCTAGCGGTGGTGTTTGCTTCCCAAAAGTTGCGACATTACATGCTTGCACATACAATACACCTCATTGCAAAAGTTGATCATCTAAAATACTTTCTTAGTAAGGCTACTCTCACGGGTAGACTTGCTAAATGGATGATGATTCTTTCAGAATTTGACATAGAGTATGTTGAGTGTAAGGCTATAAAAGGACAAGCCATTGCAGACCAATTGGCTGATTTTCCAATTCAAGTTGAATTTCCAGATGAACACATAATTTACATGACTGCAAGAAAATGGAAGATGTTCTTTGATGGCTCTTTCATGCAAAATGGTTCAGGTGCAGGAGTGTTATTTGTTTCTCCTCATGGGTACACAATCCCTAAGTCCTACAAACTATTGTTCCCATGCACAAACAACATTGTTGAATATGAGGCCTTGAAAAATGGATTGAAAATGGCCACATAATGGGGAATTATAGAGCTGCACATTTATGGGGATTCGCAATTGATTATCAACCAAGTTAATGAAGAATATCAAACAAAGGATGACAAACTGATATCCTATAAGAAGATGGTTGATTCATTGTGCCGATACTTTACCTTTGTTACATTTCAACAAATCCCTAGAGCAGAGAATAAAGCAGCTGATGCTATGGCTACATTAGCTTCACTTCTTTAGCTAGAACATCATGAGTCCAAATTTGAATTCCTGCTGGAAGAGCTACATTACCCTATTTTTGACTCCTCAGAAAGCCATGTCATTTGTACCTTGGTTAGCCATGAGTCATCCCGCTACGATGCCATTCATTCATATCTCCATGATGGCACTATTCCTAAAACCTTCAATCGTTCTGAACAAAGAAACCTAACCCGAAATGCCTCTCGCCACACCCTTATCTCTAGTGATCTGTATAGGAGGGGTTTAGATGGAGCACTTCTTAGGTTTTTAGAAAAGGATGAGTCCAACCAAGCGTTAGTTGACATTCATGAGGGCATTTATGGAGGACATTCTAATGGTCTTGCCATGGCTCGACGATTGCTTAGGGCAGGGTACTATTGGCCTACCATGTAGACAGATGCAATAGCTTTTTCTAAATCTTGTGAAAAGTGTCACAAACATGGAAACCTGATGCATGCTCCAGGCAAGGAGCTTATTCCTTCTATTTCTCATTGGTCATTTAAGTGCTGGGCCTTTGACCTTGTTGGGAAGATTCATCCCAACTCATCAGGTGGACACAAATTCATTATTACTACTACTGATTACTTTACCAAATGGGTGGAAGCTGTCCCACTTTCTGTTTCCTCTGGCAAAATAGTTTCTTTGTTTATTTTAAATCATATCATCTATCGGTATGGAGTGCCCTTTGAGATAATCACTGACAATGGGGGTCAGTTTAAAAATAAGGACCTTAAACATTTCTGCAAGAAATTTAAGATAAAATAGCATTGGTCCTCCATTTACTTCCCGCAAGGGAATGGACAAGTAGAGGCTTCAAATAAGACCATTCTCAAAATCCTCCATAGAACAGTTCACAAGAATGGTAGAGATTGGCACCTACAGATAAATCTAGCCTTGTGGGCCTACAAAATGAGTATTCGTACTCCAACAGGGGCTACACCTTTTTCCCTCACTTATGGTGCTGAAGCAGTGTTACCTTTAGAGGTAGAGATCCCTTCACTTAGAGTCTCTCTCAAAGGTTTAGTGATAGATGAAGACTACTGTGCCATGAGGTTGCAAGAACTAGAACTTCTAGATGAAAAATGTAAAGCATCTTTTGATCACATGAGAGTTTACCAAAAGCGTATGTCCAAAGCATTCAACAAGAAGGTTCGCCCTAGAGAATTTCAAGTGGGGGATCTTGTCCAATGAGAAAACCCTAAAAACCAACAAAATAGAGAACAAAAAGGGAAGTTTGAACCTAATTGGCTTGGACCATACATTATTACTACAACTTTTGGTACAGGTGCTTATTTACTATCTGATCCAGAGGGGGAACAGCTCCTTGACCCTATCAATATTTTGCACCTCAAGAAGTTCTATCCATGATGCCTATTCTATCTGGGGGCATTCTTTGTACATATCTTATTGATCCTGAAATTTTTTAAAAAAAATTCATATATGATGCTGAAAAAATCCTAAAAAGCATATAAAGTCCTGAAAAAAATACAAAAAAATTCAAAAAAATAGAAAAAGTGCCTTGGTGAAAACCTGGAAACAAGCGCCTTGGTAGCAAAAATTAAAAAAAAATTGAAAAAAATAATAAAATCTTCAAGTGGTGAAAACTTGGAAATAGGTGCTACTTGACTTCTTTGCACCCTTGTCTTTTAGCATGCATCCTCGACAATTAGCCTTTCTCCATCATGCCTTGACCTTGTTGCTTTGGTTTGGAATTGGTCTTTGTCTTTGTCTAGGGGGCATAACTGTGTTAGCTTTGGTCTCTAGGATGCGTTGGTCTTTAGAACATCTTGCAAATGGTGTTTTTCAACACCACCCAAACAGTGTTTTTCAACACTACCCTAGTGTCAAGTGTTTCTCAACACTTATCAGATATCCTACCCTATAGTTTAGCATGATATGGTATTTCTCACCAGCAGATGCGATACTTGAAGTTTGACTCTATGACCTACACACACGCACTTAAACGCTCAACTCGCTGAGACTTGCTTGACTTTATTTCTTTGTGTGCTGTATATGATGATTTCTTTGATGAGTGTTCTCTCCCTAAGAAGTTTTTGATGATGCATAGCTAGAAGACTGAGGGCATGAGGACAAGTTTTATTGCTTTTTCTGCTTGTGGGTATATTTTGTTGGTCCTAATTGTCATTAGCATTTATGCTTGATCCACTTGACACCTAGGATCTACAAGGTATTATCCTTGACTATTTTATGTGAGTGCATGCTTATAGCCATCTTGACCTTCTTATGTCCTGATGCTAGCATAATCTCGATATAGCAAACTTAGGGAACCTCACTGCACTAGTCATCTTGACCTACATGTCTTTGATGCCTAGGTGGGATTTCCACATTTCTATCTAATATAGATCATATTCAGATCCACATAGTTATACTAGTGTGTATTGTATGATATTGCGACGTAACCAATAATGCTTGATGATGAATATTAGAGTCTAAAAGCTTTGTGACCTTGCAAGTAAACCACTTTTCATAGTAGTTTGCATTCTTAGGTTCATGTTAGTTAGTTTTGCATTTTGCATATAGAGAACGCTCTCCTTTCCTCTTTCGTGGACTTGTTGGTTAGCTGTACTCACCTTTCACTTCTTCTCGATCATGTCTTTCACTTCTTGTCTTTCACATCACATCATTTTCTATTCATTTCGGGATCAAAATCAAAATTTGAGTTCATCTTGATAGTCAAAATCATATTTCAAAATTTTCACCCTCTTCTGTGCAGTTGGCTGACCATTCGAGGCCTGATCCTTTGATCTTTGTTGGGGCACCTTCATTTCTTCACCCCCATCTCTTCCAAACTCCTAGTCTTTCATTCACTTTCATTCACTTCATCTCTCTGAGGTTTGACTTCACTTTTATCCTATATCTTTCTTAGTCAAACTGGGGCATATCTTCACTGCTTGATAGTTATCCTCTCATCTTTCATCTTCGATTATGATTTCTAGTGACTTGATCAAGTTTATCAATTTTCTATTCTCCTCTACCTGATTTTGATTTCGATTCTGAGGGGGCAGTACCTATCAGCTTTAATCTTTGATTCAGCTTTATCATTCAGTTTAGCTTGAGATTCTTATTTTGAGACTTGATTATCACTTAACAACAACGGTGTTGATCTTGTCTTTTGATTCTTATCTCTTATTTTGAGACTTGACTATCACTTAACAACAACAGTGTTGGTCTTGTCTTTCAGCTGGTTTATTTTTGTCTTGGCGTGTTCCTAGAATGATCACACATCTGGATTATTTTGTGATCCCAAATCGATCTCACATTTCAATTCTTCTTTGACCACATGTGTTCCTAGAATGATCACACATTAGTCAAAGAGGGGCAAATGTATGCACCCTAAAATGGTCGCCTAGACTTTGGGCCCCCATTCAACAATTTATCAAATCCCTGAATCAATATTTTCAAAAATCAACATTTTTTAATTATATCAATTTCCTTGATCAAATCCTATTTTATCATTTTTTATTATTTGCCTTGGGCTAACCATTTTATCCTAAGTCTTTATTTATTTAAAAGGAATATTTCCTCCTCTTTTAATAAATAAAAAGGCCCCACTTTTCCTCTTATCCTAAGTTGCACAAATGAAGCATTATTCTACTTTTATAAAAAAGGAGAAAAGCATTTTTTGTCTCATATGGACACAAAGTCAACTCTTATTTTCTCATTGGAGGATATTTGTGCACATGGATTGCTCCTCTTTGATGCTCCACCCTTGATTAAATATTTTGCCTCTTAATCTCCATGGTCCATCTTTCTCATTTCCTATTAAAAGAAGAGCTCTCTTCCTCATTTTCATATGCATTTTTGAATACTAATGTTATGTTGCGGGTTTTCTAGGTCACTTTGGAGCTTTTGAAGATTTGGAGCATTCTTGACTTTTGCATCTACATTCCATTCTTAGTTTCAATCATGCATAGTAGCTTCATGTTTATGCTTTCATAGTTTAGATTTCCTTTCAAGCTTTAGAGTAACTCATTTAGTTTAAATAGGAAGGCTTGGTAATACTTGTACTTTCCTATTCATAGCATAGCTTGTACTTTCATTTCCATAGCTTAGCTTGCACCTCTCATTTCTAGCTTGCATATTCATCTTAATCTAGTTTGCATTTGCATTTCATAGTGATTCTTGGGGATGTTGGCATTCTTTCCCTTGTCTTCATTTGAATCTCTCATTTTGTGGTTGACTAGCAAGGTCATTAGCTTAATAGCTCTAGCTGAGAGCAAATTTTAAATAATCTTGCAACTCCATACATAGAGAGCTCTAGGTCACTTTCTAAGGTATCCCATTCATGGATTCCCTTGGATATAATGACTTAGAGAAGTGCACCATTTGATTGTGTACAGTTCTTATTTCACCACTCTTGGTATACACTGCAATCACTCCTTTACCATTAACACTCACCTTTTTATCATTGCCCAATTTTACCTCAGAGAAGATAGTGGTGTCTAAACTGGAGAAAAACTCTTTATTTTCAGTCACATATGATTACTACAACCGTTGTTAAAAAATCAAGCATCATTTGAACTTTCTTGGGTTACATTATAGGTAAAAAACATAGTTTCCTAATTATCTTCAGATTCCTCTATAATATGTGCAGATTGCTTACTAGCATCTACTTGCTTCTTCCAACACTTCTTAGAAAAATGACCATACTTTTTACAATAAAAATGTTGTACTTTTGACTTATCATACCTTTGGTTTCCTTGTTGCCAATTTCTACTATTACTCCCCCTCAAGTTAGAAGGGATCCTTTGAAATCTCTCTTTAGATTCCAGATCAGTTCTATTGTCTCTTTGATTAAAAATTTTACCTCCTCTTCCATTTTAACTAAACCTTCCTTGACCTTTGCCTGTACCTCTGGTAATTTGTAGTTGAGTTTTAAAAGCAATCTCCAATGAATTATCATCATACCTTGTCATCCTTGATTCATTTGCGATCAAAGAGCCAGTTAGTTCATCTATATCTATTTTACTTATGTCCTTAAACTCTTATATGGGAACAACTACAGTTTATAACTTCTTTTACAAACATCTAAGAAATTTCTCAATCACTCTCTTATCTGAGACGTCATCACCATATTGTCTTAATTGATTGACAATATTCATGAAACCATCCATAGTCTCATTGTCTTTCATCTTCAGGTCCTCAAAATCTCTCCTCAAATTTTGTAATATAACATTCTTCACCTTGGATATACCTGGGTAACAAGTTTCAAGTGTTTCCCAAGCCTTCTTCGAAGACTCTACACTATACATCTTTGGGAATATAGTCTCATTTAAGCCTTGGTGAATAAGACCAAGAGCTTTATTATCCTTCTTTCAATTCTCCTTCAATAGATTTTGATCACCATTTGATAGGGCCAACTCCACCACTTGATTGGGAGGCTCTAGATATCCATCAGCCACAAATCCCCAAAGACCATCAACACAGAGCAAGGTTCTCATTCTAATAGACTAAGAATTACATTTTTTCTCAGTCAAAATAGGAATCTAAGATAGGGATGAACTATTTGAAGCCATCTTACTTCAAATTTTAAATTGTTGTAATATTTAGTTGGTTGGTAGTACGCACAACTTCTTGAGATTGTAATCTTCAACTCTAATAAACACTCTTCACCCTTAAAATCCTCAACCTTAGCTCTGATACCAATCTATAGGAAGTAGGGGAAACAAGTAGAGTACATATAAACTCAACAAAAAGGACAACAAATTATTGAACAGAGCAGTGACAATTGTATCCTACAACATATAAGCATAAATTCTATTAATAAATAGATAATGAGTACATAAATTGAACGTTACAAAGTGTAGAGATTTTCAATTTGTAAATGCAGAGATACATCATACAGAAGAAAACAAATTTATTTTTAAAGTCCCTTGTCGGTGAAAAAGTGATAATTCACATACTTGGAGTGTACAAAAAAACAAAAATCTGATTTTGAGCTCAACTAGATAGGATCTTATGCAAGAAGGGTCTTCAATGATGGCGAGAGCATGAAGACAAAATATATCTTGTTTAATGATGCAGAAAAAATAAGATTTCTTCTAATCTTTTGGCAGTGACAGTGCTTGTAGTACAAGGCAAGTAACAAGCTGATGTTGTGCAGAGAGGATAAGAACAAATCAGATTTTAAAATCTGATCTTCACCAAAACATGAAGCTAAGAACAAATCAGATACTGTGCATTTGGTGGCAAGAGGAGAAATGAGTCAGCAGTGGCAAGGGAGAAATTACAATTATCTCCAACAATTATTTACCTCCATATGAAAATATTGTATGGAAATAAATAAAGTCCACATGATGTGGTTCAACTATGGAGTATTGTACTTTATATAAATCTTGCATGTGCAATAGGATATGGGCTTTCTTTTCTCTATGACAAGATTCTTGACCACAACTTTGGAATTCTAAGTCACTGTGGATATTTGTCTTAGAATATGTAGATGTACAATGCCACACAAGTACATTTGTTACCAAATTTTTTAGCAATTGAATTCTGATAACCAGTATAAAAAATTATATTAATTACTCCAAGTTCGAGAACAAAATGGATAAAGATATCATACAAGAACAAGTTTTTGTTGTTAGGGATCTATACATTTATCAAGAGTTCACTACTAAATGGGTTTAAATGATTTAGCATGATCAAACTCAAAATATAGTAAGAAAATTAGTGGTAAATTGTACAAATATGGTATGAATTAGACTAGGTTTTAAACACAAGTTTTCTATCAAGATCACTAGGATTATTTATTTATTTTCTTACAAATATTATTTTTTGTTTAAGTTTAAACAATTCTATCAGCATTTTGGAAGGAACTTCGCTACTTTACAGTTTTTTTATTAATAAAATAATAGAAACTTATAGCCTTTTGTCCAAAACAAAAATATCCATAAAAACCTAATAAGCTAAAATCCTTGTAGATACAAAATTTTGAATGCTCATAATTGCCTAAACTTATAGAACGAACCAAATTAACCCTTTACAATTTGAAATGTACACTTATTGTATACTTCTAATTTATTTTTTTATAATTTAGTTCTCTATTTTCTGCAGTTTTCTTGTTGGCTCTATCAGCATGTTGTTGTAATCTTCTCTGTAATGTCATTTAATAAACCTCTGTAATTATTTTCATCCATTGCAAAATAATTTTTTCAATTTAACAGATTGTACTGTTCTAAAATTTTAGTATAGGAGCATACCCACCCTACTATAATAAAATGTTTTCATGGAATACTGATTGTACGATATGTGCAAAATGATTATAGGTAAAATGTCTAAGAAATAAATTTTGAAACAAATGCCGCTGGAAAGCTAGTCTCCTCAACTTTTGCTACCATCCTCCTTACCCATCAAATTGGGAATTTGCAATAGAATATAGAAAAATGGAAAACTAAAAGGAATTTATACATATTGAAGTCGCAATACTGCTCGATGATGAAGGAAAAGAAATTAGTACATATTTCTTTGTTAGCACATACACCCAAGACCACAAAATTCAGGGATGTCCTCATTTGTGTGTTCTTCTCATCCTAACTAAATCATTATGTATGCATTGAGCTCTTCACAAAAGTACAGTTGGAGCTAAAGTTAGTTTATTATTGATATAAACAGCATCATCTGTATGACATAATTATCCAATAAAGACCATACGTATTATCTGGCACTATGACCTAAGAACTTCTTAAAAGACAATAAACTCCTATTTCTTAATCTGCACAGAATATTATACTCTTCAAAACTTTAAAAAAAAAAGCTATAAATAAAAAATTCCATAGTTTCAGATTTAATAGAGTATTTCAATCCATGGATCGAGTATTTTGGCTTCATCAACAAATATGAAAATTATAGAATGAAGCCTCATTGTGCAGCAAACTTCCTCAACAATATTGCTATAATCTGAGTAGTTTTTTTAATAAATAAAATAAAGTGCCTAAACTTCCAGAATATTCTGAACCAAACTTTAGAGGAAAGCTACTACAACAGGTTCTCCGAAACACCATGAAAGTGAGCAAAATCAGAACTTGGATAATAAAAAAGTCATAAATTACAAAGAAACTAACATAAATAGAAGAAAAAAATTCATGACAAATACCTGTGCAGAATACTTCAACATCATGCAAGCATTATTAATACTTATTAGAACGGTGTATCTGCACTGATCACAATGTTAGATGAAAGTAAAGTTGTAGTTCGAAATTATTTCGATGATATCCATATTAAAAAATGATTTTGAAAACCGTTGAGGTAATATAGCCACTAAAAAATGTCTAATAATCATGACATTTATAAGGATATAGTTGATTTAATTTTAAAGGCCACAATGAGGCTACAACTTTCATTAAGCTGAACTTATTTTGAAGTTGCCATTTTTCATTAAATCCAACCCCATTCAAAGCTTATGATTTTCTATATATCTCTATTTCAACTTAATAAATCGTGGTAATTGAAAAATTGAACTTTTTAATTTAACTCTTCTAAATGCAGTTATTGTAAAGTAGATTTGAATAGCATGCCATAATTTTTTTATGGAAATTGAGATAGTTTCTTTTGCAAAACATTCTAATAATTGCTTCTAAAATATCTAGTTTGTGTATCTATAAAGATATTTTTAGTTGTAGTAAGATATTTCTTTTAAATTTGTCACAGCTTGAACACCATCCACAATAGAAATCTATTAACTAATTACAATATAATAATATTAAAAATAGAATAATAAACAAATCTAATATTTTACTATATTCCTCTAAAAATAAATATGTTAGTCATAATCTTCTTATAAAAAAATATCAAAATACTATATTAAAAAGAATTTATAACTTAAAAAGGGATTTAAATACACTAAATAAATAGAACATTAAAAAAAAAAGTCATCTATTTAAATTAGAATTACTAACAGAAAACTGTAATCACCGCTTTTACAATGCACTAAAAACCTCCAAAGTAAAAATCCTATTCAACTCTTTTCTATGTGGTTATTAAAATCCTCATAGTTTCCATGCATAAAGAGGACAAAATAAGGATGAATAGCTCATATGATGAGGTGGGAGACCTGGAACGCATATTGTGTCCAACATATTGAATTGACATGTAGATTTACATACCTGATTAACACGCAATACATTTCAGGGACCGCTAATATGTATGATGTGGGAGACGTGGTATTGGGATTGCATTTAACCTTTCGGACTTCTTTAGACTCACTCCAAAATCATCGCTCTTGTCCAGCTGCTCAGAACTCATCCCATCCGGAAGTATCCACTCAAAGGAATGAAATAAAGAAGCCAAAACAAAATGAACCATACGGCTTGCCAATGGAAGCCCCGGACAAATTCTTCTCCCCGCTCCGAATGGAATCAGCTCAAAATTTTGTCCTCCGTATTCTATTTTCCTATTTTCCCCCTCCAAAAATCTCTCAGGCATAAATTCCATAGGATTCTTCCAAATTGAAGGGTCCGTCCCAATAGCCCACACGTTCACAATCAATTGGCTGTCTTTGGGTATCACAAATCCCCCAATCTCGCACGAGCTTCCTGCTTTGCGGGGAAGCAGCAGAGGACCCGGCGGGTGCAACCTGAATGTCTCTTTCACGGCTGCATGGAGATAAGGCATTTGATCTAAATCAGATTCTTCCACTTTCCGGTTGCAACCAACAACTTCATCCAGTTCCTCCCGGAGGCACTTTAATCTCCGTGGGTTGCGAATGAATTCTGCCACAGCCCATTCTATTGTGGTACTGGTGGTGTCCGTACCGTCAATAAACAATTCCTGAAACCAGACAGAGCAATTATAGATGTAGAAAGTATAAAATTTTTCTTACCCTTTAATTTTATTGTCATTTTCATCACTCACAGTTATCAAGGCTCGAATATCAACGAGACCCAGATCTTCACTTCTGGAATCCAACAAAACATCCAGAAAATCCTTCTCGGAGTCCTCACTCTCATCGCTTTTGCTTCTGGTGGCGAGCCTTTTCTGTATGAAATCATCGGAAAAGTCATACATGGCCTTGAAATGTTTGCCCATTTCACGGGACAAGCCCTGCGGGTCGAGGAATCCGAGAAACGGAAAATAGTCAGCCAAATTGGGCGCTCCGCCAAGCTTCATAATTTCGCACATGGTATCTTTGAGCCCCGCAGAAGCCAGATTGTGGGGATCGTAGACGTTTGTGCTGAAGATCATGTTGCCCATCAAATTCAGAGACGTGCAGAACACCGTCCGCTCAATATCCACAACCTTTCCCTTGTCCTCGAAAATGAGTCGGATCGTGTGAAATACTTGATCTCTTCTCAGGTGGTGCAGAGCTCCGAGTCTTTTCGGGCTGAAGAGCTGAGTAGCTGAAATACGTCGGAGTCGGCGCCAGTGAGGCCCGTATTCCCCCCAAATTAGGGAGGACTTGTGATGGGAAAGCGCCTTGATTGATTCTGATACTGGCCGCCCCGTGAATATGTTGTCGTGTGTTTTGAGGAGGTCCTTGGCCATGGCAGGAGAAGAGACCACCACTGTTGTTTTCATGCCCAGATGGAGAGTCATCAATGGGCCGTATTGCAAAGAGAGGGCATACATGGACTCATGTGGCCTTCTTCCCAGCTGAAAGAGGTTTCCCACAATAGGAAAACCGGTAGGACCAGGTGGAAGAGGAAGCTTTGATTTACTCTGCCTTCTCCATAGGCAGAAGAAGAATAACAGTGAACAAGTGGTGAGGAGCACATAATACCAAGAATGCTGTGAAAAATCCATATTATCTGCATTCAAGATCCTTATTTTGACTGGCTTTCCTAGAACCGCTATTTTGTAGCCTGAAAACTAGAACACCATTGATTGATGCAGCATTGGAAGCCGAGGTTCTTCTATCCACATGGATTCTCCGTGTTGGTGATCTTTTTCCCAAAGGTCAGCTTGGCATCAGGATTGACAGGGCTAGTGTCACATTCATTCAACACTCCAAATCTAATAGGAAAAAAGGCCAACTGACAAGGATCAAAGAGAGATCCTTCTACACTTTGAGCTCCACATCACTCAGGCAGGTATACTTCATCTACACACACATATTACCTTGTGTCACACTACAGACCTGCAGGTAACTGACTGTGGAATGATTTTCAAACTCTTAGGTATCCTGTACTTCAATGAAGCCAATATCTCATGCAATAGCCCAACTTGTATGGAGTGAGTATGAAAACCAGAGACCTACACTAACAACTTGAAAGGGAAAGGGTGGAACAGAAAAGAAATTATTTTAAAATGATTGAAAGGTCCCCTGAGATGCTCTAAGTCTCTGATAGACCAGTGCCTTATCCAATTGGCCACAGAGTCAAATACCTTACTGCAAGAGATAGTTATGAAACAAGAACACAATATACTCAATGTGTTGATGCCTGACATCAATCACACTATGACCAAACCTTAACTTAACACCCACCTGTGCATTCAAGCATGCTATTATCAGTCAAAAGATTTTAACCCTCCCCTTAGAAGAGACCTGTGAAAGGACAATACATTAACCAGCATCCACTGGAAGACAAGCATGACCTATCTTTGATATTTCAGCTCATACATGCATAAACACTAACCCTGAATCAGTTACCTCTGCGAAGATAACTCCACTTGCAAACACTTAGGCAATACAAGAAGAAAAATCAAACACCCTTGATGTATGATTAATGCATTCAGAATTCAAATGGAGATAATTCAGTATAGTAAGAGTATATCATATCCTCATACATAAAATAAATCTGTTACAATATGTATTGTCTTCTCTGAACCAGCAATGGAAACAGAGCACCCTATATGCAGAAAGAAGGAGAAAATCTACAGGACATAAACTTTCCTTGGAACTGACAAAATTCAGCACACTTACAAAGTCAAAAATTCGACTACATATACCCCTAGCTGCCTTGGAAATCCAAAATAGGTTGCAACAAGCTACAGACAGCTAGGGCTAGGGTTTCAACCACCCAACCAATTCAAACATTCACAAAATTTATTGCAGGAGCATGAAGCATAAGCAGCCTGGAGAAAACAAATCTCTAGCAGATCAACAATCATGAAAATCTGCGAGCTCAACATAATACACCAGGAATGCCATTAAAATCAGTCTAATCACTGCTTGCAAATAGTTCCTCGAGCACAAAACCATACTCCACCAAGTACAAAACCTCATTTGTAAATGACCATAGGAGCCCTGGACGACATTACAACAACCTACCGCCATCAAACCAGCAAGAAATCTGCCCAAAAAGCATTAAAATCAGGTACCTTTGGTCGTTGCAAACCCCTCTGCAAATTTGAATTCAAAATCCCAACGGTTACCCTCAGGGTGCCAGAAGCACATCGGCGGTCCTCATTCAAAATCGGATCAACTTTATAACCCCGCCGTCAGATCTTTCATTTTTCCTGGGCCTAGCAACTTGACCATCATCTTCAGTGGTGCAGTCGCACGGTTACCAACCTCACCGCCACAAGGAACCGGGCTTTATCTAATACTTGGTCGCATGATCGCAAGGCACCAAACTAACCTTTGCGATCATACAACCGCAGTCTCCCAGCCGCGTGGTTACAATCACTCCGCACCGCAAAGCTGTTGTCCATGTTACCTCCACAACCCCGCAACTGTGACAATCCTCCAAACCTGAATCTCTGCAATGGTGACGTTTAGACCGTTGTCACATGATCGCATAGCTCAGAAATGGGCTATGCGAACATGCGACAAGCCGCATGCCTCCACCTTGCCGCAACCGCCACCGCCGCCGCTAAGCAAGGCGGTTAGTCGCATGATCGCATAACCCAGAAATGGGTTATGTGAACATGCGACAACCTGTGAACACCATGCCTCAGCCCCGCAAACAACCGCCAGGCCTTACACCTAGGCCCACTTGCCATGTGTCATGTTGCTACTCGCTCAATCACCGCAAACATGGACCCCACAATCTGGCGAGCTAGCGACCAAAGAACTTCCGCCAATTCATGAAATGCTTTGCACCTTTCGCTAAAAATCTAGCGACTCCACGACCACTGTTCGCCAAGTCGCTAGACAAACTAGAAAACTACCAAATCTTCTTGCGAATGCGCAACAAGACCACATTTTATCGGCACCGCCACTTTTTCATCCGGACTGCCATAGCAACCGCCACATCACCCACTTCTCTGCATCTCCCGGGCCCACTGACAAAATACTACCGCACTGCCACGTGTCAACCGGTCGCATGATCGCATAGCCAAAAATTGGGCTATGCGATCATGCGACAGCCAACCTAAAGCCGCCACATGTCACCTCCGGGACCACTGCCAAAGAAGCCACCAACTGCCAAGAATTGGGACCCACGCGAATAGATGGCAAGTGGTTGCATGATTGCATGTCAGAAAAGTTTGACATGCAGCCATGCGACAACCAATAAGAAGGTGCCATCTATCCCCCCTTTGACACCGAGCCCACATCAAACTCACATAAGAAAATCCGATGGCCGTAAAAAAAGTGCTAAAGATAAACACTGTGCAACTTCACCAGGGGAACAAGTGACGTCCATAGATTTTGTCTGAGCTTTAACCATGCTGGGCAATGCGAAAAGACAAACCGCCAAGCACTCAGTGACTATGCAACTAACCGTCCACCGAGTCACTAGACGCTAGCCGCTAACTGCCAAGGGTAAAGAGATTGCGCGATAACACAGTCGCCAGGTCACCGAATAAAAGATGTAACTACCCAGAGACTTGGAGAAAGTGCGACTAAGACCATGCAAAGACTGGGCCCCACCATCCATTGCACCTGTGCAATTAGAGAAAACACTAGCAAATAGGAAACTAATTCGAGGTCAAAAATACACAATGTTTTCGACACAGCGGAAGACCGAAAACACACAGAGTTTTCAACGCCAAAGGATAATCGCACAAAAGTAGAAAACACAGGGTCGAAAAAAATGAAGGTTATCGGTAAAGGATCGAAAACATCATGAATTTTTGAAAACACTGTGAGTTTTTGACACTATGGTAGATTTTAAAATATTTCCAGCAGGCTTTGAAATTTGAAAATCTTTCTGGGTTTGGTGATTTAGGAGATTCAGCCTAGACTGAAGCAAGGCGACAATAAGAAGAACATAGGGCAGGATATTTAACAAAAACACTTGTAGGGGAGAGGTCAATCTCACAAGATTTTGCTATGACAGAAAATTGGCCTAACAGTGGCTCTGGTTGGGGATGCATGCCTCTTGCAGGCATGGCAAGGATCCAGATCTCTAGGAAGAAGCAGACCAATCCACAATCACTATCCTTATCACTCCCAGAAATCAAAACTCAAAACTCCAAGGCTCTCAAAAAATGGCTCTTTATTCCAACTAACACTACTGCTGAAGCAAAGTAATTGTACAAACATTTACACAACTAAAACTGCTAAACCGCGCCAATCATTTACCTCTATGAAACACTTGGTCCTCATCCCTCTGCATAGAGATGACCCTGGAATTTTTCCTTTCATGTACATGGTCAAACTCATGAAAAATCTTGACAAGAAAATCCACAAGAATGTAATAAGTGTATTCATCTTTGTCAAGTGTATGAGGATCAAAATCTATCTTATCATACCAGACTACCTCACACATACACTCCTCAGAATCAAGAGTAAAATTAGCTTGCAACAAAACTTTGTAACCTCTTCCCATTACATCTTGCAAGCTAATGTAAGGCTGATCATCATGAAATGTGAGTACACTTACCAGCTGAGAATTAACATCATCTTTATCACCATGTTCAACACTTGAACTCAATTCAAAACTAAAATCCTCATACTCACATTCATCCAACTCAGAAACATAATCAGCACTCTGCAAATACTTACTGCAGCAACTATGAAAAGAAAAACTTTCATAGTAAGGCATGTCTTCAAGCTCATCAGAAACTAGCAAACTATCACAGACATCCTTTTCATCACTAACCAAATCCTGTTGGAAACAGAGATATTCCAGTTGAAAAATCTTTGGAAATAAAGTGTAGTGCATTTTCAAAACATCATAACTCCTCACTATTTCCAAATCTGAAAAACACATTTCAAGAGGAAAATCACTTCCTCTTTCCTCTTCACTTTCCAATGCAGACCTGGCATTTGAATCAATCGGATAAGCAGTATTTACATTCAATTTACAATCTAGTTCTTCCCTATCTGGCTGAAACAAAATATTGATTTCTTCTTCCATATCTCCATAGGTCTCCACTGAAAAACCTTCAATCACCGGCACATATAAATCTGAAAGTGGGATCATACTAACATCTCCATACATGTTCTTATCTTCAAAAAGAAACTTACCTTAAAATTCACAACTTGAGTGATGTTTATCAACAAACCCTTGCTGGTTCAAATTCATCACACTTGTAGACTCATGATTGGTATCAAAAGAATCATACTCACATTGATACCACCTATCTTCATTCAATCATGCAAAAATACTACCCAGCTATCATCATTCGAACCAGAACTACCCACTTCATCAAATGAACATTCATCATAATCTGAAGGTACACATTCATTGGACTGAGCAAGTTCTCTGTCCATGGCTCTACACACCTCTAGTTCTTCAAGTTTCTTACCATTAATGGTAAGGGCTAACTTCAGTTCCTCAATTTGCTGCAAGTGCCATGCATACAATCATTCATCATATTGAGTTTGCTGGATATACATCAGCAATAAGTTCATCATCCACACAAGCTTTAGTTACAATGCAATCTTCTTCTTCAAGTGATGCAAGATATGGCTGTAAGTTACTTTCCTCTACATGATCATGGATCACATCCTGCCTAGAAAACTGAGGCACATCACTAACAGGGACAAGAATATGCCGATATGGCTCTAAACCTTTTAGTGGATCCCTTTTCCTACTATCTACCACATTCTGAGAATGAAAATCAGCAGCAACATGTGGTTTTCTTACAACATGATATCTCCAATTAGATTCAATATCCATTGCAAACTAAAAAGCCTAATACAAAGTTAGTGGTTCCTTATTCCTTAAGTCAAAATTGAAATTCTTATCAAAAGCATTCAAGTAGATGATCAAACAAATATCATCACTTGGCTCGCACTTCCTAGGGATATTTTCCCATGTCTTGATAAATCTAGCATTGAAACTAAGAACCAACCCATCTTCCTCCATTTCTATATCCACAAGGGCCTTAAGCATGTCAAAGTCATTCACCCTTTCAGCAAATCGGACTAAAAAACTTGCAACTAAATCATTCCATGAAGAGATGTCATTATCAGACAAACATGAGAGCCAATCCCTTGCATCTCCTATCAGTGACCGAATAAATAATCTCATTATCACATCTTCATGTTCAACACCATAGTCACACATCAGATCTAAAAAATTTCTAGCATGTTGATAGGCAGACTCAAAGTTTTCCCCACAGAACTTCGGTAAAACTTTTATAACATTTAAGGGAATGGAGTCTGGGTAACCAGGTATACCAACAAAATTCATAGCTGGGTAACCTCTTAAGAAAAAATTTCTTTTAATACCCATGACTTAATAGATCTTTTCAAAGGAGTAAAACCATTTACCATTAAATTCTTGAAACTTATTTTGAAAACTCCTTTGAAACCACTACACACTTAGAAAAAGGAGAAATACTTGGAACACCTTCTGAATGCTGCTGCCTTCTTCTCAACTAAGTGCAGTCCCAACAAAACTGCACAACTCAGGTTCTTTAGCATAGAGTCGCCACCTCTCTTCAGAGGACACAAACTTACTGATCTGTCTTTGAAACTTCAATAGACTCTGAGCACTCCCACAGCAAAGCCACATGTAAATCAATCAGCAAATCTAGGTAACACACTGCAAATCTGAAAAGTAATTCTCAGATTGGAAAGCATATGAGACTCTTCTCCAAACTGAATACAACAAGACTATGGGATGATCCAGCCAAGCAAGGAAGCTCTCTGTCATTTACTTCTTCCCCAGCAGAGTCACCATCTTGTTGGTGATCTTTTTCCCCAAAGGACAGCTTGGCATCAGGATTGATAGGGCTAGTGTCACATTCACTCAACACTCCAAATTTGATAGGAAAAAGGGCCAATTGACAAGGATCAAAGAGAGATCCTTCT
This sequence comes from Chamaecyparis obtusa, assembly GCA_027943335.1. Lineage (NCBI taxonomy): Eukaryota > Viridiplantae > Streptophyta > Pinopsida > Cupressales > Cupressaceae > Chamaecyparis > Chamaecyparis obtusa. Next base: position 372,902 of record BSBK01006406.1, read on the forward strand.
ACACTTTGAGCTCCACATCACTCAGGCGGGTATACCTCATTTGCACACACATATTACCTTGTGTCACACTACAGGCCTACAGGTAACTAACTATGGAATGATTTTCAAACTCCTAGGTATCCTATACCTCAATGAAGCCAATATCTCATGCAATAGCCCAACTTGTATGGAGCGAGTATGAAAACCAGAGACCTACACTAACAACTTGAAAGGGAAAGGGTGGAATAGAAAGGAAATGATTTTAAAATGATTGAAAGGTCCCCTGAGATGCCCTAAGTCTCTGATAGACCAGTGCCTTATCCAATTGGCCACAGAGTCAAATAACTTACTGCAATAGACAATTATGAAACAAAAACATAATATGCTCAATGTGTTGATGTTTGACATTAATCACACTATGACCAAACCTCAACTTAACACCCACCTGTGCATTCAAGCATGCTATTATCCATCAAATGATTTTAACCCTCCCCTTAGAAGAGACCTGTGAAAGGACAATACATTAACCAGCATCCATTGGAAGACAAGCATGACCTATCTTTGATATTTCAGCTCATACATGCATAAACACTAACCCTGAATCAGTTACCTCTGCGAAGATAACTCCACTTGCAAACACTTAGGCAATACAAGCAGAAAAATCAGACACCCTTGATGTATGATTAATGCATTTAGAATTCAAATGGAGATAATTCAGTATAGTAAGAGTATATCATATCCTCATACATAAAATAAATCTGTTACAATATGTATTGTCTTCTCTGAACCAGCAATGGAAATAGAGCACCTTATATGCAGAAAGAAGGAGAAAATCTACAGGACAAAAACCTTCCCTGGAACTGACAAAATTCAGCACACTTACAAAGTCAAAACTTCAACTACATATACCCCTAGCTACCTTGGAAACCCAAAATAGGTTGCAACAAGCTACGGACAGCTAGGGCTAGGGTTTCAACCACCCAACCAATTCAAACAGTCACAAAATTTACTGCAGGAGCATGAAGCATAAGCAGCCTGGAGAAAACAAATCTCTAGCAGATCAACAATCATTGAAATCTATGAGCTCAACATAGTACACCAGGAATGCCATTAAAATTAGTCTAATCATTGCCTACAAACAGTTCCTCGAGCACAAAACCATACTCCACCAAGTACAAAACCTCCTTTGCAAATGACCACAGGAGCCCTGGATGACATCACAACAACCTACCACCATCAAACCAATAAGAAATCCACCCAAAAAGTATTAAAACCAGGTACGTTTGGTCACTGCAAACCCCTCTGCAAATTTGAATTCAAAATCCCAATGGTTACCCTCATGGTGCCAGAAGCACATCGGTGGTCCTCATTCAAAATTGGATCAACTTTATAACCCCGCTGTCAGATCTTTCATTTTTCTTGGGCCTGGCAACTTGACCATGATCTTCAGTGGCCCAGTGACACGGTTACCAACCTCACCACCACAGGGAACCAGGCTTTATCTAACACTTGGTCGCATAATCGCAAGGCACCAAACTAACCTTTGCGATCATGCGACCGCGGTCTCCCAGCCGCGTGGTTACAATCACTCCCCACCGCAAAGCTGTCGGCCATGTTACCTCCACAACCCCGCAACTGCGACAACCCTCCAAACTTGAACCTCCGCAATGGCGACATTTAGACTATTGTCACATGATCGCATAGCCTAGAAATGGGCTATGCAAACATGCGACAAGCCGCATGCTTCCACCTTGCCGCAACCGCCACCGCCACCGCTAAGCAAGGCGGTCGCATGATTGCATAACCCAGAAACAGGTTATGCGAACATGCGACAACCTATGAACACCATGCCTCAGCCCCGCAAACAACCGCTAGGCCTTAGACCTGGGCCCACCTACCATGTGTCACGCTACTACTCGCTCAATCACCGCAAACATGGATCCCACATATCTGGTGAAATGGCCACCATATAGCTTTCGCCAGTTCACGGAATGCTTTGCACCTTTAGCTAAAAATCTAGCAAATCTGCGACCACTGTTCGCCAAGTTGCTAGACAAAGTAGAAAACCACCAAATCTTCTTGCGAATGCGCGACAAGACCACATTTTATTGGCACCGCCACCTTTTCATCCGGACCGCCACAGCAACCGCCACATCACCCACTTCTCTGCATCTCCCGGGCCCACTGATGAAACACTCCCGCACTGTGACGTGTCAACTGGTCGCATGATCGCATAGCCAAAAATTAGGCTATGCGATCATACAACAACCAACCCAAAGCTGCCACATGTCACCTCCGGGACCACTGTCAAAGAAGCCACCAACTACCAAGAATCGGGACCCACGCGGACAGATGGCAAGCGGTCACATGATCGCATGTCAGAAAAGTTTGACATGCGGCCATGCGACAGTCAATAAGAAGGTGCCATCTATCCCCCCTTTGACACTGGGCCCAGATCAAACTCACATAAGAAAATCCGACGGCCATCGCAAAAGCGCTAAGGATAAACACTGTGCAACTTCACTAGGTGAACAAGTGACGTCCACAGATTTTGTCGGCGCTTTAACCGTGCTGGGCAATGTGAAGAGACAAACCGCCAAGCACTCAGCGACTACGCGACTAACCGTCCGCCAAGTCGCTAGACACTAGCCGCTAACCGCCAAAGGTAAAGAGATTGTGCAAAAACACAGTCGCCAGGTCACCGAATAAAAGATGTAACTGTCCGAAGACTTGGGGAAAGCATGACTAAGACCATCCAAAGATTGGGCCCCACCATCCATCGCACCTGCGCAGTTAGAGAAAACACCAGCAAATAAGGAACTAATGCGAGGTCGAAAACACACAATGTTTTCGACATAGTGGAAGACCAAAAACACATAGAGTTTTCGACGCCAAAGGATAAGCGCACAAAACTAGGAAACACAGGGTCAAAAACAATGAAAGTTATCGGTAAAAGATCGAAAACATCATGAATTTTTGAAAATACTGTGGGTTTTCGACACTATGAGAGATTTTGAAATATTTCCAGTAGGCTTTAAAATTTGAAAATCTTTCTGGGTTTGGCGATTTAGGAGATGCAGCTTGGACTGAAGCAAGGCGACAATAAGAAGAACATAGGGCAGGACATTTAACAAAAACACTTGCAGGGGAGAGGCCAATCTCACAAGATTTTGCTATGATAGAAAATTGGCCTAACACTCTAATAAAAAGACTTTGATGTGTCGCTATTTATGTTGAAGTGTTCCCACATGATCAATAATTTAAAAACTGAAGTGGACGTTTTGAGTATATTTATTATAGAACTTTGTGGTCTACCATAATCAATTTTTTTAATACTAAAGTGGACAATTTGAATGTATTTATTATAGAACTCTATGGCAGGGCTTGATCAAATTTTTAATGTTAAGTTGACTTTTTAACTCTCTTGATTGTAGAGCTTTGTTGTCACGTAGGATCAATTTTCTAATGTTGTTGTGTATGTATATGTATATGTATATGTATGTATGTGCATTTATTTTTTAATTCAAATGTTAAAATATATGATACATATATTTTTTTATTTAAAAATTAAGATGTATGGCATATAATTATTCAAATTTTAAAATATATGATGTATTTATTTTGTATTTATATAATTCAAAAATATTGTATTTATTTTGTATTTGTGGTATGACAACAATATAAAAAAATGAGTTTGTTGGATATCAATTTTTGTTCAAATTGACCTTTTGATTACACTTATGGTAAAACATTTCTAATTAACTAGAAATATTTATAACATTTTTTTCGTATTTATTAAAATAATAAACTAGGAAACCAAAGTACAGGATTCACATTCATCCTATCATTTTGTTAAAACTAGTAGTCTAGTCCAACAATAATATAATTCAATTTACAATATGCATTGAATCTTGTTAATAAAATAGATCAAGAACCTGATTCATTTGCTACTCGTAGAGCGTTGATCAGTATGAACTATAATAAGAAGTTGATACACAAAAGACAAGTTAAAGAAATTTATGAATTACGAAATGTATCTAGAAGAATTGTTGAAAGATACATCAAGAGGAGAAATATGTTAGATTTTAACATTCAAAATAATTGGGTATATATTTGTAGACTTCCTTCAAAAGATACAATTCCCGAAGATGTAAGAACACATGTCATTGAATATTGGATCTGGAACTCTCATGTTACTTTCCATAGAATGGACAATCTAAAGTTGAAAGATGAAGAAACCGATATAAAAGTTGAACATCCAAAATATATTATTGATGGAACACAAAGTGAATTGTCTGAAGCATTCAAGAAAGAATTTCCAGATGTGAAAACATGTCAGAAAATGTTTGAGATGTTGCGCCCTTTCTTTGTATGCATAAATAAGGTTTGTGAAAATTTTTGTTGTTGAAATCATATTGAGTTTCATCTATACTTGCAATCATATAAAAAAGTCGTTGCAGTACTTAATGAAGATACGATCGTCCCTAGAAGTACAACACAACTTTTTAGGTCCATTCTATGTGATATACAAGAAGATTCAAATGAGTTCAATGTCCATTGTATAAAAAGTGAATGCACTGATTGTGGACATTTTGAAAAAATTTCCATTGCAATTTGAGAATATTGATGTTTCAATGGGCCAGTCCTAGACAACGGACAATTTGAGAATATTAATGTTTCAATGCCAGTTTCTGAAAACTATACATTTTCCCCTAAATCAGAGTTCCAAGATCAATATTATCATTCTGAACAAGTTGCAATATTTGTGCAAGTGAGCTATAGACATGCATAATTTGATTTGGATGAAGTAGGAAGTATTGATCAAAATGAATGCATTATCATCAATGAGTTCATTTCTATATCACTCATGATAGGAGCTATGGGGCTCATTATTTTGGAATGTTTTTTGAAGATATTTCAAATCACAAGATAAATGCTTCACAACATTGGATTTGGTCTGGTTGTGTAGGTAAGTACATTATATTATTCAATTCTAGTATAAGCATAATTTAACTTTATAAATTTTATTAAAAATGATTATTTATACATGTGTATCGACAACTTTATTGTGCAGGACAATTTAAGTCTACAAAAGCTTTTAATTGGTTAGCCATGCAACATACGAGACACAATGTTAAGTTTCTTTGGAACTTCTTTGAAAGTGGACATGGAAAAGGAGAGCACAATGGAGTAGGAGAAGGGATAACTATAAGAAACCGCCTCTTAGGAAAGTGTAAAATCCTAGCGAATCCTACATTATTTTACGGGGAAATTTTTTTAATGAAGGTGAAATTTTTTCAAATTCATGAATTTTCATAGTTTGTATTGGCGATTTTTTCCCTGCAAATGAAAATTCTATAAATTCCTAGTGAATTATATAGTCATGTAGGGGAAAATATATATTGAATGAGGTGAATTTTTTTCTTTTGAAGTAAAAAAATTATAATATATGAGGCGAATGATTTTCTTTTGAAGGGAAAAAAATAATTGTATTGGTGATTCATTCGTTAATAATGGGAAAAAAATAATTGTATTGGCGATTCATTCGTTAGCAATGGGAAAAATATAATTGTATTGGCAATTCATTCATTAATTATGAGAAAAAAATAATTGTATTGGTGATTCACATCGACACATAACCTAACAGTATGTCAGACTTCAGTAAAATCTATTATTTTATAATGTTAAATGTATTAATTGAGACTGTCTGATGATCCAAGATCAATGGCTGAAGTTTTATTTCGGCCTCAATTTCTTGAAGGAAAAAGAGTTCTCTAGGAAGTCACCAAAATGTTGACACGTATCAAATTAGGGTTGTCAACTTGTCAGCAGACTCAACACGTTGGCATCAATAAGCATGTCCATTCACATCCACACGTAACCTAACCGTAACATCCATTATTTTATAATGTTGAATGTATTAATTGTGACCGTCCGATGATCCAAGATCAATGGCTAAAGTTTGATTTCAGCCTCAATTTTTTGAAGGAAACAAAGTTCTCTAGGAAGTCACTGAAATGTTGACACATGGACGGTGGATAATGTTGCACAGTCCTATAGTGCAACTTGTAACTTGTAACTCAGTAAAAAATAAATGCCTTGTCATTGATATTACAGATGAATCGACAATATTACCAATTTTAGTTATGGGAAAGATTTACATGCCGATATAAAAGATTACGGACAATGGATTTAAATTTCTCACACGCATGCATTTATGGAAAAGGTTTACATGAAATATTAAGGACAATGGATTTAATATGATAATTAAAGAAAGAATAATTAATTGCTAACTACTAAGTATCAATCAAGGGCTATTTATATACGATCTAGCTTATTTCTTCCTCAAATTTCAATTCATCTTTGCTAGATAAATTATTGTACCTACCTTTGGTTTAAGTCACTAGTCTGTAAATAATTTTCTTTTAAGGTTTCTAAAGTTTTACATGGACACTCCAATTAGGCTTAGATGCACATTTGAGGAGGCCCATAAGGCCTTTTTGGGTTCCTTTTCAATTGAAACCTTAGAATCAATTTGTCTGGAGGGTGGACCTTTCATAATAGAGGCTGTTAAAATGGTGCTGGGAAGAGAGTTTTTGCATAATGAAGATAGACACCGGGTCAACACAAACATTATATCCCATTTTTTGGCATCTCTTCTTGACCTTGGAAGAGAGAAGGTGGACATGTTGATGCTGCTGAGGAGAGTTTTCAAAGAATAATACCTAGGGGAAAACATTAATGTTGTCATGTTCCTAGAAATAGGGGTGGGGATTCCTTGGGCAAGTGAAATACCCAAGATTCTCCTTCTAGGCTAGAATGTAGCCATGCAACCTTTTCTGTTGGACCTGAATGTTGGATAGTTGAAGTGCCATAGGAAATGGGCATTGATTTCTATAGATTTTCTCTGTAAGTGGTTTTTGTTTGATGAAGTGGAGGTTGAGGTGGGGCAATACAGGTGGCTCAATGAATTATCTCAGTTAATCTTCTCTGGAGAATTCTACTTACATGGAGCCGAAGGGAAAAATCACTAGTGTTACCACTTACCCATGGCCCATCATCCCTCATTTTTTATTATCTTTTATACAAACATACCTCATTTTTGGTTTTTTTTATACAAACATACCATTTTTGGGGGCTTTTTTGATACAAACACACTAGTGGCAGTCTGGCACTGGTCCACTACCAGTGATGTGGTAGGTTTTCCTTTGTACTGGACAATGTAATTATTAATGTTATAAAAAAAAATAATGAAAATTTTGCAAGTTTATTTCAATCTGCATTTTATGGGTAGAAAATATGATTCTCAGACTTCTCTGTGATTGCAATATTTTAATTAGTATCTTTATCTGTGTATTAGACATGTAAGTATGTTTCAGTAATAATAAGGAAGCGATGGTATTTCTATTTTTAAATCTGAATATTTAAAATGTCATTGCCTTCTCGATTACCACTAGAAACTCAGAATTCCTAAATTAAGATAACCATTAATCAAAGTTGTATGAAATTTTTACCCAATTAATTATCCATATAAAATTACACCATTTTAAATGTATTACATGTATCAAGTCTTACAAGTTACAATTGGTTGATAATGTATCACAGTTGCAGTTAATAAAAGAAATGTCTTATCAGTATCATTGACTGGGTAATGCTACCTGTCATGACATTCTTTCCAATTTCACACACTCGTGCATTTAATATGAAATATTTACAAAATTTTGAAGGACAAATGAATTAATAAGGTTAGAGAAAGAATTGAGGGGCAGGGCTATTTATAGACAATCTATGCTTATTTCTTCTTCAATTATGCCTCTGTTAATAGATATGGGCATCACTGAATTGTAATAAAATTTTGCGTAATATAATAGAAAATTTTTGTGTTGCACTTTTATTTAATGTAAAAATGAAAATTTTCCAAACTTTATCATGTAATGGTGACTGGTTCACACTTCATGGATAACGTATTGTCGAATGAATTCTAAGTGAATATATAGTTAATGATTATATTCATTAGTGTGAATTAATATTTTAAAATCGTGACAACTGTTGGATTACGAGAGATGAACGGTTGAAGTTGTATTTCTGAAGTATTGTAGGTTTCAAAAACCTTTTCTGCAAACTCATTCTAGAAATGTGACAATTGTAATTCATCCAAATGGTTACGTATCATGTGAAGATAAAACATAAACGCATTCTAGAATTTTGGTTTAAATGATACATTAGTGTGTATTAATATTTTAAAATCATGGCAATTGTTCAATTATGAGAGATGAATGATTGAAGTTGTATTTCAAAAGTACCGTAGGTTTCAAAAACCTTTTTTGCAAACTCGTTCCAGAAATTTGACACGTGTAATTCATGCAAAAGATTACATATCATGTGAAGATAAAATATAAACATATTCTAGAATTTTGGTTTAAATGATATAATAGTGTGTATTAATATTTTAAAATCGTGACAACCGTTCGATTGCGAGAGATGAATGGTTGAAGTTGTATTTCAGAAGTATTGTGGATTTCAAAAACCTTTTCTACAAACTCGTTCTGAAAATGCACGACACATGTAATTCATCAAAAATATTATGTGTCATGTGAAGATAAAACATAAATGTATTCTAGAATTTTGGTTTAAATGATACATTTACAGAAAATTTGTTAAGATTTCTTTTTCAAAAACCTATCAACTCGTAGTAGCAAAAAGTTGAAAACAACTGTTGAACCATCACCGAAGACTTTGAACTGTAACTTGTGAGATCCTCGGTCGTTCTAACTTCTATCTATCCAGATTTCAAAATTTAATTTCTTGTAAGATATCTAGCCTAATGGCATCCCGATTTTGTAATGTAAAAAATTTCGTTTAACTTGATTTTGAAATTTTAATTCTTGCAAGTACAATTGGGGTTTCCTTAATTAGTTAGTTACTATTTGTGATTTTTTTAGTAAATATTTGTAATTCTATGTTTTTTTCATCCTCTCAAAGAACAATTGGGAAAGTGAAAACTCAAGGCCAAGGGCAAGCAGATGGGAAAACTTTAATATACTAGAGAAAACTAGTAGAAATCCCTAGTTTCATTGATGTGTATCATGATGTTTATGATCCCGCTATCGATGGTGAAAGGAGAGTTATAGAAATTAAATATACATTGTACAGTAAGGCAACTGGGACAAAGAGGTCTAAATTTAAAAAAATTAATCCAACAATAGGTGCAAAACTGAATAAAGTTGCTTCGTGGGATGTTGGTTTGGGTCGCATGTTGTCACCCAAAGTTTTCCCTTGCCCAGAAATTGTCTTGATTTGTGGAGAAAATTATGATGAAGAAAGAAAAGCAATTGTGAATAAAAATAATCAGGAAGAAATTTTATCAATAACCCAGGGATAATTTCTCAATTTTCTAGACCTAGGGTTTAACTGACAAAATTGTAATATCCATATTGACCTAGGATTGCTGGCAGACCAATATGAGGCAATCACGCCAAACATGAAAGATTCAGTTATAAAGGGTCTAATAGTTGTAGAGGCAAAGGCTTCATTAGGTGAGAGCCATAAGCTTCCTTATGATTTTAACATTTTTGTGCTATGGGTTCAGGATACTATGTCCTTGCTAGCATTTTGCTTGGGACTGGAAAATCATAGGGAAGTGGGTGCCAATGTTCTTCAATTGATTTGGGATATCCATTGTGTCAATGAAATAATAAGATAGAATTTTGTTGGGCACATGGCTCAATCGATGCAAGAAAAATTAGCATTGATTAAAAAAGGCAATTCTAAGACATTTAGGTTCACAACCTACGTGTGTTATCTTCTGCTAACCAAGCATGCTGCAATATTAATGAGCAACAGAAAAAAACTTGAAATTCAGAAGGGGACAGGTAATCTAATATATAATTAGACACCTCAGGTAAGCATGTATGATAACATAAGGAATTATAGTAATTTTATAGACTTCTTTTTGGCACCACTGTACAAAAAAATAAGAAGCACTCTAATGCCTAGATAGTCTAATACATGCAGGGATTGCATCCAACTTGGAAGCACAATTCAATTGGCTAACTGGTACCTAATGGAAGAATACACTGTGTTAAGGTTTTACGGATCAGAACTACAACCCAACAAACTTCCAATGCATGTGATAGATTAGGTATTTGTAGTAGAATATGTACTACAACTAGAGATCACATATAGACTCTTTGTTCGCCAGAAAAAGAAGAGCATATTCCCTTCCTTACCTTTCTCAATTGGAGGGTTAACATTTGAGAGAAAGGCATTCAAAGTGGAAAATTATTTTTTAGAGTTTTTTCAATTTAATTTAGAGTGGTACTCGAAGTATGATCCACTTGACATCATTTAAACAATCCTAGTTGCTAATAAGAACTCTGCAAACTTATTTCAACATGAAAGTAAACCATTGCTAAAGAAGTTGAAAAACAAGGATAGTTGGGATGATGTTACAAAAGAGATGGAGAAAGTTTTCATTGAGGAAAAAATTTCAGCTGACATTACAAATTATGATATCAATAAACCAGGGCATTGTACAACCTAGGATGTCCTACAATTTCTATGAGAAAGCTGCTAATCCATAAAAAAAACATACCAAAGAAAATAACAGAAGAATGTAAGGATAGAAAATGGACTCTAACAAAAATGATTGATTTTTGGACTATGAGAAGGAATCTTGGTGAACCAAAGACTAGTGCAGATCTGGATGACATAGACCAGGATATAGAGTTTAGAAAATAATGGAATTTGGAGCATCCCAGAAGTGGATATGACATTAGTGATCAGGATGATAATGTAGATAATGAGGATGATAATCCACCAACTACATTTACTCCATCAAGTTATAGTAGAGAAAGCAAGTACCACAAAGAATCATATAGCAAAGGGGCAATCATTATGGAAAAAATGGGTTATAAAGGTGGTGGTTTGGGTCCCACAGGAGAAGGCGTCTAGAATCCAATTTTCACACAAGAAGTACCCAAAGGTGCATGCCTTGGGATTGGATTTGGAGTGGACCCATTAGATTCATCAGGAACCACTATGCCCACAACAACATTCATTGCCACGGGTGGGATTGGGAAATCTACTTCTAGTGAGTCTGGTAGTGGCACCAGTGCTAGTGGGACTAGGCAAGTTATACAATAACTACAAGTTCCCTCTCTAAAGAGGCCACTATAATCTACACAAAATCCCATAGTAGAAAATAGTGTCAAGAAGCAAAAGGTTTTCCAAATCATTGATACTCGAACCTAAAGCACTGTTTGCACTTTCAGGTTCAAAAAAACCCTCTAAAAGTTTAAATCCTCAAACAACATAAGTTAGATCAATAGGCATTGCAAGCTCTAGTTCACCTTTCAAACATTCAATTCCTTCTACAACACCATATTTTTGTTACAAAGATTTCAATAATAAATTTACAGAAACAACAACCAAGAATAAGGAAATAAAGAAGACATTGTAGACTGGTGCCCTTACTGCAGCTGTAGGGGAACAACCTGCATCCAACATGGTTTTTCCAACATATGACTAAAACAGAGACATGATGGAGTTCATGGTTGTTATTCCACCCAAAAAATATGGAAACCCACCAGAGAGTCAGATAGATCCATCTGAATTTCTAGTTAGCAAAGTTAAAAATATGGACAAAATTAATATGTCAAAGGCTATGAACCAAGTGGTCTATAGTGCACTACTAAAGCTGGAAAGAGAGAAAACTAAACTTGAGAAAAATATAGAAAAGTTACAAGCAGACATTGCCAATGAAAAAGAAAAGAGGAAGGCTTCAGAGAACAATTTGAAAGAATTACATAAAAAGATTAAAAAATTGGCCTCTATATCAGAAAATATAGAGTGGGAAGTGGAACATGCAGAGGTAGTAGTGAAGGAAAAGGAGCAGACATAGCTAGAGGCACTAAGGGGAAAGTTGGAAGAAATTAGTAAAAAAATAGAGGAAGAAAGAGTCACTTCACAAATGTTATTTAAAACCGTGGAGAGTAATGCTGCTTGCAACCGGGAATTGCAAAAGAAATTGGAATATCAAGTGGATAAAGCCAATCATTGGGAACACAAAGTAGTGTAAGAGAAAAATAATTGTGAAAAAATGGGAGAAGAACTAAAGAAGGAAAATAATACAGTACAAACTTTAATAAATACTAGTAATAATTTAGTGAAGATTACAAAAGAACACATTTGGGGCCAAATATTGGGGATGTCTCATAGCTTGTGTGACTGGTTTGAAATGCTTCAAAGTATGAGAGTATGTTATTGGAAGCTCCATAACAACGTTGAGCACAACATGGATGTTGTCAAGAAATAAAAGAATGCAAAATATATTATGCAACAAATCTACAGTAAGAGTGATAGTTATCTATCAAAAAAGGGAATTAGCACCCGCCTTTATGCCTTAGTAAAGGTATCAAGTATCATTTGAAAATGTGAGAAGCTAAGGGAAACACAAGAATTGGATGACAAAGTTAAGAAGAAGATCACAAAGATGGAAGAAAGGAAATAAAATTTGGAAAGTCTTGGTTTGCCTAAGGGATTTGACACAAATAAGTTCATTGGAAGAGAAACTTACAAAATAAATATTGATTTATGCTTTCTTCCTACAAACACATCTTCTGATATATTCATGGATTTCATCAAACTAGTGTGAACTTTGAATGGATTTTTAGAAGCAACAGTGGTGTCAAGTCACACTTCCAAATATGAATTGCTAACAAAGTTGCAGGAGTGTGACTATACTTTGAACCAAATTGTTCTACCACCAGAGGATGTTTGGACTGGCCTACAAACATTGCTAATGCTTTGAATTTTGAACTATTGTAAATTGTAATGTATTGAAAATGAATACAAAACAAATTGTGCTCTATCTAATTTTCATGTTTTCCAATTTAATGTACGATGAGCTGCTCTATTTTATTTAGTTATTCTTAGTTGATTTACTCTGTTATATGCTATTGGAGCACAAAATAAAATTGGAGGACACAATGATGTCTGATTTCAGGGTCATTGGCTTAGGGTAATGAAATTGAAATTGGGCAATGTGCCATTGAGTATTGAGTCATTAACTTTTGTAAAACAAATCACAAAGTTGTGTTCTTACTAATATTAATGAATGAATTATTACATTATATCATATTTATAATTAAATGAATGAAAATCAGTATTTCTAAGAATTGTAACATATGAATTGCTATGTTGTCAAAACAAATAATGAAAAATCTAAAAGAATTATACCATATGAGATGAATAATGCAAATGAAAACCATTATTAATTGTCGAGTTGAATCTTGATGACATTATCAACCACATTCATGTTTTTGACAATGGAATATGCTATTTTACATGATTGATGATGAGATACAGAAACTAATAGTAGACTACAGGAAAAAGTTTAATAAATACATAGGACCTGCTACTTCTACAACGGTTCAAGCTTCCACATCATATCATTATTGGGATCCTCAGATTCATCACCATCAACTTCATAGCTTCCTTGGTTCTTCGATATATTTTCTTCACTTTGCATACCTCCACTAAACTGATGTTCACTGCTAGTAGTACCAGTACCAGTACATGAGTCAATGACATCATTGTCTCTATCACTCCCACTTTGGTTTGAAATGTTTCATAACCCTCTTCTTTGACATTTCTTCCTCCACAATTTCAGTGTCCTTTCGTAAGGAAAAGTATTGACTTCATACTTGGATGTATAGAGCCTCAAGCAATTTTCCAAATTATTATCTAGTTTGTTTCTTAACTTTGACTTTAGGGATCCTAAAGCACTAAAAAATATCTCATCCTTCACCAGCTCTAGTATCATGGTTAGACATAAATCAACTAGCTTGAAAAATTTTGATATTGAATCAATCAACATTTCTCTTTCAGCTAGATTTTTCCAAAGCCTTGTTACCAATCCATCTTCGAGAGGATTCTGCATAATATTATAATGTTCCCTCATTTTCAATGAAAAATGACCTGATTTCTCTCTCAAATGAGATTCATCTAAAATTCCATTTGGAGCTACTCCATTTAACTTTTTGGTTTAGCAAAAATAATCTATCAAAGTTAGTAGCTTAGTTTGAAAATCTTTTGAATTGTTCAAACTCTAATATTGAGGAAACACAATAGCAATGGATTCAAGTAGTTTGACTGGAGGGAATCTTTCTCTAATCTTTGCGGAAAGATCATAGGCAATGTGCTTCATAGAAGCTATTACAGACTCAACGATCTTGGTAAAGTCTTCCCTTTTAACACTTGATACTCACTTCCTAGGGTCCTTTCCTAGTTCCTTAGACTCGATTCTAGCAAAGTAGTGCATTGGTATCTCAACTTTGCGAACTTCTACATATAACTCCCCATTTGCACCAATTTTTAAAAAGTTATCAGGATTGTCCAAATATGTGATTTTTAGCCAGATGGAAAATTTTACATCATCAAATGATTGATAGAGATTATCAAGCATCATGCATGTCAATTTACACAACACAGAATATTCTATAATATACATAGCTCTTTGCTGGTCCTTTTTCATTAAATTTACCATTTCCTCAAGCATGGCGAGAAGACCTGCTAATGTTAAGATTTTCTCTAAATTACTTAACATTCGCAATAGTGCAGGAAATTTTGGTAGCCCTACTTCGTCATGACTTGAATAGACCAAGCAACGATTGATATTCTAAAAAAAATCGATGCACTGGTCCATTCAAAGAGATCCATCTTGTATTGTTATCCTTAAGAAGCTTGTTTCCATCGGTTAGTCCTTTGTAAAAGTTTTGAAATTCCCTCAATCCTTTCAGACTTCGATAGAAGTATTGGTAGAGTTCTTTAATTAAAAATTTAATTTTTTGTACTAGACAATGTTTGCTGACAATTCCAAAAGCTAGATTCATTCTATGGGCCATGCAGTGAATAGAAGTAGTGTAGGCTACACAAGAAGATTGTATCTTTGTGCAAAGACCACCTCTTTTCCTTCTTATTTATCTTGGTGCAAATCTTACATCTGCATTCTACCAGAGGCTTACCTTCAATTGGATTGTCTACTGGTTCAATGAATGGATAATTTGACACCCATTCTACTTGAAAATTTCTCGACAGATCCCACATCCGATCTTTTTTCAATTCTATATCATTCTTTGAATTGTATTTTCTTTTCTTCTTACCTGCACCATCATCTTCTCTGACATTTTCAATCTCATCCAAGTTGATTATATCATTATGGATACTTTGGGTATTTAACTGAAAATATTCTTCAAGTTCATCATGATCTGAGATATTAGGTTTGCTGACTTCTTCAATATGCCATGTAGGTTTAGGTTGTGAATCTTGAAAATCTTCTTGTGATGAAGTAGCTTCCCAATTTTGGCCACAAACATTTCCAACACCATGACCAAAGTATGATGATAAGGTTCTACATTTTGCTGGCCTCTCTTGGCTTTCCCCATAAGCACAAGCCTTACCCTTATTCTTGTTTGACATCTCGATTCTTCAAAGAAATAAAGGCTACCAACCTACTAATGCAAAAAAAAAAAATGTTTACTTGTTCAAGAAGTCATAATAGAACTATAATATATATAAATATTATTCATTAACCCTTAAATCATGTATGAGGTATCCTTGGTCACCACTATTAACTAACTGGTCCCCACTAAATAAGAATGAACTCAAATTTACATGGTGGTAGACTAATAATCACTTAGCTTTGCCTCAAATTCAATTGTAGTCACGACTCACCAATATAGTCAAGACTCAATAGTCTGAACTATGCTATCAATCAAATTGAACTGAACCAAATTGTGTACAATAACACTGATTTGTGATTGTATTTATACTAGTCATTTTTTGGCAAATTCAGTGGGAGGTATTAGGTCTACAAATATTTGGTGAAGCCAGCGTAATTATAACATGTCTTATGTTATTTCTAAGGCAATTATGGGTCATCCAATACCTTGGTATGATTAATAAAGTTGGCAAAATTACATCAGTTTGAGACATGCATCTGTAAAATGCCAAGTGAATTTGGGGCCACCTATAAATATATATGTATAAAATTATTGGCGAATATAGGCCATCCATTTAAATCTTCTTTGAAATTATAGGTGAATGTTTAAAATTTGTCGTGCGCAAAAATTATATTCCATTAGTGATAATATGAAAGAAATGCACAAAATTAAATAAAGCAATTGGCGATGAGCTTGGGCATTGGACCCAATTTTAATAAATTTGGGGTGATAGGGTCAATCTCATATGTGAAATATATTCTCCAAATCACAGGTTGCTGACATGCGACATTCACTAAATGGTCAATAATCACCACTAAAGTTTTCACTAAGTATAAGGAGCATGTGTGAAGCATGCACTCTGACAACATGAACTTGAAGGTACAAATGGTGTTCAGTGTTTGATGCGTAAGTACATTCTTCAATTTTCATTTGATTCAAACTAAAAATTTTCTTCTATGTAGGAAACATCATATACATTTAAAATAAAATAGTTAAACGGTGTCGAACTCATTTTACTAGCTAAGACACAAAATAAAACAAACGTTATTTTTGGGAAGTGAAAGGTAAAAAAAATTGAACTCAATTCTTTTAAAATATCATGAAGTACATTTCACCTTTATAACAAATGTTTATCTCACAATCTCATATTTGTAACAGATATTGATCGATCTAATCTTTAAAATTATCATACAATTATAGGTATTATAAGTTTACATCAAGTGATGACTTTAGGACATAATGCAGTCAAGGTTGGTGGATCCAATTAAGGACTAACTGACCTTGCAGCCAAACCAATATGCAACAAAAATACACAACAACAACAAGAAATCTGAAATAAAATAGAAGTTTGTATTCATCAAATCACTGATTACATGCAATGTGCCAGGCTATAATGCCTTCACGGTTATGGCTAGATACAAAGCAAGTAACAATCTACAAGATCTCACAGGATCCAAATCTTCTCTACAACATCAATATTTAGCTAGCCTAAGATATATATGTACATCCATATATATATACAACAAAGAATGGGGAGATCAAGACATTGTGTGGATCCCGCAAGCATGTAACTATGACTTCGTCCCTCAACCACATCAAAAACATAAAATATAAAGGTAAAACATACATGATAGTCATACACATGCAAGTATGGGGTAAGCAAAATTATGAATATAAATAACATATTTAATTATATAGAGAAGTATCATAAAAGTACTAACATCATCTAATTATAAATATATGATATCTCATGATTATCTTGTGTCGAATCACCATGTAACATCTTACATCCAAAACCACATAATAAAGTTGAAATAATCAATGCACACATGAAAGTGGCCTAAAAGAGTTGGGCAATATAAAACTAAAAAAATAACTATCGGTGGGCACTACACATCCACTAAAAGAAGCCCTAGAGGTTGAATTTCTAAAGGTTTCTCTTGAAAATATAAGGCTTCTCTTTGCAAACCCAACCCTTTTAAAAGCCAAGAAAACTAGGAATAAAGTGTTTCAAAATAGGAATATAGTTGTTGAACTTGAGAATTAGGTATAATTTATTGAGGAGGAAGCCACTATTGAGGAACCGCGAGAACAATTCAGATGTAGTCAAAGGAACTCTACTTACCTCCTCTAAAAGGACTTGAAAGGGAAAAAGATAATTTAGGTGGATTAACCAGAGAGTGATGCCAAATTTTTCCTAGAAGGGGATGATTCAAAGGATGGGAACTTCATATAGAAGGAGGTTGACTCTAACAAGGAGGGAGAGTTTCCTTTTGACCTAATAGTTTACTTGGAAGAGTATGAATATTTTATGGATCATAGATATGCTTCTCCTCTGAATGCAATTGAAGAAAACTTGGGAAAGAAATCACTAGAGCCCACCTAGACTAATAATGATAAGCCAATCACTGAATTAAAAGATCAAATTATCGATTTCATCTTAGGTTCAAGGACGTCAAAATATGGGTTGAATCCTATAGGAGCAATAAAATGCAGCTAGGTCAAGCTATTAGTTCACTGTGTATCATCAGAGATGGTGTAATAGAAAGTCAATAATAGGTTTTCTTTTGGGAGAGATCAAGATGAGGAAACAAAAAGCTAAAAATCATCAAAGGAATGATTAGTAACAAGGTTAAGCAATGTTGGACCTACCATTGGACTATGATGATAGGAGGGAGTACCTACATCAGCTCTTAAGGAACTAGGAGTTGCTTAATAGTGAATGATGAATCACACTATGTTGGGGTTTTGGACAAATGGCCATTTTGAATTTTAGGTCAAAAATAGTTATGTTGTGTTGTGCATGGTTAGTAGAAAATATGATAGCTGAGGGTTTAATTTAGTTAGTCTTAGTTTTAAGTTGCTTTACTTTTTAGTTTGTCTTGGACTTTATGACCTCAGTGCCTATCAAAGCTATGGTTAATCATTATACTTGTTATAATCCTAGTAGTACTATACTTCATTGGAAGATTAGTACATGTCTTTAGTGGTGAAATTCTATAAGACTATGAATGTGTATGTGGGTTTATACTTGAAGGATGGGCCCTAGAGTCGAGTGTTTTTGATAGAATTTTGTCTATTTAGCTAGCAAGGAGTTTTCGTTACTTCTGGTTGTTTGATTCCAGCTGTTGTTTGGTACTTGGATCCTCTATGCTAATTTTGGTTTACTTTCTATAAGGCTTTAAGACCATTTCCTTGCTAAATTAATCAAAGACATCTATTAGAAATATTACTTATTAAACTTATTTATTTTATTTCTTTATTACTATAATATTCACTTTGATATTCATTAGACCATTCTTTTTTCCTTTCAATATATTTTATGCTCCTACTTCGGATTAATTGTTTGTTTTTTATAGAATTTTGTCTATTTAGCTAGCAAAGAGTTTTGGTTACTTCTAGTTGTTTGATGCCAAGTTTTGTTTGGTGGTTGTGTCCTCTATGCTAATTTTAGTTTACTTTCTATAAGGGTTCAAGACCATTTCATTGTTAAATTAATTAAAGAAATCTATTAGAAATCTTTCTTATTAAAGTTATTTTCTTTATTTCTTTATTACTATAGGGTAAAAGCACAATAAGTTGTTACCCTTTTACAAAGGAAAAGGATAACAAAATCAAAGTCATTCAACTTCAATAGTATAAAAATGACATTTATGTTTGGAATTTGAAGATGATGTAAACTAATTAAATGTGATAAAATGAATGAAGTTTATGATTAATATTTTTAATAATTTTTTTGAATAAGAATTGATATGTTTTTCTAATTTTTAAAGATGATTTTTTCAGTTGCTGAAAAATGCTGAAAATTAGGGGTCTAGTTCCCACCAAAAGATTATATGTAAATAAACATTTTTTCTCCTAATTTCAAAATATGTCATAGATGACATATATAGCTAGTGCATGAAGAAATAAAAATTGGTTTATGACCTATATTTTCTCTTTTATAACAATTCAAATTCCAACTCACTGAAATTGACAGTTTTCATCTCGCAACATTTTTTTCATAACAATTCGATCCCAATCAAAAAAATAAATATATATTCTTGAAGGGGACTCTCTCCTCTAGTGCACCATATATTTTTCAAATTTATTTAATATGATTTACTATTTTTTTCTTTCTCCGAATCGACATCTCCTTGACTATTAAAATACCTACTTGCAATATTTTTTAATTACAATAAACTATGTCTAATTAAAACACTATAAAATCTATATGAGGATATTCTTGACTTTGATCTCTACAAAAGGGTATTTTTTTATTTTTAAAAAATATCATTAAAAAGATTAGGATTTATTGAAACGCCACATTTCTGAAATAATTTTATTTTTATGGTAATTGGACCTAAAGTGGTATAAAACATGCATTTAATAGATATTTCCAATTGAAAAAGTTAAAGCACTTATCTAACTTAGCTAGAATGAATCTAGCTTGACGAAATGTTTGACCAAAATTAACTTTTAGTTAGAAATACTAAAATTAGTTGTGCTATAAGTTAGCCTAAAAGGTGACACTTGATTGTGCTTTTACCCTATAATCTTCACTTTGATATTCATTAGACCATTCTATTTTCCTATCAATATATTTTATGCTCCTATTATTTTTATAGTCTTTGGATTAATTGTTTGTTTCACATCCCAATTAGATAACATTCATGTCTTTCTACATTAAAAATATATATTTATAATTTTTTTTTAATTTAATAAGCTAGACCAAAAACAATTAGCCCTCGCATCTTATTCAAGTAATGAAGCTTTTTTAAAGCGTAATGAAGCATTATCTTGTGAAGTGTTAGCGAGCATTTGTCCCCCTCAAATTCCCTTTAAGGTTTCCTTCCTTGTTTATCTCTTCCATAGAATGATAAGAGGTTTCATAAACCATTAAACCTAACTTACAAAGAACAATTATGATTACAATAATGAATTCAACACTAAATTTCATATTATCCAGCAATTTTTGTGATTGTTTCTTATCATAACTTCTCAAGATAAATCATCGGTTGAGAGCCTTTGGATAGTTGAGCTCAATTCTTTTGGAAAATGCATGAAGTTCTGATGACTGAGTCCTGTGATAATGGATGACCGAGTCCTATGATAATGTTGTTGATATTGGCCTCTAATCATCTATAAGATTTAATGATTCCTTTGTCCTCTCTTATCAGGAAATGCTCTCATTTTCCTACTCAAATAATCCTTGTTTCTATTCTCCTCACACCAGGGAGATGAATTATCCAATCATATCTTACATCATTGACCTAATTTCATTTCAATTTGATGAATTATACAATCATATTTTACATCATTGACCTAATTTCATTTCAATTTGGCCTTATGTTTTGTGTGGGCCAAAGCATGAGCCGACCCTTCAAAAATTCTCTAAGGCCCACCTTTGAAGGAAGGCCAAAGAGGGGGTTTGGAAATAGTTTTCAACCAGCAATTGATGCGCCTTAGTTATAACCTCACTAGCTGAGTCATTGCCCCAAGTGCAAAGATAATTTCTCCTTCCTTCACCCGCTCATTTATACTGATACATAATCGATCTATTATTTCAGAGTGAATGTGGTATTAAAGTTATCGTGTGGTGTAATATTGTAATGCCTTATAAATGAACAATAATCATGGTCTTTGTGCAGGCGTCCTATTTACTCTCTTTTTTTTTTTAATCGATGAAGGGCCGAAGCTGAGGTTTTTATATTTATATGTAAAAGCAAATATTAACAGAATTATCATCAGTTTTAAGCCCATTTTTGTAGGCCCAGTGTTCAAAGCAGAGTGCTAGAAATTATAGACAATAGTAATCGGCTGACTGCCGATGTAAAACTTCTAATTCTACCCCTATTTTCTAGCTGATTTCCAAAATGTTACCAAAATGCTACCAAAAAACCAAGTAAATAGCACCCATTTAATGTCGAACCCAATGAAGAATCCATTTTCATAGAGGAGGAGGAGGAATTCTATTCTGTGCTTGCAGACGAACCTAGTTCCCCTTGAGAGTCTTGGTCCATAGGCTCGTCCTCTTCTTGTGAATGTTGAGAGCTTTCTTCATCTAGCTCTTGGTCCCTAGCGTCCTCCATATCTGCATCATATTCCCATCCTGTTAGAATTTCCATGCGTCTGATAGGTCCACCATAAAAGTTTTTCTTTCTTCCTGGGCCGAAATCTAGGAATTGTTAGCCAGCCTGCATTACCAACAGCAAATCCCATGGGAAGTAGGTATGTAGATCATCATCTATCCCTACGATTTCCCTATGCAAACCACCCCTGAACTTAGCATGAAAGAGTCTCATACATATCTCCTCTACAATGACTTTACTAGCTCCTCCTACAAGTAGGCATGCTAGAAAACCTGAACAAATGTCCGTATTTACCCTATATCTATGATTTGTCATGAGGAAATTAATGCCTAGAATTTTCTTAACAGCATGAATAACCAGCCTTTGGTGAAATACACAGACCTCTTCAAGTTTTTCAGAAAAGATGGGTGTATCGAAGGCAATTTGTTCCTTGGAAGCATATAATTTGATAGGGGAGTCCATACTTGCAGCGAGAATCAACTGGTTAAGTTGTTTTCACAACTGTTTGCAAGTTGAATGTTGTTTCTAAAAGGGATGTGAGTATACAACTACTTAACTAATAAATGCTATTAATGATCTCTTGATTTCGACATCTCCTGTCCGGACACCGTCATTCTTCGCAAGCCGTCCAATTTTGGTAAGTGGCCTTGAGAAACTATCCGCTAAATCCTACACAAAGATTTGCTGGTTATTTTGCCAAAATGCACAATATATCCATTTGTTTCGAAGAAGAAATTCCTTTTCCTTACTTTGCTAATTTTTTCCTGTCAATGTCCGCTAACACTGAAGCGTACTGTTTGAGTTTGAGCAATGGAAAACATCCCATCCATGCTTGTTGATCAATAAGTGGCTACTCCTCTTATCCTTGATCTGGATTTCATTTAATGCTCTAAGGTCATATACATGCTATGAGGAAAGATGCCCGTCTTATCACCTCAAGGAGTCATTCTATCAACTTGCGAGGCAAGAAACCATCGGGGTCTGAACACACCAAAGTATTTTGATGACTAGACTTGATGAGCTTCACTGACGTCGGATATACTTTTCAAGCTGCCAAGTCCACTAGCTCATCCGCTTCAGTGTTTCCTTCTCTAAAAGTGTGGTTGATGGTTTTTGAATCAAATTTATCCATGAGTTGTAAAATGACCTCTAAAATTGCCATCAACCACCAATTTGGAGTTGATCTAACCTTGATTGCGTTGATGGTAATCAACGAATCTCCTTCAATTTTGAGTTTTGATATTCCTACTTCTCACGCCAGGATCAGGCCATTTAGTAGTGCCTTAAATTCTACCATGTTATTTGTGTCTTTGGGCAATGGTATGGCTTGTTTGGCAATCACATTCCCTGATGAGGAGCATATTATGCATCCTACACCAGAGGGCCTTGGGTTTCCTTTGCTAGCTCCATCAAAATTTAGTTTGTACCATCCAATTGGGGGAGGTTTCCAAATGCATGGCTTCCTTAATTCCTGATTTCTTCTTGGTCCTCTGCCTATGGTGATTGGATTTTTTATCCCGAACAAACTTTTTGACATCTGATCATCCCAGTTGGTGAAGGATTTATGTTGTGCTGATTGGGTCTGGATCCTAGAGTTCATTACTTCTACTATGGCTGCCTCCACTTTATTAATTATTGATTCAAATTTCAGATTTTTATCCTGGAATAGTCTTTTGTTTCTTTCTTTCCAGATCTCCCAAATGAGAATTGATGGTGAGATCGACCATAGGTTTCTGAATAAGCTATCTCCCATAATTCATGGCCATGATATCAAAAGTTGAAGTAAATTATTAGAGGGGGCTGAAGACCAACCTAGTTTTGAGTAGAGCCAGTACCAACATTCTTTAGCAAAGGGACATGATAATAATAGATGGTTTGCATCCTCTTCATTATTAAGACACATGATGCATCTAGATGGGCCCTAAAATCCCATCTTGATAAATTTGTCTGCAGTTAAAATTCTGCCTTGTGATGTAGTCCACATAAATATCCTAGCTTTTGGAAGTCCAACCTTGTTCCAACATAATTATGTTGGGATCTCTTCTATTTTAGGCATGATTGATCTTGCTATGAGATTATATCCATCTTTAACACTATATGATCTTGATCTTGCCCCATTCCAAACTATTTCATTTTTCCCTATTTGAGGAGGAACCATCTATATCAGCCGAAGGTGAAGGAGTGATATAATCACTGAGATATGGTCCCCATGCTAAACTACAGATATGACTGATCTGGTTAGGACCTAGTAGTTAATTGATGGATGGATGCCCACCCTAAGAGTCTTCCCATAATCTTGCTACCATTCCATCTTTGATATTCCATGATATGTTGCTATTTATTATGTGTCCAGACTTAGCTATAAAGTTCCATATTCTTGATCCTTTGGGGAGCTCTTTGATTTGGACAATGTCTTCCTCATTATGGTTTCCTAAATATTTTTCTTTGAGAATTATAATCCATTTAAAATCCTCATTTTTTACTATCTTCTAGTAGAGCTTTGCACCAAGAGCTTGGTTCTGCCATAATTGGTTTTTGATGCTAGTGCCACTAGAAGATTTCAGTTTGCAAATTTTATCCCATGAGATCAGTGCAAATTTCCTTTTAGTGCCTATGCCCTGCCAAAAGAACTTCCTTAGTTTCTTCACCATTTCCATATACCCCTCTATGGTAAGATAGAGACAAGACATTAAGTCGATTGGTATTGCTGATAATGTTACTTTAATCATAACTAATCTCCATCCCAAGATAGCCATTTAGTTTTCCAATTATCCATCTTTCTGTCCATCTTTTCATTCAAAGGTTTCCAAACTGATGATGTTCTAAGAGATTTGTCAATTGGAATGCCTAGATATGGACATAGGAGAGAACTTGATTTGCATGCCAAAGTCTTTACAATTTGCTGTTGGAGTTTCTTTTTAATGTGGAAGAAAAAGACCATTGATTTCTCTCTATTGACTAGTTGTCCTGAGGCTAGCCCATATTGTTCTAACACCTTAGAAATCTACCTAGCTTCCTGAATACAACCCTTTGCCATAAGAAGAATATCATCTGCAAATTGTTGATGGGTGACAGGTCGGGTGGTTGAAGATATTGAAATACCATTGATGAGGTTTTGGTCTTGCAGTCTGATCATGCTTCTTCCTAGTGCCTCAGCCATAATTATGAATAGGAATGGTGATAATGGATCTCCTTGTCTGATGCCGTTGGAGCCTTCAAAGAAGCCTTGAGGAGATCCATTCACTAAAACAAAGAATTTAGGAGTTGAGATGCAATAGAATATCAAATTGATCCATGCTTTAGAGAACCCAAATCTCTCCATACATTTAGCCAGAAATCTCCAGTTAACCTTGTCATAAGCCTTCTTGATGTGGAATTTTATGATCATACTTGGTTGTTTATTATGCTGAATTGAATGTATAGCTTCTTGAGCAATGATTATCCCATCTAGAATTGATCTACCTGGAACAAATCTAGTCTGTTTCTCCCCAATTAGTTTGAATAGGACCTTTATTAACCTATTTGCTAGAGTTTTAGAGAGGATTTTATAAATTGTGTTGCAAAGAGCAATAGGTCTAAATTCATCCAAATTAATAACATGTTCCTTTTTAGGTATTAAAACTATGAAAGTATTATTGATTTAAGTTAGAAATCTACCTGAAACTCTTGCAGCCTCAAGAGCAGCAGTGAGTTCTTTGCCCAAGATGCTCTAGCAGTGAAGGAAGAATCTTGAAGGAAAGCCATCTAGACCTGGTGCTTTGTCTGGAGCCATTTGAGAAATAATATTCCATATTTCCTCTTCTTGAAAGGGTTTAGATAGCATCTGATTATCAGCTTCTATGATGATACTTGGGATGTTTTCTAAAAGGCCCTGTTGAATTCCCCCCAGGGGATGAGATTGAGGAGTTGAGAAGCTAAGAATGATATCTAATTATTTCTTTGATAATCTCATTTTGATCCTCCAATATAGTTCTAGTAGCATCCTTGATTTGAGAAATCTTGTTTATACCTCTCCTCTGTTTTGTGCTTGAGTGGAAAATTTTTGTATTCTTGTCTCCTTCGGCTAGCCAAGTCTCTCTAGACTTTTATTTCCAATATATCTCTTCTTTGGATAGGATATCTTCCCAATCCCTTAAGAGGTATTTCTCTTCTAGATATCTTTCATGATCCATTCTTAATTACATTATGTTTAGATTCAGATCCTCCAATTTTTGTTCAATCTTCAATTTTGATGCAAAAATGTCCTTGAAATGAGTTCTATTCCAAATGAGAAGGTTTTGCTTGATATATTTCAGTTTAGAAACAAAGAAAAATAGCTTGGAGCCCTCAAAATTACAATCCATCCACCATTCCTTTATAAGCTCCAAGAAATTCTCCTCTTTAAGCCACATATTTTCAAATTTGAAAGGGCAGCCAAGGGGTTTGTTTGCCTCAAGAATGTTAAGTTGGATAGGGAAGTGATAAGATCCTGAGATTGGAGTGATAGAGGCTTTCAAATCAAAAGGGAATTCTATAAGATCTCCTTTGAATAGGAACCGATCCAGCTTTTCTGAAATGTTGCATATGCCCATTCTATGGTTTGTCCATGTGAAGGATCCATTTTGTAGCTCCACCTCCATTAGACTTTCTTTTTGCAACCAATCTCTAAAATCATTCTGTGATTGTGAGGTTATGATAAATCCCCCAATTTTCTCTAATGCGTGAACTATTGCATTAAAGTCTCCCCCCACTATAAAGTTGTCCTCTGGCCATTGATCAAAGTATGAAGATATTTCTACCCATAATTTTGCCTTCTTCTTGTGTGAGATGGGGCCATACACATTCACTGTATGGATATTTAAATTAGACCTGGTACTCACTAGGTTTCTAGCTATCCAATTTGATCCGTGAAACATTGGTATGAAAGAGGAAAACCTTGAATTCTATAGAACTGATAATCCCCCCGAGGATCCTCTTGCATCAACATTGTAAGCCTTCCAATCTCCTAGATACTTGGTGAAGATTTCCAATTGCTCTTTGTCCATCTTTATTTCTTGAAATAAAACTACTTCTACTTTGGAGGAAATGATGCAGTATTTGATCAAACGTTGTTTGTTAGGGGCATTAAGGCCCCTAACATTCCAGGAGATGATTCTCATTGCAACTCAGGAAGGAACTTCCCCTTCCCTGCATTAATATATGATGTTATTTGGCTTGATCTGGTTCCTCTCCTACTTCCTTCCTGAGTGATGCATTAGATTTTCTTCCTCTCCTCTAATTCTTGTGCTTTCCATAGTCCATGTGACAATCTTGAATAGATTGCATTAATCCCAGGTTATTACCTTTTGGTGAAAAATCCTGCTAGGAATCTTCCTTTGAGTACTCATGGGATGGCTCTGAGATGTCTAATAGGATTTCTTCATCCTCAATATGATTCTCATCTAGTAGGCTTTCCACATATGTTAACTTTTGAGAATCCCTGGTTGATTGTTCACATGATGTAGCACCAAAGATGTCATAGACTGCTTGAAGTTTTGGTGAGATTTGAGATTCCTCAGTCAATTGGGGACATACACCTCTATGCAATTGAGAATTAATATTTCTATGGTGTTCCCCCTTTGCTGCTACTGGTTTGAGATTGATAAGTCCTCCTTTACCTCTGGTTGAGGATGGGGTTTTCTCTATTTGAGAGGCTGACAACCTAGTCATCTCTTTTTGTTCTTTAAGTCTGAGTCTGTAGGATGTTCTACGCCCTGAGTAAGGAGAAGAAGGTGAAAAAGGGGATTGGAGAGTATCCCCTTGAAAGATTGGTGATGATGATGTTGTGGAGAAGTCTTTTGTTTTGGCTGTGGCTTTGAGGTCGCACAACTTAATCTTTAGAATATCCTCTTCCCCTACTACAACTTCTGCACTTAGATTTTCCTTTTCCAATACAATTATGGACTTCAGCTCCTCCAGAAGCAACCCCATTGGTTGAAGTGCTCTATCTGAAGATTCTTCCTTGAGCATTACTTGATCTGCTATTTTCTCTATCAAATCTAGTTGGACTTCTGATATCCATTGAGCAATGATTTGTTGAAGAATTGAAGGATTGAACTTGAGAGGCTTGGGAGAGAAATTTTTTTGCAGAGGAAAAAGGGAAAATGGTTTCGGGAAATGTCGACGACCTAGAATCAAGGGAGAGTTATGTGGTAGGGAGATAGATTTGGGAAAGCAGCCTGGATGCTATTGGAAGCCTTAACTGGATAAGTTATTGCAAGATTAGAATGTTGAGTATGTTTGACATACCTGAAAATGGCCCATCCTAGCATCTGGATAAAAGACCCCAAATCCGATGACTCTCCCCCATTAGGATGAACATCACTAATACTGCGGTTCAGTGGCTAGTCTGGATGAAATACTGAAACTCCTGAGTTAAAGTCCCCACTTGATTTGACCACCTCTGAGTTTTGATGAGATAATGGAAGATTGTTAATGGCATCCTGATCTCCTACCGATTCTGACTGAGGCTCCCTAGTTGTTTTGTTCGCCTCCGATTCCTGGTGTCTTTGCGCATATATAGGGGGGTTCTCAGCTCCTTAGGTAATGAGTTGGGTCCAAGTGCCCTGTTTCGAGATGATTTTGAGTGAAGTAGGGAATTCACATTCTAGGTTTGTGAGCAAACAAATCTTCACAGAATCAGAAGAGCATTCCATATAGTGATCGAGATAGATTCCTATCTTGTTAGCCGAGATATGAATGATCTCTTTTTCTCTGTATTCCATAGGCAGATTTTGAAGTGTGATCCATCTAGGAATGAACCTGATGACATTATTTTTGCTATTGAAGTTGGGTGTCGAGTGTTTCATATGAAGACCTTGTGATTTGAAAAACCATTTTTTGTTCTGGAACACCTTATCTCGAGACATTTTGTCCTGGAAGATGACCAGGAAATATCCTATTTCATTGTCTAGTACATGGATTTGGAGAAAGTTTATCTAGTTTGCTTCTATCCAAGTGTGAAATACACCATATTCCATGTTGATTTCCCAAAATTTGCAGTTGATTGCATGATGAAAGAGGTGTGCCTTCCTCTTAGCTAGGAATTCCTCCGGGAAGGTGATTGAAGGAACTTTTCCGCTTGTTGATATCAGTTTCTCCAATGCTTTCTATGTTGAATCAACCCTATCGCCTTCTCCCTCCTGGCCCAGCACATCTACATTGGTTTCCTTGCATGTATCTTCCTTGTTGATTTATTTCCAAATTTGAAGTCGTTTCTTTGAGACCCCCATGCTCTGAGGATTCCGACTCATATTTCCTAACAGGGCAAGTATTCTTCTATGAATCTGCCAATAAGTGTCCGTCCAAGCTTTTTTTGGCAAAGGAGGGTTGATCAGAATGCCCCATGATGATGTAGGGAATATGGGAATCAAATTGGGATTCAGAGTATTTTCCCTCCTTGATACAAGGCCGATTCCACTTTTTGAAAGTTTGAAGAATGACCGTTTGGTTCCGATGGCGCGAGACTGAGGGATCTTATTATGAGATGCCCCATGCAATAGAAACTCTATTTTGTTATGCTTGAACAGTTGGAATTTGTTTTGTTGGTGAGGATGTTTTGTTTGGAAGGTGTCTCGTTTATCTCAAGCTGCATTCCACTTTCCCTCCCAAAGACATGGCCTTCCCATTCTCTACTCTACTTTCTGCTGCCTTTCAAAGAGATATTTGCCCTCCCATCTTTGATCTCTCCTCTCTCCGTGGAAGCCATTGAAAGTTCTGATGAAGTTTGGACCATTCAGTTTTCCCTCCCATCTCTGGTTTCTCCTCTCTCCATGGAAGCCATTAAAATTTTTGGTTTTTCCCTCCCATCTCACCATTTTTTGTAGTGGAAAGAAATGCTGAAATTAATTTACCTTTCTTTTACTTGTTGAAGAAAAATATTCAAAAATCAGGGTTCCATCGCATGTTCGCATGGAACTGTTCAGCGCTATGCGATCATGCGACCAGCTGCTTCAGACCAACATCCTTGTTATACAATTATTCCATCCTATTTACTCTCTTATTACAGATGCATTGGCTAATTTGTTTTTTGGCACATAAAAGCCATTCTCTTTCGTAGGTTGCTATTGGAGGCTGTTAAGAAACAAGTCGTTCTAAATAGATATTTAGTTTCTAGATTAGTGTCTCTTTAAATGGCAATTTTTATCTATTATGCGCAAGATATGATGAAATGATTGAAAAAGCTCCTAAGGTGAAAGAAATCCTCTATTTCAAGGAACAAATATATTCGAGTTCATAATCATGATGAGCAGATTTGAGAATTCAAAATTTTATACAGGGTGTTTTGTTTTTTTACAGAATAAATGTATCACTCAATCTATGGATAAATCATGTTTATGTGTCATAATTCTTCTTGTAGTTAATTGTGGGTCATTACTATAGTTTTCGAATTGAAGAGAATGTGATTAGTTGTTGTAACTATTTGAGAATGTGATATTAGCTATTGTAACTACATTTTCATTATACAGATGTTGCAACATGAAACATGCTTGAAAGCATACTTTATAATAACTAATAAATAATTAATAATGAGTAAATTATAGAAGGCTTTCATAATATAAAAAAAATAAAAAGCTAACTAATTTATCTATGCGTCAAAATAGATTTCTATTATGATTGTAAAATATTATTGTCATTCAGTATTGGAAAGCATATTTGTAATTGTCCATATAGTTTGTAGTTTCTTCTTAAGATTTATTTTCATTGCTCACTATTATTCAATGGGCTCTATGATTGAAATTACAAAACTGCAAAGAAAATTATTATCTTTATTCTTTCTAGCAATTGTGTGTTCTAATAACATGTAAAATTTTAATTTTACTTGCACATCACACTAGACCTAGTTAGAAAAGAGAGAAGAAACTTGTAAAACAAAGAGAAAAAATTTGAATACTAAACTCTTTCATTAATTTAGAAATTAATACATTTACAATATATAACCTTCTCCGAAGAAAAAAACAAAGAAAAAATAGAAATAAAACTGAAAAACAAAGATATTTGATAGTTAACTTAAAAACTAAACAACATCAGTTTTATGTAGCTCATTAGTATTAAAACTGATAATAAAACGTAAAATTGTCACTTTCAAAAATAAAACTTCAAATAAAACTAATAAAACATAAAAAAAAATTCACTAACAAAGTACATTATTTTTAGAATTTAAAATATGTAAATCTCTAATATTCAGACATATCTCGCTGCCCCCCTCCGCCCCCCCAAAAAAACAAAATCAGACATATCTGAACTCATACATCTGTAGTCTTCACAATGCATTCCCATTTATCTTTGTATCAGTCATCACCATAAATACGAATGGGTACAGAAAATAAGATTACAATGGTGAGCTAAGGAAGGAAATATTAAAGAAATAATCTCTCATTTTACTCATTTTTTTTAATCTCAAAATATGTAAATATGAAACATTCAACTATCTTTTCTCTCATTTGCTAGTGAAAAGATTATATTCCTAATGCATTTCCATGTTACATTGGAGTCTCCAATCGCTTAAGAAGAATCTACAGAAATGAATACGTGTGTCCTCCCTCTCAATCAATCATGTTAAATAGTAAAAGAATACGTCCATTTAGATGTATTATTTGCAAAAACATTAACAGAAACTCTGTAACCAAGACAAGGAAATTCGAAGTCCAAAGACGGTGGATTCGTTATCATTCACAAGAAACTTATTTAACCCAAATTTAAATATATTTCCTTGCCTATTATAAGCCATTCTAACTCTGTGTATCTTAAAATTCGAAGACTGTAGATTCGCTATCATTCACCAGAAACTTCGTCAACCCGAATTTAAATATATTTCCTTGCCATTCTAACTATGTATCTGAAAACTAAAAGCCCGTAGATTCCTTATCATTCACAAGAAACATATTCAACCCAAATTTAAATATATTTCCTTGTTCATTATATCTAATCTTTCCATTCTCTTAACACAATATGAACATTACGAACAATAAAAGTAGCAGAACCGTTTCTCGTCATTAACGGGACAAAGATTTTGGACAAACCACCATTTCAGTCATACCATGAATTCATCAAAAAAAAACCTACGAATAAATCATAAGTGACTAAAGGATATAATATACCATATAAAAGCAATTACGAGGAGCTTTCAATTAATCCTTTCATAGAAAAGAAGTCACGATTAAACATCACGCAATAAACCTAATGCCTCTTATTCTTTCTTGTAATCAACAAGATGAGCATAAAAATGAGATTGCTCTGATTTGTAAAGAAAAAGGCAACAACGTCCAATTGTTCGAATAATCCCAACTACCCTCTACCTAGTATCTTCTCCAGCTCTCTTTCTCACGTGCCATGTCACTTCTTCCAGCTCAGTCCATCTTCTTTGGACTTTGCTCCAGATACATTTTGATTTAGTTTTAAATGCAAATCCTTTGTCCTAGATTTTATTTTGCTGCCTGTTCAATCTGGATTAATTTTTTATTTATTGTTTTAGGTCTTCCCTTCTCCTCTGGGCACATTCGATGTATTTTAGGACTACTCTATTTTATTTTTTATCTTTTTGTATGAAGCTGAAGAACAGAACTCACGATATTAAATCAAATTTACTTTTTATGTTTTTATATAAAAAAATAGAAGTTTGTTGTTCATTCTTTGTCAAGGCTCTGTTTTTATTTCTCTGCGTCTGTCAATACGTGGCATCAGAGCCTAAGGTTTCTCAAACAAGAGTTGTTGAATGAAAGATTTAGCAGAAGCTAAGAGTTCCAGCAAAAGTATTCAAGCAAGTGTGACAATAACAAGCACAAATTTTACAAATCCTCAAATCCCATAGTTCAATGGAAAAAATTATGAATATTGATCCATAACAATGAAGGTACTCTTATAAAATTTAGATATCGTAAAATAGCTCCCCGTCCGCTCCGGTTCGAAATACAAAAATAAGATTACAATGGTCAGCTAAGAAAGGAAATATTAAAGAAATAATCTCTCATTTTACTCATTATTTTTAAATCTCAAAATATCTAAATATGAAACATTCAACTATCTTTTCTCTCATGCTAGTGAAAAGATTATGCTCCTAATGCATTTTCATGTTAGATTGGAGTCTCCATTCCCTTAAGAAGAATCTCTATAAATGAATACGTGTGTCCTTTCTCTCAATCAATAATCTTGAAATAGTAAAAGAATAGGTACATTAAGGTGTATTCTTTGAAAAACATCAACAGAAACTCTGTAACCAAGACAAGGAAATTCGAAGAACGTGGACTCCTTATCATTCACAAGAAACTTATTCAACCTAAATTTAAATATATTTGTCCATTATAGGCCATTCTAACTCTATGTATCTAAAAATTCAAAGACCGTGGATTCCATATCATTCACAAGAAACTTTTTCAACCTAAATTTAAATATATTTCCTAAGGAGCAGAATCGTTTCTTGCCATTGACTGGCCAAAGATTTTGAACAAACTACCATGTCAGTCATACCATGAATGCATTAAAAAAGCTATGATTAAATCATAAGAATTTAAAGGATATAATATAACATATAAAAGCAATCATGATGAGCTTTCAATTAATTCCTTCACAGAAAAGAAGTCACAATTAAGTATCACCCAATAAACCTAAAGCCTTTTATTCTTTCTGTAATCAACAAGGTGAGCATACAAACGAGATTGCCCTTATATATAAAGAAAGAGGCAACAAAACCCAATGACTGTACCTTGCCTAATCTAAACGTATATTTACACTAAATTTCAAATGACCATTGGCACCTTCAAAGCTAACAGTTTCAATTATAGCATACCCACGAGCATATCTGAAGTGCCCTGTCCCACCGACGACAGAAACTTCTCTTTTCTTCTGAAGAAATCTATCTGCTCCCTGGATCTCAAGGGTGCTGCCATTATATTTCTTGTTCTCAAACACCAATGAGAAAAGAAGCTCAAAATTAGTGCCTCTCAGATCTGAACTGACATAAAGTCCTTTGGCCCTTGCAATAGTCTTGGATGTTGGTTTTGGACCTTTAGTTACAAGGTCATCTATAACAATTACTGTTCCCATGTTTGGACTTAAAATTAATCCGTTCACCCCTGCAACTACAACACCTGTTATGTTTTTTCCTGTCAAAATGTCATGCATGTAAAAGACAAGTTTCTTTTCTTTTAAAGCCAAACAAGAAGAAAATGATAGAACAAGGACTACAATGCTAAGGAATGGTTTCAAGTTAGGTTTTGAAGCCATTGCAAACCAGAGAAGAGGTTATAATGTTAGAATGAATTAGGCGAGAGAACAGTTAGTTGCAGGTACATAAAAGGGTGAAAGCCATACGTTTTGGTCAACATGCCTGCTGTTTATGGTGGATGGCCTATAAATAAATAATATCTGTAAGAGTTGGTTTTTGCAACTTGTTATGTGAAGGATAGAAAAATGAGGAATCTAAAGCTTAAATGATTTGTTGTTTCAACAACACGTTTTCGTCCAGCCTTAACTAGCCGTTGACCCAAATATACCGGCTTGTTACTTGGGGGAGCAGGCCCATGGAAATAGCCGGGAACCATGTTCTTGGCTCATTAAGATACACATTTCTTAAAATAAAAATAAATGGAACGTTTTGTTGAAAGCCTTAGTCAACAACAGGGGAGTGAATACGGAGAAGCAAAAGTTCACATAGCTTAGCAATCACGCTAATATTCACTCGACGGACCTACTGCAATGTAGAAATGCAAATTTCTCATAATAACTAGTATATTGAATCGTTTGAGGGAATAATTTTTCATTGGGCTCACCCAAAAAATAGATGGTGTTGCGTGATGTCCACGGGGATGAGGTTTGTTTGGTTCAGTTAATCACATTTGATTAAAGTTTTATGAGGTCTTTGTTCAAGATGGGTACTGTCAAAATTGTTTATATATTTTTAAAAAATAAAAAAATATTGCAAGGAATATTTCTGGATTGAATTTTAAAATTGTTTTTTCACTATAAAATAAATAGGAATATTTCTAGATTGAATTTTAAAATTCTTTTTTCACTACAAAATAAATAGGCATTAATGTATTTATATTAGAAAATTCAGGTAAAATGGGTATGGAAAGGAAAATGGTACAATCTCATAGACAAGGTAAGCCAAACATTGGTAGACACAAATCATCTAAGATTACTTGGTTTTCTAGAGTGCAAGCGTGATACCACTAGGTGGTGCTCATAGTAGACCCCACAAAGGAATGAAGATGGTAGATAGACATCCTCAAGCAAGGGAACATAAAATGATGAAACCTAGGTTTTGGGAGGTTTCAGAAACAATAGAATTTTAGACCAAGGAGGGCAAGATAGGGAGATCATCCACTAACTTAGAAAGAAGTCTTCATGATTTCTTCCAAAACTTGAGCAACAACTTAGGATCATCTGTACAATTGCCCCTTTTTTCACAAAATGGTGCAAAATGAATTGTCCAATCGGCCACATCTTGAATTGGTGGGTTGAAAAATATGGTGGTTGGGTAACTATAAGATTACTCTCCCATGACTTATTTCACATAGTTTGTGTGGATAAATTTCTCAAAATGAAAATCATTTTTGGAAAATCCCTATTTTTTAAAGGACATAATTTTTACTACATAGACTAGGAGCCCAATTTTATTCCATCAAGACATAAAATAGAGAGATTTCATAGATAGATTAGGTTAGAAGGCTTGACCATATGATATTGGAGTATGGAAGCCCTGAGCAAAATAGGTGAAGCATTGGGATCATTCTTGGGTGTTGAAGAGGATTTTTTCATTGCGAGATCTGAATAAGTAGCAAAATATACATGAAATTCGACAATGATTGAAAAAACTATACAAAATCTCAAACTTAATACAAAAAAGGTAAAATGGTTGCAAAATGTAAAAGTAGACCTAGGCCATTCAAGAAGTTAGTGAATCTTGGTAAAAGGATTTCAAGTGAAAAAATCAACACAACTTGAGAAAGACAATGAGAATACTAGGACATATAAGGTTGTCAGCACTCCTCATACACACCCTAAATAGAACTTAAGAGCCAAAACTAACAAAGAGCATACGTGAAAAGTCAAAAGGTAGTTAAGGGAAAAAACCAATGGTAGCATTGAGAGATTGGAGAAATCTTGAAGAAAAGGAAACCATCTGTCCCCCAACAACTTCACAAAATAAGGCAACAACTAGTGAGGGAATTAGGTAGGATCAAACTAAGGAGGATGCAACTCAAGAAAACTAGAGAAAAGTTTTAGACCATATTTTAGGGTAGTAACCAAAAGAAAAAGAGAAAAGGTAGCTTTACAAAGGAATACAAGATATGTAGTAGGAGGATTTAAATCAAACGAGCCCTATGAAAAGGGTCACCAAGGGGAAAGTGCACTCACTCCCCCTACTAAAAATATCATTAGCTATCTAGATAAACCAAATGACATAAGTATCCAACTAATTAAAATCGCATGTGAGGGAAAAAACCCACACTTTCCCTTCAATGTGAATTCCAACAAAAGTTGTTTGGAAGATAACCAAGTTATGGAAGATGAAGAATGGTTGCAAAATAATATGGAAGAAGAATAAAATATCCTAGATGGAAAGTAGACCATGCTCTTTGGGGAGATAAAAACCACATATCTAGCTAAAGACTCAAGGAAGGACATTGAGAATTTGGCAATCTCTTAGAAATATGCCAAGAAGAAGAAACCAAATCATGGAGAAAGAAAATCGAAGGAAGGAAAACCATACATGAACAAAAATCCCTAGCTAGAGATGTAGGTGTAAAGTAAAAATAACAATGATGATGTTGAGGTCAGCGAAGGGCGTTCCCCTTTCCAAGAAGCCATGAGGCTCATAGCTTTGAATGTTAGGGGCTTAAGTGCCCTTAAAGAGAAGCATTTGGAATGTTTAGGATGAGAATATCTACTGATAATATTATTCTCATGCTAGAAATAAAGTTGACCATCATATATTTTTATTTCTTTATGAGAAAATTGAAACATTGACAAGTTCAATGGGAGTAGGACACATGTTCCTTAGGTGGGTTCACACCATTTGGGAAACCATAATTGGCGAATGCCAAGAAATTTTATAAAGGAACCAATTGGATGGGCCTTAGTGACTAAAGGCTAAAATTAAACTTTTTTAAAAACTTGGTGCATGTCCATGCTCCAATATCTTGCAACAAGAAAAGATAGCTCTAGTTTGAAACAAAGAATCTTCTCAACCTTAATCTTAATCATTTTCTTATTTTAGGAGGATACTTCGACACTACTATGGGATAATGACATGAAATCCAAAATTATTTGAGAGAATCAATCTTAGGAGTTATGAAGTTGAGCGAACATAAATTAACTGGTTTTCATAGGGCTCTCAATTAGGATGTATACATTTGGAGCTATAGGAGACTAGGATCTAGTTATATTAAAAATAAATTAAAGAAAATTCTTCTTTTAAATTAGGTATGTGCAAGATCATGAGGGGCCAAAAAGTGGCAATGTGAAAAATATTCACTTTTCACTTGTCCAAAAGCGCATGAAAATGCTTGTTGACTTTTTAGTAGGCCTGGGTGTTAGTACACCTGGGCAAACCTGCCACCAAAGCACAGGCCTAATCGGGTACCCAATACCATATCGGGTACCTTATATGTTATTGGGTACCTGATACCTATGGCATAAATTCAAAACCCATGAGCCCTTTTCCTCATTTCTTTTTATGTTTTTACTTAGGAAAATGGCTTTATATATCATATACACGATATATTTTCAAGTATTTGATTTTGGCAACAACAAATTTGACTCCCCATCATATTCGGTAAGTAAATTATTTGTATATTTTGATTATTTTATTTCATTTTCATGCTAAATGTCTTTTTTTTCATTGAAATAGGGTTTTGTATTTATATTTGTAATAATATATGAAATCAGATTGAAATTTAGATTTTTTATTTATTTAATCAGGCATGGCTGACAAAAATAAAGAAAATAACCTTCCCGCACCAAATAATGATCCCGAAAATAATCCCCCGTGTCAAAACCCTTGATCTTTAGAAGATTTGATACAAGATAATTTAAACACAATACGAGGTTTTGAAAACACATATCAAAATATACCTACATTAGGTCCCATGCTTGCCACACTAAATACAATTATTGAAAATATTGACACACTCATGCAACAACATAATGCTGCTCTTCATTGGCGTGATGATATGCATGCCCAATTTGATAATAGGCTTGAGCATGATGGGATTGTGGCCCTTAATATAAGTAAGGAAGATATAGCCGCCCTTTTTGTCAATCCTAAAACCAGAATACAAGTTGACCCCAAAGAGTCCAAATTATCAATAAAATGGTGCACAAATGAAGTAATGCACACACACTTTTGGGATCAATGGTGGATGGTTTTTGATAAACCACCCCATAGTAATTTGGAGGTCCCATTTTATTTCATAAAAAAATTGTATGCTGAGTTTGTACTTGGTCACCATGTTGATTATTGGAGTATGAGGCCCAACATGGGCATAGGTGCAGGAGCTCCTCAGACTAGGCCATTTGCCCAATGCAAAAAGGCCACTACCTTTGTCCCCCCCACTGATGTCGCACCCCCTCCTCGAGTGTAGCATCCTGATATCATTGCAGAGGCTGCCTCACAGACTATTAGGGCCATTCATTTGCTAAGTGATCAGTTGATCATGCAGACTAGGTCAATGTTGCCTCTTGGTGTGGATGATGCTAGCACATCAACATCTCATCGGAGTTCACATGTATTGGAGCCCCATATTTGCATTATATGCAAGAATATGTGCCTCAGACTGCTTACTGACACTGATACATATCAGTATGTTATTGATGAGGAGGATATAGGAGATACAGCTACAGAGGCTGCAACACCTTGTGGAGCATCTACATCTCATGAGAGTGCTCAGGAGGTGTACACAAAGCCATGGCCTCCTATTGATACGGTAAGAGTAAACATTATAAATAAATTTGTCACATGACTTATTTTATTTATTTATTTAGATTATTTTTAATGATTGCATGCACTTATGTATATATATTTTTTCCATTTATGTTCAGTTGATGACACAGGAGGATTTGAGATAGGTGGATGAGTCCATAGCTTCAGCCATTTCATTTGGCCTTGATGCCTATACGGTATATTATAAATTATGTACCCATTAGTTTTTTTTATATCATTTGGTGTACATGCTTAAATCTCTATCAATTAGAGCAATTAAATTCATACATTTACTAATATATTGTCATCTTTATTGTACTCTTGCAAACTACAACCGATGTCAGTGGGGGGCACAAAGGAGTTCCTTCATCAGGTGTTGACAAAGGAAAGGTAATTAATTGTTTAAGATTAATTATGCATGCATATGTATGCCACTTGTGTGTACGTAATAAATATTTTACTTGAATTTATTTTATAGGGTTTGGCTATCGATGATGTTCCAATGCGGGTTCGAGAGCCTAGGCTGACAGGCATCTCAATTCAGAGTGATAGTTTGATTGTACGTAGACTTTTACATATTGTTATTTTTATTGTCTAACTAGGGTTGTTATGATGAAGTAAATTTATATATAATTGATAATCTTTTTACTCTCATAGGTTACTCCTAGTGTGAGGGAGGGCCCACAAGAACCTTTCGTATCTTTGTTGACCTAGCCCACTATTCCAGAGGAGGGATCACCAGATGTAAGTTTTAATTTTAGTTCAAATCATGTCCTATTTTGTAGATTTATTACTCTATGTTGCACCACTCTACTAATCTCATTATTGAAAATATATATTTATAGGTCAGAGTTGGTATTGTTGGCATGGTCCCTTCGCTACCAAGGACTTATGCTAGGACACCTGATCGTGGTAGGCAACTGAGAGGCCAGGTACAAATATTTGTATTTAGTTCTAATTTTAATTAAATTAGTGTTTGAATTATATATATATATATATATATATATATATATATATATATATATATATATATATATATATATATATATATATATATATATATATATATATATATATATATATATATATATATATATATATATATATATATATATATATATATATATATATATATATATATATATATATATATATATATATATATATATATATATATATATACAAATAGCAATCTAACTTGGGTTTGAACTCATTTTTGTTGCGGGATAAATCAGAGCCTAACACTTCTTCAAAGAGGCTACATTTTGATGATCCCCCTATAGCATAGGATGTAGTTTTAGTTTTGTGGTCATTTAGAGATGCCACTTGGCACATTTTGAGATGGCATATATGCACATTGTACACCTTCAAACATTGATTTTGTAGACATTTTGAAATGGAATGTGCCATATTTGTAAATGGAGATACTTTTGATACATTTGATACTTTCTATATATAGAACATGTTCATTTTTATGTTATATTTGTGTCATCTTTTGTATACATATTTATTATTCATGTTAATGGAATTGAATGGTGAAGTTATATCTTGACTATGATTATCATATGATTTAAATTATATCTTGTTGAAGTTACATTTGTTTTTCTTTACTCTGGAATACCCTGTTCATGGAGCTTATTATGTTTGAGGTTTAACTTCTATAGATTTTCTATGTTCTTATGTTTCATATCATTATATATACTCACTTGAGCCACTTAGTACTACATTGTTTCAATACTATGTATATACTCACTATGTATATAACTCATCATATTCGAGTTTAATAAATGCATAGAGAAATGTAGCACTTGTTCTGTTAGGTCACTTGGGTCGAGCCTGGTCACGAGTGTTCTAGTGACTCCGTGAGTGGAACGGGGTTGTCACTGGAGTTTACCTGGCCAACCAGAGCCTATGGAGAAGACGAGTCGATGCAATATCAGACAGTTTGAAAGATACGCTGATGAGCCACTTTCAACTGACCCTCACTGCAAGTTTTTTTTAGGAATGAATGCAAAGTGTTTTGGCAGTCATTCTGTAGTAGTTGTTGTTGCATTCATGACTTGGATTGTCATTGATGTCAACACAGTGATATTCTGGATATTAGCAGGAAAGCAGGTACAATTTTGTTTTGCGCACATGTTGTATTACAGATTGGATTTTGCACAGTTGATGGTATGTTCTTTGGTGTTTTATTAACCTATGGTTAACAACGCAAAAATAAATTCATTCATTTGTAAGAGTTATGAGCATTTTGGTGAAAGCAGTGTTTAGACAGTGTTTCTGTGTAGCAATGTTCAAAAATCAGAGGATATCTCTTAGCTGGGATGGAATCTAATTTTGCGCAATTAAAGGGATTTTGGAGAATCATTAATGATGATGTGGTTCATAGCACAAACTTCAAGGATATGTTTGGAGAAAGTTACAGTAACTGGAAGCCGACAGTTTTATGTGAATTCTGTGTGTAGCATGTAGAATTTATTATTTTGTAATTGAGGACCGACTCATTTGTAATTCTTTGAGTTTGGTATATAAGAAGGAATTTTTTCCTTATTGTAATGTGTACTATGAAGATTGTGATGCGAATATATGCATGAAGTGAAAAAAAGAACTAATTCAGTGATGAAGGAAGACTTGTGAGTACAGAGATCTGGAATTGTGATCTTGTGTAGCAGAGAGTGCAGTTTTGGCACAGTGTGAAGGAGGTAATATATTTCATATTATTCTATTGAATAATTCTAAGATCTTTTGGATAGTGGGTTCAGAGATCTTGCCTTGAAGCTGTTTGGGCAGTGGGTCCTTCTGTCTTCCCTAAACTCTTAACTGGGTTAGAATATTTTAACAGGGATTCAAAATCTCCTAACAAGGATTTATATGTACTGAATGTATTTCATAAGACTCCTAACAGGGTCCATCCTCTAACAAGGAACTTTCATATTAGTGCATCATTTTGTGGGCATCATTCCCACGGGGGTTTACTCTTTTCAAGAGGTTCCCTAGTTAACATATCTTGTGTTATTGTGCAATTATGTATGATTATCTTTGAATGGTTGATCAGTACATTGATTATATTGTTTAAAGCTATTGAATGGATAAATTATCTGATAACTGATTCACCCCCCCTCTCAGTTATCTTTGGGATCTTTACTTTCTAACAATTGGTATCAGAGCGGCAGGTCCTTGAAAGAAAAGTTTAACAACTTAAGGAGATCCATGGCGAATTTTAGAAAAGAAAGCCCTAAGTTTGATGGAGTAAATTTTGACAGCTGGAAAGAAAAGATGAAGACACATCTATTATGTTTAGGACCAAGTTATTGGTTGATTACAAAGAATGAGAAGACTATCATTGAGGAAGACAATCTAGAGGCAGGAACTAAAGATGAACTAGACC
Organism: Chamaecyparis obtusa; assembly: GCA_027943335.1. NCBI lineage: Eukaryota > Viridiplantae > Streptophyta > Pinopsida > Cupressales > Cupressaceae > Chamaecyparis > Chamaecyparis obtusa. The sequence goes on from BSBK01006406.1 coordinate 414,785, forward strand.
TATTCATGTGTAACATACTTGCAAGAGAAGCACTTTTATTAGCACTACCAGAGAATGAATATAGTCAGGTAAGATGTTTGAAAACATCTCATGAAATTTGGAAAGCTTTACATTCTACTTTTGAAGGTGATGAACATGCAAAGAAGGCTAGATTACATAATTGGATTTTCACATTTGAAGATATCAGAATGATGGAAGATGAATCTATTAGAAGCTATATTGGTAGGATGTCTGAGATTGTGACAAGAATAAAGTCTTGTGGAGGTGATAAGATAGAGAATGAAGTGATATGGAAAATTCTGAGAACTTTGACACTAGTATTCAAGCAGACAACGCAAATGATTGAACAAGTGATACCTTGTACATCAAAATTTTCAAGAGAGACTCTTCTTGGAAGATTAGAAACAACAGAGATAAACTTGAGATTATCAGGAGAGCTACCTAGAATGGAAACAACATTCAGTGCTCTTAGCATTAGACCTACAAGAAGTACTAGTGTGAATGGAGATTATGCTAGCAGTAGCAGATCTGAGGAAGATAAGAAGATTGAAGAAGGTATTGCATTACTTGTAAAAAGAGAACCAGATGGTAAGAAAATCTTTAAATGTTGGACTTGTCAAGAATATGGTCATTTTGCATCTAAATGTCCTAAAAGAGTTAAGAAGTATAGAAGCAACTTTAAACCTAGGAGATCTAAAGAATGTTATTATGCAAATGATGAAGATTTTGAAGCACGAATTGAAAAATATTTAAGTGACAGTGGTAATGATAACTTTGAGGAAATAGGATTTGTAGCAATTAAAGATGAAAGTTCTGAATCTGATAAAAGGGAAGAAAAAGAATTAGTTTCACAAGTTGAAAAGAAATCTGATTGGATTATAGAAAGTGGTTGTTCACATCATATGACTGGAGATAAAAGAAAGTTTGTTAAGTTAGATAATTATGATGGAGGAATTGTTAGGGTTGGTAACAATGCACCTTGTTTGATTAAGGGTATAGAATCTATTACTCTTGATGGAAAGACTAACACTGATGATGTTTACTTTGTTGATGGATTAAGACATAATCTACTAAGCGTTGGACAATTGACTAATAAGGGTTATCAAGTTTGGTTTTCTGAGAAAACTTGTGTGATAAAAGATAAAGATGGAAATCTGATTGGAAAAGGATCCAAAACTAGAGGTAATGTATTTCAATTGAATCCTACTGAGATGACATGTTTGATAACTAGGATTGATGATAGTTGGTTATGGCATAAAAGATTTTGTCATATAAACTTTGATAATATTGTCAAGGTGAGCACTACACATGCGGTAAGAGATTTACCTAGAATTATGAAACCTACTAACATGATTTGCAAAGAATGTATGATGGCAAAGCAGAAAAGGAATTCATTTCCCAATAAGAAGTTCACATTGGTAGAGAAGTTGGAGATTGTTCATACAAACTTGAGTGGTCCTACTAGGACTAGAGGATTCTATGGTGAAAGGTATTTTATGATTCTTGTTGATGATTTTACAAGAATGATGTGGATTGCATTTTTGAAAGAAAAATCTGAAGCATTTGATAAGTTTAAGATCATGAAAAGCAAAATTGAGAATGAATTTGGAATGAAGATTAAGTGTCTAAGATTTGATAGAGGTGGTGAATTTACATCTAGAGAGTTTAACACCTTTTGTGAAATGAATGGTATTAAGAGACAACTTTCAGCCCTTAGAACACTAGAACAAAATGGTATTGCAGAAAGAAGAAATAGGTCAATAACTGAAGCAGCAAGAGCTATTTTGTTTGAAAATGATTTGGCTAAAAATTTTTGGAGAGAAGCAGTGAACACAGTAGTATACACCATGAACATAGTACAAATCAGAGCAGATACTAACAAGACACCTTATGAATTATGGTTTGGACATACACCCTCAGTTAAGTTTTTAGGAATTTTTGGAAGTAAATTTTATATTAAGAGAGATGATGATATAGGAAAGTTTGATCCTAGAAGTGATGAAGGAATATTTCTTGGATATTCTTTAAAAAGAAAAGCATATAGATGTTATAACAAAAGAACTAAGACTATTGTTGAAAGTGCAAATGTAAAAGTTGATGAGAAGTTTAAAATTCAGGAAAGAATGCTTGATTATGAATCTAATGGAGAAGCACAACCTCAGCCTAACATTGAAAATGCAAAATTATTTTTTGAAACTAACAGTGATTTGTTGAATGAAAGTCATACTGAAGAAGACAGAGAAGAAAATAGAGAAGAAAACAGAGAAGAAAATAGAGAAGAAAGCAAAGAAGAATCTACAGTCACAACAAGATCAATAACTATGACACCTAACAGGTATACTTCAAGACATCACCCTGTTGAGAAAGTTATTGGAAGTTTAGATAGAGGAGTTTTGACTCGAAATAAGGTACATTTATGTTTGATTTCTCAAATTGAACCTAAGACTACTAATGAAGCTTGTGAAGATGAACATTGGATCAATGCTATGAAAGAAGAACTAGAGTAGATTGAAAAAAATAAGACATGGGAATTGGTCCCTAGACCTGAAGACAAGAATGTGATTGGAACAAAGTGGGTATTCAAAAATAAGATGAATGAACAAGGAGAAGTGATAAGAAACAAAGAAAGATTGGTATGTAAAGGATATTCACAACAAGAAGGAATTGACTATGAAGAAACTTTTGCACCTGTGGCCAGACTTGAAGCAGTGAGAATGTTTCTAGCATATGCAACTTACAAGAAATTCAGAGTGTATCAAATGGATGTGAAGTCAGCATTTTTGAATGGTGAATTGGATGAAGTCTACATTGAGCAACCTGAAGGTTTTTCTTTGACACAAGAAGGAGATATGGTATGTAAGTTAAAGAAAGCTTTATATGGATTAAAACAAGCACCTAGAACCTGGTATGCAAGATTGGATAAGTATTTATTGAAATTGGGATTTATAAAAGGAATAGAAGATAGTAACTTATACACAAAAGAAATTGAGAATGGTTTGTTGGTTATAGTTATATTTGTTGATGATATTATCTTTGGAGGAGAAGATGAAGCTAGTGACAAATTTGCAGATGAAATGAAGACTGAATTTGAGATGAGCATGATTGCAGAAATGAAATATTTTTAGGGATTACAGATAACACAAAGCAAGGAAGGTATATTTGTAAGTTAGACTAAGTATTTAAATGAATTATTGAAAAGATTTGGAATGGAAGATTTTAAACCTATTGGAACACCTATGGTAACCGGACATAAGTTATCTAGCAAAGATGAGACACTAGCAGTTGAGTAGAAAAAGTACAGATCTATGATTGGAGGATTGCAGTACTTAACACATACAAGACCTGATATAGCACATTCAGTGGGGATTGTAGCAAGATTTCAAGCAGAACCTAGAGAATCACATTATGCAGCAGTAAAGAGGATACTAAAATATCTGAAAGGAATAATGGATTATGGATTATGGTATGAGAATTCTGATGATTTTACCTTATGTGCCTATACTGATGCAGATTGGGGAGGCAGCATTGATGACAAGAAAAGCACCAGTGGTGGAGCCTTTTTTCTTGGAGGTAAATTGGTCTCTTGGCTAAGTAAGAAGTAGAATTGTACTTCATAAAGTACAACAGAAGGAGAATATGTTGCAGCAGCAAATAATTGTAATCGGATTATTTGGATCAAGCAAATGTTGAAAGGTATTGGAATTAAGTTTGATGAGCCCATTGTTATACATTGTGACAACACCAGTACAGTGAGTATGTCAAAAAATCTTGTTTTACATTCTAAGACTAAACATATTGAGATCAAGTATCATGTTGTAAGAGAGAAAGTTGCAGAAAAAAAAGTAAGATTGGAGTACATAAGTACAAAGGAGTAGATAGTAGATATATTTACAAAGCCTTTACCTAAGGATACATTTGTGTATCTGAGAGGTATGCTTGGGGTTATGCCCCAACTTATTTTTGAGAATTGATGCAGATGATTGCATCTGTCCAGTGGTAATGAGCCCTATCTTTCTTTTGGATTGGATGTTGGAACTTCCTCTATGGGGGAGTTTATGAGCTAAGTCATGAGGACTCTTGTTATTGTATTCTTCTGAAAAGTGTCTTTTGACATTAAGTTTTTGTTGACTTAGTGATGGAATTTCTATCATTGATGACAATGGGGGAGAGATATACATGAAAAACATTGTAGATTATATGAGAGAGCTGAATAGGAAAACGAAGCAAGATTTGATTTGATATTTTGCAGTGATGTTGCAGTATTGGATTTTTGGAAAATTGGATGTTTTTCATCTATGTTTCCATCAATGCCAATGGGGGAGATTGTTAGGAATGAATGAAAAGTGTTTTGGCAGTCATTCTGTAGCAGTTATTGTTGCATTCATGACTTGGATTGTCATTGATGTCAACATAGTGATATTTTGGATATTAGCAGGAAAGTAGGTACAGTTTTGTTTTGCGCACATGTTATATTGCAGATTGGCTTTTGCATAGTTGATGGTATGTTCTTTGGTGTGTTATTAACCTATGGTTAATAGCACAAAAAGAAATTCATTCATTTGTAAGAGTTATGAGCATTTTGGTGAAAGTAGTGTTTAGACAGTGTTTCTGTGTAGCGATGTTACGAAATCGGAGGATATCTCTTAGCTGGGATAGAATCTGATTTTGCATAGTTAAAGGGATGTTGGAGACTCATTAATGATGACATGGTTCATAGCACAAACTTTGAGGATATGTTTGGAGAAAGTTATAGTAACTGGAAGCCGACAGTTTTATGTGAATTATGTGTGTAGCGTGTAGAATTTATTATTTTGTAATTGAGGACCGATTCATTTGTAATTATTTGAGTTTGGTATATAAGAAGGAATTTTTTCCTTATTTTAATGTGTACTATGAAGATTGTGATGAAAATATATGTATGAAGTGAAGAAAAGAGCTAATTCGGTGATGAAGACTTGTGAGTACAGAGATCTAGAATTGTGATCTTGTGTAGCAAAGAGTGTAGTTTTGGCACAGTGTGAAGGAGGTAATATATTTCATATTATTCTATTGAATAATTCTAAGATCTTTTGGATAGTGGGTTCAAAGATCTTGCCTTGGAGCTGTTTGGGCAGTGAGTCCTTCTGTCTTCCATAAACTCTTAACTGGGTTAGAATCTTTTAACAGGAATTCAAAATCTCCTAATAGGGATTTATATGTACTGAATGTATTTCATAAGACTCCTAAAAGGGTCCATCCTCTAACAAGGAACTTTCATATTAGTGCATCATTTTGTGGGCATCATTCCCACCGGGGTTTACTCTTTTCAAGAGGTTCCCTAGTTAACATATCTTGTGTTATTGTGCAATTGTGTATCATTATCTTTCTATGGTTGATCAGTACATTGATTATATTGTTTAAAGCTATTGAATGGATAAATTATCTGATAACTGATTCACCGCCCCCCCTCTCAGTTATCTTGGGGATCTTTACTTTCTAACAGTTTTGGCATCGACTGAGATTGTCTTCCCAAATGAAAATGAAGTCGAATCGTCCAAAACTGAGAGAGGTTATTGTAGACCTCATAAACACAATCTTGTAGCACCTAACATTTTGTCAATACCTCTCACGAGGTCTGAGATACGAGCTCCAAAAGATCTCTGCCCAATCATGCTTAGTGGACCTTGGGGTCACTTGGGTTGAGCATGGTTGCGAGCATTTTGGTGACTCCGTGGGCGGAATGGGGTTGTCACTAACATTTACCCAGCCAACCAGAGCTAATGGAGAAGATGGTTTGATGCAATGTTGGATGGTTTGAAAGGTACGCTGTTGAGCCACTTTCAACTGACCCTCACTGCAAGTTTTGGCATCGATTGAGATTGTCTTTCCAAATGCAAACGAAGTCGAATTGTCCAAAATCGAGAGAGGTTATTGTAGACCATGGAAACAAAATCCTGTAGCACCTAATAGTTTATTGATACCTCTCATGAGGTCCAAGATACAATCCCTAGAAGATCACTACCCAATCGTGCTTAGTGCACCTTGGGGTCACTTGGGTCGAGCGTGGTCGCAAGCATTCCGGTGACTCTATGGGTGGAACAGGGTTGTCACTATCATTTACCTGGCCAACTAGAGCTGATAGAGTAGATGATTCAATGCAATGTTAGAAGGTTTGAAAGATACGCTGCCGAGCCGCTCTCAATTGACCCTCTCTGCAAGTTTTGGCATCGACTGAGATTGTCTTGCCAAATGCAAATGAAGTCGAATCACCCAAAATTGAGAGAGATTATTGTAGACCTCAAAAACATGATCTTGTAGAGCTTGATGATTAATTGATACCTCTCATGAGGTTTGAGATATGAGCCCTGAAAAATTGCTACCCAATTGTGCTTAGTGTACCTTGGGGTCACTTGGGTCGAGCGTGGTCGCAAGCATTCCAGTGACTTCGTGGGCAAAATGGGGTTGTCACTGGTGTTTACCTGGCTAACCAAAGTTGATGGAGTAGATGTTTTGATGCAATGTTGGATGGTTTGAAAGATACGCTGCTGAGCTGCTTTCAACTGACCCTCACTGCAAGTTTTGGCATCGACTGAGATTGTCTTGCCAAATGTAAATGAAGTTGAATCACCCAAAATCAAGAGAGGTTATTATAGACCTTGGAAACATGATCTCGTAGCACCTAAAATTTTTTTGATACCTCTCACGAGGTCCAAGATCCAAACCCTGAAAGATCACTGCCCAATCATGCTTAGTGCAACTTGGGGTCACTTGGGTCGAGTGTGGTCGTGAGCATTCCGATGACTCTGTGGGTGGAATGACATTGTCACTAGCATTTAACTAGTCAAATAGAGCTAGTGGAGTAGACGGTTTGATGCAATGTCAAATAGTTTGAAAGATACACTGCTAAGCTACTTTTAACTCACCCTCACTGCAAGTTTTGGCATTGACTGAGATTGTCTTGCCAAATGCAAATGAAGTCGAATCACCCAAAAATGAGATAGGTTATTGTAGACCTTGGAAACATGATCTTGTAGCACCTAATGGTTTTTCAATACCTCTCACGAGGTCTGAGATATGAGCCCCAAAAGATCACTACCCAATCATGCTTAGTGCACCTTAGGGTCACTTGGGTCGAGCGTGGTCGTGAGCGTTCTGGTGATTCCATGGGTGGAATGGGGTTGTCACTGGTGTTTACTTGGCTAGCTGGAGCTGATGGAGTAGATGGTTTGATGCAATTTCAGATGATTTGAAAGATACACTACTGAGCCGCTTTCAACTAACCCTCATTGCAAGTTTTTACATCGACTGAGATTGTCTTGCCAAATACAAACAAAGTTGAATCACCCAAAACCAACAGAGGTTATTGTAGACCTTAGAAACATGATCTTGTAGCACCCAATGGTTTGTCAATACCTCTCATGAGGTCCGAGATACGATCCCCAAAAGATCACTGCCGAATCATGCTTAGTGCACCTTGGGGTCACTTGGGTCAAGCATGCTCGCGAGCATTTCGGTGACTCTGTGGGAAGAATGGGGTTTTCACTGGCATTTACCCGACCAACCAAAGCTGATGGAGTAGATGGTTTGATGCAATGTCATACGGTTTGAAAGATATGCTGCTGAGCTACTTTCAACTGACCCTCACTGCAAGTTTTGGCATTGACTGAGATTGTCTTGCCAAATGCAAACGAAGTCGAATCGCCCAAAATCAAGAGAGGTTATTGTAGTCCTCAGAAACACAATCTTGTAGCACCTAAAAATTTGTTGATACCTATCATGAGGTTCGAGATACAAGCCCCGAAAGATCACTTCCCAATCATGCTTAGTGCACCTTGGGGTCACTTGGGTCGAGCGTGGTCGCGAGCATTCTGGTGACTCCATGGGCAGAACTGGGTTTTCACTAGTGTTTACCCAGCCAACCGAAGCTGATGGAGTAGATGGTTCAATGCAATGTCAGACAGTTTGAAAGATATGCTACTGATCCACTTTCAATTGACCCTCACTACAAGTTTTGGCATCGACTGAGATTGTCTTGCCAAATGAAAATGAAGTTGAATCACCCAAAATTGAGAGAGGTTATTGTAGACCTCAAAAACATGATCTTGTAGCACCTAATGGTTTGTTGATACCTCTCACGAGGTCTGAGATACGAGCCCTGAAAGATCGCTGCCCAATCATGCTTAGTGCACCTTGGGATCACTTGGGTCGAGCGTGGTCGTGAGCATTCTGGTGACTTCATGGGTGGAATGGGGTTGTCACTGGCATTTACAATGTCATGAAAGTGAATGACCAACTTATAGTCCACACCATTTTCAGTAACAAAAAAGTTAACCCTTTTACTCTCTCGTGCAAACTCATAAAGCACGTCACTTGCAGACCATAAAACACACAATGCATTATGGTACATTGGGCAGCCTACAAGAAGTTGTATTTTATAGATTGAGTAAGTAGTCCTTGGGAACATGTCCTTGTCTGTAGTGGAAACAATTAGGTTTTCATTTTGAAACAAGAGAAGAACCAAATTGGAAAGCATGTACACTTCTTTTCTTGACACAGTTCCGTTGCAATGACTGTTAGTGGTATGTTTGAAATTTGAATTGTGAAACTAATCATGATTAAGCTTGTGAAATTTGAACTGTGATGCTTATTATGTTTGAGGTTTAACTTCTATAGATTGTTTGAAATGATAAAAAATAATATCCTTAAAGCATTAGAAACAACATTCAAACATGTAAGAATTCAAACCATGAAAATGACATAAGTAAATGACATGTAAGATCCCGTTTTGGCACTATTGGCCACCCATACTTGATTTTGGTCATAAGTCCTTATCAAGAATTCTAGGACATTTAACTTTTAAATCAAATTGATTGTTACAAATTGCCATTATAGGCTTCAAAAGATCTCAATTAACCATTACAGATCCTTTTGTCCTTCTATCTCTAATTGGATCCATGGTGACCGTAGGCATCTTCATAGGTGCTCCTGCACAAGTTACAATCCACATACAAAACCAAGTTTATTGACTCAAAATACAATCTAAGAAAGGTGAAATTAATTTATTGAAATTAAGCTTAATGAACTTAGAAAACAATGCACTAAGTTAACTTATTACCTAGTCAAGTGTTCCTGAAGGGTCATCTCTTTGCTTCAAGGTTTCCAATAGTGCTAACCAATAATCTGACCTCTCATCATTCCCTTGCGGTGCAACCAATGCAAAAACATCTCCTGGCTTCAAAAGATCTAAAAGATGGTCATACTCAACTGAAGTGTCCATGTCATCATTTCTTATAGAGAGTGTCATAGATAAAGGAGTTAGATGCTGCAGAACCCATGTATCCACCCACTCACTTGACTCACAATGATCCCAATCATACTGAAAACACATGGGGAAAAAACAAGCCAACTCTCGTGTCAAAATGGTCCATGTACTACTATTGGAGCTTCAGAATGAATGCATTTTTGAAGAGTCTTTCACTGTTTGACAATCCAATCTATCTCCTATAGTTCCCTCCTCAACCAACCAAAAGAATCTACATACTATAGAATCAAGAGTCCCCCCTGTGACAATGTTAAAGTACACCAATCAACAATAGAATGAGCATCAAGAAGTACAACACTTGAAATCCTCAATTGCTCCTTAACTAGAGCTCTCTTCACACACACACTTGCTCCGTCATGCTCCCCTTTCCCATGCCCTGACTCAGAAAACTCCAAATATGAGGTACACCTCTCTCCACATGCATTCTACTCAACCAATAAAACATTCTGGCATTCTTAAATTAACCAGTGCAATTATCTAACCAAATGAGATGCCTATCCATAGCAATACCATTTTCCTGCAAGAAGTCAAAATAGTTCTGGAAACAATATTGAACAAACTCATGAGAGTGAGACCTATCGTCACTCATATAAAAATGGTTCTCTTTGATTATCTTTTTCTCATCTTTTGTGCTATCAGGGGAATGTCTATATGTGATGTGTACAAAAATAGCAACCTAAATGGAATTGTAATATTGAGCTTGAGTCTCATTTTGGGTCTGCAATGTATAGTTCTCCGTAAATTCTATAATGGATATAATAGTTCCAATGGGGAAAGTGTCCTTACATGTCTTGAATTGTTGATCCAACCATTGAGACCTGTGACTATGCCTTGCATACTTGTAAAAAAGATTTGTCTTGAAATTTGAGATAAAATCAGCAACATTGTATTCTTTTGCAACTAACTCACATCTAGAGCCTTCACCTCCACTCTTCAATGTATATTTCACTATTTCATATACCTTTTTTTGGATGAGTGTCTTTCTAAAATTGTGTTCCAAACCCTCATGAAAACATGTTCTAAACTTGGACAAGCTACCACATTCTGAGCACTTGGCATTTAAGAAATCTTTTTTATAAAATAAACAACCATCATTTCTATGACATAAAAATTGATCTAGCAAGTCTCTTGATGATTTGGGAAGACCACTTGCACCACAATCCTCTAGCATTTCATTAGTATGCAAAGTAGAATGAATGGACTGTAATAATTCATGATGCATTGAAAACTCAACATGATATTTGCAACATGTATTCTGAATCTTAAGGGGTACACAATAAAATGGCTTCATGGATTCAAAAGACCTTTTTGATATTTTCAATGTTGGATGTGTCTCACAAAATTTTTTATACAACATTGTTTGACTTACCTCCACATAATGTTTAGGATGTGGAGTGCAGTCTCAATTGCCAACTCTCAACTTCAAGAAATCCTTCACATTTGGTGACACTCTTGAGTTAGCATTCCAAAATTGTTGAATTTCATCCTTGACAACATTTGTTAGATTCTTATCAAAACATGGATGTCTCCCACCATAATCCCATGTATCAATTTGAAGTGGATCATAAAGTCTTTCTCTTCTTGCAAGTTCTCTACCCAAAGTTTTATGGTCTATATTGAAGTCAACACAAGTTTGTCTCATCAAATGAGCCTTTCTCAACTAATGACCTACTAAGGAGTTTGTAATAACCCTTCGAGAAACTCTCTAATTTTTTTCTTTGCTAGTCTTCCCAATGCTATTGAGAGCATTGAAAACATTCTTCACAACAATGACATTTATATCCATTTTCTTGTTCACATGAATCTTCAATTTCACAAGCATAGGTCTCATCTTTTGCATCTTTAGCAACTGCACAAAAATTTGACATTGCTCAACCAATGTCTTGTTTCCAAAAAATTGATCATAAAGTCTTGAAATCCACAACCTAACGGTTCTATGTGACCTCTTTCCTTCCCAATTATTCATAATGTTCTCCTCAATTTTAATTAACCATTTAGGTGTTCTTGAAAGCCCCGAATTTGAAGATTGATTATCTTTATTGTAAGGGACTTCATTTTGCATATAATTTGGACATGTGTAATGTTCATGTGGTTCTTGTGCAACATTTTGATTCCCCAAGTCTACATTTTCAATCTCCATCTGTACATTTTCATCTTCATTCCATTCATTGTCATTCCCCAAATCTGTGTTTTCATTGTCAAACTCTACATTTTCATTCTCCATCTCTACATTTTCATCTTCACTCTATACATTGTTATTCACAAAATTAATTTCCATATTATTTTCAAATTCAACATCCTCTTCACTTACAACTACATTTATGGGGTCACCTTGATTAATGTTTAACGTACCTTCTCTCCTTCGGTGATTTTCCCTATCTTTTTCCCTCTATGCTTGAATTTCTTCATTCGTCACCTTCCTCTTCCGTTTAGCCTTTCGACGACTACTAATTCCCATGGTGAAACCACAAGTTGAAAAAAAAAAAAAATGGGACCCAAATCATGTGTTTTTTCTTGCAACCTGTGAAAAAGTCTAAAATCCCGTGTTTGTCTGGTCTATGGGGATAGGGAATATTTTGGTCAAATATGACTAGTCAAAAATTGGGTACTCGATATGTCCAGGCAGATGAAAAAAGGGCGGGAGCAAATGAAAAAATTGAACTTCTACATATAAAATGGGGTATATAATATATAAAATGTATATTATATATATAAAAGAGGCATATGATATATATATATAATGTATATTATATGTACTAATGTATTATATAGTAATGTATATAATATATATAATATATTATATATACTAATACATATTACATATACTAATGTATATTAAATATGTATTAGTATATTAAATATCTATATATATATATATATATATATATATATAATGTATTTGATAAGGCATACTAGGACCCCTTGTAATTTCGACAGTCTAACTATACTAAATAAGTAGATGTTTGTTAGAATAACTGAGAGGAGGGCAAATCATTTATCCATTGTCCCACAAATCAAAATTTATAATCCAAAACAATTCTACTATTTCTACTACTCGGTAAACCTTAAATACTTTCACTGTCTGTGTTTTTTACCGATTGTTAGTCTAAACTTTATAATAGTTACTGATTAAATCTAACATGTAATATGAAAAGTACAATAACAAACAAATATCACAATCAATACATAACACAAGAGATTGAATGTGGAAACTCTATGAAGGGAAAAACCACCTGGGACTGGCAACCCAAAATTGTTCACTCTTCTAAAGTGAGGTTGGTGAAGACCCAACCCTGTTAAAGGTTACAAACACACTGTTAGGTGTGACCTTGTTAGAGAAATTTAGACTAGAAGTTATCGTCCAACTAGCAGTCACTTTGGGGTTGACAGGATAACAATGTTCACTCTATGAATGAAACATCAAAAGACTTTCATAGTCCACTCGGTTAAGAGATTTGACTGTGTACAATGGTTAAATATGTAACCATAGATGATCTACCTTAAGAAAAATTTAGTTTGTAGTTTACAGATCAATGTTCATCTTATTCAAATATTTCTTATCAATATAACACTTTAGATTCAATACTATATTAACTTACTATCCATCGGTAATAACTCTTAGTAGCTCGGTAACTATTCTACAACTCGGTTCTTATTAACCAGTATGATCATAATGCATGAAAAATTCTTCATGCGATAATTCTGCAGTATCTTCTTCTTCTGACTATCTTTAATAATGAAACCAATGTCTCTTATATAAATGAGTAAATCATTTTCTTTTCCTCTATCAAATTTTTCCACTTAATCATATTCATAGATTTTGCCACTTTAAGCTTCCTCGGCTGATGTGTCAGTAACACATTTCAATCTGCTCCATTAGATCCTTTTGATTTATGTTAGCCATCGATCTCCATAAGAAACCTTATATGTTACCTCAATTTCATACACTTTACAACTCATCACTTTATTGGCTAAACTAATCATTTAATTCCTTTTTGTTTTTCTCGGTTAACAAAGAAATGCATCGGTGAACACTATGCTCGGTATACACTACATTTCGTCGGTGTATACTGAAATGCTTTATTTATTGACAACACTGCTTTGTGTCTTTCAACTCTATTCTTCATTATAGATAAATGCAACATAATAAAGTCAATTTCATCAAGTCATAGACTCATCAAAAAGTTACTTAGTGTATTCCTTATCCTCATCTGTCATATACATCTTCCTCATGTAGATATTTCTATTCTTCATCTCTTTCACCTTTCTTCAGATGTGTCGTTATAGTAACTTACAAGATAATTATTGTCAAGCTAGTTGACATCAATGACAACATAATATTGATTTAATCATTTCGCATATCAACTCCTCAGTACTCTTTGAATTACAAATTCTTCATTCAGGTTCTAAATCAGTTGTAGTTCATCAATCTCTCCTTTTGGCATTGATGGCAACTCAAGTAATATGAAATGTACCATACACATACCAAACATGTACTCTTCAACTTTGTGATCAAATGTTGTGTAGTGTAAGGTCTCCCTAGCTTAACATGTTTAATCACTACATTACTAAAACAACATGATAAAATATAGCTTTGTCATTCTGTAGATATAACCTTTTCAATTCTCAAGTTCCTTTCAGATTATCTCTCCCTTAGATAGTTCTCATTGGTGCATATCTCCTTTTCTTTTCATATTATTTATCTCTCCCTTTGACAACAATGCCAAAGAAACAAATAAATAATCAGCTCTGTAGTAGCTAAGTAACTCTCTTTTGTCCATTACTTCCTATGTATCTTTAGTATACTGATATCCCAATCTATTTTAGTTCTTCAAACTTAATCATAACCTTGAACAATATCCAAAGTGTGAACTATGCTGCATCAACATGAATGATCTTTTAATAAGAGTAGGTTGATGCAACATCCAGATCACATTAGTGACTGATAGACAAGGGACAGACCCCAAGTCTAGTCCTCAAATATTCAAATGTGTCCTTTGGTAGAGGCTTTGTAAAAAATGTTTGCAAGTTGTTCTTTAGATGTAACAAATTCTTAAGTAGTGATACTTAATTGATATATGCTTTGTCTTAGAGTGCATCATAGGATTCTTTGATATATTAATAGCACTTGTGTTGTCATAGTATATGATCACCAGGTCAGTGATTACCTCATTCATTCCTTCCAATACTTGCTTGATATATGCAATGTTTGAGTAATTAATAGCAGCAGCAACATACTCCGCTTCAGCTATAGACTGAGAAATACAAGTCTTCTTTTTACTTGTCTAGGTTACAAGTCTTTCACCAAAGAAAAATGCTCCTCTGGTGGTACTTTTTCTATCATCCACATTTCCAGCCCAATCAACATCAGTATAAACCTTCAACTCAAACATAACTTCCTTCGGATACCATAATCCATAATCCTTTATCTTTTTCAGATATCTTAAGATCCTTTTAGTAGCAATCATGTGTGATTCTCTAGGTTTAGCAGAATATCTAGCAACAATTCCCACAACATGTGCTATATCTGGTCTACTGTGAACTACATACATGAGCTTACCAATCATGGATCGGTAAAGTGTCTGGTTTACCTCTGTAGTTTCATTTTCCTTTGTCAATTTACTTCCAGTAGCCATCGTTGTTCCCATAGGTTTAGCATCTTCCATGCCAAATGTCTTCAAGACTTCCTTTATGTACTTGGATTGTGTGATGAATATCCCATCACTCTGCTAAATCACTTGTAATTCGAGAAAGAATTTAATCTCTCCAAACATAGACATTTCAAACTCATTCCTCATGTCATTAGAAAAATATTTACATACATGATTTTGACCTCCAAAAATAATATCATCAACAAAAATGTCAGCAATAATAATAGTGTCATTAGTATCACCTTTCATGTATAGATTATTGTTCTCACTAGTTCTTGCAAATCCAATACTCAACAAGTAAGTATCTAGTCTTTCATACCATGCTCTTGGTGCTTGCTTCAAACCATATAAAGCTTTGTGTAATCTACATACTATATTTCTATTGTCTGGGTCAACAAATCCTTCAGGTTATTCTATGTAGACCTCTTCTTCAAGTATACCATTTAGAAATGCTGATTTCACATCCATTTGATAAACCTTAAATTTCTTGTGTGTAGCATAAGCAAGTAGCATTCTAACTCCTTCTAATCTAGCAATAGGTGCAAATGTCTCACCATAATCAATGCCTTCTTCATGTGCATATCCCTTGCATACCAATCTCTCTTTATTTCTTGTCACTTCACCATTTTCATTTAGTTTATTTCTAAATATCCATTTAGTACCGATAACATTCTTATCTTTAGGTTAGGGTACTAAGGACAATTTTTTTTTTTCTCTATTTGTTCTATTTCCTCCTTCATTGCATTAACCCATTCTTCATTTTCTAATGCAACTTTCACATTCTTTGGTTCAAATTCACAAACTAGACATGTACCTTGTCTTGTTTTGCTTCTTGTATGCATTCTAGCTTATCTATGTCCAATAATTTGAGTCTCAGGATGATGTCTTCTTACAAAACTAGCCAGCACTCAGTTTCTTCTTTCTTGTTCATCCTGTTCAGGTTCATTTGCTTGCTTGGTAGCACCATCTTGTTCGTCAGTTTCCCTTTCCTGTTCCTTGATGTTATTTTCCTACTGACTGGTTATCACAAGTTGTGACTTTGGTAGATAGTCAGGAAGTTCAATGTAAGTGAATCTACCATAGTCTTTCAGTTCCTTTCTTTCTTTTGTGTTCATGTCATCATACACATCAACATGAACATTAGTACTTTCAATCATCTTATTTGTAACCTTATTCAAACATTTGTATGCTTTACTCTTAGTAGAATATCCTAATAATATTCCTTCATCACCTTTAGAATCAAATTTCCCATTTATCTCATCTTTTAGAATAAAACATTTTCTTCCAAAAATCTTGAAATAACTTACAGTACGTTTGTGTCCAAACCATAGCTCATAAGGTGTCTGGTTGGCATCCTTCTTCATTGTACTCAGTTAAGCACATATACAGCTTTGCTGATGGCTTCCCTCCAATATGTCAGAGTGACATTCTTCTATATCATTAGTGTCCTAGCACAGTCAATGATTGACCTATTCCTTCTTTCAGCAATCCCATTCTACTGAGGTGTTCTCAGTGCAGAGACCTGTCTCTTAATATCATTCTCATTAAAGAAATTAGTAAATTCATCAGAGATGAATTCACCTCCTCTATTAGATCTCAATCATTTAATTTCTTTTCCAGTCTCTTTTTCTACCTTCACCTTATACCATTTAAACAACTTAAAATCTTCAGATTTATCTTTTAGGAACATAACAGTCATCAGTCTAGTATAGTCATCAACAAAAAGAATAAAGTATCTATCACCATAATAGCTTTGAGTTCTCATAGGACCACATAGGTCGGTATGAACCAACTCAAGTATCTTCTTTGTTGAGCAGTCTTTTCTTTTAAAACTAGACTTAGTCATCTTACCTTTCTGACATTCATGGCACATAGCATGATTCAGTTTTGACAAGTTAGGCAATCCTCTAACTCTTTTCTTCTTGCTAATCTTGACCATGTTATCAAAATTCACATGACATAACCTCTTATGCCACAACCATGCATCTTCATCTTTCATTAATAAACAAGAAGACTGATCAATATCAAGATAAAATAGATTACCTCTGGATTGTGTACCGGTTCCAATAAGTCTTCCTCCATCATCATAGATTCTTACCTTTCTGCTCTCAAAAGAAAGTCGGTGTCCTGGGTTGTTCAGCTATGCCACACTTAACAAATTGTAGTTCAATCAATCTACCTAGTATGCATTCTCACATTTTATTCTATCATTAATCATTAGTGAACCTTTACCTCTCACCATACAAGGTGAATCATTTCCCATTCTAACAGATCCACCATCATATTCATCAATTATATCAAATTTCTCTATATCACCAATCATATGATGTGTACAGCCACTATCTATGATCCATGTATCATTTCTGCTTACTTTAGAGATCAGTGTTGTCTCTTCATATTTCTCTTCTTCCTCTGAATCATCCTTCATAGCAACAAATACTACTTCTAAATCATCATCAGTGTCAGATTCAGATTAAAATTCTTTGGCTATGTAACATACCTTTTTCCCTTTTCCATAGATATCTTGGTTATCTCTTTTGTTGTGTTGGTAGCCTCTATTGACTCTTTTCCCATAGCTTCCTTTGGATTGGTCTTTGGATCTATCATCATCTTTCTTATTAGGACATCTAGCAGTGATGTGGCCAACTTCTTTATAATTAAAACATGCTAGAGGTAACTTGCCTCTATACCTTCCCTTACCTTTGGGAAATCTTCTGGCCATAAGAGCTTCAAGCTCATCAAGTTCATCATCTGTATTACTATCACTATTATTATTCTTATCATTCCTGCTACTAGACTTACCAATATTCAAAGAAGACATGAAAATGGATTCAACAAAAGGTACAACACTATTGTCAAAGTTATTCAATTCAAAGGTTGTAAGCTTACCGATAAGAGTGTCAAGGGTGAGGTTGGATGTAGCCCTTGTTTCATGAATTGTAGAGATCTTGATCACATAAACTAGCAGCAAAGTTTTGAGAATCTTGCTTATTACTGTTTCATCGTCAGAAACTCTGCTGGATGCTCTAATAGCATGTACTACTTCTTTTAGTCTATTTGTGTATTGTACAATATTCTCACCTTCTTTCATCTTCATATCATCAAATCGACCTCTTAGGATTTCTTCTTTGGCTCTCTTAACATTCGCATCTCCACTATATATTAGAGTCAGCTTGTCCCACATCTTCTTAGCTGTATTACAGTCCTTGATGTCATCAAATTCGGCATTGGTACAGGCAACAACAAGTTCCATCATAGTAATATTGTGTTCATTCCTATCTTTCATTTGATCAAGGGTCAGGGGACCTGGTGTTGGTGCAATGTAGCCATTATCCATTAGTTCTAGTGTAGAATTCCCAATTCCAGATATGCACAACTTCATCCGGCTTTACCATACTGTGAAGTTGTCTTTGTTCAGCTTTGGCAATTCCCTCTTATACATCTTGAGACCTTTTTGCTAGAGTCCTTAAAACTCTATTCTAAGCAACCGAAGCTCTAATACCAGCTATTAGAATAACTGAGAAGGGGGTGAATCAGTTATCCAGTGTCCCACATATCAAAATGTATAATCCAAAATACTTCTACTACTTTTTCTACTCAGTAAACCTTAAATACTTTCACTATCTATGTTTTTACCGATTGTCAGTCTAAACTTTATAATAGTTACCAATTAAATCTAACATGTGATATGAAAAGTATGATAACAAAAAAATATCACAATCAACACATAACACAAGAGATTTAACGTGGAAACCCTATGAAGGGAAAAACCACGTGGGACAGGCAACCTAAAATTGTTCACTCTTCTAAACTGAGGTCGGTGAAGACCCAACCCTATTAAAGGTTACAAACACACTATTAAGTGTGACCTTGTTAGAGGATTTTAGACCAGAAGTTATCATCCAACTAGTAGTCACTCTGGGGTTGATAGGATAAGAATATTCACTCTATGAATGAAACATTAAAATACTTTCATAGTCCACTCAATAAAGAGATTTGACTATGTACAATGGTTAAATATGAAACAGTAGATGATTTGCCTTAAGACAACTTCAATTTGCAGTTTACAGATCAATGTTTAGCTTATTCAAATATTTTTTTATCAATATAACACTTCAGATTCAATACTATATCAACTTACTATCTGTCGGTAATAATAACTCTCTATAGCTTGGTAACTATTCTGCAGCTTGATTCTTATTAACCTGCTACCATAATTCCCCTGTGCAAGTAAATTTGGCTGAAAATCATCCCCAGGCTTATGTCTTTACCATGTCTACCCTCCCTGAAATTTTCACAAATTTATTCCATGTTCTCTAGTCTCTACAAATTATTTTACTCCCTGGTCGGCAGTTGAAAGGTTTGAAAAACTAGCCGTTGGTATTCAAAATTAAAAAAAAACCCTTTGGCCATGTTATATTTTCATGTTACCTTTTCTCGATCACTTAAGTTCCCAATTTCCATGTGCCTTTATTAACCCTTTAGTCTCCAAGTCTCTGATTCCTGGCGGTTAACCCCTAAACACTCAGCAATTCTGTGAGCGGTTACCATTTAAGTTGGTGGTCTTAGTTCAAGTGGCTAGGTTAAGATTCTTAATCCAATGGTTGTCACATGATCTTATGGCCCCAAAAGATTCCATCTGATCTTGCGACGATCATCAATTTCTTTTGCCTGCAGAGTTAATGTGTCAGTGGGACCGGTGCCACCTCATCTTATTTGGCAGCTCTTGATTCGTCAATGGTGTCTGATTTGGCAGCTTGTTAGTGGGGCCATCTTGTTTTGGTGAGTTAAGTCCTCATTGAATCTTGTGGTTGTCATTATACCGGGGCCTCAAGATGCACGTGTTTTATCATGGTAGTATAGCGACAACCGTAGATCTTACTTTATCATCTGGCTTCTGTCAGTGGGTCCTATGTTAGAGACAGATGCTATGTGGATCCATTTTGGTGGCTTGTGATTGGTTGAGGTCCAATATAGGTGGAGATGTGTCAGTGGGGCCGGGCCTTTTTAGCAGTCAGAGGCTCTAACATCTGTAGAGGATCGAAGGTCGGTGTGTGTTCTCAAGGGTTTGTGTCAGAGCTTCCTCTAGTGGGTCCTTATATGCTAACATGCTTGGATTGGATTGGTCCACATCGTGATGACTAGATTTTTCATGGCTCCATTTGTTAGAGGGGTCCCGGTCTATAAGGATCTATGGCTGGTGTAAAAGCAAAAAGAATATTCTGTAGCCATGATATCTTGCACCAACCGTTAGATCAGAATCTTGTTTGAGTGGGGTCCATGTCAGAGGGACTTACTGAGGTGTGTGCCAAGGAAGCGGCCAGAGAAAATGAAAGATTTCCAAGTGGCAAGTCTGGGCCCAGGTTTGATAGAGTATTTGGTGGTCCTAATGAGTTTCACATGTTCGCTCATTCACGAAATGATTTGGCGGTGCTCCAAACAACTTAGCGACTTAGCGAATGCTTTGTTTGCTAAATCTCTAAATAAATTGGTGGAGGTAGAAAGGATTCTGTGACTTAGAGGAAGTCTTCAGTCATGTAGTCATTGAACGACTTAAAAAAGAGAAAGGCTAGAGGTGGGTCCAAATATGCTGACGTGCAGAAAATCTTGATTCTCATTTGTCCAAACATGCCGAGATGGATTTTTGACCATTCAAAGGGTTTTATAAACTATTGCTAGGTTAATCTAGGTCATTCATCTATCGGGAATATTTCGCATCGATAGCTACATTTTGAAATGACCAGGCTAGCCATTGATATTGAAATTTAAATATTTCTCTACGAAGGCTTTGCTAGGGTTTTCATTTTGTGGCCATGCACGATAAATGGGTAGCTAGAATTGAATTCCTCGGGATAGGGATGGTTGAGAACATGATAAGTAGACAATCTGATCATTGGTGCTATGAATTTCATAGGGTACCACATCTTGTTGAAGCTTTAATGAGCTTGGCGCCACCTTTTGCAAGGTTAATCATTTTAAACCTAGGTATCATACCAAGATCAGATTTGAAGCATTCATGGCTTAGTGGAGTTGTAGGTGGGTAGATGGATCGAGCTTGTTGTGTCTGTAGGAGGGTTCAATACAAAATCAACATGCAAAGATGAATATCTGATCAGTTGAGATATTTGCAAAGTTACATTGATGATCAGAAGGACACCTAGGGTTTGATATTTTATTGTAAAATCTTGTAACCCTAGTTAGGTTAATTTTGACTCCTACCTACGTGCAGTTGAGATGTATATATTGTATTTTTTTGGATCTTTTGAGCTCAAGAATTGAATTTTTCTGTAAAAAAAGAATTGGACAATTTGTAGAAGAAAATTCATCTTTTCTTAAAGGCCATCTGTGGTATCATTTCTACCCTCTGGCTCATATAGTTGTATTTATCCCATTGATGATTCAAATATTGCAGAGGTATTTGTGATGATCCTTCATGTCCTTATGCTTCCTTCTTTGGATTATCTCTTATTGGATCAAAGTATATGCATGTTTTCAGTGATTATCTTAGGGTTCCTAATCCATCTTGCTTTATGCAATTTTGTGTGTTACTATGTTTGATCTGATTTAGATGTTCTTGTGGGTATACCTCAGCCCCCTTAATAGTCTTGTCTCAATCCTACACTGAGTTGTAGAAGTGAATGTTTGTTTGTAGGTCATAAGTTGTGTCTTATTCCCAGGCCCTCTTATGAAATACTTATGCAAGCCTATTTAGTAAGTTGTGACCTATTAGACCTGAGCTTTTCATTGATTTCATTCCTACATACTGAGATCCAAACCCTAGTTTCAGTGCATCACCTAGTAGGTAGTTTTCTTTCAAGTCATTTCCCTTACAAGCATTCCTTCTATCCATTTCCCTTCAAAAGTTTTATTTTCATGTCAAGAAGCAAATTAAGGTGATTATCCAAGAGGAACCAGCCTAGAACCTAGAGGTCTCATCTTAGTTAGCAAAGGTCTCACAACCTGGAGATGATTCCCATGTTATACTAGGTTATCAAGACTATGAGAGCTTGAGACAAGGGTGCAAAATTAGTGTATAATAATTCTGGCATGCCCGGTGGGACAAAAAAAGAAGTTTATTGTTTGAAAGTTATGCTATCTCTTATATACAAATTACATAGTACAGACCTTTAGAATTCATTCTATCAAGTATATCTGGCAACTCCATTGTTCAAAGATCAGAGGCTACCTTGTTCAAAGTTTTATGAGAAAGGTTGAGACTAGAAGCTCAAAGCCTACTAAATTTTTAGAGTTTCCCTCAAGGAGAAGTCACAAAGGAAGGTCAAGTCAAAGGACATCCCCTGCAAGGAGAGTTCAGTCTACACCTCCTGATACTTCAGAAAGGAGACCTTTTCCCTTTAACTCCAGAAGAAGAGGTAGATCTCTAACCAGAGATCTAGAAGAGGATTCCAATCAAGCAGCAAATACAACTCATATAGTTGTCAATCTCTAGATTCTAGCACCTACAATGGCAAGACAGTTTTCTTTTGCACCATTCAACCAAGGCAGCCCATTGGCCTTTTCTCAACATCATGATGTGCCTTTGGTGGTACTTAAGAGTATACCTAATTTCATAGGTGAAGGGCAGACAACTACTTTTGAGCACATAAGAGATGTGACCACCATATGCAGCATACACAACATTACTCAAGAAGATGTGGCCACAAAGTTATCAGCAACCTCTTTAAAAGGTAAGGCTCTAGAATGATTTAGAACTCTAACTATTGGTTCTATTACTTCTTGGGATGAGTTAGGGGATGCATTAAGTAAACATTTTGAGGATAAATTAGATAATTTGTCTCTAGTTGAATAGTTAACAACTATTAAGAGAGACCCTCAAGAGCAAATGACAGATTACAATAGTAGATTCCTTAAAACATGGAATAGAATCCCAGTCTTAGTGAGACCGTCAGCTGACCATGCATTCCTTTACTATTTACAAAGTTTAAATGGTCAAATTTTTGTCATGATCCAGTCTATGGATGGTACTTCTCTACCCCAAGCTTTTGACATAGCTGTCAGGGCTGAAAATTGTTTAATCCAAGCAGGCATGATTGCTAGAATGCCTTGAATGCCCATTTTTCCTAGCCTTCAACCCATTGCACCTACCCAAGTACCCCCATTTACCACTATTCCCACCATATTGGCACCTCAGGCTAGTACTAGTGGCCAAGAGTTAACAACTAGCTTCTCTCAAGAGTTGCAAGAGATAAAGAATAGTTAGCAAAGTAGTCAGCAAGAGATGACTAACTTGTTGTAGACATTGACTAAAGAGGTCACAAATTTAAAGAGGCAAGGTCAAGGAATCAGACCACTATTTTAGACACAAGGCCAAGGTCCTAATCAGCAATATCAGAATCAAGGACAACCTTATCAACAAAATAGGCCACCATATCAAGGAGGCTATCAAGGACAAAGACAAAGTTTTAATCAGAGACCATTTCAACCATATAACCCTGCACCTCTAAATTTTGCTAATCTGGTGAGGGATATGGTTCCTAGTCAAAATAATATGGCTATGGATAATGAATGGTGTTTTCCTTGTAATCAGCCTCATAATCAGGCTACATGCTCAAATGGATGGATGAACTAAGCTCTAATGGTTCAAAATGCCTCCCAAGCCCAATCAGAGGCTTCACCTAGTGGGTCAGTCCCTCAACAAGAATCACAAGAGAATTAGACTACTCTCTTTAATTGGGAGCAACCAGACTTCAATGGAGTCAACAATGAGGTTTCTTTTATTGCCTTTACAAGAGAAAAAAGAAGAGCTCAAGACATGGAGAGAATGGATTCCAACTCTAAAGCCACTACATCTACAGAGCCACTACAGTAAGCTACTCCCATCACACCTAAGGAGACTCCTATCATTACAAGAAAAGAAGGCTAGCATTCCAAAGAGGTAGAGCCCATCATGCCAAAGACACAACAAAGGGTACACACTATGACACCATTTAATATTGTAGACAACATGAAGAAGCTGAATGTCACCATGTCCATGTGGGACTCTTTGGCTCTTCCAAGACAGCCTAAAATTTTGAAGAAGGCCATGACAAAGGTAGCAACTCATCAACTGGTAAAAGAAGCTGCAATGCTAGTGTTGGTCAACACTGATCAAGAAAAGGAGGCTCCAAGTAGTAACTCCAAGGCCAATGCCACAAAAGGTAGGAATTCAAAGCCACCTCCCTTTTATGTATCTTTAATCATTGGAAAATATTTAGTACATAATTGTATGGTAGATAGTGGAGCTACTAGCATTGTAATGCCCAAGAAAGTAGTTGACCAATTAGGACTAAAATATGAACCCTTCCAAAAGAAGGTTACCCAACTTGATGGATCCTCAATCAATACTATAGGTGTGGCTAGGGATACCAGTCTAATCCTGCATGCTAGTCCTAATTTCTCCATCCTCCTTGATATATATATCATAGATCTCCCTACATTATTTGCTATATGTCTTTCAAGGGAGTTTATAGCCAAGATAGGAGGTTACCTATCTTCTGATTGGTCTCACATGTTATTTCATACAAGGTATGGGACCAAGGTCACCATTAAGTTAGAACCATTAGTAGCACACCATATAGAACCATACGTATCCAACACCATCAATGTAAACTGCCCTATATTTGACAACAGTGACTTCCAAGCCATTAGTGAAGCAAGCACAAAGATGGAAAGTATCCCTGATATTCTTCTAGATGAAAGAGCTTCAGAGGCCCAAGAAAATCTGATTTGGTATTTTGGTTTGGGAAGTTATTTAATACAAGAAAGTGATGCTATAAGGCCAAGCCTTCTCAAAGAGGATACTGATTCAGAAAATTAGAGCAGTCAGGTTTGGGAACTATTTTTTGAAGCTAGAAGTAGACATGGTTCCGGTGGTGGTGCTATGCTAGTGTCCCCAAGAGGAGAAAGGTATTATACTACCTTTAGATTTAGTTTCTCCTACACTAGCAATACTGTAGAGTATGAAAGTCTAGTCAATGGACTAGAATGGGCTAGAAAAAGAGGGCTTAAGGCCTTAAAAGTTTATGGTGACAGTGAGTTAGTTGTTAGCCAAGTAAGAGGGATAAGTGCAACCAAAAATGACACCATGAAAGCATACAAGCATAGAGTTTGGGATGCAATTGAAGATTTCCTTTCTTTCAATATTGTTTCTATCCCTAGGAAATTAAATCAAAATGCAGATAGGTTAGCTGTTGTTGGATCCCAATATGACATCCCAAATAGCATTTCAAAAGAAGTGGATCAGAAACATATCAAAGTGATTGTCAGACCCTCTATTCCTGATAATGATGTCAATTGGTAGGTGTTTGACAATGATGAACAAATTCTACAGTTCTTGTTTGAATAAGATGTTTTTTTAGAACACAATCAAGATAGGCTATCACAAAACTATGGCAATCAAGTGATACAACTCAAGTCTAATAAGATGCCTAGAGGTCTTGTC
Organism: Chamaecyparis obtusa; assembly: GCA_027943335.1. Taxonomy (NCBI): domain Eukaryota; kingdom Viridiplantae; phylum Streptophyta; class Pinopsida; order Cupressales; family Cupressaceae; genus Chamaecyparis; species Chamaecyparis obtusa. The sequence goes on from BSBK01006406.1 coordinate 440,178, forward strand.
ACTTTGGAGACTATCTTCAACAAGGATGATGAAGTCAAGAAAAGAAAATTTGGTCTGGTAGTTCAACAAGAACATTGTGTTGAATTAGAGTTGGAACTAGGTAAGAGCTTACAATTTGGAAAAGTGAACACTGGATTGGAAAAGCAAGCTTATACTCAATTATTCAAAGAATTCAGTGATATTTTTGCATGACAATATGAGGATCTCAAAGGTTTTGATCCTACTCTTTCTCAGCACACTATCAAATTAGAACCAAATGCCAAACTGGTGAGGCAAAAGCAAAGGCTTGTTAATCCCAAGCTTGAGCCACTTATGCATAAAGAGCTGCTCAAATTGATAGAAAGTGGTATCATCTACCCCATTAAGCATACTAGTTGGGTTTCCAACCTTGTTCTTGTCAGGAAGAAGAATGGGGAGCTGAGGTTATGTGTTGACTTTAGGGATCTTAATAGGGCCTCATTAAAGGACCGCCATCCACTACCCTCTATGGAACAAATCTTACAATGTGTCTCTGGATCTTAGAGATTTTCATTATTGGATGGCTATTCAGGATACAATCAAATCTTGGTAAATGAAGAGGATCAATACAAGACTGCATTTACAACCAAGTGGGGAACCATGGCTTATCAAAAGATGCCCTTTGGTTTGTCAAATGTAGGAGCTACATTTCAAAAGGCAATGGATATGGCCTTCAAGAGCCTAATGTACAAGTTTGTGTTGGTCTACTTTGATGACATAACTATCTATTCAAAGCATGTAGTAGATCATATCAAACATTTGAGAAAGATTTTTGAAAGGTGTAGAGAATTTGGGATATCTCTTAATCCCAAGAAATGTGTGTTTGTAGTTCATGAAGGAAAATTATTGAGATATGTGGTATCTAGAGAGGGAATTACAGTAGATCCTAAGAGAATTGTAGCTATCCTAGAGCTACCCCTACCACATCACAAGAAAGGTCTCCAATCTTTCATAGGAAAGATTAATTTTGTTAGGAGATTCTTGCCTAACATTGCAGATTTACTCAAGCCTTTGATAGCCATGTTAAAGAAGAGTTTAGCTTTTAGTTGGACCAAGGAAGGGAGAGTCAATTTCCAAGCTATCAAAGAGGCCCTAACAAAAGCCCTTTCTCTCTTAAACCCAAATTTCAATAAGGATTTCATCCTTTATGCTTATGGAGGTCATGATTCTATATTTGCAATGTTGACTCAAGAAAATGTAGATGGATTGGAGCAGCCTATTGCTTTCTTTAGCAAAAGTTTAGAAGAGTATGAAAAGAGATACTCTTTTGTAGAAAAATATGTACTTGCTGTGGTGAAGAGCCTTAAAAAGTTCAGATATCTATTGACCCATAGTATGGTACATTTAAAGGTTACTCATCCAAGTGTCAAAGAATTTTTTCTCTCCAAAGACCTAAATGAGAAAAGAGCCAGTTGGATCACCAAGGTGATGGAATATGACATCGATATTCAAACTACCAAGCTGGTTAGAGGAAGAGGTCTTTGTGAACATTTGGTAGAGGATGAAAGTTCAAAGAAATCAGAGCAAATGGATGTATCTCTGGTGGTACATTCTACAGAAGAACAAGATAGGGAAATGAGTTGGTTGTCTAGCATGATCAATTACTTGAAGATAGGACAATGTCCCGCAGGTTTGGATTCAGCAAAGAGAAGGTATTATAGGTTACAATCTATTCCTTTTGTGATGATAAATGATGTTCCTTTTAGAAAGGATCATAGTGTTGTCCTTTTAAGATGCATAGATTGAGAAAAGATAGATGATGTCCTATTTGAGTTTCATGATGGACCTTGTAGAGGTCATTTTTCCCCTAGGACTACTACTTTTAAAATCATGAGGGTCGGGTACTATTGGCCATCTATCTTTAAGGATAGTCATGATTATGTGTGAAAATGCATCAAGTGTGCCATGTTTGTAGGAAAAGAGAGGCTTGCAGCCTTGCCCCTACAACCAATCAGAATAGAGCAGCCCTTCATGAAGTGGGGTATAGATTTCATAGGAATGATTAATCCTCCATCTAGTGTAGGACATAAGTGGATAATTATTGCAACTAATTATTTCACCAGATGGATGGAGGCAATTGCATTAAAAGAAGCAAATGAGAGTGCTTTATTGAGCTTTTATGCTGATTTAATCCATAGGTTTGGCATTCCAGATTCCATAATCTTAGATAATGCCTTAGCATTCACAGGCCTCAAAGTCTCAGAGTGGGTAGTCAAGAATGGCATCTATTTGAATGCTAGTTCAAATTATTACCCCCAAGGCAATTGCTTGGTAGAATCAACCAATAAGAACTTGATTAGGATAATCAAAGAGATTCTTCAAGAGAATCAGAGAGATTGGCACACAAAGCTCAAATCTGCCTTGTGGTTAGATAGGATTACCCCAAAGAAAATCATTGGTAATTCTCCTTACATGTTAATGTATGGCAAAAAAGCTAAATTGTCCATTTCAACAGAATTACTAGCTCTAGATTTAGCTACTCAATATGCCTTGTTTGATGAAAAGGATCCTTTATAGATCAGATATGCTCAATTGATGGAATTAGAAGAACTAGAGGAAAGTCAATGCAAGACATGGAATTCCATCAGATACAGACAAAGAAGAACTTTGACAAAAGAGCCAGGGTTAGAGACTTCAACATTGGAGATATAGTCCTCAAGTGGGATGAGTTTAGGTCTAGGCCTAGTAGGCACACAAAATTTGACTCCTTTTGGGGTGGACCATTTGTAATCATAGAATGCAAGGGCTCTAATGCTTTTCAACTTTCAACTATGGAAGGAGTTGTCCTGCCTATATCAGTAAATGGTTTCCACTTGAAACCCTGTTTGGAGGTTAATCCCTCTCTGTAACCTTTTGTATATAAGTTTCCCTACTTTCTTTCCCTTCTTTCTAGGTTAGTTTCCTACTTTTCAAGAAGTGCCTGTGCACAAGTTTGTTTCTCCAGTTTCATTTCTGGCTCCCTGTGAGAAATTTTGTTCCTCTAATGACCCCATGCCCAATGAATATGTCAAGGCCACTGGTTTTCCATGTCTAGCAGGCTGACATCCAATAGAAATCGCCAAAATGTTACCATAATTCCCCTGTGCATGCAAATTTGGCTGAAAATCATCCCCAGGCCCCTGTCTTTACCATGTCTACCATCCCTAAAATTTTCATGAATTTATTCCATGTTCTCTGGTCTCTGCAAATTATTTTACTCCCTAGTCTGTAGTTGAAAGGTTTGAAAAACTAGCCGTTGGTATTCAAAATTAAAAAAAACCCTTTGGCCACGTTATATTTTCATGTTACCTTTTCCCGATCACTTAAGTTCCCAATTTGCACGTGCCTTTATTAACCCTTCAATTTCCAAGTCTCCAATTCCTGGTGATTAACCCCTAAACACTCAGTGTTTCCGCAAGCAGTTACCATTTAAGTTGGAGGTCTTAGTTCAAGTGGCCAGGTCAAGATTCTTAATCCGATGGTTGTCGTATGATCTTACGGCCCCAAAAGATTCCATCAGATCTTGTGATGATCATCGATTTCTTTTTCTTGCAGAGTTAACATGTCAGTGGGACTGGTGCCACCTCATCTTATTTGGCAGCTCCTAATTCGTCGACGGTGTCTGATTCAGTAGCTTGTCAGTGGGGCTGTCTTCTTTGGTAGATTAAGTCCCAATTTAATCTTGTGGCTGTCGTTATACCAAGGGCTCAAGATGCATGTGTTTTATCATGGTGGTATAGCGACAGCTGTAGATCTTACTTTATCACCTGGCTTCTGTCAGTGGGTCCTATGTCAGAGACAGATGCTACGTGGATCCATTTTGGCAGCTTGTGATTGGTTGAGGTCAAATACAATGGAGATGTGTCAGTGCGGCTAGGCCCTTTTAGCAATCAAAGGCTCTGACATCTGTAGAGGATAGACGGTCGGTGTGTGTTCTCAAGGGTTTATGTCAGGGCTTATGATCTTACGACAGCCACCGATCTTGGTTTGTGTTAGAGCTTCCTCTGATGGGTCCTTGTATGCTAACATTCTTGGATTGGATTGGTCCACGTGGTGATGACTAGATTTTTTGTGGCTCCATTTGTTCGAGGGGTAAAAGCAAAAAGAATATTCTATAGCCATGAGATCTTGCACCAGCTATTAGATCAGATTCTTATTTCAGTGGGGTCTGTGTCAAAGGGACTTGTCAAGGTGTGTGCCTATGAAGCGGCTAGAGAAAATGAAAGATTTCCAAGTGGAAAGTCTAGGCCCAGGTTTGATAGTATATTTGGTGGTCCCAATGAGTTTCACATGTTTTCTCATTCATGAAATGATTTGGCGGTGCTCTAAACAACTTAGCGATTCAGTGAATGGTTTGTTCACTGAATCTCTAAATAAATTGGTAGAGGTAGAAAGGATTCTGTGACTTAGAGGAAGTCTTCAGTCGCATAGTCATTGAATGACTTAAAAAAGAGAAAGGCTAGAGGTGGGTCCAAATATGCCGACATGCAGAAAAGCTTGATTCTCATTGGTCCAAACATGCCGAGATGGATTTTTGACTATTCAAAGGGTTTTATAAACTGTTGTCGGGTTAATCTAGGCCGTTCATCTACTGGGAAGATTTCGCATCGACGGCTAGGTTTTAAAATGACCGGGCTAGCCATTGATATTCAAATTTAAATATTTCTCTATGAAGGCTTTGCTAGGGTTTGCATTTTGCAGCCATGCATGACAAATGGGTAGTTGGAATTGAATTCCTCAAGACAAGGATGGTTGAGAAGATGATAAGTAGAGAATTTGATCATTGGCGCCATGGATTTCATAGGGTACCATGTCTTGTTGAAGCTTTAATGAGCTTGGCGCCACCTTTTGCAGGGTTAATCATTTTAAACCTAGGTATCATACCAAGATCGGATTTGAAGCCTTCATGGCTTAGTGGAGTTGTAGGTGGGTATATGGATCGAGCTTGTTGTGTCTGCATGAGGGTTCAGTACAAAATCAACACGCAAAGATGAATATCTATTCGGTTGAGATATTTACAGAGTTACATTGATGATTAGAAGGACACCTAGGGTTTGATATTTTATTGTAAAATCTTGTAACCCTAGTTAGGTTAATTTTGACTCCTACCTATGTGCAGTTGAGATGTATATATTATATTTTTGGAGCTTTTGAGATCAAGAATTGACTTTTTCTATAAAAAAAGAGTTGGAAAATTTGTAGAAGAAAATTCATCTTTTCTTAAAGGCCATCTGTGGTATCATTTCTACCCTCTAGCTCATATAGTTGTATTTCTCCCATTGATGATTCAAATATTACAGAGGTATTTGTGACAATCCTTCATGTCCCTATGCTTCCTTGTTTGGATTATCTCTTATTGGATCAAAGTATATGCATGTTTTCAGTGATTATTTTAGGGTTCCTAATCCCTCTTGCTTTAAGTAATTTTGTGTGTTACTATGTTTGATCTGATTTAGATGTTCTTGTGGGTATACCTTAGCCCCTTAATAGTCTTGTCTCAATCCTACACCGAGTTGTAGAAGTGAATGTCTGTTTGCAGGTCATAAGTTGTGTCCTCTTATTAGGCCCTCTTATGAAATACTTATGCAAGCCTATTCAGTAAGTTGTAACCTATTAGACCTGAGCTTTTCATTGATTTCATTCCTACATACTGAGATCCAAACCCTAGTTTCATTGCATCACCTAGTAGGTAGTTTGCTTTCAAGTCATTTCCCTTACAAGCATTCCTTCTATCCCTTTCCCTTCAAAATTTTTATTTTCATGTCAAGAAGCAAATTAAGGTGATTATCCAAGAGGAACCAGCCTAGAACCTGGAGGTCTCATCTCAATTAGCAAAGGTCCCACAACCTGGAGATGATTCCCATGTTATACTAGGTTATCAAGACTATGAGAGCTTGAGACAAGGGTGCAAACTTAGTGTATAACATAACCAATATGATCGGAATGCATGAAAACTTCTTCACGCGATAATTTTTTAGTATATTCTTCTTTCAGATATCTGTAATAATGAAACCAATGTCTCTTATATAGATGAGTAAATAATTTTCTTTTCCTCCATCATATTTTTCCACTTAATCATATTCATAGATTTTGCTGCTTTAAGCTTCCTCAGCTGATGTGTCAGTAACACATTTCAATCTGCTCAATTAGATCCTTTTGATTAACGTTAGCCATTGATCTCCATAAGAAACCTTATCTGTTACGTCGATTTCATAAAATTTATAGCTCATCACTTTATCAGCTAAACTAATCACTACACTGTGCTCCCTATACACTACACTTCATCGGTGTATACTAAAATGCTTTATTTACCGACAACACTGCTTTGTGTCATTTAGCTCTATTCTTCATTATAGATGAATGCAACATAATCAAGTCAATTTCATCAGGTCATACACTCATCAAAAAGTTACTTAGTGTATTCCTTATCCTCATCTATCATATACATCTTCCTCATGTAGCTATTTTTGTTGTTCATCTCTTTCACCTTCCTTTAGATGTGTTGATATAGTAACTTACAAGATAAGTATTGTCAAGCTAGTTGACATTAATGAAAACATAATACTGATTTAATCATTTTGCATATCTAATCATCAACTCCTTAGTAATATTTGAATCACATATTCTTCATTTAGGTTCTAAATCAGTTGTAGTTCATCAATGTCATCATCTATCCTAGAAACTAGTACTAGGTCCCCTAGGAAGTCCCCTAAGAAGTCCCCATGACCCCTTTTGACACATTTGAATGCTCAAGTGTGTCTGAAGGCATTGTAGGAACCCTTAGGACACATTTGAGTGTTCTAATGTGTCAAAAGGGGCCACAAGGACTTCCTAGGGCTCCTAACACATGATAAGGCATATCAAGACCCCTAGGAAATCCCCATGACCCTTTTTGACACATTTGAATGCGCTAGTGTGTTCAAAAGCATCATAGGACCCCTTAGGACACACTTGAGCATTGAAAAGTGTCAAAAGGGTCCACGGGGACTTCCTAGGGGTCCTAACATGTGCTAAGGCCTATTAGGACCCCTAGGAAGTCCCCATGACCCCTTTTGACACATTTGAATTCTCAAGTTTGTCCAAAGGGCTGTAGGGCCCCTTATGACACACTTGACTATTCTAATGTGTCAAAATGGGTCACAAGGACTTCCTAGGGGTCCTAACGCACGATAAGGCCTACTAGGACCCCTAAGAAGTCCCCATGGCCCCCTTTGACACATTTGAACACTCAAGTGTCTTCAAAGGTGTCGTAGGACCCCCTAGGACACACTTGAGCCTTCTAATGTGTCAAAAGGGGTCACAGGGACTTCCTAGGGGTTGTAACGCATGATAAGGCCTACAAGGAACCCCAGGAAGTCCCCTTGACCTCTTTTGACACATTGGAATGGTCAAGTGTGTTTGAAGGCATTGTAGGACCCCTTATGACACACTTGAGCATTCTAATGTGTCAAAAGGGGTCATGGGAACTTCCTAGGGGTCCAAACGTGTGATAAGGCCTACTAGGACCCCTAGGAAGTCCTCACGACCCCTTTTGACACATTTGAATGCTCAAGTGTGTCTAAAGATGTCATAGGACCCCTTAGGACACACTTGACAATTCTAATGTGTCAAAAGGGATTACAAAGACTTCCTAGGGGTCCTAATGCATGATAAGGCCTAGTAGGATTCCTAGGAAGTCCCCATGACCCCTTTTGACACATTTGAATGCTCAAGTGTGTTTGAAGGGGCCATAGGGCCTATTAGGATGCACTTGAGCATTCTAATGTGTCAAAAGGGGTCACGGGGACTTCCTAGGGGTCCTAACAGGCGATAAGGCCTACTAGGACCCCTAAGAAGTCCCCATGATCCCTTTTGACACATTTGAACACTCAAGTGTGTTTGAAGGCATTGTAGGACCCCTTAGGACACACTTGAGTATTCTAATTTGTCAAAAGGGGTCACGAGAAGTTTCGAGGGGTCCTAACACATGATAAGGTCTATTAGGACCCCTAGGAAGTCCTCATGACCCCTTTTGACACATGTGAATGCTCAAGTGTATCGAAGGTGTCATAGGACCACTTAGGAAACACTTGAACATTCTAATGTGTCAAAAGGGGTCACGGGGACTTCCTAGGGGTCCTAATGCACGATAAGGACTAGTAGGACCCATAGGAAGTCCCCATGACCCCTTTTGACACATTTGAATGCTCAAGTGTTTTCAAAGGGGCCGTAGGGCCCCTTGGGACACACTTGACCATTATAATGTGTCAAAAGGGGTCATGGGGACTTCCTAGGGGTCCTAACCCATGATAAGGCCTACTAGGATCCTTAGAAAGTCCCCATGACCCCTTTTGACACATTTGAATGCTCAAGTGTGTCTAAAGGTGTCGTAGGACCCCTAAGGACACACTTGAGCATTCTAATGTCTTGAAAGAGCTGACAGGGACTTCCTAGGGGTCCTAACATGTGATAAGGCCTATTAGGACCCCTAGGAAGTCCTCATGACCCCTTTTGATACATTTGAATGCTCAAATATGTCTAAAGGTGTCATAGGACCCCTTAGGACACACTTGAGATTTCTCATGTGTCAAATGGGGTCACAGGGACTTCCTAGGGGTCCTAATGTGTGATAAGTCCTAATAGGACCCCTAGGAAGTACCCATGACCCCTTTTCACACATTTGAATGCTCAAGTGTGCCTAAAGGCATCGTAGGACCCCTTAGGATAGACTTGAGGGTTCTAATGTGTCAAAAGGGGTCACGAGGACTTCCTAGGGGTCCTAATGCATTATAAGGCATACTAGGACCCCTAGGAAGTCCCCATGACCCATTTTGAGAGATTTGAATGCTCAAGTGTGTCCGAACGGGCCGTAGGGCCCCTTAGGACACACTTGACCATTATAATGTGTCAAAAGGGATCATGGGGACTTCTTAGGTGTCCTAACAATTGATAAGGCCTACTAGTATCCCTATAAAGTCCCCATGACCCCTTTTGAAACACTTGAATGCTCAAGTGTGTCCAAAGGTGTCATAGGACCCCTTAGGACACACTTTAGCATTCCAATGTGTCCATAGGGGAAACAGGGACTTCCAAGGGGTCCTAACATGTGATAAAGCATACTAGAACCCCTTGGAAGTCCTCATGACCCCTTTTGACACATTTGAATGCTCAAGTGTGTCTGCAGGCATCGTAGGACCCCTTAGGAGACACTGGAGCATTCTAATGTGTCAAAATGGGTCACAAGACCTTGATAGGGGTCCTAACGTGTGATAAGGAATAATAAGACCCCTAGCAAGTCCTCATGACCCCTTTTGACACATTTGAATGCTCAAGTGTGTTCGAAGGCATTGTAGGAACCCTTAGGACACACTTGAGCATTCTAATGTGTCAAAAGGGGTCACAGGGACTTCCTAGGTGTCCTAACATGCAATAAGGCATAGTAGGACCCCTAGGAAGTCCCCATGACCCCTTTTGACACATTTGAATGCTCAAGTGTGTCCAAAGGGGTCGTAGGACCCCTTAGGACACACTTGAGAGTTCTAATGTGTCAAAAGGGGTCACAGAGAATTCCTAGGGGTCCTAACATGGGATAAGGCCTATTAGGACCCCTAGGAAGTCCCCATGACCTCTTTTGATACATTTGAATGCTCAAGTGTGTCCTAAGGGGCCATAGGGCCCCTTAGGACACACTTGACCATTCTAATGTGTCAAAAGGGGTCACGGGGATTTCCTAGGGGTCCTAACACATGATAAGGCCTACTAGGACCCCTAAGAAGTCCCCATGACCTCTTTTGACACATTTGAATGCTCAAGTGTGTCCGAAAGGCATCATAGGACTCCTTAGGATACACTTGAGCATTCCAATGTGTCAAAAAGGGTCATGAGGAGTTCCTAGTGGTCCTCATGTGTGATAACACTTATTAGGACCCCTAGGAAGTCCCCATGACCCATTTTGACACATTTGAATTCTCAAGTGTGTCTGAAGGGGCCATATGGTCGCTTAAGACTCACTTGACTGTTCTAATGTGTCAGAAGGGGTCACAGGGACTTCCTAGGGGTCCTAACGCATGATAAGGTATACTAGGACCCTTAGGAAGTCCCAATGACCCCTTTTGAGATATTTGAATGCTAAAGTGTGTCCGAAGGCATTGTAGGACTCCTTAGGACACACTTGAGCATTCTAATGTGTCAAAATGGGTCATGGGGACTTCCTAGGGCTCTTAATGCATGATAAGGTGTACTAGGACACCCAGGAAGTCCCCATCACCCCTTTTGATAGATTTGAATGCTCAAGTGTGTCCAAAGGGGCCATAGGGCCCCTTAGGACACACTTGACCATTCTAATGTGTCAAAAGGGGTCATGGGGACTTCCTAGGTCTCCTAACACATTATAACACCTACTAGGTCCCCTAGGAAGTCCCCATGACCCCTTTTGACACATTTGGATGCTCAAGTGTGTTCCAAGGCATCGCAAGACCCCTTAGGACACACTTGAACATCCCAATGTGTTCATAGGGGATGCAAGGACTTCCAAGGGGTCCTAACACATTATAAGGCATACTAAGACCCCTAGGAAGTCCTCATGACCCCTTTTGACATATTTGAATGCTCAAGTGTGTCTGAAGGCATTATAGGACCGCTTAGGACACACTTGAGCATTCTAATATGTCAAAAGGGGTCACAGGGACTTCCTAGCGGTCCTAACACATGATAAGGTGTACTAGGACCCCTAGGAAGTCCTCATGACCCTTTTTGACACATTTGAATGATCAAGTGTGTCCAAAGGCATCGTAGGACCCCTTAGGACACACCTGAGCATTCTAATGTGTCAAAAGGGGTCACAGGGACTTCCTAGGGGTCCTAATGTGTGATAATGCCTAGTAGGACCCCTAGGACATCCCCATGACCCATTTTGACACATTTGAATGCTCAAGTGTGTTCGAAGGGGTCGTAGGACCCCTTAAGAAACACTTGAGCATTCTAATGTGTCAAAAGGGGTTACTGTGACTTCCTAGGGGTTCTAACATGGGATAAGGCCTATTAGGACCCCTAGGAAGTTCCCATGACACCATTTGACATATTTGAATGCCCAAGTGTCTCCAAAGGGGCCGTAGGGCCTGTTAGGACACACTTGACCATTCTAATGTGTCAAAAGGGGTAACAAGGACTTCTTGGGGGTCCTAATGCATGTTAAGGCCTAGTAGGACCCCTAGGAAGTCCCCATGACCCCTTTTGACACATTTGAATGCTCAAGTGTTTCCAAAGGTGTCATAGGACCCCTCAGGACACACTTGAACATTCTAATGTGTCAAAAGGGGTCACAGGGACTTCCAAGGGGTCCTAACGCATGATAAGGCCTATTAGTACCCCTAGGAAGTCCCCATGACCCCTTTTGACACATTTGAATGCTCAAGTGTGTCCAAAGGGGCTGTAGGGACCCTTAGGACATACTTGACCATTCTAATTTGTCAAAAGGGATCACAGGGACTTCCTAGGGGTCCTAACACATGATAAGGCCTACTAGGACCCCTAGGAAGTCCCCATGACCCCTTTTGACATATTTAAATGCTCAAGTGTGTCTGAAGGTGTCGTAGGACCCCTTAGGACACACTTGATACTTCTAATGTGTCAAAAGGGGTGACAGGGACTTCCGAGGGGTCCTAGCACGTGATAAGGCCTACTACGACCCCTAAGAAGTCTCCATGACCCCTTTTGACACATTTGAATGTTTGAGTGTGTTTGAATGGGTCGTAGGACCCCTTAGGACACACTTGAGCATGCCAATGTGTCCATAGGGGACATAGGGACTTGCAAGGGGTTCTAACGTGTGATAAGACATACTGGGACCCCTAGGAAGTCATATTATTTTCATGCATTACTTCATTAATGTTTTATTTGGGAGGAAGATTATAATTTCCATATTTCCTCAAGTCCTAAAATATTTTCATCGTTATCACTCTCCACTTCCACTCTCTCAATTTAGTTCTGTCCCTCTCCACTGCACTCAGCTTAGCCATCCTTACCTACTCTTTAACAAAGATTCTCCAAAATTTTCAAAATCCTTACCTACTATCAAATCCTTGCCTATGTCGTACAAAATGAGAAAAGCAAGTGAAATGAAAGGAAAGTATGGATCAAATAGTGAAGGTGCATCAAATCGGATCAATATCATAATATATGCAGAAAATATTGTTATCGACAAATATATTTGTATAAATTAATGGGAAAGAGTTGGAAGAGCTTCTTGGACCCATGATAGAAACTATTAAGGAATTGCATGATATATTACTCAACGGTGCAAGGAATATTATTGATGAACATGGGAATACAGCTACATCTATTCAATATACAAAGGAGCATATAGAAAATCTTCTTAATAGAGATATTAATGTGAGAGAAAAGGACAGTTCAAAAGAAAATGGTTATCTTGGTGCCATCCAAGGTATGCCAATTACTCAGGATGAAGAGACAAAGTCCACAGTTAATGGGAAAGAATGGGAAGAGCTTCTTGGACCCATGATAGAAGTTATAGATAAGGAGGAAGAGCTAGGAAGGGGAAAACAATAAAGGAAAGAAGTAAGATATGCATGTGTGAGCCTATGTCAGATGATGATGATGAGTACTCACCATTTGCTAGTAGCTCAAGTAATAAGTGTTGTGGAATTATCCACAGAGCAATGTGAAATGAAGCCTCAAATTGGTTTAGCAGGCAAATAATTTGGTCATGCACTTCATTCTAGCACCACAATATTTCTATTAGAAATGCCTATTCATTAATGACCTTTCATTTACGGGACTTGGGAAACTAGGTTACTCATGTTGGGCATTATCCCTCGAATGTAAGTTCATTGCCACCTTTGGAACGGTAGTCTCAATCCTCATTTTACAACAAAGGGTAGCCATCTATGGTCCAAGGTTTTAATTCAGCTAACAAGTGGAGAGCTTCTCAAGGTACCAATCTCTTTTGTAGAGAAGTTCTTGATTCATCTCAAGGTTCTCGTTTAGGTGACCAACACCTTGGAGGTCCACAAATAGACCCATTGATTTAACAAATTGGTAAAAGGGTAGATGCAATTTTGGAAAGAGTATCCCAATTGAAGAGAAATTGAAATTCTAGTGAGCATAAAGTTATTGCAGATCCAATGGGTGTATCTACTCCACTGACAAATATAACTGCTTCCAAAGACTTGAGTTTAAATGGAGACTGTATGTTCCCAAACATGGCCCAGTCGAGAAGATGAACTAGATGTTGCTTGAGTAAAGAAGATTATTAAAGCATCTGCATTATCCCACTTGCTATTAGTTACTACTTTTTGAGTGGCTTGCTAGCTGCTTCTGTGCAAGATTTCTGTAATATATAATGTCGTCATGCAAGTACATGATAGTTTTTGTAAACATTTTTTGTTGTAAAAGGTTAGAAAAAAATATCCAAGAAAAGGTTCTTGCATGTATTATTTAGACACATATCAATTAGGAAACCATTTTTCTCCCATTACATGGCAGAAATGCCTAGATTCACTTTGTGGGTATCAATAGGTAGCAAGATAAGGGAAGAAATATTTGAGAAGAGGAAGTACAAATGCTACTATCCAAAACCATTTCGAGAGTAATATTATTTTCTTGATTGTAATAAGAAACTCAAAATGCAGAAGACAACAAATAGCTGGGGCATTTATTTCCTATGTCCTATGCCAATTTCAGTTCAATTCCTATTGAAGATATTCGAGAAATGTGTAAAAATAAACTGATGTGTTATTTTAAAATGGTGTTGACTAAAATTTATGAACATATGTCAAATATCCATTTTTTCTAGAATTTGAAATAGAACCAGTAATAATATAATCAAATTTGTGAATTTCACATCCAATCATTAGATGTTAATCAAAATTACAACAAGGTAATATTTTTGAGCTGATAAACAATCTTAGTCTTACTTCAAACCTACTCCTGTGTATGTGGGTTCTTGGAGGTATCTATTGACCAATGTGTGGATCTATAATGTCCCTATCCATGACCTTACTCACTTTGCTTAAAACTCCTAATTGGAATTTAGATTTCTAATGCCTGTTTTGATATTATTTAAGTTTGCCTTGCTCCTTACTGATTAATATTGTAATGAATTGGTTATCCTTCCCCTTATCTCTCTCTCTCCTACTCTCTCCCCTTCCCCTTCTCTCCTACTCTATTCTCTTCCCATTCCTCTCTCTCTCTCTCTCTCTCTCTCTCTCTCTCTCTCTCTCTCTCTCTCTCTCTCTCTCTCTCTCTCTCTCTCTCTCTCTCTCTTCCTCTCTTAGCCACCACCACCTTCTCACTCTCTCTCTTTGTCAATGGCCGCCCATGAATTTATTAAATGGCTGATTGATTTCCTTTGCTTCTTTCAATGGCCATCGATGATTTTTCTCCAATCTTCCAACCTTTCGTACATAGTTGTAAAATACATATTAATATATATTAAATAATAATATTTAATGTAAAATGTATATTATATAATATTTAATATATAATTGATATTATATAATATATAATCTAATATATATCTAATGTATAGTTTTTGATATATAATTATTAATCTAATCTAAGATAGGATGGAAAAATTGGAGGGAGAAAGGGGAGGGAAAAGTGAAAAATCAAAATTCTACCGGCCTTTTCGAGTACCTGATTAGGCTCGGTATTCCTTTGTACACCAAACCTACATGGTCAACTATTGAAATGTCTCAAAAATGTGTTTTTCCCCTATTTCTCTAAGTTCCAGACTTCAACCATGTAGCTGACGACTTTTTTTCACCCAAATTTGATGAAACAAAAAGGGTATCTTAAGGAGATTATCAACTTTCTATCGATATAATTGCTATCAAATTTTGAATTCGGTAAGTAATTATTAGTTATTTTCTAATTGTGTTACCTCTAAAGTGTTGATTTATATACTGATTGAAAAATGACTATAACTTTCAAACGGTATAATATTTTTGAAATCCAAAAAATGCGTCACATTCTATGCTTCACCTATTATAAGGAATTCTTTTTTTTTTGAATTTTGTAAAGTTTTGAATGAGTTAAAGTGGTCCGACATGGGAGTTTTTTTTTCTGAAAATGTTGTAGCAAAAAAATCATAATTAATTATTTTTTTGGAATAAAACAAAAAAATATGCATCACATCCAAGCATGATTCTACTACTTATATATAAAATCTTATAATAAAATATTATCATTTGATTATGATTAAGGTGGTCAGACATACACCTACTTCTTATTTTTTCCCTGAAAGTTTTGTACTGCTGCATTGAAATCTATACTTTTCACCAATCATACTAACTTTTTTTCAAAAAAGGCCTAGTAGTTTAGAAACTACATTCAATTTTCTATAGATTTTATTCTTACAACCTTTTGATATTAGGTTGATAGGTAGTTGAAATTTTCACATCAAGTTGACTAACCCTAATTTGCTGATTTTTCATTGCCACTTAAGGGCATAGTTTGGCCCCTCTTGATCTTGCACATAGCCTTTTTCTAGTGACCTTTTCTTTTTTTTCTTTCACACTATTGGGCTTAATTTTCCTCTACATTGAACTAGACCGTCTCCCAATCTATTTTGACAACATTCACTCATACATTTTGGGTAAATATGTGACTACGTGACTATAACTTTTAATCATGTGACTAAAATTTTTAATCACATTACTAAAAATGATCAAATTGTACTAATGTTTTTCAATTCACTTGATTATAAATGACTAAATAAATGACTAATTTGATCATCAAGTAAAATCATGAGTTCACACAAATAAAAATGACTAAATTAATGAATGATTATTACTCCTTTATTTAATAAGATTTGATAATATCATTTATCGAATCATATACTTTGAAGTTCCATTTGATGACTATTAATTCTTGTTCACCAATAAGCTACCACTATAGAGGACTAAAAATATTCAAACAACAAATTGTTGACTCCATGATTAATGGTGGAGTGATGAGAGATCAAACAAGAAATTGGTGACTTCAGCTGGCTATTGGGTTACAAAGTTTTGAATCTCAAATAATGTCTAAGAAATGAATATGTGATCTAGAGTTGGAACATTAAAATTAGGGTAACAAAGATTCAGCTATGCATCTGCATAGCTAAGACACACTCTTAATTATATGAAAAAAAACATCATAAGAAATTACATAATTGTCTAGACCAATCATAGACAAATACATGCCCATACAAGACTTTTTAAAAGATACATTTACAACCTTGAAAGTGATCAAGTTATAATTAACCAATGACAGTGATTCATTCCCAAGCACATAATTTTAATTTATAGAGACAGTCATAGTCTTACAAAGACACATTAAAAGCTCTCCTTTATCGAATTATAAAATAAAGTTACAAAATATAACCAGAATTTGAGCTTAAATCATTAGAAACCTTGCCCTAATTGAGATACATTATAAAGAACACTAGACTTAGAATAGTTTCCCCTTGAGCTTATATAAAGTCCTGGCCAAAACTATTTTAATTATCTTTATAAATTAAAAAATAATCAAAACAAAATAATTATAGCCCCAATGTCTATATAATAATGATCACCTATAATATATTATTTATCATAATTACCAATTAATAAAAAATTAATCAATCAATATTTTGTGCAAACTAAGATTTCCTGCGAAAAGGATTGACCAATGCAGGTAATGTGAACAATTATATTTTGGCTTCTCATGCACGAGGATTGAAGGATTTGTTATATTTCCAATTTCACAATCAATATTTTGCATTAGCTATAGGAAGGGAGAGTCGGATTCGCAGTAGTGTATTTCTCAGAGATTTTATTAATCTCCATTGTTTTCGATTCAATCTTGAAGGTAGTGAATGTGTTCCCTTTTCTTTCTCAAGCAATGGTATTTTGTTCCCTTTTATTTCTCAGATGGGATTGGCCTTAGTTTAAATGTTTTTGTTTATAAGAGTAAAATTAATGCCTAGGAAGGAAATGGATTGTTCCCATGTAGCCATTGTATTTTTTTTAGATCAAATGATTATGATTGGGGAAAGATGTTCTAGACCCTAATGTGATTGTTCCATGTTCCTTCATGATTGTAACAACAAACACAAAGATTTTGATTGATTTTCCTTAAGTTTTGAAGTATTCAACTTGTAGGGGGTGAAATAAGATCAAGACAATGGTAATAGGATTTTTTTATGAAAGGGAAAAGATCTTTAATGTCTTTTGGGGTCTATTCTTATTGATCTTTGTCAAACTACCAAAGAAAAGATAGTCATAGTTAAAGTATATCTAATATTTGGAGATCCTTTTGAATATTTACAAATGAATTATTATTGGAGTTTTGATAGGTAAGGAACCTAAGAATCCCTTCCTAATCATTTTTGGAGTCTCTATGCCATTCCAAAATTTTGATCCATCAATTTGGCTACCCAATCTGTCAAATAATTGAACAACCCCAAATGTCAAAGTTCTATACCAATAGAAGTCTTATAGTTGATTCATCATAAATTGGAGTTGTTTGACGTCTTATAGTATTGAAGGGTTTAATATGGTTTTCATGAATGTTTCCCATACTCCTTAAGGTTCTTTCCTTTGTTCAAGGTGTAATTGCATCCAAAATTGTCTTAACTTGTGACTGTTATAACCATACCATTTCACTATCCCACAGTCAGTTTGTCATTTAGAGGCTACAAGGATTCACTCAATTCAACTACATACAATGTCATTTCTTCAACTATATTTTGTAACAACACCTAATATGTTTCTCAAGAGGAAACTACATTTGAAAATTAGTTATCCCAATGGCCCTTAATCACCCTCAATATCTTGTCAATATTAAAATTGAATTAGCATTTACTAACTCCTCACAACACCTTTAGATGAGGATCAAGTGGATTAACTTCATTGATTCATTAAAAAAACTTTATCAACAAACTTCCAATGCAAACTTACCTAATATCTGATCACAAGAGGGATTTTTCCCAATCCTTGGTGGACTCACAAAACTCTAGTGCAATACATGACCCTCATATTCAAAATTTATCCCAATCATACATTCAAGGACAACATTCATTTGAAATGTAATAACAACAACAACATGTGGGTGGTCCCACAATAGTGTGTCCCACTTTTTGGCCAACTTTGACACAGAGATCAACATTCTGAAAAAAAACTTCACTCTCGAACACCTGTTGTCACAAAACTATTAGGAATTTGAAGATGATGTAAACTAGAGTCTTTTAGATTTTTCTTTATAGTTCCTAAACATATTTTTCTTAAAAAATTTAAAATTCATTTTTCCTTCTCCTTCGAAAAGTGGTTTGTGTGAAAAACTGTGCTTTTAAGGAGTTACTGTCACTTGGATCAACATAACTTTTTTTTTAAATATGATAACGATGTAATTCTTTTGAGATTATATTTGTAACTTGAATATCTAAAGGATTCAATTAGTTTCATTTATTTTGGGTCAATATTTTATATTTTATTAAGTTCTAAAGTGAGAGTAGCTGTAATTTAGACATCAGGTCACTTGGATCGCTCTAACTTGATCTGTGTATATCAAAATTTATTTTTTCTTTTTCTTTATACAAAGGTAACACAAATAATATTTTCCTACACATTTTTCATAATTTTTTTTTGTAATTTACTATTTTTCCCAAAGTCTTGAAGAGATGGGTTGTTGAATGACCAAACAACCTATGTTTAGTTAAAGTAATATTTAAAAGTGATAATGAACTCAATATGTATTAAAACTATATTCATTAGAAAGCTTATTCCAAATAGAAGCATACTACATAAATAGTTTTTTCAAATGGATTCATTTGATCTACCAAAACATAAAGTCAAAGTGATTTTATGTCAACATTTTAATAGGTGCGAAGGAGACTCCATTGTAGGTATGAATGAGGAGTATAGATGTTATCTCAATGTTTTTTTAGTCTAAGAGGCTTTGAGCTAACCATTTGTAATTAATTCATTTAAATGAAACCTCTCAAGGCTTAAATCATCATATTTTATTAAAAATGTGTTATTTCAGTAAAAATCAGCATGTCTAAAAAAGTGGGACACACTATTGTGGGACCACCCATGTTAATCATTAATAAGGTTTGTTAGGTTCTTTATGACTTCTCCCATTACTCTTGAATGATCTTCCAATAGAAGGTTCATAAGAGAAATGAAAATGTATTAATGTTGCACTGATTTTTACCTTATTTCAAAGGACACCTCAAACAACAATGGACTCCAACTAATTTGTTCAACTTTTGTATCAAGTAGATTGATCTCATTTTGTTTTCTTATTATGATCAGTCACACATAGTCATCAAATTTTTTTTTCAAAACTAAAAATTATCCCAATCTCTCTAGTCATAATTTATATAGCCTAGTTACATAAATTTTACCCAATTTTTAGCTTGATCCAATGACCAAATTAAAAGGTATGCCCTTTTTTCCAAAATTGGTAACTAGAAATTGATCAACCACATAAACAATATACCGAGGGCATCAAATATCTTTCCAAATACATATCCATTCAATCTAATACCAAGAACAAATTTAAATATCACTCAAGATAATGGTAAATCTACAAGTTGAAGAATTTCCCATTGGTTGAATTAGGAGAAATGAATAAATCTTTTCAAACCCTTACCTTTTAGGGTTTCTAGGTAGTGTTGGAAGAAATGCACCATTCTTTTAATTTTTTAATAGATAGGTCTCAAACAAAGTATAAAATGAAAAAAACTCATCTTAATTTGAACTCAAATTGATCCAAGAACATGTTAATATGATTTAGAACAACAGAGAGGGGGGCTGAATCACTTGTTCTCAGGTCCAGATGTATAATTAAACTTTTAAAACTCTTCAAGAACTCAGATCTAACAACCAATAGCTACTTGGTCATTACTGAATGCATATCAGAAACATATAACAATGCAGTCCACTATCCAATAGTATTTAACTTGCAAAACATAGAAATATTCAAACCAAAACATTTACACAAGCATTAACACCGAGATTTATAGTGGAAACCCAATTTGGGAAAAACCACTTTGTAACATGTTACTAATATTTTCACTCTTCTGAAGTGACTCTGTGAAAAGCCAACCTTGTCAAAGGTTTACAAACACATTGTTAGGTGTGACCTGATTAAATAATTTCAACTACCCTATTAGGAGTGTGCCTTGATAAAGGACTTACATACATTCCATTAGAATGCAACCTTGTTCAAAGGATTTATAAAAATTACTATTAGTTCAACCTTGATTAAAGGATTTAAACTGATACAATGGTTAGAAAGTAACATCAGTGTTTGATCTAAAAAAATATAACTCACTTTGCAAATAATAGATCCAATTTTGTACACATATGTTGGCTTACTGACTATGATCTATTTCCATCTCCATCACTAATCTTCTCAGAAATCCCTTCAAGAAATCACAACTCCTTCTCCTTCAACCATTTTTTCTTAGTCAATCAATAACAACAACAACTCTAACATCTCAATTCAACCTCACACTTATGTTTCCTTAATACCTCTTTGTTAGATCAATCCAAATTTTGCTTCTTAATCTCCTCTGTAGATCTTAGGGTTAGGTCAGATTCATCGAATCCTTCCAACATTATGTAATTCATCCATCCTTCTAGAAACATCTCAAATCTCTTTATGGAATTACAATAAAATGGTTTACAGTGCATTAAATGCTTCCATACAATCAATAAATAAAGTCAACATGATTTACATAATCCAAGACTTCAACTATGTCAGCTAGGAATATGAAGTCTTCCTCAAGTGTAAATTACTGATGCTCGGTCAATACTATTTTCAACTCCTCGGTCATGACCAGGTAGCCTGGTCACCACTGAAACTATTTCCTTGGCTAATACTTGCTTAGTTGATACTAACATCACTCAGCTTAAACTATATTTCTTCACTTTTTCCTGGTTAAGCCTACTTGTTTGGTCTTATTTCTTACTTAGATAAGCAATACATTATCTTATCATTGTGCCACATAATCAAGTACTCATTGAAGTATCAAGATAACTCAACCTTTCCTTAGGTGCTATTGTTACAAACCTTTCCCTAATCCTTCTCAACAATCAAATAGATATAGTACTTTCTTAGATAGTAATAGTCTTACCAGTTAAGGTTTGACATCAATGACAATACAACAATTGCTTCAATTGCAGTTTCCAACAATCTCCCTCTTTGGCATTGATGGAAACACCATATGAATAAAACATGATTCACCAACCAATCCAAAACTTGTCTGTACAACATAAATATTTATAATGTCCTTAGCTTCATTCTTATTCAAAATCAATTAGCCTTGCTTGCATGACTGTCCACATAGTAACTTCCACTTGATCTCTTCTTGTTCCTTTCCTCTGAATTTCTCCCTCTTACTTGATCTCTCATGAAATATCATCATCTATTTTCATCTTATTCATCTCCCTCTTTGATAATAATGCCAAAGCAACAAATAAAACATACATCTTGCAGATGTAGATGTCATCTTGTCAGTTCAATATTTCTCCCTTTGTCATCTTTGTTTATGACTGATTATTGACTTTGTTGTACTTTTCACAACTCTAGGCTACTCCTAAAGTGTGACCTTTTTCTACATCAATTTGTTAGATACTCTTTCCAGAACATTTGATGTAGTTCTCCTAGCTTGACTAGGAAGCCTCAGTAAGGGTAAGAACCCCTAATTTTCCTCTTAGATATTCATGAGCTTCTTTAGGTAAAGCTTTAGTGAATATGTCTGCTAGTTGTTCCTTTGTATTCACATATTCCATTTTGACCTCTTTATCTTGTACCAATTCCCTCAAGTAATGATACTTGATGGTGATGTGTTTGGTCTTTGTGTGCATCACTGGGTTCTTAGATATGTTGATAGCACTTGTGTTGTCATAGTAGATGACAATTGGTTCACTAATAAGATTGTCAGATCCAGCTTCTGAATGCTCAACAACATTTTCTTCTTGCCTCTTGGCATTGTTTCTCTGATGCTCGACATTGCTTACCTGAGACTCTGCATCATGTGCAAGTGTATCACTTGCCTCTCCTTCTATATAGACAAAATATCTATAATCTTATGTTTCTCTCTTGCTCTCCTGTTCATTTTTCTCTGCATATTCATCAACCTTGACATTTACACTTTCACCAATTTTGTTAGTGTTAGAGTTCAAACATTTGTAAGCTTTACTCTTTGTGGAATAACTGAGGAATATGCCCTCATCACTTTTAACATCAAACTATCCATTTCTATTGTCTTTTAGTATATAGCATTTTCTCCCAAAAATTCTAAAGTACTTTACATTAGGTGCATACCCATGCCATAACTCATAAGGTGTAATATTTGTACCTTTTTTTATTTGTACTTATTTTAGGGTATAAATAGATGTACTTATAGCTTCTCTCCAGTACTTTTGTGCAACATTCTTCTTGATCATTAGTCTTCTTTCACAATCCATGATAGATATGTTCCTTCTCTATACTATACCATTCTATGGAGGTGTTCTAGGTGCAGAAATCTATCTCTTGATTCCTCTATCATTGCAGAATAGATTAAACTCATTTGATATGAATTCTCCACCTCAGTCAGATCTTAGACACTTCAGGTTCCTACCTGTCTCCTTTTCAACCTTAGCCAAATACCACTTAAAAAACTAAAATGTGTTATATTTTTATTTTAAAAACATTACAGTCATCATTTTGGTGTAATCATCAATAAACAAAATAAAATATCTAGCACCAGAATAGATTTGTACACCCATAGGTCCATGAAGGTCAATATGAACCAAATCTAAAGGATTTTCAGAAGTAAAAGTCTTGCTCTTGAAACTAGACTTTGTCATCTTACCCAACTGACATTGTTTGCACATTACATTATCAGGTTTCTTCAATCTCGGCAGTCCTCTCACTTTCTTCTTTCTACTAATTTCTACCAAATTGTCAAAGTTAACATGACATAGCCGCTTATGCCATAACCATATATCATCAAGTTGTGCAACCAAAAATGTCTCTTCAGATAGGTCTAGATAGAACAAATTACCTCTTGTCTATTCTCCACTTCCAATCAGTTCACCAGTGGCATCAAATATTTTAGCCTTCTTGTGATGAAATTCCACTCGGTAGCCAATGCTATTAAGCTATGCAACACTTAGCAAATTATAGTTAAGACCCTCAACCCAATAAGAATTTTCACAAGTGATCTTTTTAGTTAGCTTAATCAATCCTTTACCCCTAACAAGACATGGTGCATCATTACCAAATTTAACACTTCTACCTTTGTAACGATCTAGGGTATCAAAATTACTTTTATCACCAGTCATGTGGTGTGAGAAACCACTATCAATAATCCACTTATCATTTTTGTTCACATAGAAAATAAGTGCAGTTTTCTCATCCTCATCAGACTCATCTTTCATAGCAACATAGACTACTTCAATTTCAAAATCATCACTATCAGTTTCAGTTTCTTCTTCAGCAATATAGCAAGATTTTTTACCTTTTTATTTGTAGTCCTTGTACCTTCGGTAACCTCTATCTTCTCTTTTGTCTTTGTCCTTGCTATCTCTTTCCTCATCCTTGTCATCCCTATCAGGATATCTTTTAGCTATATGACCAACTTTATTACATGAGAAACATATGATAGGGAGTTTACCTTTATACTTTCCTTTTCCACTTTTCAATCTTTTGGCCATAAGAGCTTTAAGATCCTCTAGTTCTTCATTAGAAGTGTCACTTTCACTTTCACTCTCGTTGATGCATTTCCTTTTCTTTCTTAGACTTATTCAGAAGCATTTGTAACTTGAATGCAGCTTCAACATTATCAATAGTAAAGTTATCAAAATAAGAAATCTCAAAAGCAGTAAGCTTACCAACAAGACTTTCCAAAGTAAGAGAATTGCCAGGGTTACATCTAGATTCTTAAATTGCTGAAATTTTGATGGCATAGATAGGACATAAAGTACTCAATAATTTTTCAATAAAAAACTCATCATCAATAGTTCCATTAGCTCCTCTAATATAATTTACAACTTCTTTTATCCTACCACAATATTGAGCAATATTCTCACCTTCTTGCATTTTCATTTCATCAAATTTACCTCTCAGGCTTTCAACTTTTTCCCTTAGTACATTTATGTCACCACCATAGATGTTTGCAAGAGTGTCCAACATAGCTTAAGGCAGATGCAATCTCCAACATTACTTGATTGTGTTCTTGTTTGGCTCTCATCTCCTCGACAGTCAGAGGTGCAATAGGTGTAACATAGTCATGCTCAATATAATACTTTGTTGAGACACCAATACCAACTAGATGCAGTTTCATCAGACTTTCCATGTTGGGAAGTTCTCTTTATTTATCTTCGGTGCCTCCTTCTTATACATCCTAATCATTAACTTCAAGTGCGTTTAAACTTGTTCTCTGTAAGAACCAACAACTCTGATACCAATTGTTAATATGATTTAGAACAATAGAGAGGGGGGGTGAATCAGTTGTTCTCAGGTCCAGATGTATAATTAAACTTTCAAAACTCTTCAACAACTTAGATCTAACAACCAATAGGTACTCGGTCATTAGTGAATGCATATCATAAACATATAACAATGCAGTCCACTATCCAATAGTATTTAACTTACAAAACACAAAAATGTTGAAACTAAAACATTCACACAAGCATTAAGACCAGGATTAATAGTGGAAACCCAATTTGGGAAAAACCACTTTGTAACATGTTACTGATATTTTCACTCTTCTGAAGTGAGCTCTGTGAAAAGAAAACCCTGTCAAAGGTTTACAAACACATTGTCAGGTGTGACCCGATTAAAGGATTTCAACCACCTTGTTAGGAGTGCGCCTTGTTAGAAGACTTACATACATTCTATTGGAATGCAACCTTGTTCAAAGGATTTATACAAATGACTATTAGGTCAACCTTGATTAAAGGATTTAAACTAATATAATGGTTAGAAAGTAATAGCAGTGTTTGATCTGAAAACATACAACTCACTTTGCAAATACTAGATCCAATTCCGTACACATATGCTGGCTTACTGACTATGATCCATTTCCATCTCCATCATTGATTTTCTCAAAAATCCCTTCAAGCAATCACAACTCCTTCCCCTTCAGCCTTTTCTTCTTAGTCAGTCAATAACAACAACTTTAGCATCTCCATTCAACCTGACACTTAGGTTTCCTTAACACCTATTCGTTAGGTAATCCAACTTTTGCCACTTAATCTCCTGCATAGATCTTAGGGTTAGGTCAGATTCATCGAATCCTTCCAATATTATGTTCTTCATCCATCCTTCTAGAAACATCTCAAATCTCTTTATGGAATTACAATAAAATGGTTTATAGTGCATTAAATGCTTATGTACAATCAATAAATAAAGTCAACATGATTTATATAATCCAAGAATTCAACTATGTCGGCTAGAAATCTGAATTCTTCCTCAAATATAAATTATTGATGCTTGGTCAATACAGTGTTCCACTCCTCAGTCATCACTGTATAGCCCGGTCACCATTGAGACTATTTCCTTGGCTAATGCTATCTCAGTGGACACTAACATCACTCGATTGAAACTAGATTTCTTTACTTTTGCTCAGTTAAGCCTACTTGTTTAGTCTTACTTCTTACTTAGATAAGGAATACATTATCTTATCATTATGCCACATAATCAAGTAGTCATTGAAGTATCAAGGTAACTCAACCTTAGGTGCTATTGTTACCAACCTTGCCCTAATCCTTCTCAACAATTAAAAAGATATAGTACTTTCTTAGATAGCAATAGTCTTACCAGTTAAGGTTTGACATCAATCAAAATACAACAATTTCTTCAATTTCAATTTCCAATAGAACAAACTCAATCAATTTGAAGGAGATAATAAGTTCTGATCAACGAGTTTAGCAAGGGAATAACAATAAAAATTACTATTTGTATTAAATTTATTCCTTCAAAATCCACCATATGCCTTCCCATGACCCAAAGATGTTAGGATTAACAAGGCAGAAATAACAATTATGTGCAAATATAACTAATATCAGAAAATAATAAACCACACAGAATAGAACACAAGACACACAAATTTAACGTGGTTCACCCAATCCCTGGGCTACATCCACCAACAGCGAGTCCAATATTATTATTATCCAGTGATTACAACCTGATTACAATCCGTAATCCCTTACAGCCCAATTCTACCGCAAGTACTAAAATCATACATAATGAAAAATCCCTAACCCTAAGCCATATTATACAATATTTTTCCCGGTTTAGGGTTAGAATGAGTTATAAGTAGTCAGCCCAAAAAACCAAAAAAGTAGTCGGCCTCAAAAAAAATTTCCTCAAGGGCTGTGCCCCCGAACCCCTGCTCTTGGGGGCTACCGCCCCCAAACCCCTGCTCAAGGCCCAGCCCGGCCCCGAACCCTGGCGAGGTCGGGAGGAAAAGTGTACAGTACTTTCTTGGATAGTACTTTCCTGATTAGTCACCACAAGCTAACAAAAGAGTGTTATTTCAAAATTATTTTACCAGTTACAACTGAACCAACCAATTCCCAAGTTGTTTGATTAGTTGGTCTTCTTAATTATCAAGTTTTTTGTACATGTTGCAAAAGTTGTCAAGCTACTTTTGCAACATTATTGAAAAATTTTGACATCTTGACATTTTGACTATTAATTGGACTCTATTACACCTTAAATGTGCCAAATATGGCTTAGAGGACTAAAGTACATGATTTTAATATTCATCCATCACTTTTGACCATGTTGACCAGATTTGATCTAGTGGTCTTACAATGCAATTTCAACTCGTTGGCCTTAAAAAATGACTTCAAATGATTACAATTGACATCAAAAACTGGTCAAAAGACCTTATTACATATTTTATTAAAAAATAGATGTCAAATCCTTCTTAGGTCCTTTGTCGCATGGGTGCTCCTACACCATTTTGTCCATTTCCTTAAGGTTATTTTAAAATCTGTATGCTATGACCCTGATCTCTGCACTCCCACCTCCTTTTTGTAAGGATTGCTAAGGTCTTACAATCTTTTGTCCATTTGTATTCTTTATGACCATTGAAAGTGACAATGAAATTTCCAAGAGAGTAACAATACAACTAGAAAAATTTCACTTTGCATGAACTGGTGTGTACATTTCAAGACTATGTATTCAGTGCCTCATTTCCATATTTGTCATATCCTTGATCTAAACTTTGGTGGAAGATCAATCAATGAAAGATGTTGTGTGAATTTTAGTAGAGTGGGCATTTATTAGTAAGGAATTAAAAATATTTTCATATTTACCCTGTGATAGCAAATGGTCATTTTTGTTAAGAATTGCTTTATAGGAATGCGTTGTGGTTTAATAAGGTTGTAATTAAGGAACCCAAGTTACCTTAATCTTTTTTTGCAACATATTATTAGTTTTACTAGGTTTTACCCCTTTCCATTTCATTCAAGACACATTTATGTATCATCTTATTGAATAAAAACCATTCCGTTATTCCTCACTGAATCATTTTTAATTTTTGTTTGAAGGTTTTTAATGCCTAAACAATTGTCAACCCTGGTATTTCTATACTTTGATAACACAATTATATTTTAATAAATATTAATAGTGATTTTTAAATTCTTGTGATGTTACTTCTCATTGATATTATTTTTCTTAGATTGTGATGAAGATATAATAGTTACATTAATTTTCCACTCTTCTTTAATTTGATTAAGAAGTTGGTAATATACCCTCACCATAGTTATTAACATTTTTATTCTCATGATTCAATTAGGGAAATGGATATGGATTTCCTCAACAACACCAAGAATAGCATGTTGGCTCATTTTAGATGTTTCAAATGGCTCTACCACGAGATTGAGGACCTCAAAGATAAAATTAAGAGCTCAGACAATAAGGAACACACCACAGAGAAAAAGCTAAGCCTCAAAACCAGGGTCCAACACCTAGAATCCAAAATGATAAGACTTGAAAAAACCCTTAAGAGTGTTGTCGAGAAAAATTTTAATATCCTCAAAATGTCCAATAGGAACCTGAAGCTATTAATCAAAAAGATGGAAGAAAAAATGGAAATCATGGCTGATCAGAGGACTAGGGAGGATGAAAAGAAGCACACTGAAGGACCAAGGAAAGAATCAAGAAAAATAGGGAAAAAATTGATCCCCAAGTACCCCAAGTTCAGAACATTAAAGACAATGTTCAACTAATGGACACCCTCAAAAGAAACGCGATTGTCATCCTCAAGAGTTTGGCATAAATTGTTCCAGTGCCCTTCTTTTTTGCCTTGTTTTGACTTTCTTTGTTTTTTCATGTTCAACC
Organism: Chamaecyparis obtusa; assembly: GCA_027943335.1. NCBI lineage: Eukaryota > Viridiplantae > Streptophyta > Pinopsida > Cupressales > Cupressaceae > Chamaecyparis > Chamaecyparis obtusa. The sequence goes on from BSBK01006406.1 coordinate 468,489, forward strand.
CTGTTGTGGCCTATTCCTTGGTACTCTGAACTGCTATACTTTGTTTGGTTTTCATGATTTTCTTTTGATCATACATTGGTGTGAGTTTCAGGATCCCTATAAAACATATTTTACTTAATCAAAAACATTTTTATTCTCATGGAAAGGTATTGAAGAACTTTCATGGTTTATACAACTTGTTTCGACAGGGTTTGGAGACTTTTGTAAATGAGAGAAAGGAATTTAGAGTTTGTTGTAGCAAATTTGAAGTCAGTAAGGCCCTCTACAACAAACTCAGAGGTAATTCAGAACTTGAAACAAATGTATATTTTATTCTCATTAGGTAAATGTAAAATAAATGTAAGATATATCTTATAAAAACTCATTATATCCTCTCTTTTTTTGTGGTCTCTACTAAAAGTGACCAATTTCAACAATGTTTTGCCATCTCTATTTTCAGAATTATGTAGCTTTTTTTTTCTTTAAATTAGAAACTAAATTAATAGAAATTCATAATGTTGTAGATGGATTACCATCAAAGGTTTACTATAAATCAATATCATGCATATGATGATAGAGTACTTGATGAGGGGGGTAATGAAAAATATCCATGTCCATGTAAAAAATGTCTTAGTGGAAAGTTAAAAAAAAAGAAATGTGATTTATGTGCATATGATAAGGAGCTACAAAAGGTTGTTTACTATCTCGAATGGATAAAAGTTGGATTTAGCACTAGAGGATGCACCACATCAATTTTAACAATTTGGTTAGAATAAGGTCATCACAGGTAGTAAGAGATTTAACTAGATTGAGTAGACCAAACCATGTTATTTGTAAGGAGGGTGAGGAATAAAAGAAGATAAGAGAATCATTCAAGGAAAAATACTATTCATCTACTAGTTTACTGGATCTAGTGCACATTGATTTATGTGGTCCTACTAGAACAAGGATTTTACAATGTGGGAAATATTTCATAATCTTCATTGATGATAATTGAAGGATGTATTGGGTTGTATTTCTAAGAGAAAAATTAGAAGTATTTGAGAAGTTTAATATATTTAAAGAAAGAGTTGATAATTAATGTTGTAGAAAGATTAAATGATTGAGATATGATAAAGGAGGATAATTTACTTCTAATGAATTTAAAATATTTTGTGACAAACATGGTATTTGTTGGAATTAGGAGAGATAGGTAATGAGAGGGGAGGGGTGAATCAGTGCCTTCAAAACTTTTACTTGTAAAACCTTTCTAATCTACAATTGAATACTGTGATAACCGATCAAAATAACTTGAATACAATTGTATAATTCAATCATCTAGTTAACTTAAGAAAGTAAACAACATGAAATCAATATGACAATCACATAACATAAGTATTTTGGTAATGCAGAAACCCTTGTTAGAAGGTAAAAACTGCGGTGGGGATGACACCCACAAATTCTTCACTACCGCAGATAGAAAATGTTTGCCTATTAAGACTACAAGTTTTGATCACTTCTGGTGATCTTACCCTGTTAGGAGTAACATATTAGATCAGCTAGATCTACCTAGTTATAGGATTTAAACAACACTAATGAAGTGTGTACTTGGTTAAGAGATTTATCAAAAACTCTATCACAATTGTCAGAAAGTAATAGGTAATTATCTGCTAGTTGACAACTCAATTTTCTGAAATAGATCTATAAGTGCTCATCAAAATATCACCTTATCTATGATGGTTTCCTTCTCTGTTCTGCTCAGTAGCCTTTTCTGATTCTACTCAATTTGATATCCTATGTGCTCTATTTTGCTCGGTAAACTGATTGTCTCGAAGATAGGCAATGTCTTCAAGTGCTCTGTGATTCATATATATTAGTTCACCCAACCTCATAAAAATGGTGTGAACATACAAAATATATAGTGTTCTATTTTTTTTCCTTAGCATAAATTAGGTTACAAAAATAATCATAACCCTAAGATCTATAGCACAAAATAACCTAGATCAACTATTACAATAAGATAAACATTACATTTAATGAGTATCTATTTACAATAAATGCTCCTTGATCTTGGTAAACCATTTTATGATCTATTATAACCATTTGCATAGAATAATGTGCCATTTTAGATTACTATGCCATTTTCTATGATCATCGATAAACACTGTATAATCTACTTGGTGTATACTACGATGCTCGATGTTTATTGACCATCAGTGTCAGTGGTGCTCTATTAACTGTGTGATGCTCACTGTAGAGGCTTTACCGACTGCTCTATCTTACTTCTAGTTACCAACTATCTCAATATAAGTAACCGACTGACCTGTTTACTATCCTTTGATACTAATGACAACCTTATATGCTCAATAGAGATTAACAATCTCCCCTTTGGCATTAGTATCAAAAATTTGAATGTATATAGACAAACTATTTCTATATATACCTTATGTCTCCACTGTATACATATCCACAACAAAAACTTCTAAGTACAAAGTACTCCCCCTCGATGCATGCTCCTGGTAGTATGTAATATACATATAAAAGTATACTTATTTGGCATATACATGGTTTTCCCCCTTTTTGATAATAATGCCAAATGCAAAGAATAATATATAATGTATACTTACATCTTATCAAAAATGTGTGGATGGGTTTTCTTTATAGACTCCAAGAGGTTTTCCCATTCCTCTTTCAAGTTGGTAAGATCACTATGCTCAAGACCGACTTGTGCATGCATGTCAAAGATATTATCCAACACTAAAATCTCTGGTGTTGCCACAAGGTGTTCAGCTTTGACAATGTGTGCTTCAAAAATTTTCAGCTAAGGAGTGAGTTCTTTTTGTAGCTTTGTAACCTGATCTGTGATGTGTGCTTGTTGTTTCCTTAAGTCTGCTATTAGCTGCTAGAGTTCTTGAACTCAGTTGATATGCTTTAAGAAAGTAGTTGGCTTAGTGATAGCTGCTTGTGTACTTAACTTTATCTCCTCTTCTAAACCTTTTAGCTTTTCACTAACTTCTACAGTGAAGGTGTCTGAAGTACAAAGCTTGATTAGAAGTTGATAGATTTTACCTCGGTAATGACCTCAAACAATTTTATCTTGTTTAGTGCCACTTCTGTGCTGATCCTTTCTACCAATTTGTTCTGAATCTTTGATTCTCCCCTTTCTTCTATTCTTTTGTCTGCATCTGTATCAAGGGCATTGATTTTGTCGGTGAGTGTGGCAAGTTGATCTAAGATGGGAGTATTCTCATCAATATTTTTTTCCGGTACTATCTATTGCAGAATATCCCATACATCATTTAACACTTCTTTACATTTGTGTTCTTTCCTTAGCTTCTCTTGTGCCACTTTACTTGAACATAATTCCCCATACCTACTTAGTTCCTCAAGGCTTAGGGTTCTCAAGTCACATTCTGGTATAATGATAACTTCATCAATGGTGACAAGCCCTTTGGCTTTCTTCTTCTTCTTCTTCTTCTGGGCAAGAGCTGGCATCTTCTCACTTATGACAATATCTTTTTCTTCACTTCTCAGAGTATCTTTCCTATTTGACACTATATCATCCTTCTTCTACTCCTCGGTAGATGGTGTGGGAGTCTCAGTTGTAGTGTCAAGTGGGTTCACCTCAGTTGACTTTGTTTCTTCTGGTTCTTTTGTTTCTGTAGACTATGCCTCTAGTTTGTTAGGCTTATTTGTATCTACAGGTTGCTCAAGTGCTTGAATCTCAGTTGTATCTTTATTTGGCCCAGGATGACACACATTGGGTTGGACTTGTGAAATTATTTCAACTTCCTCTACAAGTACAGGTAGTTCACCTGGTAGTGATGTGAGCACACTATCAGTGTCTAATGCTTCATCTTTGTATGGTGCAATTGTCACATCTTCATCATCCTCATCATCAGGATCACCGTTAGTGATGTCCTCAATGAGTGCATCATCATCAATTTTCTTTTGCAAGTGGATCTTAACTTGATCTGGTGCATCCTATGAAATTTTGATTTCTTCCTTTTGTTTGGTGATATCAATTACCTCAATAAATGATATACCGGTGTCTTCTATTTTCTTACCTTTGTTATCATCAATGAAAATACCTTTATCTTTTGAACTGTGTCTCTTCTTAGACAGTTTCAGGAATGCTTCCTATTCATCTTTCTCTTCTGCTTTCAAAATTGATGTCCATAGAGAATTACATATGAGATCCATATCATCACATTCTCATCCATGATCTACATTGCTCTATTTTTTACTAGAAATCTAGCCTGATACTTTGTCATGTATTCACTTACCACATCATAGCTAAAGTGTGAGGTTGCACGACTTAGTGACTGTTCTCTTTTCCTTTTCTTTGTATCTAGTGCAATAGCCCATCTCTCACTTATTTTGTCATCAAGTTATTTTGGCAATTGACATGCAAATTCCATTTGTACTCTCTTGAATTTTATCATCATCTAGACAATAGCATGTTCTATCTTTGTCTTGTCCTTAATTGACATTTTACCAAATTTGCCTATGCCTGGATCTGTAAGATTTCCATTCTCAATTATATCTTCAATTATTTCTTCTATAGTACTTTCCTTGTTACAAACTAACTTGAATTGATCAAGATCATTTCCAGTTTCTGTATCCTCTAGATCTTCCTTATTTCTTATGTATTTCCTTTTTTTCTTCGGTGGCTCAGCTACTTTCTTGGTCTTTCTCTTAACATATTTCCTGGTAGGTGTAGTTACTCTTCTTTTAGCTATTTTTACTGCTTCTACTTTCTCGGTGGATTATGTAGTAGTTGATGAATGTGTCTTCATTCCTTCAGGTTCTGGTAGCTACATATCTTGATCATCAGTTGTGGGAGGAACCAATGTGTGATCCTTTTCTTTGTCTAACTTAGTTTCCTCACTATCAGAGGGCTTGTTAGCTAAATGTAACTAACCTTCAGTCACTTCATTAACTGGTGACTCCTTAAGTGAGTCAAACACATTTCCATATTTTGCTGAGAGATCTTTTCTCATTTTCTTTGCCCTTCTTGACATTTTACCAATCTCTATGTCTATTGTGATTCTAGACTTAGCTTCCTCATATACACCAAACCTACTGGCAGTGATGTCTATTGGTAATGCCAGCAATGCATTGATAGATTTCAAAGAAAAATCATGATTCATTTCATATCCCATCAGTGCTAGCCATTTTGTTCTCAGTTCTACTGCCTTTATCATTGAGTGGTCTGTGCTTACCACAAAGCATATATCATCTTCAAATTTACTTACTAATTCCCTTGGAATTCTACTCCTTTGTTGCATTTTTGTTTGAAATTCCTTGAAATATGCATTGAATTCCTTATTTAAATTATCTCCTAAACTTTTTATCATTTCATCGATTTGAGCAATTATTGGTTTGTCCGATTGCTAGTTTACTTTACTAATACTTGGTACATATTTTTGTAGATAGAGAAATGTACAGACAAGTAGTGATCTATACTTACATGTATTAGACTTCTTTTCTTTTATTTTCTTCATATTTTCATGCAATTGGTGTAGTAGTAGCTCGGCAAGATCAACCTAATGATCTTTCTTCACAATTTTGTAAGCCATGTCCATGGCGCTACAGGGGACACTATTTGGTCTACTTGATTGGAATATCTTGTACCCAATGACATGAGCTATTAATTTTACCTCAGGATCTTTGATACTTGAAATTTTCAGTGCCCCACCATCCCATTGAGCTCCTATGTTATTTTCTATGTCAGGATGAGATAAACTTCAAAATGCTTTGGCTTTGTTGGTTGTAGGGTATCTAGTAACCCTACTGATAATCTTCTTAGTGGCCTCAACAAGTTTATCCAACCCAAATTTTCCATCATGAAATCTACTTAGTACAATTCTTATCCAATCATTGCGGAAGGATTGCGGGAAGAATGTGAAACACTGTAATCCTGACTCCTCAATCATCTTATATTCAGATTTGATCTTTCCATTTGGTCCATAGATTTTCTAATAAGCATCAATGGTCTCAAAATCACATACTTCACTGATCTTGCAGTGAATGTAAGCCCTAACATCTTCTATTAGCAAAACACTATCTGGAATACTAGAAAATGCACCCATATCGTCTGTTTGTGCTGTGATCTTAGGATGAGGTTTAAATTTCTCCTTGGAAAAGTGTGCCCTAACAATTAATTCCACTTCCTCCTCAATGTTATGTGATTTTCTTGTGGTCGATGTCGATGCCATAAATTGTTTCTAGTGTTTCAACAAGCAATAGGTAACCAGTGTTTGGTAGGCAGATGAACTTACTCGTTACCATCAAAGATTTGTTGTCGGTTTGATCTACAATAGCTTGGAATCTTTTTTGAAAATCTCTAGCTCAAACTCTTCTTTGTAAAATCTCTATTCTTCAAAATTGCAATGTAACAATGAACTCTGTTTCCGCGTATATATAGACTTTTCAGTATTCCCGCTCAAATTTTGATGCATTAAATGTGTGACCTAACTTTTGATATGAAATAACTATCAGCTCAATTAACATATAATTTCTTCATCGGTTTGCACTGTTGTCAATTAACCTTGTATAGTGATTACCGACGGGTAACCAACTCACATTTCTTCTTTTATTGACTATATAACATTTGTAAACTTGTAACACGTAAACCATGGTGCATCTTTATTCATGCAGATTTGGTATTTGTACATCATATATAAGGAACTATATGTAAAATGTGATCATTTAAAATGTTAGTTCCATACATACCTTCATCATCTTAAGTGGAGGTACCGATGTCACCAAATCCTATGGACAAGGTTTCACCGACATTGTTACTTGACTCAGCATTCTCATTCGATGCCTTCTTCAACATTGTGTTCCTTAACTTCATAATATCTACAATGTTATATCCACTCTCAAATATATGGTTTTCATCAGGTGCTTAGTCTCTGCAGTTCTTGCTTACATGACCGACCTTGTGACAATTCATACATGCCATTCCTGCATTTTTTGAGTTTCTTGATTGTCCAATCCAATTCTTTCTATAATAGTTTGCTGCAATATGTCCATACCAACCACATATAGTACAATTAGTCCATGTATTATAATCCCAAACACATGAGTTACCTTGTCTCTTTGGTTGATATGGCTTTCATTGTAATGTCTCCTTAGGTGTTTAGACTTGTGTCATTTTTGCCTTGCAGTCCCTTGCAGTGTGTCCATGCTTATTAAAAGTATAGCATATTTTCTCCTCAATAGTATTATTAGCAATGTCATTCTTCTTAGCTCTACATTCATAAGTTGGATGCCCAAACTTACCACAATAATAACAATGTCCATTGAATTTAGGAATGACATGAAGTTTACCTTGTGCTTTGCTTCTGCACACATTAGATGTATGTCTTAATTTTCCACAGTGGTAACATGTTATCACTTTAGGTTTCTTAGTTTGATTGTTGTTGACTTTTTCATCTTGTTGTGATGCTTCTCCTTCACCAGTGTAGCCTATACCATTTCTGCTTCTGAATCTCCTCTGATTAGTTAGGAAATCATCAATCTTTTTAGAACTATCCTCAGCTATCTTCATCATTTCATTGCGTTGCTTTTGTGTCTTTATTTCATTTCTCAGCTTTTCATTATCTTCTATGAGTATTGCAACATCTTCAAGTCTTCTTGATAATTCTCCATTTACTTGGTTCATTTATTGATTAACTGTCATCATCTGATTTGATACTTGGAAGTGACGATTAGTGAGTCTCTTTATTTCAGTTTCTTTTTCTTGAAGTTGTTCAATCATCAGTCTTCGGTCTTCAATAGCTAGATTTTGATCTTGTTCAGATTGTCTAGCATTGTTCATGATTTCCACCATTCTCACCATTTGAGATTCATAAATGATTTGAAGTGCTTTCACTTGCTCAAATAGATGTTGATTCTTTTCAGATAACTCAGAGATTATGCTTTCAGATCCATCAGAGATGCTTCCAAAGCTTGATCCAATATGATCAAATATTTCATCAATAGGTTCTTCATGATAATTGATTTCATTTAGCTAAATTGCAAGGTTCTTCCTATCAACCAATAATTTCTTCAGTTCTTCCTTGGCTTGTTTATACTATTCCACAAACATCTGTATTTGTATCTTCTGATTCTCAATAGTCTTGTCAAGTTTGTATCTCTCCATGACTTAGATCTTTACCCTTCAGTGGTTAGACTATTCAACAAGAGAATTGTTCTTTGATACCAATTTTTGGAATTAGGAGAGATAGGTACTAAGAGGGGAGGGGTGAATCAGTGCCTTCAAAACTTTTACTTGTAAAACCTTTCTGATCTACAACTGAATACTATGATAACCGATCAAAATAACTTGAATACAACTATATAATTCAATCATCTAGTTAACTTAAGAAAGTAAACAACATGAAATTAATATGACAATCACATAACACAAGTATTTTGGTAATGTAGAAACCCTTGTTAGAAGGTAAAAACTACGGTGGGGATGACACCCACAAATTCTTCACTAATGTAGATAGAAAAGGTTTGCCTATTAAGGCTACAAGTTTTGATTTCTTCTGGTGATCTTACCCTGTTAGGATTAACATATTATATCAGCTAGATCTACCTAGTTATAGGATTTAAACAACACTAATGAAGTGTGTACTCGGTTAAGAGATTTACATAAGACTGTTAAGTCTACTCTGTTAAAAGATTTATCAAAACCTCTATCACAATTGTCAGAAAGTAATAGGTAATTATCTGCTAGTTGACAACTTAATTGTCTGAAACAGATCTATAAGTACTCATCAAAATAGCACCTTATCTGTGATGGTTTCCTTCTCTATTATGCTCAGTAGCATTTTCTAATTCTGCTCAATCTGATATCCTCTGTGATATGTTCTGCTCGGTAAACTGATTTTCTTAAAGATAGGCAATGTCTTCAAGTGCTCCATGATTCATATATATTAGTTCACCCAACCTCATAAAAATGGTGCAAACATACAAAATATCTAGAGTTCTATTTTGCTGCCTTAGCAAAAATTAGGTTACAAAAATAATCATAACCCTAAGATCTACGGTGTAAAATAACCTAGATCAACTATTACAATAAGATAAACATTACATATAATGAGTATCTATTTAAAATAAATGCTGCTCGATCTTGGTAAACCATTTTACGATCTGTTATAACCGTTTACATAGAATAATGTGCCATTTCATATTACTATGCCATTTTCTATGATCATCGGTAAACATTGTATGATCTGCTTAGTGTATACTATGATGCTCAGTGTTTACTAACTATTGGTATCGGTGGTGCTTAGTTAACTATGTGATGCTCGATGTAGAGGCTTTACCGACTGCTTTGTCTTACTTCTAGTTACTGACTATCTCAATATAAGTAACCGACCGACCTATTTACTATCCTTTGATACTAATGACAACCTTAAATGCTCAATAGAGATTAACAGTATTAAGAGACAATTTTAGATGGCTATAACATCAAAGAAATGGTGTAGTGGAAAGGATAAAATAGACAAATTAGGAAGCAACAAGGACTAGGATGAAGGAAGTAATTTTACTAGAAGTGTACTAGAGAGAATTTTTTCATACACCTATCTAGATAGTTAATAAAATTTTATACCATAGGAAGTATGGAAAGACATCACATGATCTATGGCATGGAAGAGAACCTAAAGTGAAGTATTTCAATATTACTGGAAGCATATGTCACATTAGGAGAGATGACTTGGACAGTCTTGGAAAATTTGACAATAGAGTAACTAGACATATATTTATGGTATATTCTAAAAATAGAAAAGCATATTGGTGTTACAAAAAGATATTGAATAAGATTCTTCAGAGTGTGAATGTGAATGTTGATGAAGAGTTTTAGAAGACTCATGAAAAACATATTGAATACGAATCTAATATGGAGAACAAAGGAAAATAAGACAAGGGAGAAGATGAAGAGACAAAGCAGTATCTGAGATCTATAGCTAGGACACCAATGTATGTATAGAAAAATTATTTTGAGACTTAGATTATTGGTTATATAAGAATAGAGAATTTCTTACTAGGATTTGAAAAACACAAGAGAAAGTCTTATTGTGTTTACTTTTAGAAATTGATCCTAAATCTATAGAAGAAGCATGTAATGATTAGAACTAGGTCAAAGAAATGAAGAGATAACTTGATTAGATAGAAAATAATGAGGCTTTTGAACTTGTGCCAAAGCTAGGTGATTACAATGTGATTGGTACTAAATGAGGTTTTTGGAACAAGCTAGATGAGAATATAAAGGTGATGAGAAATAAGGAAAGATCAGTTTCCAAAGGTTACACTTAGATTGAGTGTATTTATTTGTATGAGACTTATGTCCTTGTTACGTAGATGATGGTGATCCATATATTTAAATAATTTAGAAGATCCTCATGTTATACTCAGGTATTTTGGATGAAACAAACTTTTAAGGATATAGGTATAACTTTTGATGAGCCTCATTTAATAATGTGTGATACTACAAGTGGTATAAACATTTCAAAGAATCTAGTGTAGCATTAAAGAATGAAACATGTATCTATCATGTATCATTTCTTGAAAGAGAAGGTATTGAAGAAGGAAGTAAAGCTTAATTATGTGCTTAAAATGGATAATATAGAAAATATATTCACAAAACCTTTGTGCAAAGATACGTTTGAGTATCTCATGGGGAATTTGGACATTCTGCCCCTTCCTAGTATTCACTAAATGCACTAATGCATGCATTGCTCTAGTGAATTACATGTGTATCCTTTTTTTGATCAATTCCTAGTGGATTCCTCTCAAGGGGAGAAAAGTGAGTTATTAATGTGTATTTTGGGTCATTTTTCATTATTGTCAAAGGGGGATAATAATTGAGAAAATTGGAGTAAAACAAAGAACTTTGATGCTGATATATTGTGAAAAAGAGTTCTTTTATTTTTTATTAATGAATGTTGTCATCAATGAAAAACATGGAGATTTTTATAATGTGAAGTTTATGTTATTCATGTTTTTTTATTAATAGTTTTCATTGATGTCAACATATCTGATGTAGAGTTGTGGTTCATTCATGATTTGGTTTCTTTGTTGTATTAGTTGATGCGGGTACCGATACCTTTAGTGTATCAGTAGTTGGTGATGGAGTATTGGTAGAATTTTTCACCAAAGGATGTTCTTTAAATGTTTATTATTATTCATGTTGGTGATGATCCTCTTTATTCACTAGTAAATTTTAGCCTTATTTTTACGCACATTGGTCTATTTTTCGATGCAAAATGGTCGACCGAACAACCTTTTTTGTTGTCAAACTTTCTTTGTCAATTTTTCCATAATTTCCTTTAAATTCAAATATTCAACTTTCCATTTGGTCAAAATTTATACAAAAACAATGTCAAAATCGCCAGCTACAATATCAAGAATGACCGACATATCCATGAGGAATTTTGACCAAACGTGGTCAAATGGTCGAATTAAGTATTCATCATTTTTTACCAACCTTGGTTGAATTCTCCACTACTATATACATCATGAGTATAGCTTCGACATTGAAGTAAACAATCACGTTGGTCAAAAATCCGATGACATATTGATCTTTTAAATATATAGATATTAATCATCTATTGTAAAATTAGTCCATGAGGTGCCCAATGCATATTATTGCATATTAATAGTTTGGCTTACTATGTCAAACAATCATGCACTTCTCCAAAGAGATATTAGTTGAACTTACTACATTTATTTGTGGTTCATTACTTTTCACAACACATCAAGTTAATGCAAATTCAGTCTGTTGTCTTTTGGTTTAATAGTTTAATTTGGATCACTAGTTTAAGAATGGCTTGTTTCATGTTTGAATGTACCATTGAATGAAGTTTGGCTATATTAACTAGAATCTTAATACTCATGAATCTTCAAATTCTCTTGTTTCCTTCAGACCTCCACTGTTGATGAGATGCAAAAGCGTAACTAGTTTGGATAGTTTCATAAACTAAAGACTATAAATAAATTGTTTTTGTCCCTAGGACCTTGAAATATTGAGCTTCTCTTTGTTTCAAGAATAGTTTACCATTCTTTACTTAACAGGGTCAACCACGTGAAGGTGGAAGCTCATCTGACCCCTCCTAGGAGCCTCTTATGACCCCTTAAGACACTTTAAGACCTCTAAGATGTATTCTTAGGGATTGTAAAGGTTGATAAGGGGTCATAAGGGGTCTTGTGACATAAAAGATGAGAAACATAAATGTAGGCATCATGTATGGTCACAATTCTTTAGAGATACAACATAATTGAGTGTATACCTAGATGATGCAACACAACCACTACTCCTCTAGTTATAAGTTGACACTATAGGGTCTAAAAACCAATCAATATAGGGTCCAAAAGCCATTGTTATCTATGGTTTTTAGATCGTAGAGTGTCAACTTAGAACTAGAGGAGTAGTACTCCTTACATTTCATCATCTGGGTATACCACTCAATTATGTTGTATATCCAAAGAAATGTGACCATGATGCCTACATTTATGTTTCTTAGCTGTTGTGAGATTAAAAGTTTTCTAAGGAACATGTTGTGTCTATGTGGAACTACGTAGGATCGTCACCAAAGGGGGTTGTGGATCAGAAAACTCCCTCTCACTTAATAATTATGAAACCATCAATGGTATACTAATTGTTTATGATTTTAAGTTTCCATTGATGGCTTCAAATTGCCAATTAGATTATAGGGAAATGTAAACCAAGATTCATATAGATAAAGGTGTTTCTCTTGGAAAATGGATGATGCTGATTGATGAAGAAGATTTGAAAATGATGATTGATCCAATTCAGATTGGTGCAACATTTTAAAAACTTCTTCATAATCATCACCAACATGGCCAATTTTGTAAAACTAATTCTGCATACACTGAATTCGGGCTCAAATAATGAGCAATCCCACCATAAATAAAATTCCACGTGTCGATGATCAAGAAATCAAGATGAATTAATTTTGAATGCTTCCACCATCTATCAGCAAAAAAACATTATATCTTGTTTTAAAAATATGAATGATTATACATAAACTTTAATTCTTACTTGTAAATGTCATTGACAAGACAATAGTTTTGTTGTTTGAATATTTGATTAAAATTCCAAGTATGCCATTTTGGAACCCTACATCTCCAAAGATATTTGAAAATATACTCAATCTGATAAAAAACATCTTCTTATTAGAAATATTGTCTACAACATGTATATGAAGTAGTATCTATCATGTAGCTCAAACAAGTTGCAAGCACTTATTGTTACTAAATTTTTACCTTTAGAGTAAAATGAAGGTCGCAACTATTTTGTTGTTCATATACTCACTAATTTTAGTAAATCTTAATGAATACTTTATAGGTGAACATGTTATATAAACCAAACTTAACATGAAAAAGAACTTACCTCCATTTCAAGTGGGGTTTTATTTTCTTCTATCCACCCAATTTCCTTCATAGCTTCTTACAAGTATGCTACTATGATAAATTTATCCTCTTTCATTCATTCATCCATTTTTAAAATATAACACTCAATCATTATAATCACATAACATTCATTAACACATAAAATTCATTAGCACACAACATTCATGAATAATTTATTAACACATCATTCATCAATATTTACTACTACAAAATTATATTCATTAAGACAACATTCTTTCATTAGAAAAAAGGGTTAATTACAATCAATTCTTTTTTTGTTTCTTGTTCATTTTTTAAGGTAATACATGTTTCCTCCTCATGTGTTGAGGAACACAAGGCTTCTACACCAAAGGGGGGTCTACTGCAATAACAACTACATGGGTTAAATTCACAACATCAATAAATTGATATTAAATATATATACTAATCACTATAAATATATATAAATAATTAAATCACATACCATGTACATTTCAATCATATCATTGATCATTTTCTTCATCCATCTTAGCATCATCACCATCATGATCATGATCATGATTGTGATCATTATCATCATCATCATCATCGTCGTCATCATCATCATCATCGTCATCATTGTCATCATCATCATCATCATCATCATCATCATCGTATCGTCATCATCATCGTCATCGTCATCATCACTGTTGTCATCATCATCATCATCATCATCATCATCATCATCATCATCATCATCATCATCCTCATCGTCGTTGTCATCATCATTGTCATCACGGTCACCGTCATCGTCATCGACAACATCATCATCATCATCATTGTCATCATCATCATCATCGTCATCATCATCGTCATCATCATCATCATCATCATCATCATCCTCATCATCATCGTCATCGTCATCATCATCGTCATTGTCATGGTCATCATCATCATCATCATTGTCATCGTCATTGTCATCATCATCATCATCATCATCGTCATCACCACCATCATCATCATCATCATCATCATCATCATCATCATCATCATCACCACCACCATCACTATCATTGTCGCAATGATGATGATGATCATCATCATCATCATCATCATCATCATCACTGCCTCCACCTTCTTCTTCTTCTACTTCCATTACATTATACTTTACTAGTCTTCCTCTTGGATCATGTCTAACAACAAATGACCAACCCGGTTTATGTGAAACCTCTAAGTAAAACACTTGCTCACATTGTCTTGGAAGATCATAGGGCTCATCTCCAATTGGCTCAAAGGTCCTTGTATTAATAATTGTAAATCCATTATCATATTGAATAAAAATTCTATCAAGATCATTTTAATTTAGTCATAGCTTGTATCATTTAACGATCAAGAGAACTACTTTGGAGTTAAGGTCGCACTCAAGTATATCATCCAAGATGTCATAGTATTGATTTTGAGATTGTTGAGGATGTATGTCATTTCTAGATGAAATATTAGTGACCTCGAAGACTATAGTTATCATAGAATCACAAGTTTTCTTCATGTCATCTAATTTTTTTATTGAAAATTTGTGGCCATGATATTACATAGCTTTGTGGTGCTTGACCTATAATTTTTCAAGTGTGTGAAAATTATTTGCATAGTCAGTTGATATGAAACACATGGGTCATGGTCATTAATAAAATTGTATGTAATTGTCTACCTCTTAAACCATATACTTGATCAATTACCATTGTTGTAATATTGGAATCTCCATTACGATGAGCTTCTCTAACCAATGAAGCAACACCTTCCCATGTTAATGAGTGACCATTTTGTTGGCATCATTCAATCAACACTATCATCCAATCAAGATTGTTTTCAATATACAAATGTAGTGCATCCTACTCTCAACCAGCTGTATAAAAAAAAAGACCAATTAGAAATAAATTATATTGAATATTTATGAGAAATAATTAACTATAATAATATCTTATATTTACCTCTCACTTTCATCAATCTATCTTTGCCCATCAAGTACTCCCCTTTGAATTTGTTAATAGAGTTGGGATCCCAAATACTATCTACATAGATCTTTTCTGCAAACTTAAGAAGATATTCACTAATGTACACCATGGTCTAGAATACCATATATCCCTCCACCATAAAACCCTCAGGATGTGCTCTTTGTCAAACCAAGCCCTTCAAAAATTTCAAGTGCCTCTCAACCTAACACAAACCAAGGTAGGGAGGATCTAATTAAGGATAATCCAAACCTTGCAACTTCATAACAACATAGTGGAAATACACAACACAACAATTGTTTCAACACATTTTCATTAATATGCCCGACTGTAAGGCCTTCTAGGTTAGGGCCAATTACAATCAGAAGTAATTCTACAAGATCAACAAGATCCAATACAACTCTAGCTAGTTCAGCTTTGAAAACTATCAGCAACTGATGAAAATCCTAAGGCATATCTAAACTTGAGCTCACAAGCCTCCAAACAATCTCCTTTTTCCAAGCCTCAACCACTAGCTCTGCTACAAACAAACTATCAGAAATCAATCTGATCTACAAGATCTCACATGATCTTTTCCACAACTTCACCACTCAAATCTACTATCAGACTCTCTCATCTGATCGTCTAGATCTGCTGCCTAAAAAACTACCCCAACATCCTATAAATACTAATAATTAGCCACAAGTTGGCTGGATGAAATCATTAACTCCTAACAAATATTAAATGCAATACAAGTCAGCTCTCAAATAGCCTCACAATAATTAAATCCAACATGTCTACCTGTAATAATAGCTACCAACAATAAATACACCAAGTTGGCCCAACAAATCACACAGAACTCTAGTCAATAAACTGGAACAACTAAGCACTAGTGAAATAACTGAGCATGCCAAGCGTCACCAAGAAACAATGTCAATCGAGTACTAGTGAAATAACTGAGGACACCAAGCATCCCTGAGCACTAGTGTCCACCGAGCACTGCATGCATCGCTGAGTAACACTTCCACCGAGCGTTAGAGATTACTGAGTTCTCTTCAACGATTGAGCTTCCTTCAATGACTGAGCCCGTTGGTCAAGGCTGCAACTAAGAAACACTAGCCAAATAACACACCTCCATGTAGATCCATCGAGTACCCTAGAATGCCCCTACATCAAACACCCCAATTTCAAAAAGATGTTCATATGTGAGAAGAACATCTTCTGGGATTCAACACATAAACCCCGAACTGGTTCTTCACATACAAATCCTTCAACTTTTCAGTTTGCATACTCTTCCACTTCATCTTTCTCTATCTTTTCAAGTCTTTCCTTGTCAACACATAGGTATGTCCTTCATACCGATCAACCATACCTTTAGGATCCACTAACTCAACTTGTCTACCAATACTATTTTCCTACCGAGTGTTGTATCTAGCAAAGGCATCAGGGAAAAATTCCTGTCATCCTTCTCAATAGTAAACACATTTCTGACATAGTCCTACATAGCTCTGCCATCATATTGCCAAGGTCTACTGAGCAATATATCACAACTATTCATCTTCACAATATCACATGACACAAGATCCTTATACTGGCCAATCTAAACATCAATAAAGCATTGGTCTCTTACTTCTAGAGCATGAACATCTTGCAACTAGCCAATCCTATAAGGACAAGGATGCTTCATTCTATTCAACCCAAATTTCTAGACCATGTCCTCAACAACAAGGTTATTAGTACTACCACTGTCAACAATAACATCACAAATTTTACCTCTAGACTTGCACCGAGTCCTAAACAAGTTACTCCTCTGACAAGGTTACTCCTTTGTACCAAGAAATGTTCACCAAAGCAGCAAGTTCTCAGATTTAAGTTCATTCTCATTTACCATAGAAGTCCATTGGTCACCAACCTTCTTCTATGTACACTCAAAAGAATGGTGTCCATCCTCTCCATAGTTATAGAAAGTACCTTTAAAGATAACTCTACCTATCTTCTTCTTTGGTTCCATGGGTTTTTGTTCATCTTCTACATCAGTCGGTTTATCCTTCACCAAGTGATCAATCTTTTCCTTCCCTCGGGGATTAATATGTTGTTTCCTCTTCAATTTATCTTCTACCTTCAGAGCATACTAATAAGCATCTTCAACAAAATCAATCTTCAACATACCAAGCTCATCCTGAATATTGAATCTCAAACCATTCACATATCGATCGACCTTTTCCTTGCTAAGTTCTCTATGTCTAGTCCGAATAGTAAGTTTGTAGAACTCCTCGATATAATCTTCAATAGACAAATCCTTTTGTTTCAGATTCTACAACTTCTTAAACAAGTCAAGCCCATAGTCCACCAATATGAAATTAGCTTTCAATTTAGTCACCATCAATCTCCACCGATTGATCTTCATTTCACCTTCATCTTCTCTTGTAATGTCCCCAATTTGGACCTTAATTGATTTATCTTAAAATTCATAATTAGTATTTGGATTTACCTTGGGAATGGTAATTTTTAATGTTGTATACTAGGAGGATGCCAATCCCCAATAATTATAATACATCATTATATAATTTTATACTTATAATCACAAGAGTTCATAATTCTTTATATAATGTATTTATTTCATATTATATATTAGTTAGTTATTTATCAATATATTTGAGTTAAATTATTTCAAATGCAAGTTTACTTCATAACAATATTACTATATTTCATAATTTATTATTTATTATTTAAATTTTCATAACTTATTATTCTAAAGTTTATTTCATATTATTGTTAATATCTAATTCATACAATGCTAATAAATAAATTAACTCAAAAGATATACTTACCTTCTTTATGCCTTTATTTTTAGCTTATTCAATATTTATTTCCTTTTAATATTCTCCTACATTTCCTCCTTGATCTTCTCCTATATTTTCTCCTTGATTTTCTCCTACATTTCTTTTCTTGTTTTCGTTGGAATTTGACTAATCACCTCTTCTTATTATTCTTCTCATTTTTATTTATTTCTTCTATGTATCTATCCTCCCGGAGGAATGGATTTGATATCCATTATATACATTTGCATGTTGAAGGGTTGCCACCTTTAGATTTAGAGACATGCCTCTATATTTTTATTTATTTATAATAATAATAATTATTTATTATTTATTTATAATTTATTTTACTACTTTATAATTATACTTATTATTTATATTAATTCTATTGATTCAATTATTATTATAATAGTCTAGGTTTCATTATAGAATGAATTTAATAATAAATTATATTTATTATTATTTATTTTTCTATTAACTAATTGATTGTATATTGATTAATTATTATCATTATATTGATTTGATTACTATTATAAATTGATTAAAGAATATTGTTGATTGTTGTAATGTCCTTATACGTTTTCAAATGTATGATTATATTAAATATAGATATTATTAAAATTTATTTGTTTATTACTAATATTCATAATTATTTCAATAATATATGATTATATATTAATATTTAATAATATATTATTTTATGGAGTGATATTAATATTATTATTGAGTAATATTATTTAAGGTTAATATTCTATTAATGTTATTATTAATATTAATAATTAATAATTATTAATATTATATATAACAATTATTCATAAGGATTCATATATTTATTATTATTCGAATAATGTTCAAATCAAGTTTACTCATTTGTATCGTCAATTACGGCTCATGACAGTCCGCCCCTCTCGAATTTGCTTGTCCTCAAGCAATAAACATTTTCATATTTGTTTCACCTTATATAACAAGTTGACTACTGGATCCAACTCAATTTCTACTTGTAAAATTACTTTATTTTATTCTATAAAAGAGTCACACATGAAATGCATTTGAATGCAAAATATACATATGAATGTATGAAGACACGAAGCATACATGGAGCATACACATTAATGTATGAAGACACGAAGCATACATGGAGCATACACATTAATGTATGAAGACACGAAGCAGACGCAATGTAGACACATCACACACATATCCTTGATTAGTCCCTAAAATTTACAATTTGTAATGACTTAGGGTTATGGAAGTGTGTTTACAAATTTACTTCTTCATTAGGCTTTTGATTATGAACCCTGCCAAAAAATGAGCATCAATACATACATATATAAACTTCAAAGGAAACTTGAGTAATGATAAGTTAGTCCAAGCCAATCCCATACTAAGCCCAAGAGCAGAACTTTGGCCCCCTTGGCCCCGGTGGCAGGTGTTAGGCATCCACACGAGGTGGTCTACTTAGTGGATTGCTTGTTTTTTCTTATCTATTTATGCCTCATCTCTTTTTCTTTAGAAGATAACAAGGTGCTCTTAGCATCTTTCCCTTAACTAGTACTACAATAGGGTGCCCTAGCCGTTCTCCCTTATCACAAAGCAGTAGGGTGCCTTCCTAGCGGTTCTCCCTTAACTACTATTGCAATAGGGTGCCCTAGTGATTCTCCCTTGATTGCAGACTCCATAGGAAAGGTACTTGCAATAGGGTTTCTATATAGTCTTTCCCTTAACTAGTACTACAATAAGGTGTCTTAACAGACCTCCCTTAATTGTAGACTCCATAGGAAAGCTACATATAGTAGGGTTTCTATACAACCTTTCCCTTAACTAGTACTACAATAAGGTGTCTTAACAGACCTCCCTTGATTGAAAACTCCATAGGAAAGTTGTAATGTAGGATGGTGGATTCATTGTGCCAAAGGACGTGTGAAACAGTCTACAAGAGGCTCCCTCATGGTTCATACCCGTTTTGGAATTCTCCACCTCAATGTGACCGGATTACTCTGCCTTTCCCTTCACAAAATACCCATGATCTTCAACATGTTACTCATCATATTAATCTCTAACTCTGAGTAATGCCTGCATCATCACACATATAAATTTATCTGAAAATAATTATTTTAACACTCAATATAATAATCATATGCATAATTCTGAAAGGAAACTTTTGTTCATTACTAAAACAATATCACCATTACTTATCTTTCTTTATGGGCACGATGTTCGGTAATAGGATTGTGACAATTTGTTCATTTCTCCATAGCTCTTCTATCCGACACATTAAGCTTTCATGGTGAACGGTATTTGTATATCTTCCTCTACCCGACAGGATGGCAAGATCATGCTCTGATACCACTTGTAATGTCCCCAATTTGGACCTTACTTGATTTATCTTAAAATTCATAATTAGTATTTGGATTTACCTTGGGAATGGTAATTTGTAATGTTGTATACTAGGAGGATGCCAATCCCCAATAATTATAATACATCATTATATAATTTTATACTTATAATCACAAGAATTCATAATTCTTTATATAATGTATTTATTTCATATTATATATTAGTTAGTTATTTATCAATATATTTGAGTTAAATTATTTCAAATGCAAGTTTACTTCATAACAATATTACTATATTTCATAATTTATTATTTAAATTTTCATAACTTATTATTCTAAAGTTTATTTCATATTATTGTTAATATCTAATTCATACAATGCTAATAAATAAATTAACTCAAAAGATATACTTACCTTCTTTATGCCTTTATTTTTAGCTTATTCAATATTTATTTCCTTTTAATATTCTCCTACATTTCCTCCTTGATCTTCTCCTATATTTTCTCCTTGATTTTCTCCTACATTTCTTTTCTTGTTTTCGTTGGAATTTGAATAATCACCTCTTCTTATTATTCTTCTCATTTTTATTTATTTCTTCTATGTATCTATCCTCCGAGAGGAATGGATTTGATATCCATTATATACATTTGCATGTTGAAGGGTTGCCACCTTTAGATTTAGAGACATGCCTCTATATTTTTATTTATTTATAATAATAATAATTATTTATTATTTATTTATAATTTATTTTACTACTTTATAATTATACTTATTATTTATATTAATTCTATTGATTCAATTATTATTATAATAGTCTAGGTTTCATTATAGAATGAATTTAATAATAAATTATATTTATTATTATTTATTTGTCTATTAACTAATTGATTGTATATTGATTAATTATTATCATTATATTGATTTGATTACTATTATAAATTGATTAAAGAATATTGTTGATTGTTGTAATGTCCTTATACGTTTTCAAATGTATGATTATATTAAATATAGATATTATTAAAATTTATTTGTTTATTACTAATATTCATAATTATTTCAATAATATATGATTATATATTAATATTTAATAATATATTATTTTATGGAGTGATATTAATATTATTATTGAGTAATATTATTTAAGGTTAATATTCTATTAATGTTATTATTAATATTAATAATTAATAATTATTAATATTATATATAACAATTATTCATAAGGATTCATATATTTATTATTATTCGAATAATGTTCAAATCAAGTTTACTCATTTGTATCGTCAATTACGGCTCATGACATCTCTATATCTTTGTAGTTATTTCCACCAAAGAGTAGCATGTCCTTTCAACTTTGTCTGTGCTAACCTCACCCAAAGAGGATATTCAATTTCTTCCAACTCAAATAAATCTTCAAGTTCACCAATCCAATCAATCAAGTTCTCAGGCTTCAAAGTACCAGAGAAAGCAGAAACTTCCATTCTGTAACTACTACTTAATCGAGCTCTAGATCTAGGCAACTGAGCAGCTCTATCTTCACCAAATCTATCCCTTTAGTCAACAACAACTCTCATGATCTCGGTGACCATGTCATTCTTCATCAACTCCATCTCAGATCTTAAATCTTCTTTCACCTTCTCTATAATCCTAGATTCTATAGTATCACATAGGTCTGCAATTACTCTAGGGTCTAAAATTATCAGAGGCATCCTTAATGATAAGAGAAACCCTCTGCAAAAAACCCTACACCAACCACCTTGTGACAATCTTCAAGTTGTATGCAAGTCAGATCAGCCTGCCACCTTGCACAAACAACTAGGGAAAGATTCCACAAGTTTAGTTCTCTGGATTTGCAACTCAGATCACATGATCTCTTCACCAACAAGATTAACTTTGCAAGATCACCCTTGCTAGGTCAACCTTCACTCCACAAGATTAACCTTTTCTCTGATACCACCTAACACAGACCAAGGAAGGGAGGATCCAATTAAGGACAGTCCAAACCTTGCAGCTTCAAAACAACAGAGTGGAAATAAACAAAACAAAAATTGTTTCAACACATTTTCATTAACATAACCGGCTGTAAGGCCTTCCGAGTTAGGGCCAATTACAATCAGAATTAATTTTGCAAGATCAACAAGATCCAATACAACTCTAGCTATTTCAGCTCTAAAAACTATGAACAACTGATGAAAACCCTAAGGCAGATCTAAACTTGACCTCGCAAGCCTCCAAGCAATCTCCTTACTTCCAAGCCTAAACCACTAGCTCTCTTACAAACAAACTATCACAAATCAATCTGTTCTACAAGATCTCACATGATCTTTTCCACAACTTCACCACTCAAATATGCTATTAGACTCTTCTATCTGATCATCCATATTTTCTTCCTAAACAACTATATGCACCCTAAAATGGTTGCCTAGACTTTGGGCCTCCATTCAACAATTTATCAAATCCCTGAATCAATATTTTCAAAAAACAATATTTTCAAAATTATATCAATTTCCTTGATCAAATCCTAATTTTATCATTTATTTGATTTTATCCTATGGGCTAACCATTTTATCCTAAGTTTTTATTTATTTAAAAGGAATTCCCTCCCCTTTTATTAAATAAAAAGCTCTCACTTTTCCTCTTATCCTAAGTTGCACAAATAAAGCATTATTCTTATTTTATAAAAAGAAGAAAAGCCCTTTTTGTCTCATATGGACATAAAAGTCAACTCTTATTTTCTCATTGGAGGAGATTTGTGCACATAGATTGCTCCTCTTTCAAGCTCCACCCTTGATTAAATCTTTTGCCTCTTAATCTCAATTTCTTTAAAAGGAGAGCTCTTTTCTCATTCTAGGATCCAAACTTTGAAATACTAATCTTATGTTGCAGGATTTCGTGGAGACTTTGGAGCTTTGGAGATCTTCTTGCATTCTAGCTTTCATTCTTGCATTCATAGCTTAGCTCTCATGGCACGTAGCTTAATTTCCTTTATGCTCTAGTTTAGCTCACATAGCTTAATTAGTAAGGCTTGTAATACTTTTCTTTCATATCTTAGCTTGCATCTTCATTCTTAGCATAGTTGCATTACATCTTCATTGTTAATTCTTGAGGATATTGACATTCTTGCCCTTGTCTCTTTGAATCTCCCATTGTGTGGTTTACTAGAAAGGTTGCATGGTTCAATAGCTCTAGCTGAGAGCACTATCAAACATCCTTGTGACTCCATGCCTAGGGAGCTCTAGGTCGCTTTCTCAAGGTTTCCCATCCATGGATTCTCTTGGAAGTAATGACTTAGAGAAGTGCACAATTTGAGTGTACATTTTTGGTGGCCACCGTATGCACCTTAAAATGGTCACCTAGACTTTCTCTAGGGGCAAATGTATGCACCCTAAAATGGTTGCCTAGACTTTGGGCCCCATTCAACAATTTATCAAATCCCTGAATCAATATTTTCAAAATTATATCAATTTTCTTGATCAAATCCTAATTTTATCATTTATTCAATTTTATTCTATGGGCTAACCATTTTATCCTAAGTTTTTATTTATTTAAAAATAATTCCCTCCCCTTTTATTAAATAAAAAGCCCCCACTTTTCCTCTTATCCTAAGTTGCACAAATAAAGCATTATTCTTATTTTATAAAAAGAAGAAAAGACCTTTTTGTCTCATATGGACACAAAAGTCAACTCTTATTTTCTCATTGGAGGAGATTTGTGCACATGGATTTTTCCTCTTTCAAGCTCCACCCTTGATTAAATATTCTCCCTCTTAATCCCCATGGTCCATTCCTTTTCAATTCCTTTAATAGGAGAGATCTTTTCTCATTCTAGGATCCCAACTTTGAATACTAATCTTATGCTTCAGGATTTCTTGGAGACTTTGGAGCTTTGGAGACCTTGCATTTTAGCTTCCATTCTTGCATTCTTAGCTTAAGCTTTCATGGCACCTAGCTTAATTTTTTTTATGCTCTAGTTTAACTTACATAGCTTAATTAGTAAGGCTTGTAATACATTTTTTCATAGCTTATCTTGCATCTTCATTCTTAGCATAGTTTCATTGCATTACATCTTCATTGTTGATTCTTGAAGATATTGGCATTCTTTCCCTTGTCTCTTTGAATCTCCCATTGTGTGGTTTACTAGCAAGGTTGCATGCTTCAATAGCTCTAGCTGAGAGCACTATCAAACATCCTTGTGACTCCATGCCTAGGGAGCTCTAGGTCGCTTTCTCAAGGTTTCCCATCCATGGACTCTCTTGGAAGTAATGACTTAGAGAAGTGCACAATTTGAGTGTATATTTTTGGCGCCCACCATGGGGCAAAACACTCTTGTTTTGTCCTTCTTTTTATGCATTTTCGTCAATTTTTTGTCATCATTTTTGCTTGCTGTTTCAGCTCTATTTTTCTATTTTTCTAACAGATTATCATGTGATAGTCTTCTAGTATCATGTGATAATTTATTATATACTTGTGCGATACTTTTCCAGTAAAAGTATCATCTGACATTATAGGTTTGTGTCACATGACCATACATAATTTCATCACCTAAACATAGTGTGAAGTATCATCCAGGAGGAAAATATCACACCACTATACTGTAAAGTATCATGCGATTCTTCTAGTAATTGAATTGTCGCACAGGCCTGGTAGTGACTAGTTTTAGTCATTTCTTTGCAAGAATTTGATTGGTTTGCTTCAAATTTCTGGTTTGCTGTGGTAGAACAAAGTTTGATTTGTAGATTTTATTTGGTTTTGATGTGCTAACCTTTGTAGGGCTAACAAGCTGTGCTTGTAGGTGCCTTCATTGCTTGAAATATTTTCCAAAAGAACGCATGTCAAAGCTCCAAATGCATAAGGGCTACTAATTATTTTTGCAGTGCTGTCCAATGCATAAAAACAAATCAAGTGCTTGTTTATTACTTTCATTTTAAGTGTGGCATATACTAGTTGTTTCTTTTCATAGGCACTTAATATCTTGTTGTAGGAATCCTTTTGTGGTAGGAGAGTATGCTCTTCACCCTTATGGTGAAACAAA
This sequence comes from Chamaecyparis obtusa, assembly GCA_027943335.1. Taxonomy (NCBI): domain Eukaryota; kingdom Viridiplantae; phylum Streptophyta; class Pinopsida; order Cupressales; family Cupressaceae; genus Chamaecyparis; species Chamaecyparis obtusa. Next base: position 494,007 of record BSBK01006406.1, read on the forward strand.
AATCTTGACCCATCTTTGGATTTTGAAGACAAGAGGGTAATTGAACCTTTGCTTGGTGTGTTTGGGAGAAATTTTTGAGCTACGAGAATATGCTCTTCACCCTTGAGGTGAACTAGAAATCTTGACACTCAAAGGTTGATCCACTATTTGTTTAGTTTTAGAATACTTTAGCAAGCCTACTCTTGAGCAATCAAGAGGAACGACCCAAGTGGGGACAAGCTTTTCACCAGCTATTTTGACCCACTATAACTAAAGGCTATCAAGGACACAAAACCTTGGTAGATGTAGTACTTGTCTTCACTTGATGTGAGTACTTGTGGGATTGTGACCGTGAGAAAAATGTTGAGCAAGAATGCTTAAGGTACTCTTGTAGCCGCGAGGTCCGTTACTTGCTACAAGGTAAGAAGTCCCTTTGGGGAGAAAGAGGGGTATTAAGAACAAAATCCCTTACTAAGAACCATAGATAGAAGCCACCCTATTTTTCCGCTTAGCTTCTTGGTGCAAGGATTGATCCTAGTAGACTAACCCAGATCACCCCAAGATTACTCACCATCTGTGTTCCTTTAATTGTGTCATTGGCACTTCCACGACAAAGCCAATATCTATTGTGGGCAACCACTTTGTGTGAGGCAATGGGACATCAAGTGTGGGCCAAGTTGTTAAGTGTTGAGCCATTGCCTTTTTTGGCTAGTAAGTGCTTGAAGTGTTCTCACTATGATCTACCCATGTAAACATTCATAAAACATCAAACATCACAGTAGCATTCATAAGATTTTATTGCTTTGATATCACAATTGCTTGTCTTTGCAAGGTTTCTTTTTCCTTTGTGAAAATGTTTTATGACATGTTTGATCACCTACTGTTTGCAAACTTGTCTGATTACTACTAGTACTGTGTTTGAAATTGAAAAATCCAACCATCAAATTGCACCATTAACTGAATTACCCTAAAAAACTAAAATTTAAGCACTCACTAGTCAAGAGTCATACAATCCTGAAATATCATCGCACACTGTTCTGAGATTTATCGTGCAATAGTTCATTGCTGCACAACTATCACACAACTTGCCTGTATTTTATCGCATAGGCTGCCTGGAAACTATCGCACTACTTCATGCGAAATATCAATTTGAAAGATTGTATCATTTTGTTAGCCTAGAAACTATCTCACATGGTAAATTTGTTGTCCTATTGATTTGTGTCACTTTTAGTTTTCCTTGGTCGACCATATTTTAGTAGGTTACTTGCTCTACCACTGGAAGCCTATTTGTACCTTGGGTTCTTGCATTTAGACATCTTGAGTTTGTGTTCTTTGATTCCACAAGTGATCTTGCATGTCATCAATAAGTTAGGAATCATCCTTGTTGAGAAAATCAACCTTTAGACTCTTTGATAACACACTTGGAGAGTGTTAGTACTCTTTTGTCCAAATCCACTTCCATAAAAAAATTAACAATTATAATATGGTTAAATCCATCCTCCTGATCCATATGTGTTGGGATACTTATCCCTTTATTACACACCTCTGTGGCAGTGTTGGTTTACACCTTTTGCAACTTTCTATCTCACCATCTCTTTTTGGCCAATTGAACACTTTTACTATCCTAGTTTGATATCGATGTTTCGTAGGGTCATCTTATCACCAAGGGTATTTTTCTTTCATGTTGGTTATGACAAGGTACCAAGTCAGTTAAAGAAAACATCCTCAAGTTGTCTTTGATTAGTTACCCTTAGTCCAAACTCGTCAAAAGAGAAAGGGAAAAGAGCCCTTCTTTGATCAATCACCTAGGAGCAAGTCTGAATCTTGGTTTGACCCAAAGAGAAATTCTAGTCAGTTGAGTACCTCTTTAGCACCTTCTCAATGAGATATGGTCATGAGTTACACCATGACTAGAAAGGAGAGAGAAGCGATGGATCAAAATCTTGATGACATTTTCCAAAGACATAGGGATAACATGCAATTTGGTGATGACAATCACCCCTATCAACACAAGATATTTAGATGCCCATCAGAGAGCTGAAAGACATTATGGACAAGCTCACCAAGATACACAGTCACAACATGAAGAACAGAACAAAAAATCTTGTGATGCTCATGTGAATGCAGCATTTACTAATGACTTGTTCAAATATTTAAGGTCCAACTCTCAACTCAAAACAAACTCAAGGTATGCGAATGAAAGGCTTAAAAGAATTGAACATGAAAAGAAAGCCTTTTTGGATGAAAAAGCCGCTAAAGAAGAGAGGTTTAGACTCCTAGAGGTGGAGCAACAAGCCTTGTTAGAATTGAAAAGAAAAACGTTTCAAGAAGAACAAGATAGGATTTTAGCCCAACAACTCAATGACCAATTCAACAACAGGGGTACCAATAGTGGAAACAACCCTCCACCATCTACTCCCTCAGGAACCCCACAAAGTAGAAAGTAGTCAAGAACCCCTTCAAGATCTCCTAGTCCTAGAGGAAGGAGGATTTCATAACATAGGAGACAAACACCTCCTAGGAAATCAAGACAACCCTCCCAATGAGCTCATCATGGCTCTCAACATGGAGGAAGTAGTGCAAGTTTTGATGATCAAAACTTTATGAGGATGCAAAAAGAACCACTATTCCAACAATATGTGGAAAATTATCTAGATCAAAAAAAGGATAGGTTCCTAGAGAGCTTGATCAACAAGGGTGCCAGGGTCCCTTACAACTTTGACGTAGATAGAAAAATCAAGAAAGAAGGTCCATCCCAAGAAGAGGAGATCAAACAACTCAAGTGTAAGATGGAAAAGGTGTTGGCACCTAAAATTTCCTTTTCACTTGACTCTATCTATCCCAATCCTTTCGACAAAAGTGTGAGTATGAAGGATTTTCCTAGAAAAGTTGAAATTCCCCAGTATGATGACAATGGTGACCCACATGATCATGTGCATTAGTTCTACATCATGAGTTTTGAGTTTCACCAAGACGACTCCTATCTTATGATATTATTTTCGAGGAGTCTCAAGGGCCAAGCCATGGAGTGGTTAACCAACATAACCCCTCCCATCAAAACTTTCAAATAACTTCTCCACAAATTTGTTCAAAATTTTGCATACAACTTGTCAAGATCGATCACTATGTTAGACTTGTGAAATTTGAAACAAAATCAAGGGGAATCCTTTGTTACTTTCTTACAAAGATGGAGATGATTGTGCTCTCTCTATTCTAGGACTATTCCTGAGCATGAGAGGATTGATATCATTGTTAGCAATTTGGTTCCTAAAATGTGATATGAGGTTCAAAAGATGGTCTTTGATTCCTTTGACACTATGGTCAAAACCACATGTTGAATTGAGGATGTCTTGAAAGAACAAGGAATTTTGACCAAACATAACAATAACAACAATGGTCAAAATACTAACAACTCTCATAAGGACAAAGGCAAGAACTCACACTGGAACAAGAACAAACAAGTAGTCAATGATGAAGTTGTGGACTCTTCTCAACCCAAGGATCAAGGAGTCCTTCATTTGTCTAGTGCAGTTCAAGCTATGAATCTCAACACATCCTCCAACCAACAAGAGCATAAACCAAAGTATTAGGATAAGCCTAAAAAGGAGAGGTGACAATTTTCCAAACATCGTGACTCATATGAAGATGTTTTTAAGACACTTATTGCCAATAACCTTGCACAACCGCAAGATCCTCCAAAGCACCATATTCCTGATGTAAAACTACATTGGTGGGACGAAAAAGCTTTCTGCAAATTCTATAATGGAATTGGACATGACATTGAACATTGCTGGAAACTAAAGCACATTATTCAAGATATTATTAAGAGTGGAAAACTTCATATTGATGGGTTGAACACCAATGCAGATCATAAGGCATTCAAGGAGCCTTTGCCTAAATATGAGAAGGCATAAATCTCTAAACCCAAGATTGGCATGGTCAAAATCTATTAGAAATAGGAAATACTAAGAGGGAGGGTGAATTAGTATTTCACAAACTTTTTCTTTTGCCCACTTATGGATATAACATATTACTTTAGTGCATACAAAGATTATCAAGCTGATTAACAAACATAGCAGTAAATAGAAAGAACTCATAACACATCATATGTTCTCGAGGAAACCCTAGCCAAGGGAAAACCCCGATGGGGATGGTACCCAAAAAGATCACTAATCAAAAGTATCCTGTTAGGGATATTGGACCCTGTTAGGCATCAATTTACAATGTATAGTAGATCTGTCCTGGTTAAAGGACTTTAGGCCTTGTTAGAAGCCTTAACCCTGTTAGGAGTTAGATTACAAAACCTGATCACCAGTTGAGCTCACTACCCAAATAGGTAATACAAAATGTTTTTGACTGTAATATGGTACTTCTTACAACTTCACATCAATAGCCTTTGCTGCTATCACAATATACAACTATCGCAAGTTATCTTTTCTTTCTTTTTACACATCACTTCTATTTTTCATTACATTTCAAGTATGCCTCATATATGAGTTATTAAAGCTAATAACTTTAAATGGTCGGCTTCCAAAATATTTATCCAAAAGTAAAAATCTAGGATGTAATCTCTTCATAATGTTAAGTCATTATTTTGACAAGCAAAAATAATCCCTTAACTCTTTCGCTAAAACTGTCTCCAAAACTATTTTGTCTGCAAAACTATCTTCGGTAAACTTTGAATAACTTTGTCCGTGCTACTCCAAAATTTATGCACATTGAGATGGGGTATCCTCATACTCTATAGAATCTTTAGTTAACTACACAAACAAAAATATTGCTCCAGTGGACGTCGCCAACTAAATCTTCATCGGGTGCTCTGTCAGGATCACTGTATCCATACTTAGACAATTTCTTTCTTCAATGTGCCATACTTGCTTTCCAGATTATGCGCTCTCAATAGAGATCATATGTTGCCATCATGACAACATCTATGCATCCACATTATCCAAATTTCCAACAATCTGCCCCTTTGTCACTGGTGGCAACATATGGGAAAATTGGCTAAGTGTGCAAACAAAACTTCAAAAACACTTATACAAAATTATGGCCAAAAGCAAAAGTTATACAATATGTATACAATATCATATTCCATAGAATAGCTCCCCCTATGAGTATCCTTCCTCAACATATATTCAATTTTTTTCTATCTCTCCCCCTTTGACAATAATGACAAAGATAGGGTGTACAAAAATTTCAAAAACTTTATACCTTATTATCAGTTATTGCAAAGCCGGTAGGCTTGCAACACAATCACCAAACTCTAACTTCCAAGATTCAAAATCTTTCTCCCATATCTTCCTGATGGATTCAACAACATTGAGTAGAGTACTCAATCCGTATGTTGATGTCTGACAAGCTTGTAGGGAATTAAAGCTAAACTTCTGAAATGATGTCTTTGCTGAAAGAAACTGCTCAATTTGATCTTCAACAATTGATATCTTGATTGAGACATGCTCTCTCAAGATGTTAATCCTGATCATCTTTCTGTTCTTCTCCTCTACTAACATTCTGATTTCATCTTTCAATTTCCTTATGCTCTTCTCTACAGAACTTATCTTGACATTAGGGCTTGTCAAGGTGTTTGTCTCAGCTGTAATAGCATCTAACTTCTCTCTAATCTTCTTATCCTCTTCAACTGTTAGGATTTCTAATTTAGTGCATTATATGTACAAATTCTTTCCTATCTCAAAATGTCTCCTCAAATTCTTTATGTATACATCTAAACTACCACTATCAAATTTTGAATATTTACACTTAAAGTTTGTTGCATTTCTACTTCAAAGTCATCTTGAACTTTTATTTTAGCAATATCCTTCAAGTTAGAAAATTCAGAAATAGGAAATACCAATTGTTAGAAATAGGAAATACTAAGAGGGGGGAGTGAATCAGTATTTCACAAACTTTTTCTTTTGCCCACTTATGGATATAATAGATTGCTTTAGTGCATACAAAGATTATCAAGCTGATTAACAAACATAGCAGTAAATAGAAAGAACTCATAACACATCATATGTTCTCGAGGAAACCCTGGCCAAGGGAAAACCCCAGTGGGGATGGTACCCACAAAGATCACTAATCAAAAGTATCCTGTTAGGGATATTGGACCCTGTTAGGAGTCAATTTACAATGTATAGTAGATCTGTCCTGGTGAAAGGACTTTAGGCCTTGTTAGAAGCCTTAACTCTGTTAGGAGTTAGATTACAAAACTTGATCACCAGCTGAGCTCACTGCCCAAACAGGTAATAAAAAATGTTTTTGACTATAATATGGTACTTCTTAGAACTTTGCATCAATATCCTTTGTTGCTATCACAATATACAACTATCGCAAGTTATCTTTTCTTTCTTTTTACACATCACTTCTATTTTTCATTACATTTCAAGTATGCCTAATATATGAGTTATTAAAGCTAATAACTTTACATGGTTGGCTTCCAAAATATTTATCCAAAAGTAAACATCTAGGATGTCGTCCCTTCATAATGTTAAGTCATTATTTTGACAAGAAAAAATAATCCCTTAACTCTTTCGCTAAAACTGTCTCCAAAACTGTTTTGTCTGCAAAACTATCTTCGGTAAACTTTGAATAACTTTGTTTGTACTGCTCCAAACTTTATGAACCCTAATATGGGGTATCCTCATACTCTATAGAAGCTTCAGTTAACTGTGAAAACAAAAATATTGCTCCACTGGATGTCACCAACTAAATCTTCATCAGGTGCTCTGTCAGGATCACTGTATCCATACTTAGACAATTTCTTTCTTCAACTTGCCATACTTGCTTTCCAGATTCTCCACTCTCAATAGAGATCATATGTTTCCATAATGACAACATCTATGCATCCACATTAGCCAAATTGCCAACAAAATCAACTATACCTACACTGTTGCAGAAAATGTGGTCAATATGCTTGAGGTTATGGAGGAAAGTGTCAACATGATGAGAGACAAGGATCCTTATGGTTTTAATGTGGGATCTCCTCCTATATTTTATGAATAACCTATGGTGATTCTTAGGGGTCCTCACTCTCAAAGGTCATCCCAAGCTCTTAATGTTGTTACATGAAGTCAAAACCAAGGTCCCGTGGCTATTAGAGGTCCTAGTTCCAACCAGTCCAGCAAACCCAAACAAGTGACATCCAAGAATGTCACTACCAAATCAGTTGTGAGTCCTCAGTTGAATTATAACCTTGTTGATCAGCTACAAAGAACACCAGCTCAAATTTCAATCTTTGAGCTTTTAGAATTGTCTCCAAGACATAAAAAAATCCTTGAGGAGGCTTTACATGTAGCAAATGTTCCTAACAACATAGATGTTGACCAATTCCAGAACATGGTTAACCACCTTGCCAGCCCTCATTACCTAACATTCTCAGAAGAAGATGACAAAGCTTTGAGCCATCCGCATAATCTTTCCCTTCATATCAAAGTCATGATTCACAAGACCCATGTCAAGTGTGTGTTGATTGATGGGGGTGCTGGGCTCAACATTTGTTCTTTGAGTCTGTTGAAGATATTGGGTTATTCTAAGCAAGTTATTGATACTTGGAAGAAAATTGCCATTAAAGCCTATGATGAGGTAGAGAGAAGTTCTAAAGGGTTGACCATCCTTCCCGTCAAGATTGGTCCTGTGGAAAAAGACATTTTGTTCCAAATTGTTGATGTTGGTCCTCTAGCATATAATATCCTACTTGGTAGACTGTGGATCCATGACATGCAAGTAGTGCCATCCACCTGTCACCAATGTGTTAAGTTTCCCTACAATGGAGTAGAAGTCTTTATACCCGAGGATACCACATTATCTATAAATGCAATTTCAGCAGGAACTCATGTTCCTCTCAATAGGGAAGCAGAGGATTTTGATGAAACTCTAGAAAAATGCAAGAATAAGTTCAAGTCCATAGACCTTGGTATGGGGGGTAATCAACTTGACTCCTTTACAAAACTTCCAGTCTCACCTAGGTCTTATGGAAAACCTTCACAAGAGATGGGTCCTTCATCTTCAACCATGACTTTGTTTGGTACATTTGTGGAGTCCTCAGTGCCTATCCAGGATGAAAAAGAAGAGGTGGCTATCAAGGACTTGATCTATAGAGAAGATAAGTACATGCACAATGAGAACTTCTCTCCCTCTCCTAAGACATATGGAAGAGGTTACACTCTTGTCAAAAGTATGGGCTATCCAGGTCATGGTCCTCTCAGTCATAGATTAGATGCTAGAGATGAACCACTCAATCATGTTCTTTTTGGCTGCAGGTCTAAAAAAATGGTTGGCCTAGGTTTTGAAAATCAGAACAAGAACCCTACTCCTATCCTTGGTGAGATGGATAGTGAGGATGAAACAAAGTATACACCCAATTTGAAAAACCAATAGGACATGTGTGAAGATTGAGCCTATTCCACTAATCTCCTTTGGGGAGATTCAGATACTCCAGTTACCCATCCAACAGTTTCAAACCTAGAACAAGAGGAATCTGCTCTTGAAGATCCTATTCAAGAACATCAATAAATGAATAGTGTTGAAGAAGGTGTTACCCTTGGTGACATTAGAGCTTCTACATCTAGATGTCATAAATATGCTTGGTGTAAACATCCCAGTTGGGATTCAAATACAGACTCACATGAGTATGAATGAGAATCTCTCTTTGATTCTTCTATAGTTGACATGGATATTGATGTTGTCCATACATATAATTCCCAACCTGAGGTAGCTAATGAGTCTAGTGTAAGATTAGAGGTTTTGAGTCCACGAGTCACTTTAGTGGATGATGCTTTTCTTGGTAGGATAAATCTTGATTTAGGTACCTTAAAGGGATACTTGATAGACCCTAACTCTGAAATCACCAAAGATGATACCATTCATATCCACAACATTGAACCCATCATTGACCTACCCCTTGCCAATCCCCACCTAATTAATTGGTCTCAACGCTATCAAGAGCCTTAGCTCTTAACTTTCCAGAATGACTATGAGATAGCATGTTACCTAAATGCCCTTGAGCCGATAGTCTCTTCCACCAGTGAACCAACTAAAAGCATGATAGAACTAGATATCAAGTACCTTAGTCACAAAATGAAAAGAAAAGAAAAAAAGAATAAGAGTTTTGATGGCAAAAACCACTGTGTGGCAGTGTCAAAACCTAAAAAATTAAAAATAAAGGATGTATCCAAGGGTGAAAACCTCTCGGAGGCATCTAAGGATGAGGTACTTGATCATCTCCCAAGTTACTTTCAAGATAGATCTCATTGCTTTTCGAGCCTACAAAACCAGTTAATTTGGGTACAGAAGAGGCTCCACAAATAGTGCATTTGGCTTAGTCTCTATCAACGCAAGAAAAAGAAGCATATACGAAGTTCCTACAGAGAAAGAAGATTAATTTTGCTTGGACTTACTCAAACATGCCAGGATTGGACACTAATCTCATTATGCATCACTTGTCCATAGCTCTAGGTATAAAACCAGTGAAACAAAAATTGAGGAAAATGCATCCTCACATAGCTCTTCTCGTCAAAGCTGAATTAGAAAAACTCCTCAGTGTAGGATTTATAAGAGCCATTGATTATACTGAATGGATATCCAGTATTGTACCAGTTTCAAAACATGACAAGTCCATTCACGTTTGCATAGATTATAGAGATCTTAATAAAGCATGCCCAAAGGATGATTTTCTAGTCTCAAACATAGACATGATAGTGGACATGACCATGGGTTATGAGATCTATTCCTTGATGGATAGTTTTTCTAGATATAATCAAATCAAAATAGCTCCTAAAGACTAGGAAAAGACTGCATTCACTTGCGCATGGGGTACCTATTACTGGAACGTTATGCCATTTGGATTAAAAAATGTAGAAGCTACTTATCAAAGAGCTATGACAACTATCTTTCATGACATGATGCATAAGAATATGGAAGATTATTTGGATGACACCTTGGCAATATCTAAAAAAAGGGATACACACTTAGGAGATTTAGAAGTCATTCTTGATCATATGGAACAGTTTCTAGTAAGATTAAATCTCAAAAAGTGTGCATTTGGAGTCACCTCTGGAAAAATTCTAGGGTTTATCATTTCAGCCAAAGGAATAGAGGTGGACTCAGAGAAAGTTCAAGCAATCTTGGATATGTCGCCTCCCAAAAACATTAGCCAAATGAGGAGTCTTCAGGGACATCTTCAATCTATAAGGAGGTTCATCTCACAACTAGTAGATAGAGCTCAACCCTTTAATAAGACCTTGCATAAGGGGGTTAAATGTGTCTAGAATGAGGAATATCAGAAAAGGATGGACCAAATCAAACAATACTTGGCCAATCCTCCAATCTTAATGCCTCCTATCCTAGGAAAACTACTCATATTGTATGTTTCATCAACATAATCTTCCTTGGGGGCATTATTAGCTCAACTTGATGACACTTGAAAAGAAAGAGTTATATATTACATCAATCGTACTCTCATGTCATATGAGGTTAATTACACTAGTATTGAAAAATCTTGCCTTGCAGTGGTGTTTGCTTCCCAAAAGTTGCGACATTACATGCTTGTGCATACAATACACCTCATAGAAAAGATTGATTCTCTCAAATATTTGCTTGGTAAGGCTGCTCTCATAGGTAGAATTGCTAAGTGGATGATGATCTTATCAAAATTTGACATAGAGTAATTTGAGTGTAAAGCTATAAAAGGACAAGCCATTGTAGATCAATTGGTTGGTTTCCCAATTCAAGACATCATGCCTATTCAAGTTGAATTTCTAAATGAGTACATAATGTACATGACTGGAAGAACACGGAAGATGTTCTTTGATGGCTCTTTCATGCAAAATGGTTCAGGAGTTGGAGTGTTATTTTTTTCTCCTCATGGGTACACAATCCCTAAGTCCTACAAACTATTGTTCCCATGTACAAATAAAATTGTTGAATATGAGGCCTTGAAAAATGGATTAAAAATGGCAATAAAATGGAAAATCATAGAGCTACATATTTATGGGGATTCTTAATTAATAGTCAACCAAGTTAATGAAGAATACCAAACAAAGGATGAGAAACTGATACCCTACACAAAAATGGTTGATTCATTGAGATGATATTTCACCTTTGTCACATTTCAACATATCCCTAGAGCAGAGAACAAAGCAACTGATGCTATGGCTACATTGGCTTCACTTCTTCAGCTACAACAACATGAGTCTAGATTTGAATTCATGGTGGAAGAGCTACACTATCCTATCTATGACTCCCAAGAAAGCCAAGTTGTTTGTACCCTTGTTGGCCATGAGACATCCCGCTATGGTGCCATTTACTCATATCTTTGTGATGGCATTATTCTCAAAACCTTCAACCGTTCTAAATGAAGAAACTTAACCTGAAATGCCTCTCGCCACACCCTTATCTCTGGTGATCTGTATAGGAGGGGTTTATATGGGACACTTCTTAGGTGCTTGGAAAAGGATGAGTTTGATCAAGCACTAGCTAACATGCATGAGGGCATTTGTGGAGGACATTCCAATGGTCTTGCCATGGCCTGCAGGTTGCTTAGGGCTGGGTACTATTGGCCTACCATGAAGAAAGATGCAATAGATTTTGCTAAATCATGCAAAAAGTGTCAGAAACATGGTAACTTGATACATGCTCCAGGTAGGGAGCTTATTCCATCTATATCTCATTGGCCATTTCAGCACTGGGCCTTTGATTTGGTTGGGCAAATTCATCCCAACTCATCAGGTGGACACAAATTTATCATCATTGCTACTGACTACTTTACCAAATGGGTAGAAGTTGTTCCACTTTCTATTGCCTTGGGTAAGATAGTTTCTCTGTTCATTTTAAACCATATCATCTGTCGGTATGGAGTGCCTTCTAAAATAATCACTGACAATGGAGGTCAGTTAAAAAATAAGGACCTTAAACAACTCTGCAAGAAATTCAAGATAAAACATCATTGGTCCTCCATTTACTTCCCACAAGGAAATGACAAACAGAGGCTTCAAATAAAACCATTCTCAAAATTCTCCATATAACAATTCACAAGAATGGTAGAGATTGGCATGTACAGATAAATCCAGCCTTATGGGCTTATAGAATGAGTATTTGTACTCCAACTGGGGCTACTCCTTTTGCCCTTACCTATGGTTCTAAAGCAGTGTTAGCTTTAGAGGTTGAGATTCCTTCACTTAGAGTTTCCCTCAAAGGTCTAGTGAGAGATGAAGACTATCACGCCATGAGACTCCAAGAGCTAGAACTTCTAGACAAAAAGCATAAAGCATCATTTGATCACATGAGGGTTTACCAAAAGCTTATGTCCAAAGCATTCAACAAGAAGGCTCACCCTAGAGAATCTCAAGTGGGAGATCTTGTCCTACGAGAAAACCCTAAGAACCAACAACATAGAGAACAAAAGGGAAAATTTGAACCTAATTGGCTTGGACCATACATCATAACTATTTCTTTTGGGATAGGTGCTTACTTTTTGTCTACTGAAGAGGGAGAGCAACTCCCTAAGCCTATCAATATCTTGCACCTGAAGAAGTTATATCCATGATGCATGTTCTATCTGGGGGCATCCTTTGTACATATTTATTGATCCAAAAAAAAATTCAAAAAAATTCATATATGATGCTGAAAAAATCTTTAAAAAACATATAAAGTCCTGAAAAAAATACAAAAAAAATTAAAAAATTGCAAAAAATTCAAAAAAATAGAAAAGTGCCTTGGTGAAAACTTGGAAATAGACACCTTGGTAGCAAAAATACAAAAAAATTGAAAAATAAAAAAATCTCAAAGTGGTGAAAACTTGGAAATGGGTGCTACTTGAGGCCTTTGCACCCTTGTTTCTTAGCATGCGTCCTTGACACTTAGCCTTTCTCCATCATGCCTTGACCTTGTTGCCTTGGTTTTGAATTGGTCTTCATCTTTGTCTAGGGGGCATAACTATGTTAGCTTTGGTCTCTAAGATGTGTTGGTCTTTAGGACATCTTGCAAATGGTGTTTTTCAACACCACCCCAACTGTGGTTTTCAACACTGCCCTAGCGTCAAGTATTTCTCAACACTTATCAAATATCTTACCTGCAGTCTAGCATGATATGATATTTTCCACTGGCATATGTGATACTCAAATTTTGACTCTATGACCTACACACGCACTTAAACACTCAACTCACCGAGACTTGTTTGACTTTATTTCTTTGTGTACTCTCCATGATAATTTCTTTGATGTGTGTTCTCTCCCTAATAGTTTTTGATAATGCGGAGCTAAAAGACTGGGGGCACATGGACATGTTTTATTTCTTTTTCTTCTTGTGGGTATATTTTGTTGGTCCTAACTATCATTAGCATTTATGCTTGTTCCACTTGACATTAGGGTCTACAATGTATTATCCTTGACTATTTTCGCAAGTGCATGCTTATAGTCATCTTGACTTTCCTTGTGTCTTGATGCCAGTATAATATTGCCATATTAAACTTAAGAAACCTCACTGCACTAGTCATCTTGACCTATATGTCTTTGATTCTTAGGTGAGATTCTCACACACCTATCTGATATAGATCATATTTAGATTAACATAGTTATACTAGTGTGTATTGTATGATCTTGTGACGCTACCAATAATGCTCGATGATGAATATTAGAGTCTAAAAGCTTTGTGACCTTGCAAGTAAACCACTTTTCATAGTAGTTTTCATTCTTAGGTTCATGTTAGTTTTGTATCTTGCATATGGAGAGAGCTCTCCTTTCATCTTTCATGAACTTGTCGGTCAACTGCGCTCACTTATCACTTTTTCTCGATCATGTCTTTCGCTCCTTGTCTTTCACATCACATCCTTTTCTTGTCATCACAAGGGGTTAATCTTATCATCATATCTATATCAACAAAGAGATCATAAGATTATTGAAATGACCTTTTTACCCCTTATATAGCATTTTGACTTTCTGACCAATTTTCAAAACATCTCAAAATTGTGCGAAAATTGCACCCCTGGCTAATTTCAATGTCTTGGATACATTTTCAGGATCAAAACCAAAATCTAAGTTCATCTTGATAGTCAAAATCACATTTCAAAATTTCTCCTTCTTCTGCGTAGTTGGCTGACCATTTGAGGCCTAATCCTTCGATCTTTGCTAGGGCATCTTCATTTCTTCACCCCCATCTCTTTCAACCTTCTAGTCTTTCATTCATTTTCATTTGATTCATCTCTCTGAGGTTTGACTTCATTTTTATCCTATATCTTTCTCAGTCAAACCTAGTCAAACTGGGGCATGTCTTTTTGTTTGATGGTTATCCTATCATCTTTCACCTTCGATTATGATTTCTAGTGATTTGATCAAATTTATCAATTTACTATTTCTCCTCTACCTGATTCTGATTTTGATTTCGAGGGGGTAGTACCTATCAACCTCAATCCTTGATTCAGCTTTATCAAACCTTGCTTGAGATTCTTATCTCTTATTTGAGACTTGACAATCTCTTATTCACAGGTATGGTGGTCTTGTCTTTCAACTTATCTTTGTCAGCTTAACTTTATCCTGATATGTTCCCATCTGTCGAACACATGTCTGGATTATTTTGTGATCCCAAATCGATCTCACACTTCAACTCCATTCTTTGACTTCATGTGATCCCAAATCGATCTCACATTGGTCAAAAAGGGGCAAATGTATGCACCCTAAAATGGTCTCTTAGACTTTGGGCCCCCATTCAAAAATTTATCAAATCTCTGAATCAATATTTTCAAAAATCAATATTTTCAAAATTATATCAATTTCCTTGATCAAATTCTAATTTTATCATTTATTTGATTTTATCCTATGGGCTAACCATTTTATCCTAAGTTTTTATTTATTTAAAAGGAATTCTCTCCCCTTTTATTAAATAAAAAGCCCCCACTTTTCCTCTTATCTTAAGTTGCACAAATAAAGCATTATTCTTATTTTATAAAAAGAAGAAAAGGTCTTTTTGTTTCATATGGATACAAAAGTCAACTCTTATTTTCTCATTGGAGGATATTTGTGCACATGGATTTCTCCTCTTTCAAGCTCCACCCTTGATTAAATCTTTTGTCTCTTAATCTTCATGGTCCGTTCCTTTTCAATTCCTTTAAAAGTAGAGCTCTTTTCTCATTCTAGGATCCCAACTTTGAATACTAATCTTATGTTGCAGGATTTCTTTGAGACTTTGGAGCTTCGGAGACCTTCTTGCATTTTAGCTTCCATTCTTGCATTATTAGCTTAAACTTTCATGGCACCTAGCTTAATTTCCTTTATGCTCTAGTTTAGCTCACATAGCTTAATTAGTAAGGCTTGTAATACTTTTATTTCATAGCTTAGCTTGCAGCTTCATTCTTAGCATAGTTTCATTTCATCTTCATTGTTGATTCTTGAGGATATTGGCATTCTTTCCCTTGTCTCTTTGAATCTCCTATTGTGTGGTTTACTAGCAAGGTCGCATGCTTCAATAGCTCTAGCTGAGAGCACTATCAAACATCCTTGTGATTCCATGTGCCTAGGGAGCTATAGGTGGCTTTCTCAAGGTCTCCCATCAATGGATTCTCTTGGAAGTAATGACTTAGAGAAGTGCACAATTTGAGTGTACAACAACAACCCCAACATCCTATAAATACTAATCATCAGCCACAAGTTGGCTGGATGAAATTATTAACTCCTTAGAAAAAATATTAAATGCAATACAAGTCGGCTTTCAAATAGCCTTGCAATAATTAAATCTAACATGTTGGCATGTAAAAAAAATACCAACAATAAATGCACTAAGTTGGCCCAACAAATCACCCAGAACTCCAGTCGGTAAACTGGGACAATTGAACATCGGTGAAATAATCGAGCACGCTAAGCATCACCAAGCACTAGTGTTGACCAAGAAGCATAGGCATTTTTTAGTAACACTTCCACCGAGTGTCAGAGATTACTGAGTTCTCTTCAGTGACCAAGCTTCCTTGAATGATCGAGTCCATCGGTCAAGGCTGCAACCGAGTAACACCGGCCAAATAACACACCTCCATGCAGATCCATTGAGTACCCTAGAATGCCCATGCATCACAACCATTCACATTGACCTAGTTTGTATAGGTACACACAATTCAATCTCCTCAACTTGATGTATGAGGTAGTGTTCTTGTGCATTGAAAAAAGTTGAAGGTAGACACTTTTTCATTTCACACATAAGATGAGAAAGTTTTCTCTTCCTATATTTTATATCTTCTTTATTGATTTCTTTCGATGATAACCATCTCATGTATTTTCTAAGATCATATATAACTTGCTTGACACTGTTGTCAAAGTGGTGTGGGAGAGATAGAGGTAGAACATACTGCAATAATTGTAAATTGATATTTTCAATATTTTTATAAAATAATACAATGAAAAATGCATGCATTATACAAATATATATTGAATACAAAATAACATGAATTACCTTAATAAATGTATGTCAATCATATGTTTTTATCCCTGACCCAAATTCACTTTTCTTTGATATGAGATTGTTTATGTTCGTAGCAAATCTTGTGGGAAATCAATTTTTTGTATCACATATTTTATAGCATTTCTCTACTGCTCTAACAATAACCAAGAAAGGGCACTTATATCAATCTGGTCTCCATTTTTATTTGATCAAATGACATTTTTCATTGCATGTTTGGATTCTTCAATGTCACTACAAATTTTGACAATTTTGTCTTTGTCATGCCTTCCATTCAATATTTTTCATAATGTCTCTCTTACATTCTTTCCAATATGCATAGCATGAAATAAATGCACAATTGGTAGTTGTTCGTAGTGGGTGACCCCACAATAGTGGGTTACACTTTTTTGACATGCTGATTTTTGCTGAAATAACACATTTTTAATAAAATATGATGATTTAAGCCTTGAGAGGTTCCATTTGAAGGAATTAATTACAAATGGTTATCTCAAAGCCTCTTGGATCATAAAAAATATTGATATAACATCTATACTCCTCATTCATACCTACAATGGAATCTCCTTCAGACCTATTAAAATGCTGACAAAAAATCACTTTGACTTTATCTTTTGGTAGATCAAACAAATCCATTTGATGAACCTATCTATGTAGTAAGGTACTATTGAGAAAAATATTTCCAATGATTATAATGTTAATATATATTAAGTTTATTATGACTTTGTATTTTTAGTTTTACTAAATATAGATATTTCACCGTATGTCTACCTCTATGTTTGACGCTTATGGAAAAATAGTAAATGAGAGAAAAAAAAATCTTAAAAATATATATGCCCTAGGTATTGAATTTTTTTTTCTATAAAAAAAACAAAATTGAAATTAGACAAATAGACAAGTGATAAGCTATGTAGTCAAGGTATGTCAAAATTACGGTTTAGTCAACTTCAAACATTTATAAAATATGCAATTTAATCTTGATAATGTCATCAAACCAATTGCATTCCCTCTGCATGGATATTACAAAACTAAATTCAAAAGAATCACATTGATATCTATTTTAGAAAAAAAGTTATGCTCTATGAAAATAATGTAACTCTTTGAAAATGACATTTTCAGCAACATACCAGTTTTCGTGGGAGAAAGGAAAAACCATTCAAATAAATTTAAAAATAAAAATAAAAATAATATTTAGAATCTAGATAGAAAATCCTAAAAGACTAATTTATTTCATCTTATGATTTCAAATGGTTTAACAACAATATGCATTCGAATTTGAAAGTTTTTTTCAAAATGTAGAGTTCAGTGTCCATTCATCTATAGGCAATGTGTCATTCTCTATGGCTTTGATGTAGTATGTTCTTTCCCATTGAAAAGATGATTTTCGGTAATTTGATACTTATGATTTCTCTAGAAAAAGTATCTATAGTCATCAAACACCTACTTTCCTAAACTTTTTGAATGACGAGATTTTATCTTTGGACCACAAACTGGACATGCAAATTTTCCCTTTTTCTAAAGACCTACAAGATCATGTATAATTGGATTAAATATGTTAATTTTGATACTTACAATTATCATAAACATACAACAAAAATGTGCTAGCACTATAACATACCCAAAAAGAGGTGTTAACAAGAGAACATAGCACTAAAATGTGTTAGCCCAGGGGCATCATGTATTGTCCATACAAGCATTGCATGGAGTTGAAATTATCTATCCTATTGGTCTAGAGATGCCATACATAGTGGCCCCATTCTATAACACCAACTCATCAATAAGGGGCTCAATATATACATTCATATTTTTAACTTGGTACTTACCTAGTTGAATGAAAAAAAAATATTACATAATTATTAATATGACCATTTTGATGGGGTATTTATAATACATTAATTTAGATGACTATTAAATGAAAAAATACTTGGACCTAATAGTTTACTTGGAAGAGTATGAATATTTTATGGACCATAGATCTACTTCTGCTCTGAATGTAGTTGAAGAAAACTTGAGAAAGAAAGCTCTAGAGCTCACTGAGACTAATAATGATAAAACAATCATTGAATTAAAAGATCAAATTATTTATTTTTTTCTTATGTTCAAGGACCTAAAAAATGGTGTTGAATCCTTTAGGAATAGTAAAATGAACTTGGATCAAGCTATTAGTTCACTCTATGTCATCATAGATGGTGTAATGGGAAAGTCAATAATAGGTTTGGTTTTGGGATAGAGAAATATGAGATAACAAAAAGCTAAAAATAATTTAGGGGATGACTATTAACAAGGTTCAAAAATGTCAAACCTACCATTGGACCATGATGATTGGAGGGGGCACCTACATTGGCTCTCAAGGAACTAGGAGCTACTTACGAGTGAATGATGAATCACCCTATGTTGGGGTTTTGGGCCAATGGCCATTTTGAATTCTTGGTAAAAAATAGTTATGTTGTGTTGTGCATGGTTAGTAGCAACTATGATTGCTCAGGGTTTAATTTAGTCTTAGTTTTAATTTTCTTTACTTTTTAGTTTATCTTGGACTTTATGGCCTTAGTGGCTATCAAAGCTATGGTTAATCATTATAGTTGTTATAATCTTTGTAGTACTAGACTTTGTTTGAAGATCTCTATGTCTTTAGTGGTTAAATTCTATAGAATTATGAATGTGTATGTGGGTTTATATTTGAAGGATGGGCCCAGAGTTGAGTGTTTTTGATAGAATTTTTTCTATTTAGCAAGCAAGGAATTTTGGTTACTTTTGGTTGTTTGATGCCATTTGTTTGGTAGTTGTGTCCTCTATACTAATTTTGGTTTACTTTCTATGAGGGTTCAAGACCATTTCCTTGCCAAATTAATAAAAAACATCTATTAGAAATCTTATTTATTAAACTTATTTATTTTATTTCTTTATTACTATAATCTTCACTCTGATATTCATTAGATCACTCTATTTTCTTATCGATGTATTTTTTCTCCTGTTATTTTTATAGTCTTCAGATTAATTGTTTGTTTCAAATCCCAATTAGATAACATTAATTTCTTTTTCTAAATTAAAAATATATATTTTTAATTTATTTTTAATTTAATAAACTAGACTTTAAAAAAAATAGTCCTTGCATTTTATTCAAGTAATGAAGCTTTGAAAGCGTAATGAAGCATGAATCTTATGAAGCGTTAGTGATCAATTGTGTTGGAAATATTCAGGGATTAACCGAGTTACTGAGAGGGGAGGGGTGAATCAGTAACTTCAAATTTTCTTACAATTACAGATGTATTAACATATAGCTCACTTTTTCTTTATGCATATAGAAAGCATGAAACTTAAAAGCATTCACAACAATGACACATAGATTTGGTTACCCAGAAACCTTCCAAAAAGAAAGTAAAACTGGGGTGGGGATGAAACCCACAAAGCTTTAGTACTACAGAATAAAGTTGGCCGGTTAAGGCTTACAATTTGATCACTTCTGATCATCTGCCCTGTTAGGAGCAATAAGGATTGCTAAATCCACCTTGTTAAAGGATTTACAAACATACAATGAAGTATCCACTCGGTAAAGAGATTTTACAACAGACTGTTAAGTCTACTTGGTTAAAGGATTTTAGTACTGATTCACCTGTTAGGATGAAACAGTAGATCTCTTGCTTTGCAACTGGATTGCTGATTGAGATTCGCTGAATGTACTGATCACCTTCTGTGATGAATTTGTCTTTGATGTTCCCTATACTGCTGTAGCCCTTTGTAATTCACTTATCTCTGCCTTTCCTTTTTATTCACATGCATACTCATATGATTACCATCTTGACATTTTTACAACATTGTTTATATACAAGTCTAAACAATTAATTACAATTACAAAGTTGGCTTGACAAATAAACATAAGTGCCACTAAGTCAGCCCAAGAAAGGGTTACACGGTTCCTGCAAACTAACTCGGTGACTTTCTGATACTCGGCATCCACTGCATTACTCGACATCGTCATGCACTCGGTAGAAGTGAAGGCACAGTTCATACTAACCACCCGGTAGGTTTTGAACTCGGTAAATACTAGTGACTCGGTAGACATAATGTTACTCAGTTTACACTATCCTGCTCAGTTTGTATTATCTTGATCAGTTTGCACTGTCTTGCTTGGTTTCCACTATCTTGCTCAGTTTGCACTATTCTACTCGGTTTGCACTGTTCTGCTCGGTTTGCACTGTTCTGCTCAGTTTGCACTCAGAATGCAAATAAGTGTTGTCACTAGTGGCAATTCTGCTTAATGCCAACAATCTCCCCCTTTGGCATTAGTGACAAAAACACTTATTGCTCAAAACTTATATACATGAATCATACTGAGATTTATTTTGATTTATTTTTTTATTTTTTTTAAATTTGTCTTTGTCATAGGGCTTTATACATTATCTCCCCCTTTCAATGTGCTAACTTTTTCATCTATACAAATCTCCTTCTATACATATCTCCCCCTTTTTTACGATAATGCCAAAGGTGTATATACAAGTGATTTACAGAGAGAATCCAAAATTTGATAGAAAATCAGAATGTACCTTCATGATTAGTGCCAGGGTTCTGTCCCAATTTTCTTGCAGAATCTTGCATGTTTGGATTGCAATTTGGACTTCTGCAGAGAGTTCAATCATATGATCTGCTATAGAGAACTGATTGTCATGAATCAATGTTTTGGAATGTTCAATGTGCTTATACATTGTATTCATGATGGGAAGGATCATGTTCTGGATGTCTAGCAGTGTGGACCGGATCCTTGTGTCTTGTTTTAGTAGATCTGACTGCATATTTGATAGGTATGAGACTTTCATGTGATGAGCAGAGCTTGAACTTGGTTCAAGTTGCAGCTTCTATATGCTAATCTTCATATCCTCATCCATTTTATTCATTTTATCCTTAACATCCTTTGTGAACTCGGAAATATTGCATAGTCTGGCCAAAAGAGAGGTGACATTCGAATAGGTGGATTCAATATTTGCCAAATCTGAAGACAATTCCACTTGATTAATAGCTATGTGCTGAGCAATGTGCTCAAGCACTTTATTGTTGAATCTCTTCTCAGCTCTTTCAACTAACTTTTCTGTCCCACATGAATCCTCATTGTATTTATTTACTGCTTCAGCTAATTGTAGCAAAACATGTTGAGAGGAGTCTACTTTAATACCTAATGCATCAGACAAAATGTCTTTAGCATCCTTAATGATTTGATATTCCTTGTCTCTCTCCTCTTTAAGCTTCTTTTGCTTTGCTTTCCTTTGGAGGATTTCACCTATATTTTGCATTTGGTCTGCTGATAGATTTGCAAAATCTAATGTTGGAATCTCTATTTCTTCATCTAGGTCTATATCCTCTACTATATTCTTACCCAAAAATTTTATACTCGGTAGAGCCTTAGGCTTATCTGTACTTAATGCCTTAGTAGTAGTGACAATAGACATAGTAGGACTGGCTATAGAGACTGGCACACTGTCTACTGGAGAACTTAAAATATTTACACTTGTAGAATCAAAAACTGGAATACTTGCTGCTGGAAAACTTGATGAAGTGGGAGACTACAACTCGGTAGAAGAAATGGTGGTTTCTTCTATTGTTGCTATAGGTGATTGGAAAAAAGTTGAAGTTGTCACAACCATGCTTGAAGGTGTCTCCGGGCTAGATGTAGAAACTTTTACTGGAGAGGTAGGAAGTGATGCAATGACTTCTGCTGCTATCCTCACAGTATCATCTACCTCAGTGGCTTATTCTTGTTCATCACTGTCATCTTCAATATCTTTTATTATTACTGTTTCAATACTCGGTTGGTGAAGATGGTATATGTTCTTCCATGTGGCATTTGCAGCCTTCACAACTGATTCAATATTGTTGATCAGAATCAAACAAGTATTGAACTTTAGTGTCATCTTACTTTCATTTTCTTTTAATGCCTTCTTTACTTCATCATTTTTCAAGCTCAGCATTAACTGTCTCAGAGTTTGATCAAATATTTCTATTACAGTTTGCTTTGCATTGCTCCATCTCATTTTTATTGGATTTAATAAGACTGCTGGAACCTGTGGGGCTATTTCATCAGGAGAGTATTTCCACTGTCCCATCTTTTCAATAACAACATCTTCTATTTCCTTCTATTTTGTTTCTGATCTATTTTCATATTTAAAAGATTTTATGTTACTTACTCCAGATCCTGATCCGTCTCTAAAAAGTTTGATCCTCTCTTGAAAGTTTAGAGGAGGCCTTTTGAATACTATATCTTTGTCTGCCTTGTCTGCCTTATCTGCCTTACCTCTTGCACTTCTCCTTGTAAATACAGCAGTGGGAGGCTTAGGTGCCTTAGTGATGAAAACCTTTCCTTTCTTCTTTACAGGTTCTGGTTCCTCTTTTTTCTCATCCTTTTCCTCTTCTTCTTCATCATTATCTCCTTTGTCCTCAGTTAGCATTTGCATTTTGGCTATCCTCTTCTTTCCTTTGTTTACCACCTGTGGAAGTTTTATGCTTAATTCAATTCTCACCTTTGCTTCATCATATGTTCCAAAGTATGGAGCTTTGGGATTAACAGGCTGATTAAGAAGGGCTTCAATGATATTCTTGGTTTCATCAATATTTACCTCATAAGGAAGAGGTTTTACATATACAATCCTCGGTTTAGCTGCTTGAATATATATATTGTCACAGTCTACCATGAAACAAATGTCATCCTTGTAATCCTCCACCAACTTCTATGGAATCCGGAATCTGCCATTCATTTTCTCTTTGAAAGACTCAAAATAACTATCCATGATACTTTCAAAATTTTCACCCATTTCTGAGATGTATTCATTTATCTCATAAAGGACTGGCACATCTTTTCTCCATACAACTTTTCCTTTGGAAGGGAAGAATTTTTTAACATAGAAGAATAAACAGACCAGTAGGGATCCAAACTTACATGGATTGTTTTTGGAAGTTTGAATGCTTTCCATGTTCTTGTTAAACTGTTTTAACAATAAATCTACAAGGTCAAATGATAAGTTGTTCTTGACCACTTTGTATGCTAGGTCAATAGCTTCATAGGAGACACTATTCTGTCAACTTGAACTGTATATTTTATGGGCAATTATGTGTGTACCAAACTTTAGTTCAGCATCGGTAATGCTGCTAACTTTCATGCCTCTACCGTCCCACTCAGCTAGGGTTTTCTTTTCCAGTTCCGACCGACCTAGGGTTTTGGTAGTTTTTGCTTTGTTCAACATGGGAAGACCGGTGATTTGATGAATCATCTTCTTGGTGATCTCTATGGGTTGCTCAAGCCAAATCTTGCAATCATGTATACGGCTGAGAATGTATCTAACCCATTTCTCCTGAAAGTTTCGAGGTAAATGTGCAATGTGAACTAATCCCTTATCTTCCAGATGTTTGTGCTCGGGTTTTAGAATACCATCCACACATAGTTCTTCACGCACAATATCTAGTTCTAGGTTTCCCATTTCATGAATTGCACAGTTGAAATGATTGTGAATATCGTTAATAAGTAGTACCTTAGGAGGAATCTGAGATTGAGGTCCGTTCGGGTCTAGGGCTGCTGCAATTGCGGGCACGATCTTGAAATCTGGTGCTCTACATTCCCCTTGGACTAACATTTCAGATCCTTTCTTCGCTGAAGTGCTGGATGATGCCATGGTAGCTCACAGAAAATTCTTTTCGCAAAAGGTATTTGAGTCGCTGGATTGCTCTTGAAGTTTTCTGCTCTCAAAGTGCTAAAATTCACGGTGAGAAATGAGTTTGATTTCTTGCCTTTTGTTTACAACTCTGTCATTAATGCTCAGTACAAATTAGGGTATGAATTCTGATAGACTGTCACCCACTAAGAATTAATTGCTCGGTGAAGACTTCGCAACTCGGTGAACTCAAGAATTCATATTGCTTCGACCTCGCTCGGTAAAGACTAATACCGACCTTGTTTGGTTAAGATTGGTATTGACCTTGTTCGGTAAAGACTGGTACCGACCTTCCTGTGATCTTACTGCATCTTGTATGCTGATTTAGATCTTTCTTTTAATTTAGTTCTGGAACTGCTTGAAGTTTGTCTAGGAGAATACAGTTCCAGTGCTTTCTTGGAAATTTAGTTTGACTTGGTAGAGCCACCCATTCCATTACTTGGACTAGTTTGCTCGGTAGATTTAGGAATCCACTTTTGTCTCACCTATTTCCTGACCTTAGTTGCTTCATTCTTCTTTCCATCTTCAACTTCACTAGCATTCATGTAGTTTCTGGCTATGTGACCGAGTTTAGTGCATTTGAAGCATCTTACGGTAGTATCTCTTTTCCTTAGATGATGTTTTATGCAGTTCATGCCAATGTGTCCATATTCTCCATAGTAATGACATCTACACCAGGTGTTGTAGTCCCATCCAAACATTTCTTTCATAATTTGTTCTGCTGGATTGAATGTCTTGGATCTGCACTCGGATGCTTTGTGACCTTGTTTGTTGCACTTGTGACAATTACCTCTGAATCTTGGTTTTTCCCTGCATTCATTTGCTTTGTGACCATGTTGATTGCAGTTGTAGCATTTTCCATTGAATTCTTCTTTTTCATTGTTCCAACATTTATTTGAAGTATGTCCTATTTTACCACAATGATTACAAGTAGGTTTTTTATTTCTTTGAGTACCTTGCTTAGAAGATTCACCTTCTCCTTTGTATCCAAGTCCTGCTTTTCCTTTCTGCCTATGCAGATTTCGCTCATACAGCTGATTCAAGTCTTCTTGGCTTTTCAGCATTCCTTCATTGATTTGTTTTTCAGTGTTTAGGTCATCCACCAATCTTAGATTGATTTCTTTTTCAGATCTTAGTTCTTCTCTTGTGTTTTCTATTTCTGATCTTACATTCAGAATTTCCTCATTTGTATGGGAGATCTGATCAATTAGGTTTTCTAGCTGAAGGGTTTTATTTTGGACTTCATTATTCCTTCCATCTAATTCATCTTTCAACTTGTTTCTTTGTTCTAAGATCTCACAAAATCTTGTTGAGTGTAGCTCTTGTTCTCTTTTTAATTTTCTCACTTCTTCCTGTAGAGACCCATTCTTTTCTAGGAGTTCTTTGACAGCATTGTTTGCTTCATCTGAGCTATTTGAGGGAAAAAGATCTTCAACTTTTTCTTCAATGTAATTCTAATCATTCATCTAATTTGGAAGTTCCTTCCTTCTTCTTAGGGATTGGGAAAGATGTTTTTTTGCTTCTTTAAGTTTAGCTATGGCCATTTCCAGATCTAGCTTTTCATTTTCAATCACCTTGTTCAGTTTGAATACCTCCATTGTCCTGGATCTTTGCTCAAGCTAGTTAAGCTTTATCTTGAGAACCAACAAAGCTCTGATACCAATTGTTGGAAATATTCAGGGATTAACCGAGTTACTGAGAGGGGAGGGGTGAATCAATAACTTTGAATTTTCTTACAATTACAGATGTATTAACATATAGTTCACTTTTTCTTTATGCATATAGAAAGCATGAAACTTAAAAGCATTCACAACAATGACACATAGATTTGGTTACCCAGAAACCTTCCAAAAAGAAAGTAAAATTGGGGTGGGGATGAAACCCACAAAGCTTTAGTACTGCAGAATAAAGTTGGTCGGTTAAGGCTTACAATTTGATCACTTCTGATGATCTGCCCTGTTAGGAGCAATAAGGATTGCTAAATCCACCTTGTTAAAGGATTTACAAACATACAATGAAGTATGCACTCGGTAAAGAGATTTTACAACAGATTGTTAAGTCTACCTAGTTAAAGGATTTTAGTACTAATTCACCTGTTAGGATGAAACAGTAGATCTCTTGCTTTGCAACTGGATTGCTGATTGAGATTCGCTGAATGTACTGATCACCTTCTGTGATGAATTTGTCTTTGTTTTTCCCTATACTGCTGTAGCCCTTTGTAATTCGCTTATCTCTGCCTTTCCTTTTTATTCACATGCATACTCATATGATTACCATCTTGACATTTTTACAACATTGTTTATATACAAGTCTAAACAATTAATTACAATTACAAAGTCAGCTTGACAAATAAAAATAAGTGCCACTAAGTCAGCCCAAGTATGGTTACACGGTTCCTGCAAACTAACTCGGTGACTTTCTGATACTCGACGTCCAGTGCATTACTCGACATCGTCATGCACTTGGTAGAAGTGAAGGCACGGTTCATACTAACCACTCGGTAGATTTTGAACTCGGTAAATACTGGTGACTCGGTAGACATAATGTTACTCAGTTTACACTGTCCTGCTCAGTTTGCATTATCTTGATCGGTTTGCACTGTCTTGCTCAGTTTCCACTGTCCTGCTCGGTTTGCACTGTTCTGCTCGGTTTGCACTGTTCTGCTCAGTTTGCACTGTTCTGCTCGGTTTGCACTGTTCTGCTCGGTTTGCACTCAGAATGCAAATAAGTGTTGTCACTAGTGGCAATTCTGCTTAATGCCAACACAATTGTCCCTCTCAAATTCCCTTTAAGCTTTCCTTCCCTATTTATCTCTTCCAAAGAACGATAGGAGGTTTCATAAACAATTAAACCTAACACACATAGAACAATTATGATTTCAACACCGACTGTCATATTATCCAATAATTTTTGTGATCATTCCTTAACATAACTTTTCAAGATAAATCATTGGTTTAGAGCCTTCGGATTGTTGAGCTCAATTCTTTTGGAAAAGGCATGAAGTTCTGATGATTGAGTCCAATGATAATGTTGTTGATATCAGCCTCTAATCATACATAAGATTTAATGATTCCTTTGTCCTCTCCTAACAGGAAATGTTAGAAGTTTTCCTATTCAGATAATCCTTCACTCTGTTCTCCTCACATAGGGGAGATGAATTGTCCATTCATATCTCATATCATTGATATAACTTCATTTAATTTGGTTTTATATTTTGTGTGGGCCAAAGCCTGAGCCGGCCCTCCAAAAATTCTCTGAGGCCTACCATGGAGGAAGGCCAAAGAGGGGGTTTGGAAATAGTTTTCAACTAGCAATTGACGCGCCTCAGTTATAACCTCACTAGCTATGTCATTGCCCCAAGCGCAAAGATGCTTTCTCCCTCCTTCACCCCTTTATTTATACTCATTCATAATCACTCCATTATTTAGGAATGAATGTGGTATTAAAGTTATCGTGTGGTGTAATATTATCGTGCCTGATAAATGAACGATAATCATGGTTTTTGTGCATGTGTCCTATTTACTATATTATTATAGCAGCATTGGCTAATTTGTTTGTTGGCACATAAAACACATTCTCTTTCATAGGTTGCTATTAGAGGCTATTAAGAAACAAGTCATTCTAAACAAATATTTAATTTCTAAATTAGTCCCCCTTTCAATTTCAAGGAACAAATATATCCGAGTTCATAATCATGATAAGCAGATTTGAGAATTCAAAATTTTAGACAGGGTGTTTTATTTTTTTACATAATAAATGTATCACTCAATATATGGATAAATCATGTTTCTGTGTCATAATTCTTCTTGTAGTTAATTGTGGGTCATTACTACTAGTTGTTGAATTAAAGAGAATGTGATTAGTTCTTGTAATTATCTTAGAATGTGATATTAGTTATTGTAACTACGTTTGTTGCAACTTGAAACATGCTTGAACGTATATTTGATAATAACTAAGTTAGACAAAAGTTCAAGTTTTGGAAGAAATCATGAAGAATTTTGTCTAAGCGAGTGCCAACAACCAAGGTTCAAATCCCCACGGGGTCACTCTCTACTGTGTCAACAATTGAGACCCTTTACCTTGACCCTTGGTGAAATAGTGGGGCTTCTTGCCTATAGAGCTTACAACCAAGGTTCAACATTATTGATGCTCAGTCTATGCTCTGCTAGGGCTTTTTTCCTTGCGTCCATCTCTGTAGCTTTTGTCCTTTCATTCTATAGTTATTGCGGGAAATAGTAGGCTTTTAAATATGGCTCTGGCCACTTCCCACCATGCAGTTGATGCTAGTGTTGGTGTGGTTTCAAAAAGCAATGGCACCACCAAGAAAACATCACTGCAAATTTGTTCCCAAGGTCTTCCATGAGGTATGGCTCCGCCCGATATTTTTTTTCCCATTAACAAGTTTAATGATGCTTGCTCTTGGCTTGAATCGCACACCCTGATAGGTTATTTTCTGGGTCACAACCCTCCTGAGCATATTCTCAAGGATTGGGTTGTGAAGAGCTGGGCTCCTCATGGAATCTGTCTGGATGGCATTCAAAGCCTTACCAAAGGCTTTTTTCTTTTTCATTTTTCTAATCCTTCCCATGTTGACGCCATTTTTGAAAAAGGCCCCTGGAATGTCAGGGCTTCGCTGCTAGTTTTCCAGCATTGGACTAGAGACTTTTTCATCTCTGATGACAAAAAGCTCAAAGTCCCAATGTGGGTCGAGTTCCCTGGTCTTCCCCTACCCTATTGGCCTTTCATGCAAACCATAGTACAAAAGCTCAGTAGGGTCATATGTATTGAGCATGACCATTTTTTGAACCCGCGCCCTCATAAATGACTCTGTGTGGAGGTTGACCTTTCTAGGGACCTCAAAGAGATGATTGATATTCAAGTTGGGGATACCACCTTCACTCAAAAGGTGCTCTACCTTAATCTTCCCAACACCTACTATCATTGTCAATCTACAGAGCACAAGATCAAGGACTACCCTCTGGCAGTGCCTCACACCAAAGCTCCCACCAAGGATGTTAGTCCGCCACCAGTCGAGGCCAGCAAAAAGGAGGAAGGAAAAAAAGAGGAATGGGTCACCGTCAACTGCCTGAACAAGCCCAATAGGCAGCCTATTGTGGCTTCCATTACGGCTTCTGTTACACCATTCGTGGCTAACTCCGGTGCTGTGGTCACCCCTATTAATGAAATTTCAAACCCTGCTGAGCAGGGGACAAAGGTAGTCTCTACTTGGGTTTTAGCTCCCTCAGCCAGTACGCCACCTCCAGCTACCAAAATTCTTGTGACCAGTGCTTTTCACTGATCTTGCATTCCTCTTGGACATGCTGAGGTTAAGCTTAATGGCATGCCAAAAAAATGGCATAATGTTTCTATTGAATTGCCTGGTCCTGGTTTCACCCCAGGGTACTTGTCTAACAAATTTGACTCCCTGGGGGATGAGGATAGTATGAATGACATTGTTCTTCCATGAAGTTCATCTCATGGAATGTTCATGAGTTGACAGACCTACACAGAAAATATTCTATCAGGGATACATGTAAGCGGTTCAGTCATCTAGATTTGTTATGCCTCTAGGAAGTTAAGATTTTAGGTTTTATGCTTGATGTTGCATGCAAAGTTATTTGGCCCAAGAGTCTTGCTCTTTGTTCTCAGCATGAGGCTGGTTGAGGTGGAGTTGTTACTCTCCTCTCTCCTCATTGGCAATCTTTGCTTGTTTTACATGGCTCCGATCCCATGCATAGGGTTGTTTGGGCCACGTTTCTCATTGAAAATGATGCCTTTGGTATTGCCAATGTGTATGCCCCCAATGATGCTATTGAAAGATCTCAAATTTGGCTCTGGCTTGTGGATTCTCTGCCACTTGCAACTTGGCTGGTGTGTGGGGATTTTAATATAGTGGAAATGGCAACTGACAAAGATGGTTTCATTCCTTTTCACTGGATTGTAGGTGAGAGGGAGGCTTGGTACTACATGCGCAATAAATTAGGCCTTTTTGATCCCAATGTGGGCCATCGTCATCCTGATGGGGCTTGGCACACTTGGTCTAACTATAGGGCCTCTGTTGACAGAATCCATAAATGGCTTGATCATGCCATGATCTTGGCGTAATCTTTTTTTTCCTTCACTGAAAACAAAACCCTACCTGTCATTCCTCTTGTTGATGTGACCTTGTTAGACCACTATCCCATCCAATTTAATATTGTTTGGTAGACAGCTAAGGCTAGGCCTCCCACCACACAATTTTATTTTAATACCTCGATCCTTCATCATGCTTTCACGGTGGCCCACATTCATCGGGTTTGGAATCTTGAGCCTCATCCTGTCAGCTCTTCTAGCTGGATTCAATGGTGGAATGATGCCATCAAGTGTACAGCTCATTTTTTGTGCATCTACGGCTGACAGTTGGCCAACTGTCATCGTAGAGCCTATGACACCACTACCAAGGCTCTACGGGTTGCCACCGAAGCTTTACCTCAGGACCCGTTCAATCAAGAGCTGCAATGCAATCTGGCTAAGATTTGGCATCAGAAGCAAATGGCCGACAATCATGTTGCCAAAGGGGCTTAGATCAAAGCTCCATTGCACTGGTTAAAAGTTGGGGACCAAGTTTCTAAAGAGTTTTTTGCTGCTCTCCGGCCTTGTCACACCAGTACGGGCATTTATAGAATTCGTGAAGGTCCTGTGGTTCTCACTGAGCTTCCTAATATTTTGCAAGCCTTTGTTCGCCATTATGAACAAGTCTTTGCTTCTCAGGGTAGCTCCCCTGCCAGTGAGAAAGCCCTTAAGGATTGCCTTTTTGTGGTCCCCCAGTGCTTGTCCCCTGCTCAGAGGGTTTTTTGTGATCAACTGCTTTCCTTGTAGGATCTCCACGAAGCTATGTTCTCCATGGCTGATGATAAAGCCCCTGGCTATGATGGTTTCCCATGTAAATTTTATAAGATGCTCTGGGATGCCATTGGCCTGGATCTCCACCAAGTTTATCTGGAAGCTTTTCACACCCAATCTCTTGGGGAAATCATCAATCAGGGGAATATCAAGTTCATTCCCAAATCTATGGACCCTGAAGATATTTGTAACTGGAGGCCTTTACCTTTCTCAATGTCTCCTACAAGATCATTACCAAAGCCTTGGCTCTCAAAATTCATCATTTGCTCCCTCAAATTGTCCGGCCTGAACAAATAGGGTTTATTAAATCAAGATTTATTCTTGATAATATTATTGCGGTCTGGGAAGGTATGGAATGAGCTCATAAGTCTAATCAGAAAGCCCTTTTTCAACTTATCCTCCTCCTCAGAGGGATTCAGGTTTTGGGTGGCCGCTTGTGCTTGCCTCTACTACTGCTGCTCTCTCTCGACCTTTGGCCTCTGCTCCCCAGGGAAAGTTCCCTCGTCTGGCGCTTGCCATTTTTCCCAGGTGAGAGGAAGGAGAAGATGAAAAAGAAGAAGATGAGGATGGTTGGGCCATCCAAGATCAGGCTCCTCTGCCCAATGCCTGGGGTAACCCAGATGACAAAGATCCTCCTCCCTCTGCTGCTACTGCTTTGGCTGCTTGAGGGCTTGTTTTTTTGATGAATAGTTCTTTGTTTCTAGCCTAAGTGCCGTGTGGACTTGCGGCGTGATATTTTCCCCCGGCCTTTTTTTTGTGAATTCTATACTTTAATATTTCTTTTAATAGTAAAGGCCTCTATTCATCAAAAAAATAACAGGGGAGTGAATACTGAGAAGCAAAAGTTTAGATATCTTAGCAATCACGCTAATATTCAATCAACGTACCTACTGCAATGTTATAATGTAATGTTCTCATAATAACTAGTATATTTAAATGTTTGAGCATGTAATTTTTTATTAGGCTCAGCCCAAAAATATATGGTGTTGCATGTTTCCCACACAGATGAGGTTTTGTTCAAGATGGTTCAGTTAAATCAAATTTGATTAAAGGTTTATGAGATCTTTGTTCGAGATGGGTACTGTCAAAATTGTTTATATATTTATGGAAAAAAATAAAATTGGTAAGGAATATTTCTAGATTCAATTTTAAAATTCTTTTTTCATTACAAAATAAATAGGTATTAGTATAAATATTTTTTAAAAAATTTAGGTAAATTGGGCACAAAAAGAAAATTGGTATGATCTCATAGATAAGGTAAGCCAAACATGGGTAGACGAAGACACAAATCATTTGAGATTCCTTTGTTTGCTACAGTGCAAGCATGATACCACTAGGTGGTGCTCATAGTAGACCCTACAAAGGAATGAAAATGGTAGATAGATGCCCTCAAGCAAGGAAACATAAAAAGATGGAACCTAGGCTTTGGGAGCTTTCAGAAACAAGAGAATTTTAGACCAAGGAGGCCAACATAGAGAGATCATCCACTCGCTTAGAAAAAATTCTTCATGATTTCTTCCAAAACTTGAACACCAAATTAGGATCATTTGAGCAATTACCCCTTTTTTTCACAAAATGGTTCAAAATGAGTTGTCTAATCAAGCACATCATGAATTGGTGGGTTGACAACTATTGTGGCTGGTTAAGTATAAGATTTCTCTCCCATGGCTTATTTCACATAGTTTGTGTGGATAAATATCTCAAAATGAAAATTAATTTTGCAAAACCCCTATTTTTTAAGGATTTAATTTTTACTAGATAGACTAGGAGCCCAATTTTATTCCATCAAGACAAAAAATAGGGAGATTTCCTAGATAGATTAGGTTAGAAGACTTGGCCATATGATATTGGAGTATGGAAGCCTTGAGAAAAATAGGGGAAGCCTTGGGATCATTCTTGGGTGTTGAAGATGATTTTTTCATTGCGAGATCTGAATAAGTAGCAAAAATATACATGGAATTGGACAATGACCAAAAAACCTATACACAATCTCAAACTTAATATGGAAAATGGTTTCAAAAGGTAAAAGTAGACCTATGTTGGATTCAAGAAGTTGGTGAATCTTGGTAAAAGGATTCTAGGTGAGAAAATCAGCACAACTTGAGAATGACAATGGAATACTAGGACATATAAGGTTGTCAGCACTCCTCATACAAACCCTAAATAGAACTTAAGAGCCAAAACTAACAAAGAGCATATTTTAATAGTCAAAAGGTAGATAAGGGAAAGCCCAATGGTGGCAAGAGAGATTGGAGACATCTTGAAGAAAAGGAAACCATCTTTCCCCCAACAACTTCACAAAATAAGGCAACAAGTAGTGGGGGAATTAGTTAGGATCAAACTAAGGAGGATGCAACTCAAGAAAACTAGAGAAAAGTTTTAGACAATATTTTAAGGCAGCAACCAAAAGAAAATGAGAACATATAGCTTCACAAAGAAATAAAAGATATTTAGTAGGAGGATTTAAATAAAAAGAGCCCTATGAAAAATGTCACTAATGAAAAAATGCAGTCACTCCCCCTACTAAAAATAATTTCAACTATCTAGATAAACCAAATGACATAAGATCCAACTAATTAAAATTGCATGTGAGGGAGAAAACCCACACTTTTCCTTCAAGGTGAATTCCAACCAATGTTGTTTCGAAGATAACCAAGTTATGGAAGATGAAGAATGGCTGCAAAATAATATGGAGGAAGAAGAAAATATCCTAGATGGAGAGTAGAGCATGCTCCTTGGGTAGATGAAAACCACAGATCTAGCTAAAGACTCAAGGAAGGAAATTGAGAATTTGTAAGTCTCTTAGAAATATCCTAAGAAGAAGAAACTAAATCATGGAGAAAGGAAAATCAAAGGAAGGAAAACCATACATGCACAACAATCCCTAGCTAGAGATGTAGGTGTAAAGTAAAAACAACAATGATGATGTTGAGGTTAGAGAAGGGGGGTCCCCTTTCCAAGCAGCCATGAGGCTCATATCCTGGAATGTAAGGGGATTAAATTCCATTAAAGGGAAGCATTTGGAATGTTTAGGATGAAAATATCTCTAGTGATAAAGTTATTCCCATGCCAAAAATAAAGTTGAGCATCGTATATTTTGATTTCTTTAGGAGAAAATTGAATCATTAACAAGTTCAAGGGGAGTAGGACATAGGTTCCTCAAGAAGAATTACATCATTTTGGAAACCACAATTGGTGAATGCCAAGAAATTTTCTAAGGGCACCAATTGGATGGGCCTTAGTGACTAAAGGCTAAAATCACACTTGTTTTCTTAACTTGGTGCATGTCCATCCTCCAATATCATACAACAAGAAAATATAGTTCTAGTTTCAAATAGATAATCTTCTCAAACTTAATCTTAATCATTTTCTTATTTTAGGAGGATACTTCGACACTACTATGGGATAATCACATTAAATCTAGAATTGTTGGAGAAAATCAATCTTAGGAGTTATGAAGTTTGGTGAACATAAACTAGCTGGTTTTCATCGGCCTCTCAATCAGGACATACATTTGGAGCTATAGGAAAATGGGATCTAGTTATATTATAAATAAATTAAAGCAATTTCTTCTTTTTCTAGCGACCTTTGGTTTTTTCCTTTCACACTATTGGGCTTAATTTTCCTCTACTTTGAAGTAGACCATCTCCCAGTTTATTTTGACAACATCTACTAGTACGTTTTGGGTAAATATGTGACTACATGACTAAAAATTTTAATCACGTGACTAAAATTGATCATATTGTATAATTATTTTACAATTCACAAGTATAAATGACTAATTTGGTCATTGGGTAAAATCATAAGGTCAAACAAATAAAAATGGATAAATAAATGACTAAATAATTTGTCACCTAAACAAAAATGACTAAATTAATGAATGATTATTACTCCTTTATAATAACATTTGATAATATCATATATAGAATTATATACTTTGAAGTTCCATTTCATGACCAGTAATGCTTGTTCACCAATAGGCTAACACTATAAAGGACTAAAAATATTGAAACAACAATTTTTTGACTCCATGATTAATGGTGCAGTGATGAGAGGTCAAACAAGAAATTGGTGACTTTAGCTGGCTATTGGGTTACAAAGTTTCAAATCTCAAATAATGTCTAAGCAATGAATATGTGATCTAGAGTTGGAACATTAAAATGAGGGCAATAAAGACTCAGTTATGCATCTCCATAGATAAGATACACTCTTAATTATATGCAAAAAAGACATCATAAGATATTGTATAATTGTCTAGATCGATCATTGACAAATACATGTCCATACAAGAATTTTTAAAATATACCTTTGCAACCTTGGAAGTGATCAAGCTATAATTAATCAATGACAGTGACTCATTCCCAAGCATATAATTTTAATTTATAGAGACAATCATAGTCATACAAAGACACATTGAAAGATCTTCTTTATCAAATTATAAAATAAAGTTACAAAATAGAACCAAAAGTTGAGCTTAAATCATTAGAAAACTTGCCATGATTATGATACATTATAAAGAACCCTAGACTTAGAATAGTTGCCCCTTGAGCCTATATAAACTCCAAGCCAATACTAGTTTAATTATGTTTATAAATTAAAAACAATTAAGGAAAAATAAATATAGCACCAATGTCTATAAAATATAGATCATGTATATAATATATTATTTATCATAATTACTAATTAATTAAAAAATAAAAATAAAAATCAATCAATCAATATTTTTGGCAAACTTTCCCATGGAGAGGATTGAGAAATGTAGATAATGTGAAAAATTATATTTTGGCTTCCCTTGTGCGGGGATTGAAGGATTTGGTATATTACCAATTGCAAAAACAATATTTTGCATTAGCTACAGGCACATAGAGTTGGATTTGTGGTAGCATATTTCTCATAGATTTCATTCATCTCCATTTTTTTCAATTCAATCTTCAACTTAGTGAATGTTTTCCCTTTTCTTTCTCAAGAAATGGTCTTTTGTTCCCTTTTCTTTCTCAAATGGGATTGATCTTAGTTTAAATGGTTTTCCTTATAAGAAGAAAATTTGTGCCTAGGAAGGAAATGGATTGTTTCCCCTGTAACCATTTCATTTTGTTTGAGATGAAATTATTATGATTTGGGTGAGATATTCCAGGCTCTAATGTGACTATTCCATGTTCTGTCATGACTGTAGCAACAAACTCAAAGTTTTGATTGATTTTCTTTTAGTTCTGAAGTAGTCAAGCTTATAGGGGGTGAAATAAGATCGAGAAAAAATTTAAGAGGATATTTTTATGGAAATGAAAATATTTTGAATGTCTTTTGGGGTATATTCTTATTGATCTTTGTCAAACTGCAAAAGACAAGATAATCACAATTAAAGTTTATCTAATATTTTGAGAACCTTTTGAGGATTTACAAATGAATTATTATTGGAATTTTGATTGTTAAGGAACCAAATAATCCCTTCCTAATTTTTTTCGAGTCTCTATGCCATTCCAAACTGTTGATCCATCAATTTGGCTACCTAATCTGTCTAATAATTGAACAATCCCAACTATAAAAGTTCTATATAAATGGTTGTATTATAGTTGATTGGTCATAAATTGGAGTTTTTTGACATATTATAGTATTGAAGGGTTTAAGATGGTTGTCACGAATGTTGCCCATATTTCTTAAGGCTCTTTCCTTTTTTCATGGTATAATTGAATCCAAATTCATCTTAACTTGTGACTATTATAACCATACTATTTCACTGTCCCATAGTCAGTTTGTGATGTAGACGCTACAAGGATTCACATAATTGAACTAGATACATTGGCATTTCTTCAACTATGTTTTGTAACAACACCTAAAAGGTTTCTCAAGAGGAGGCTACCTTTGAAAATTATGTCTCCCAATGGCCCTTAATAACCCCCAATACCATAACTATATCCATCACAAGCGTAGGAGAGTGGAAGGAGAGGGAGCGGGAGTAGGAGGTCTTTTGAATTTGAAGGTAGGTGAGAATCCTAGCTCACAGGCTGTGGGATCTTCAAGTGATGCCCAACTCGATGGATCCCTTACATAACAAGATGCTATAGATCTAGAGAAAAAGGATGGGCCCTAGGTGACAAGCAGAAAAACCCTGGAAAGGGTGGAGGGGTGGGGGAACAGATTCCAGCCATACCTCCGATACCATCCTTAGTCATGAGGACTGAGGCACGTGATCAACATGGGAATGCCCTCAACTATCGGTGGTCAACTGTCTTTGGGGTTAAAGTCACAGGCAAGTACTCTTTCCCTACTATTAAGGATTTATCAGACAAGGAAAAAGGAAAATACACCATTGATATTCCTGACGAGCTGGTCGATCACATTATTGCAACCATGGCTCATACCCTAGTCGGTAAATTTGTTGGGTTGAGACCCAATAGAGATATAGTCTAGGTCTTTGCAAAAAAGAAGTGGGACTTAAAGGGTCAAGTCCAAATCACAACCATGGCAAAGGGATTTCTGTAATTTGAGTTCTCCTGCAAAGAGGACCTAGATAAAATCCTATGAATTGCAACCTAGGCAATAGGAAAGGCTACTTTGGCACTACAAAAATGGTCTCCAAAGCTGGACCTTAATGATTCCTTCTTTGTCCAAGCCCCAATGTGGGTTAGACTATGAGAACTACCCTTGGAGTTCTAATATAAATACCTTTATGATGGTATAGCCAAATCATTTGGTACCCTTCTCTCAATCGACCTAGTTACAGTGGCAAGGTGATGCCTCACCTATGCTAGGATCTGCATAGGGGTGGAAGAAGGGAAAGCCATGCTAGAAACCATAGATATTCATTCCAAACCATAGAGGGGAAAAGTGTCCCTTTTGCCTGCTTCCATTGCAAGAAAGCAAGACACTTTTCCAAATCATGTCCTATGTTCTAGAGCTTGGAGAAAGAAAGGAAAGCTAGAAACGCCCAAAGAAAAAATAACTCTGGCAAAAACACGAGCCAGGAATAGGAAGACCCAACAAGGGAGAAGAACACAAAACACTAGGAGGGTTGTGAGCCCAACTCCCAAACAGTGTGGAAGAAAAAGGACCTAGCAGAGGTGATCTTTGTAATCTAGGAAGTTAGGGTTGGAAAGGGAAAAATAAACAAAGGGGAGATGACAAGAAAAAAAAAAGAAAATCTTGAGAACAGGGGGGAGTTTCTTCCCATGGATGGTATTGGCTTGGAAGTCAAAATCCAGCAAGAAATCTTGCAAAAGATCAAGGTAGAGGACTTGGATAAAGGAGGTGATTTTTTCCTTTGAACAACCCTCATCTCCTTTGTCCCAAACTCCCTTGGAATCCCTCTGATACAAGGTTTCTCCAGTCCAAAGAAGAACATTTAGAGAGGCATCCCCTCACAAGAATCCAATCCTTTTCCTAAGAAACTAGCCTCTAGGCAGGTTTCACAAATGGAAGAACTGATGGACTCAGCTTCCCCAAGGTAGCTCACTAAATGGAAGAGATCTTTGTGAAATAAAAAGAAGAAAATGAGGGTAACTAGATTACAGTCCAGAAGAAGAAGAAATCTAATACTAGAGATCCCTCTCTGGTCTCCCCAATAGCAACCAGAAGTATAAATAAAGCTGATGTTGGGGCCAAATAAATCCAAGGAGAAAGAGAGCTAGCCAGATCAGGCAAAGATGCCAGTAAGAATATAGTAGATGGGACCCAAAAGACCATCCAAGAAGTCTGCACCTCCAATAAGAAATGAAAGTCATATCCTGGAACATTCATTTGCTAAATAGCTCATACAAGCAGGACATTATAAGAAATATGATAAGGGATCACAGACCTGAGATAATGTTAATCCAGGAAACCAAGATGAAGAAGGATAAGCTTGAAGGAATCATATTTAGCAAAGTCATGGAAATCAATGCCACCAGTTCTAAAGGAGCTTCTGGAGGCCTGATGACTATGTAGAACTCTTTTCACCTCAAGGCTAAAGTAATCCATGAAGAAGGTAACCTCCTCCTTATGAACTTTACTAAAATTAAAGACAATGATAGCTGATTTATTTTGAATATTTATGCTTCTAATTCCAAAAAAGTTAGAAGGGCCTACTGGGATAAGGTGAAATCTACTCTAGCTTTCTCTAACCTCTCATAGGGAATTATCATGGGGGACTTCAACAGACCCCTCAGAATGGGAAAAATAGGGTGGGATCATCTCAGACTGGGAAAGAAAGTAAGACTTAATGGATTTCATCAATGATCAGGCCGTCCTCGACCTGGATCTCCAAGAAGCTGATTTCACTTGGTCCAACAATAGATTAGGTAGGGAGTGTATTCAATTTTGGTTGGATCAAGCTTTGATCACCATGGACTAGATGCATCACTATTCTCTTAACCTCTCTACCTTGGTCAGAGTCAATTCTGATTAGTCTCCCATCTCCCTTTCTCTCAAACAAATAGCCAAGAAAAGGATCTTTCCTTTAAGATTCAAAAAAATGTGGGTCTCCGACCCTAACTTGAAAAACAAAATTAAAGACTAGTGGAATATAGAATTTCTGGGCACCGCCATGTTCAGGGTGGTGAAAAAGCTTAGGAAGGAGACCAAAACACTCGGTTCTTCCATCTCTCTACTATGAGACACAAAGTGGCTAACAAAATAAGCAATATTAAGAAGGGAGACCAGATCTTGCAGGAGGATAAGGACATAGAGGAAGAAGCCACACTACAACATTTGGGTCAAATTTTGATGCCAATTTGTGATGCCACTACAATTTGTGTTTTTTTTTTTGTTTTTTTTACAAGTGCACCCAACAATGTCATAATAGTGATGATAATGTCATAATTGTGACACCCTTTATTTTTAAACAAAAAAAAAGAAAAAGAAAGTGCCATTTGTAATTTTTGTGTTAATTTGAAGA
Source organism: Chamaecyparis obtusa (assembly GCA_027943335.1). Classification (NCBI taxonomy): domain Eukaryota; kingdom Viridiplantae; phylum Streptophyta; class Pinopsida; order Cupressales; family Cupressaceae; genus Chamaecyparis; species Chamaecyparis obtusa. The sequence goes on from BSBK01006406.1 coordinate 533,862, forward strand.
GCTATCACAAATACAACACTGCACTTTTGCATGGCATGAAGAGGTCGGCACCGAGTGGGAAGAGGGCACTGGCACTTGAGGTAGGCATTCAAGCTTTTTCTTCTCATTAACTCAATTTCAGTGGCATTGTTTACATCTTAGCATTGTTAATAGTGACATTATTTACATGTTAGCATTTGGAATTGATGAAGGGTGCTCCCCTTAATACCACAAACACATAATAGAAATAGAGAAACAACAACAACAATATGCAAGAATAGAAAATTGGCTTCTTATTATCTCCACAAATGTGGAATTACAAACTTTCATAATTACAATATGAAAAGCCACATGGGCATTCCCTTATAATTATCTATAGGACAAAGCCTTGAATCACTACCCAGATCTACTACCCAGAACTGCCCTAGACAACACTATGGGCCTTCTTTATATAGGCATTTTCCATCGCTCGAGAAGGTTTCAGAAATTTAGCCCTTAGGGCTGACCAAACATAGAATTATTTTATTCCCCACGAAGCACTCTACAGGCTTGACTAGCGCAAGCGCCTGTCACCCAAATTTTTGACCTCATCTGAGGCCTCTAAAGCCTTCAAAACTGAGTTCAAAGTTTCTGTACCCTGCTGCCAATACTGAAAATCTTCAATATCTTCAAAACTAGACCTAATCTAGCCATGAAACTTTACTAGCAGGCTGATATGACTAAGATGAACCTCCACATGTAAAATCAAAACATTTTGAGATTGTATGCCAACTTACTAAAAATAGAAAGTTCCCATAAATAGCAGCTCTACATAAGATAGCCCTTATTGAATACAAAAATAGAAATATTTTTGGGTGATGAAAGATTGCTCTTACACCCAGGATGCTCCTGCATCAGACACCTAGGGTAATTTGAGAAGTGACCTTGTCACAACTCAGGTGTGTAGAGGAAAACCAAGATGGTTAACCTCCTCCTTTGTTAGCCATGATGAATCTTCAACAGGTCATCCTTTTCATTTGACCAAATACTCTTCATATGTCCTGTTCCTTGTGCTTCTGCCAACATGACTATCTAGTATGTCTTCAATCTCCTTGATATCTAAACTGGTTGTTGGAATACTCCACTATGCTGCTATAACCTCATCTTCAACACCTCCTTCATGATACTTTGTTAGATCTGAAATATTAAATACTGGTGAAATATTTAGCTCAGTAGGCAACTCGACCTCATATGCATTTCCTGAATCATGCTTCTTCAGTATCTTACATGCACCAAACTTCTTCATTTTCAACGTGTTATATGTACCAATCAGAAATTACTCCTTCCACAAATGAACCGTGACTTCATCTCCAACCTAAAATTCCTTATGCCTCCTTTTCTCTTTTGCCTTAGCCTTATATTGTGCATTCATCTTGGTAATGTGCTTCCTCACCTCCTCATGGATGTTCTTCAAATGTTCTACAAAATCCTCAGCTTCAGCACTACTTATTTCTCCTTTATCTATCTTTCTCAACTCAAATGTATTTCTTGGACTACTCTCATATACAATCTGGAATGGTGATTTAACAGTGCTCCTATTGATAGAATTATTGTATGCAAATTCTGCCTATGGTAAAATCAAATCCCATCCTATTGGCTTATCTCCAACCAAACATCTCAACAAATTTCTCAAACTCCTATTCACCACCTTTATCTGCCCATCAGTCTGTGGATGATGTGATGAACTGAACTTCAAATCTATCTTCAACTTCTTCCATAATGTATGCCAAAAATATCCAATGAACTTTTTATCCCTATCTGAAACTATACTCTTTGGCAAACCATGTAGTCTCACCACTTCCCTAAAAAATAATTTTGCTACATGAACAACATCATTAGTCTTCTTATAGAGAATAAAATGCGCCATCTTTGAAAATCTATCAACTACCACAAAAATTGAATCATGTCCCCGCTGTGTCTTTGGTAAACCAAGAACAAAGTCCATACTGATATCCTCCCAAGGCTTCTCTAGTATAGGTAATGGATGATACAACCCTATATTCTGCTTCACTCCTTTCACCATCTGACATACTCTACAACTCTGTACAAACTTCTTCACATCTTGCTGCAACTATGGCCAATAATAATTCTCACTAACCAAAGCAAGAGTTTTAGCACGACTAAAATGTCCAGCCAATCCTTCGCTATGCTTCTCCTTGATGAGATTCTCCTTCATAGAACTTCTTAGAATGCACAACTGACTCCCTCTAAATAGCATATCATCCTAAATGATGAAATCCAGCCACTTCATTCTGTCTAGAGTAACAGGTTCTTTAAAAGCTTTCCAAGCTTCACCAAAATCAGGATCCTCTGGATACAAATTCTTGAGTTCTTTAAACCCAACCACCTCAATCTGCATCTCTATCAGCAATAGTTGCCTTCTGTTAAGCACATCTGCAACCCTGTTAGACTTTCCACTTCTGTGTTTCAAAACAAATGTATAACTCTACAAAAACTCAACCCATTTCAAATGCCTTTGATTCAACTTTCCTTGACTAGTTAGATATTGCAAAGCTTGATGATCAATATACAAAACAAACTCTTTAGGAAGTAGATAGTGTCTCCACTTCTTCAATGCCTAAACTATAGCATAAAATTCTTGATCATAAACATAATATTTTCTCTTGGCATCATTTAACTTCTCACTGAAATAAGCAATAGGTTTACCTTCTTGGCTCATAACGACTCCTATTGTAGTACCACTAGCATCATACTCTACTTGAAACACCTTATTAAAATATGGAAGTGCTAAAATAGGTTGTTCTATAACTTTTTCTTTCAACAATTGAAAACTCTTTTCTACCCCATTAGTCCACTTAAACTCTTTTCTATCCCCTCTCATTGTTTTAGTCAAGGGGCCACAAATACTACTAAAATTTTTAATAATTTTTTTTTAAAAGCTAGCCAAACCATGAAAAGACCTTACCTCAGTAGCACTCCTTGGAGTAGGCCATTCAAGGATAGCCTGTACCTTCTCTGGGTTCATTTTTAGACCTTCTGCTGAAACTACAAATCCCAAATACACTAACTCTTTCTTCACAAAACTGCACTTCTTCAAATTAATCAACAATTTCTCATGTCTTAACTTCTGAAACACCATACGAATATGCATCATATGCTCTTCCAAAGTCTTACTAAAGATCAAAATATCATCTAGGTACACAATGACAAACTTACCCAGAAATTCTTTCAGAACCTTGTTCATGAGCCGCATGAAAGTGCTCGGTGCATTGGTTAGCCCAAAAGGCATGACTAACCACTCATATAGTCCTTCCTTTTTCTTGAAGGTAGTCTTCCATTCATCTCCTTCTTTGATCCGAATCTGGTAATATCCACTCTTCAAATCTATCTTTGATAAATACACAGCTCCAGTCAAACAATCCATAATATCATCCATTTGTGGAAATGGAAACCTATACTTGATTGTGATCTTGTTTATTGCTCTAGAATCTGTACACATCCTCCATTCTCCATTCTTCTTTGGTGCTAATACTGCTAGTACAACACATGAACTCAGGTTCTCCCAAATCAATCCCTTCTATAACAACTCATGTACTTGTTTGTTCAACTCTTCACTTTCTGCTGGTGTCATTTTGTGTGCTACCTTGTTTGGAAAACTAGCTCTTAGAATCAAATCTATCTAATGACTGATCTTCCTTATTGGTGGTAATCCATCAGGTACATTATCAAATACAATATCCTAAAACTCATTCAACAAATCTGCAACCTCTACAGGTACATCATCTACTTCCTCTTTACCAGCTTTTGGAATTAAAGAAAAACACACATGCTCATGCGTCATACCATCTAGGAATTTTCTTCCATCAAAAAAAATTATTCTTGCATTAACACATACCTTTTCTTCGATCTCCTTCAATGGCTTTAGCTTCTGTTGCACTCCATCCTTCATTAGGGAATACGTATTCGCACAACCATTGTGTACAACACATCTGTCAAACTATCACGGCCTACCCAACAACATGTGACATGCATCCATAGGTATGCTATCACATAGTACCTCATCATGGTACCTACCAATCTTGAACTTTACTAGGCACTATTCACTAACCATGATTTTGTGGTCATCCTGCACCTAGGCAATCTGATATGGATATGGGTGTTTCTATCTCTTAAGCTTCAACTTTGTCACCATCTATTCTAACACCAAATTGTTAGTGCTTCCACTATCAATAATCACATCACAACATTTACCCTCACACTTGCATCTAGTGTGAAATAGGCTCCTCCTTTGTTCAGGTTCATTCTCACCACTCAGCAGGACTCTTCTATTGATCAATGTTTCTCCTCTTTCAGCATCTTCAAAATTTGAGGATCCGACATCTTCAGATACATGTGCCACTATGGCCTGGCCTTCATTCCTCCTATCTATCCTTCCTTGGCATTAAGGACATTCAAATGCCCTATGACCTTCTTCTCCATAGTGAAAACATGTTCCACGGAAGCCTCCTCTTCTTGAATCTTGTCCTCTTCCTCTTCCTCTCTAATCTCTATTGTTCTGATCTTGGAAATGATTGAAATTGTTTCCTCTATGATTTTGACTACTACTGGCTTCATCCTTCTTTTCTGGATCTTCATTTCAGCCTCCATATGACCGTCCACCAGATCATCCATCGTGACCTCTTCCATTTTGTCTGCTTTCAAACTTTTTGTTCATCTTTTCCTCTACTTCTAGGGAAAATTGGTATGCCTCATCAATACTATTCATTCAAACCAGATTCAGCTCCTCCTAAATGCTTGGCCTCAACCCATTAAGGTAATGAGCAACTTTCTCCTTATCATCTTTTGCATGGCCTATTCTAATGAGGATTCGATAGAACTCCTCTATATACTCCTGAACAGATCATCCTGCTTGCTTCAAACTTTTCATTTTCTTCAGTAGGTCAAGCTCATAATCAACAGGGATGAACTATCACTTCAATTTATCCACCATCTAATCCCATTTTGTAATTTTATCTTTCCCTCTTCTATTTCACTCCAATTGAATCTCTTGCTACCAAATCTTCACATGACCTTTCAGTCTGGCCTTCATGAATTTGACCCTATCAGGATCCTCAATATCTTCATACTCAAAATATTCTTCACATTCATTAATCCATTTGATCAACTCCTCTGGGTTAAGATTTCTTGAAAATGCAGGAACCTCAATCTTAGGTCTTTTCCCAATCTTGGAAATGGCCCAAAAAATTCTTTCTTCCTCCTGGTTCACAACTTCGACTTCCCCTTCTTGATCTTCTTCTTCGGCTTCATCCTCTCTTTCATCACTGACATTAAGATTCATTCCTCTATGAATCTCTTCTTGCAATGCTCGCACTTGTCTCTGGAGTGTTCTAACCTTAGGTGTTACAACACTAGCTCTTTCGCCAAGTTCCCTTCGTGGAGGCATTTTCGCAATGTGCGCTAAAACCCTAACAATGATCCTAGTGCAAACTACCTCATAGTTGATGATCTATTTATACACTCAGGAACTCCTACTCTGATACCACTTGATGAAGGGTGCTCTCCTTAATACCACAAACACATAATAGAAACAGAGAAACAACAACAACAATATGTAAGAACAGAAAATTGGCTTCTTATTATCTCCACAAATGTGAAATTATAAACTTTCAAAATTACAATATGCAAAGCCACGTGGGCATTCCCTTACAATATTCTATAGGACAAAGCCTTGAATCAATACCGAGATGTACTACCCATAACTAACCTAGACAACACTACTGGCCTTCTTTATATAGGCATTTTCCACTACCCGAGAAGGTTCCAGAAATTTAGCCCTTAGAGCCAACCAAACTTAGAATTATTTTATTTTTCAATTTATTACATCAAAGTCAGCTCAAAATAACTTTTGAAACTCGAAAAAAAATTTTGAAGAAAAATTATTTTTTGCCATTTCAGGTGACCCGACTTCCAGAGACCATAAGTCATCACCAGTTGACCCGATTGACTATTATAACCCCATTTTGGAAAGGCCACGAAACGCTCTAAAAGCTTGACTCACACAAGTGCCTATCACACAAATTTTTGACCTCATCTGTGGCCTCTAAAGCCTTCAAAAATGAGTTCAAAGTTTCTGTACCCTACTGCCAATACTGAAAATCTTCAATATCTTCAAAACTAGACCTGATCTGGCCATGAAACTTTACTGGTAGACTGATATGACTAAGATGAACCTCCACATGTAAAATTAGAACATTCTGAGATCGTATGACCAACTTACTAAAAATAGCAAGTTCCCATAAATAGCAGCTCTGCACAAGATAGCCCTTATTGAATACACAAATAGAAATATTTTTGGGTGATGCAAGATTGCTCTTACACCTAGGATGCTCCTGCATCAAGAATGCTTGATGACCCACAAGATTTGAGAGCTAAGGCATCATTTCTATTACCTTCAAGGCATTGTGTGATGTATTTGATCTCTGTTTATTTGTTTTGTTGTTGATATTCACTATGTGGTACTCCATGTTTATGATCATTTCATGAGGAAATGTCTTGATGGCTCGTAGGCTGGAAGCTAGGGCATCATGCATTGTTCATGAGCTCATTGTTTAATAATGGCATTGTTTACATATTTTCATTTGGAATGTTTGATGACCCGCGAGCTTTGAGAGCTAGGGCATCATTTCTATTACCTTCAAGGCATTTTGTGAAGTGTTTGATCTCTCTTTATTTGTTTTGTTGTTGATATTCACTATGCGGCACTCCCTGTTTATGATCATTTCATGAGGAAATGTCTTGATGGCTCATGGGATACAAGCTAGGGTATCATACATTGTTCATGTGCTCACTGTTTAATACTAATATTGTTTACATCTTTTCATTTGGATTGATTGATGACCTGCAAGCTTTGAGAGATAGGGCGTCATTTCTATTACCATCAAGGCATTGTGTGAAGTGTTTGATCTCTCTTTATTTGTTTTGTTGTTGATATTCACTTTGTGGTACTCTCCATTTATGATCATTTCATGAGAAAATGTCTTGATGGCTCATGGGCTACAAGCTAGGGCATCATACATTGTTCATGAGCTTACTGTTTAATACTGGTATTGTTTACATCTTTTCATTTAGATTGCTTGATGACCTGTGAGCTTTGAGAGCTAGGGCATCATTTATATTACCTTCAAGGCATTGTGTGAAGTGTTTGATCTCTCTTTATTTGTTTTTCTATTGATATTCACTATATGGTACTCCTCATTTATGATCATTTCATGAGGAAATGTCTTGATGGCTCGCGGGCTGCAAGTTAGCGCATCATACATTGTTGATGAGCTAACTATTTAATGCTAGCATTGTTCATGAGCTCACTATTTAATATCTGGCTAGGCCTTGTAAATGATACCAAGCCAACCTAATCAACCCAACAAAATGTGTCATGTTTATGTTTGTCAAATACACTCATTCGCCATTCTGTTCTTTTTCTTCACACAAATATTGCATCAAAAGTAATTGTAAAAAATGATTCAAAGAAAAAAGAAACAACTACAATAGATCAGACCCCAAAAGAATACAGTCAAGGATAAATAGTGCCCTAATATTGTCCTTTGGATCTAACCCCATCTTTTCCTTCCTTGTAGGTTTTGGATCATATAAGAGCATACTGGATTGAACCTTGAGTCAACATTTCATTACTTCAGGCAATGTTTGGTACCTTCATTATTTATGCTCATCCACTTATGTATGTTTTCATATTCATTTGCATTCTTCTGAAAGTTAGCTATTAGTGACCATATAAGACCATTGTTGATGAAATTTGGCATGAAATTTTATAACATAGTTTCTTAGCATTTGATCTTTATATGGTAGCCATGACTTGAGGTAGGCATTTGAGCTTTGTCTTCTCATTAAATCAATTTTATTTTGATGGAATTTATTGATTTAATGGAAAAATATGAATGTTAATACTAGAATTTTTTTCATCTTTGCATTTGGAATGCTCAATGACCCATGAGCTTTGAGAGCTAGGGCATCGTTGCTATTACCTTCAAGGCATCATGTGAAGTGTTTGATCTTTTTTTCTTTTTTTTGTTGTTGATATTCACTATGTGGTACTCCCCGTTTATGATCATTTCATGAGAAAATGTCTTGATGGCTCATGGGCTGCAAGCTAGGGCATCATGCATTGTTTATGAGCTCCCTATTTGATTGGCTGGTGCTATGTTTGTTATATTGATTCTATTAGATAAAATAGGGACATCATTAATAAAATAATACACTTATTGTTTTGAATTTGAGCTTTGGCATCATGTAATGTTATTGCTGTCAAAATAGTAAGTGTATTAATGTATGATCTAATAGCAGCTACCTCATTGATCATTACCTTTCACTCCTCCATCATTATAGAAGAGATAACTACCTACAACTATATTTTATAATTCTTCCTTTGAAGTCATAGGTTCATTTAAAATGGAGAGGGGTCTAAAAATATCGTAAGAAAAAACATTACACAATGGCATTTGGATTAAGTACAATATGAATTCACATGCCTTTAATTATGTTACACTTTTCAAATTATCACTCATTGGTCATTTGACAATTCAAGATATAAGTATCATAATATAAAGTGTTGTAAAAGGAAGAAACACATATGTATCATCATTTAATACAAAATATAAAAGTATTCCACAGACACACAGTTGCTATTATAACAACCATCCTCTAATCCCACGGTGTACTAGTCTCAAGGTAAGAACAATTTACTTAAGCCATCATATAAGTCTCATTCTAAAGTTTAAATAGACATTGAATATGGATATACAACACTAAGCCATAATAAATTATAGAGTTTCACTGTAATTTCTATGTCCACTTACAATCATCCTACTACTTACACTACAATTTCTATGTCCAATTACAATAATAATTCTATGTCCACTGGCATTAAAATATATCACTCCTCCTGTTATATAAGCATCCTTCTCATTAAGTGTTTCCATTAAAATAAATCACTCTTGTTATATAATGTATATGCATACTTGTTTAAAATGTCATACTTGTTGCTCTTAAATATTATTACCATTTCACTCAAATTTACATGACATTAAAGCTAAGCCAAAAATGTATACATATGTGTAAGTATAGGAGAAGCTAGATTCTGCAACTATTGAAAAAAAAAAAAACTATACCAATAACAACTTACGAGAAACTAAACTTGTGCTTACCACACCATACCTCAGCATCATAATGCTTAGATCATTTTCAAGCATGAGCAAGACTTCATACCACACACCATATGTAGATTTGTACACAACACTAATTTAGGTTGGAGGTAAACTACATGTGTCATGTAAACAACATGGTTGAATGCAATCTCTTTTGCGCATCTTCAAGAGTTTTCCCACCAATACAAGCATAAATAACACATTGAACGTAATCTACGAACACTACATCGTATGAAGTCTTACTAAAGCTTGAAATATATCACTTCTCATGTTATTGTCAAAATTAAATTCAAATATTTATCAAAATATTTATTCTTGTACAATTAAGATATCCTTATCTCAATAATAAAGCAATATTCCATAATAGCTTTTGAATCACATTAACACACACCTATGTTCTCTAGCATAGTTTTTTTTAGAAGTGTATGGCTTAAATATGCACATGCATAATTGTAGATGAGGATCAATATTAGGGTGCCAGACATTGCTTAGATCCTTTGGATCTAACCCCATCTTTTCCTTGCAAGTTTTGGATCATACAAGAGCATATTGGATTGAACCCTGGGTCAACACTTCATTACTTCAAGCAATGTTTGGTACCTTCATTATTTATGTTCATCCACTTATGTATGTTTGCATATTCATTCATATTCTTCTCAAAGTTGGATATTAGTGACCATATAGGACCATTCTTGATGCTTTTAGGTCATTTGATGAAAAGATGTAAATAGGGACATCAATAATAAAATAGGGATATCTTAATCTTTATGAGCTCAAATTCAAAATAGTAAGTGTATTATTTTATTACTAATGTCCCTATTTTATTACTGATGTCCATGTTTTGAAGTGTTTGATTGTTTCTATTACCTTCAAGGCATTGTGTGAAGTGTTTGATCTCTCTTTATTTTTTTTTGTGCATATACCTTCTCCGATCAAGTCTGATATGCACAAGTGATGAACATTCATATTTTCCTAAGCAGTACTTTGAGCTTTCCTTCAACACATGTACTATTGTGAAAATCATCACAAGTCCATTTGTTGCAGGAAAGCTCATTGTACACATGTCTAGATGACATTGTTTACATCTTAGCATTTGGAATGTTCGATGACCCAGGAGCTTTGAGAGCTAGGGCATCATTTCTATTACCTTCAAGGCATTGTGTGAAGTGTTTGATCTCTCTTTATTTGTTTTGATGTTGATATTCACTATGTGGTACTCCCTGTTTATGATCATTTCATGAGGAAATATCTTGATGGCTCGCAAGCTACAAGGTAGGACATCATGCATTATTTATGAGCTCACTGTTTGAGTATCTCATATCCCTATTTGATTGGTTGGTGCTTTGTTTGTTATATTGAGTTTATATCATATATTTATTCTTAATAAATATCTTACAAAACAACATAAAACTAACCAAAAATACTTTGTCTTAATAAAATCTTAATAAAACAATATATTTAGTCTTAATAAAATCTTATAAAACAACATATATTGTATGAAGTGTTTGATCTCTTTTTATTTGGTTTGTTGTTGATATTCAATAGCTATGTGGTACTCCCCATTTATGATCATTTCATGAAGAAATGTCTTGATGGCTTGTAGGTTGCAAGCTAGGGCATCATATTGTTCATGAGCTCACTATTTAATACTGGAATTATTTACATCTTTTCATTTGGAATGCTTGATGACCCACAAGTTTTAAGAGCTAGGGAATCATTTCTATTACCTTCAAGGCATTGTGTGAAGTGTTTGATCTTTCTTTATTTGTTTTGTTGTTGATATTCACTATGTGGTACTCCCCGTTTATGATCATTTCATGAGAAAATGTCTTGATGGCTCATGGGCTACAAGCTAGGGCATCATGCATTGTTTATGAGCTCATTGTTTAAGCACCTCATGTTCCTATTTGATTGGTTGTGAAACAGGACCCGCAATAATAAGATTAGGAATTTAGTTAATGGGTGAAATGATACTTAAGATGATTGTCCTCTTTTATTATTAATTGAACCAATTAGCTAATAAAGGAAATGATTTAGTGTTAACAAGTAGAATCAATAATTGAGCTATTAGTTAGTAAGTAAATAGATTGGTGAGTTGCTAGATTGAGGTATAATCGGTGTATGACAATAACCATTTAAAAGATAATTATAGATTTTAGCCATTAAACTCTATAATTGGTAATCAATTCAATAGACTTATAGTTAGCCGTATTAATGTTCCGACCTAACTAAGAATGAATCAAATTATTAATTTAGTAGCTTTATCAGATATATGTTCATTTACACCCTATAGTGAAACTTCCTAACATGATCAATACCCTCGGAATGGTGAAAGCACCTAGAACATTTCACCTTTAAAAAAAAAAAAAAAATTGTTACGTTTTTGGTTGTTTATTTTTGGGCATGACAGGTTGGTGCTCAAACAGTGATCTCATAAACAATGCATGATGCCCTAGCTTGTAGCCCACGAGCCATCAAGACATGTCCTCATGAAATGATCATAAACAAGGAGTACCACATAGTGAATATCAACAACAAAAAAAATAAAGAAAGATCAAACACTTCACACAATGTATGTTGCTTTATAAGATTTTATTAAGACTAAATATATTGCTTTATTAAGATTTTATTAAGAAAAAGTATTTTGGGTTAGTTTTATGCTATTTTATAAGATTTTATTAAGACTAAATATATGATGTAAAATCATAATTATACTTGATATATATATACTTCAAAAGAGGAATTATGAAATATAGTTGTGGGTAGTTATCTCTTCTATAATGATGGAGTGAAAGGTAATGATCAATGAGGTTTCTGTTATTAGATCATACATTAATACACTTACTATTTTGAATTTGAGCTCGGGAATCATGCAATGTTATTGTTTTCATTGCATGCTTGCTTCTATTGTGCACCATATATTGTTTTATACACTATTTAATTCATTGAGACTGTGAGCTTGACATTTGTAGTGTATTTTCTATTATTGGATCAATGTTGTCATGTTGTTGAGGTTATAGATGCAATGAATTACCACTCACATTCTATTTTGATAGCAATAGTATAACAAACATAGCACCTTCCAATCAAATAGGGACATTAGTAAGACAATTAATGCATTATTACTTCATCATGATGATAAAAATTTCATTGGCTCAAAGCACATAGAATGTGGGTAGCTTCATTACTTCATTAGATCTGTACCTTTATTAATTTCACTAGCATCATGTAGCTTTCTTACTTATCCTTTAAAATGTAGATTCAAATATACTCCATGCCATAGCATTAATGTATAGATGATGTAGATTCGTGTACCTCTTTGTTTTTATGTAGCTTACTCACTGCATACAATGGGGCATCCTTGGGGCTGCCAACCATATTGTGATGTTATGATCTTTACTTGAAATCCACGATGTACTCCTCCCTTAATATGGGTTTTCTTTTAGAAGTGTATGGCTTGACTATGCACATGCATAATTGTAGATGAGGATCAGTAATAGGATGTCATTCATTGCTTAGATATTTTTTATCTAACCCCCTTCTCTCTTTTCTTTGCAGGTTTTGGATCACACAGGGGCACACTAGATTCATACCTGGGTCAAAATTTCATCATTTCAGACAATGTATGACACTCTTATTATTTATTTTCATCCTCTTATGTATGCCCGTACTCTTGCATTTTCTTTTGAAAGTTATTTTCCTTGTATAGTATATACAAGTTATTTTTCATATATATACATGTAATCTTTAGATGCAAAAATTTATTTTCCTTTACATGTATCTTTGCATGAAATGAACACAAATTAAACAAGATCATCTAATAATGCAAACTAGGGTACTGTAGTCACTCATCTAGTAATTAGTTCCCCAAACCATTACTAAGGATTGAACATAATTGTAAGTCCCCAAACCTATTATTCTATGTTTCCTTATTGCCTTCATAATTTTGGTTCAACTGCTATAGGATGCCCAAGCCTAGAGGCTAAGGAAAGTACCCAAGAGCACTTGAAAGAAATATGAATGAAACCATTGTCCTTATGTGGGTAAACCCATATAAGTGTTCTTCCTTTGCATCACAACTCCTACTTGAGGATCCACAATCATGCATTTATGTTCAAGACTTATTATTACCATGGTCCTTTTCAATCTTAGGATGACATCTCAATTGGGAAAGGAAAACCAAAACCTTTCATAGACCAATAACAACCAAGGCATGTGGGTGCTCTTTCGTTGTATAGTTATACTCATAAAATATATGTAGGGTTATAAAATTTGATGCCTTGAAATTTTATAACATAGTTCCTCTTCATCAAAATAGAATGAAAGTGGTGGTTCAATGCATCTACCCACATTCTATGTGCTTTCAGCCAATGTAATTTTTATCATCATGATGAAGTAATAATTCATTAAATGTCTTACTGATGTCCCTATTTGATTGGCCAGTGCTCTGTTTGTTATATTGCTTCTATAAAAATAGAATGATAGTGGTGATTCAATGCATCTACAGCCTCAACAACATGGTAGCATTGATCCAATAGAAAAAATATATATTACAAATGTCAAGTTCACGGTCTTAGTGAAATAAATAGTTTATAAAACAATATATGGTGCACCACAACAACAAGCATGCAATGACAACAATAACAATGCATGATGCCCGAGCTCAAATTCAAAACAGTAAGTGTATTAATGTATGATCTAATAGCAACAACCTCATTGATCATTACCTTTCACTCCTCCATCATTATAGAAGAGAGAACTACCTACAACTATATTTCATAATTCCTCCTTTGAAGTATATATATATTAAGTATAATTATGAGTTTACATCATATATTTAGTCTTTATAAAATCTTATAAAACAACATAAAACTAACCCAAAATACTTTTTCTTAATAAAATAATATATTTAGTCTTAATAAAATATTATAGAACAACATCTATTGTGTGAGGTGTTTGATCTCTCTTTATTTGTTTTGTTGTTGATATTCACTATGTGGTACTCCCTGTTTATGATCATTTCATGAGAAAATGTCTTGATGGCTCATGGGCTGCAAGCTAGGGCATCATGCATTATTTATGAGTTCACTGTTTGAGCACCTCATGTCCCTATTCGATTGGTTGGTGCTCAAACAGTGAGCTCATAAACAATGGATGATGCACTAGCTTGTAGCCCACATACCATCTAGACATTTCCTCATGAAATGATCATAAACAGGGAGTACCACATAGTGAATATCAACAACAAAATAAATAAATTGAGATCAAACACTTCACACAATGCCTTGAAGGTAATAGAAATGATGCCCTAGCTCTCAAAGCTCAAGGGTCATCAAGGATTCCAAATGAAAAGATGTAAACAATGTCAGTATTAAACAGTGAGCTCATGAACAATGTATGATGCCCTAGCTTGCAGCCCATGAGCCATCAAGACATTTCCTCATGAAATGATCATAAATAGGGAGTACCACATAGCTAGTGAATATCAACAAAAAAACAAATAAAGAGAGACCAAACACTTCACACAATATATGTTGTTTTATAAGATTTTATTAAGACTAAATATATTGTTTTATTAAGACAAAGTATTATGGGTTAGTTTTATGTTGTTTTATAAGATATTTATTAAGACTAAATATATGATGTAAACTCAATATAACAAATAGAGCACCGACCAATCAAATAGGGACATGAGGTGCTCAAATAGTGAGCTCATAAATAATGCATGATGTCCTAGCTTGCAGCTCGTGAGCCATCAAGACATTTCCTCATGAAATGATCATAAACAGGGAGTACCACATAGTGAATATCAACAACAAAACAAATAAAGAGAGATCAAACACTTCACACAATTCTTTGAAGGGAATAGAAACAATGCCCTAGCTCTCAAAGCTCATGGATCATCGAGCATTCCAAACACTAATATGTAAACAATGTCACTATTAACATTCATATTGTGCCACTAAATCAACAAATGCCATCAAAATGAAATTGAGTTAATGAGAAGACAAAAATCAAATGCCTACCTCAAGTGATAGTGCCCTCTTCTGACACAATGTCGGCCTCTTCGCACATGCCAAACTTGAATGCCCTCTTCACGCAACACAAAAGTGCAGTGTCATCTTCACGAAAGCTCTTTGAATTCACAAAAATTACAAATGACACTTTCTTTTTCTCTTTGTTTATAACCAAGCTTGTGTCGCAATTAAATCAACAAATTCCATCAAAATGAAATTGAGTTAATGAGAAGACAAATCTTGAATGCCTACCTCAATTCATGGCTGCAATATGAAGATCAAATGCTAAGGAACTATGTTATAAAATTTCAAGCCATGAAATTTTATAACTATACAAATATAAAATTTCAAGGAATGAAATTTGACCTCTGATTTGACCTTGATAATGTCCCCTCCATTGCTTATGCTTGATCATGTCTACCTTGTGTTGATGGGCATGGTGGATTATTGTTGTGGATGCATCATTTGAAAATGATGCCATAGAAACATCAGATGGAACAACAACATTTGGTGTTGTTGTTGCACAATTTGGATTATGCAGTCACAATAGTGATTCACCAGGTGTTCGTAGAGACATAAATGTAGCTAGAAAAATGATTCACCAGGTGTTCATAGAGACATAAATGTAGGGCTTCATTTGGATTCTAGCACCTATACACTACACATGTTTTTAGGAATGAATGCTAAATATATCCTATGGTAGTATTGGTAGCCATTCTGTAGTAGTAGTTGTTCCATTCATGACTATGATTGTCATTGATGTCAACATAGTGATCTATTGGAGATTAGTAGAGGAGCAGATAGTGTTTTGATTAGCACACGTGGGATATTGCAGATCAAGCTATGTGATGTTGAGTATTTACTCTTTGATATGTTATATGTTCATGGTTAAGAGCATAGATAGTAATTCATTTATTCATGAAAGGTATGAGCATTTTGGTGGAAGCAGTATTCAGGCAGTGTTCCTGAGTAGTGGTTTTTGGAAATTGGATGATATCTCCTAATCGGGATGAAACCTAGTTTTGGGTAGTTATAGAGTAGTTGAAGACATGTTGATAGTGAAATGGATGATAGCACAAAATTTGAGGTTGCATGAGTGAATAATTATTCTAATTGGAAGCTGATAGTTTTGTGTAATTTTTGATGTAACGTGTGGAAAATTTTATTTTGTAATTGGATGCCGACTCATTTATAATTACTTGAGTGTGCTATAAAAGAAGGAATGTTTTTCTTTGTTGTAAGTGAGTGTGTGATGAATGGAATTGATAAAGTGAATGATTGTGAAAGTGAATTTATGAAGGAAGACATGCGAGGTACAGAGATCTGAAACTGAGATCTAGTGTAGCAGTGAGTGCAGTTTGGCACAGTCAAAGAAGAGGTAACATATTTTTGAGATCAGTAATGATTTGATATTATTTTGTTCAATAATCTAGAGATCAGTTGGACAGTGTGTTCAGTGATCTTGGCATTGAGGCTGTTTGGGTAGTGGATCCTTATGTCTTCCATAACTCCTAACAGAGTTATAATCTTTTAGCAGGGATTCAAAATCTCCTAACAGGGATTCATATGTACTGAATGTATTTCATAAGACTCCTAATAGAGTCCATCCTTTCACAAGGAATATTCATATTAGTGCATCTTTTGTGGGCATCATTCCCACCGGAGTTTACTCTTTGATCAAGAGGTTCCCTACTCAACATATCTTGTGTCATTGTGTTATTGTGTATGAATATCTTTCTATGGTTGGTAATTATATTTCTACACGGTTAAAATCTATTGAAGTTGATGAAAGTTATAATTATTAGATATATGATTCACCCCCCCTCTCATTTATCCTGGTGGACTTTACTTTGTAACAATTGGTATCAAAGTATTAGGTCCTTGAAAGAAGATTTTAGCAGCTTAAGGAGATCCATGGAAAATTTTAGGAAAGAAAGCCCTAAGTTTGATGGAGTAAATTTTGATAGCTGGAAATAAAAGATGAGGACACATCTACTATGTTTAGGACTAGGTTATTGGTTGATTAAAAAGAATGAGAAGACTATCATTGATGAGCATATCATTGAAACATGTACTAATGATGAGAGAGATCTATTCATGTGTAACATACTTGCCAGGGAAGCACTTTTGACAGCCCTTCCGGAGAATGAGTATAGTCAGGTAAAATGTTTGAAAACATCTCATGAAATTTGGAAAGCTATACACTCTACTTTTGAAGGTGATGAACATACAAAGAAATTTATATTACATAATTGGATATGTGCATTTGAAGATATAAGAATGATGGAAGATGAATCTGTTAGAAGCTATATTGGTAGAATGTCAGAAATTGTTGCAGGTATAAAATCTTGTAGAGGAACAAAGACAAAAAATGAAGTTATATGGAAAATTCTGAGGACATTGACTCCTGTGTTTAAGCAGACAACATAGATGATTGAACAAGTTATACCTTGTACTTCAAACTTTACAAGAGAGACTCTTCTTGGAAGATTGGAAGCAACAGAAATGAACCTAAGGTTATCAGGAGATTTGCCTAGAATGGAGACAACATTCAGTGCTCTTAGTGTTCGCCCTACTTTGTCAACAAGCATCAATGTGAGTAGAGATTATACTGGTAGCAATAGATCTAGAAATGTAGAAGACATAAAGATTGAAAAAGGTATTTCCTTACTTGTGAAGAGAGAACCAGACGGTAAGAAAAAAATTTAATGTTGGACTTGTCAAGAATATGGTCATTTTGCATCTAAATGTCCTAAGAGAGTTAAAAATTATAGAAACAATTTCAAGCCTAGAAGATCTAAGGAATGTTATTATGCTAATGATGAAGATCTTGAAGCTAGTATAGAGAGAACTTTAGGTGAAAGTGATACTAAGAATAATGATGACATAGGATTTGTAGCAATTAAAGAAGAAAATCCTGAAACAGATGTTAAGGAAGAAAAAGACCTAGTTTCTCAAGTTGAAAAGAAATCTAATTGGATTATAGACAGTGGTTGTTCACATCATATGACTGGAGACATGAAAAAGTTTATAAAGTTTAACAATCATGATGGAGGAGTTGTTAGAGTTGGAAACAATGCACCTTGTTTGATTAAAGGTATAGGATCTATTACTCTTGATGGGAAGACTAACATTGATGATGTTTACTTTGTGGATGGTTTGAAACATAATCTTTTGAGTGTTGGATAGTTAGTTGATAAGGGATATCAAGTTTGGTTTACTGAGAAAACTTGTGTGATAAAAGATAAAGATGAAAATTTGATTGGAACTAGATCTATAACTAGAGGTAATGTATTTCAGTTGAATCCTACTAAGATGACATGCTTGATTACTAAGATTGATGACAGTTGGTTATGGCACAAAATATTTTGTCATATAAATTTTGATAACATTGTGAAAATAAGTACTACACTTGAAGTAAGAGATTTTCCTAAAATTATGAAGCCTACTAACATGATTTGCAAGGAATGTGTGATGGCAAAACATAAGAGAAGTTCACTTCTCATTAAGAAGTTTACATCTATAGAGAAGTTGGAGATTGTTCATATAGATTTGAGTGGTCCTACAAGGACTAGAGGATTCTATGGAGAAAGGTATTTTCTGATCCTTGTTGATGATTTTACAAGAATGATGTGGATTGTATTTCTTAAAGAAAAATCTGAAGCATTTGATAAGTTTAAGATCATTAAGAATAAAGTCGAGAATGAATGTAGAATGAAAATTAAATGTTTGAGATCTGATAGAGGTGGAGAATTTACTTCTAGAGAGTTTAACACCTTTTGTGAAGTGAATGGTATTAAGAGATAGTTTTCAACCCCTAGAACACCCGAACAAAATGGTATTACACAAAGAAGAAACATATCAGTGACTAAAGCAACAAGAGCTATGTTATTTGAGAATGATTTGGAAAAGATATTCTGGAGAGAAGTAGTGAACACAATAGTATATACAATGAACAAAGTACAAATCAAAGTAGACACAGACAAGACACCCTATGAATTATGGTTTGGACATGCACCCTCAGTTAAGTATTTTAAAATTTTTGGAAGAAAATGTTATATAAAGAGAGATGATGATATTGGAAAGTTTGATCCTAAAAGTGACGAAGGTATATTTCTTGGATATTCTTTGAAGAGAAAATATTATAGATGTTATAACAAGAGAACTAAGACTATTGTTGAGAGCACAAATGTTAAAGTTGATGAAAAGTTCAAAATTCAGGAAAGAATGCTTGATTATGAATCTGATGAAGGAACTCATCCTAAACCTAACATTGAAACTACTGAATTATTCTATGAAACTGACAATGACTTGTTGAATGAAAGCCATAGTGAAATCATTGAATAACCGACACCTGAAGTGAGATCTGAGACAATGACACCTAACAAGAACTTATCAAGGAATCATCCTATTGAGAAGATTATTGGAAGCATAGACAGAGGAGTTCTAAATTGAAATAAGGTACACAAATAGTTATGTTTGATTTCTCAAATTGAACCTAAATCTACTAGTGAAGCTTTTGAAGATGAACATTGGATTAAAGCTATGAAAGAAGAACTAGATCAGATTGAAAAGAACAAGACATGGGAATTGGTCCCTAGACCTAAAGATAAGAATGTTATTGGAACTAAATGGGTATTTAGAAAAAAGATGAATGAACAAGGAGAAGTAGTAAGAAACAAAGCAAGATTGGTATGTAAGGGATACTCACAACAAGAAGGAATTGATTATGAAGAAAATTTTGCACTAGTAGCAAGAATTGAAGTAGTAAGAATGTTTTTGCCTATGCATCTTTAAGAAATTCAAAGTATATTAGATGGATGTGAAGTTAGTATTTTTGAATGGAGAATTGGAAGAAGAAGTCTATATTGAGCAGCCTGAAGGTTTTCCTGACTCAAGAAGGAGACATGGTAGGTAAATTGAAGAAAGCCTTATATGGACTAAAGCAAGCACCTAGAACTTGGTATGCAAGATTGGATAAGTATTTGTTAAAATTGGGATTTAAAAAAGGAATAGCTAATAGCAACCTGTACACAAAAGAAATTGAGAATGGTTTGTTAATTATAGTTATTTTTTTTTATGACATTATTTTTGGAGGAGATGATGAAGCTAGTGATAAATTTGCTGATGAAATGAAAACTAAATTTGAAATTAGTATGATTGGTGAAATGAAATACTTTTTGGGATTACAGATAACATAGAGCAGTGATGGTATCTTTGTAAGCTAGACAAAGTACTTGGATGATTTGTTAAAATGATTTGGAATGGAGAACTATAAACTAGTTTGAACACCTAAGGTAACTAGACATAAATTATCTAGCATAGATGAGACTCGTATAGTTGACCAGAAGAAGTACAAATCTATGATTGGAGGATTGTAGTACTTGACACATACACGGCCTGATATAGCACATTCAGTTGGAATTGTAGCAAGATTTCAAGCCAAACCTAGAGAATCACATTATGCAGTAGTAAAGAGGATACTGAGATATTTAAGAGGCACAATGGACTATGGATTATGGTATGAAAATTTAGATGATTTTACCCTATGCGCATATACAGATGCTGATTGGGGAGGCAGTGTTGATGATAAAAAGAACACCAATGGTGGAGCATTTTTCCTTGGTGGAAGATTGGTTTCTTGGCTAAGAAAGAAGTAGAATTGTATTTCATAGAGCACAACAGAAGAAGAATATGTAGCAGTAGCAAAAAATTTTAACCAGATAATCTGGATGAAGTAGATGCTGAAGGATATTGGAATAAAGTTTGTTGAACCTGTTGTTATACATTGTGATAAAACCAACATAGTTAGTATGTCTAAGAACCCTATATTACATTCTAAGACAAAGCATATAGAGATAAGACATAAGCACAAAGGAGAAGATTGTAGACATATTTACAAATCCTTTGCCTAAAAATACATTTGAGTATCTGAGAGGTATGCTTGGGGTTATGCCCCAGCCTACTTTTGAGAAGTGATGCAGATCGGTTGCATCCGTCCAGTGGTATATGAGTCTTATCTTTCTTCTGGATTGGATGTTGGTACTTCCTTTATGGGGGAGTATGTGTATCTGAGCTGAGTCATGAGGACTCTAGTGAATGTATTTTCTGAATAGTGTCTTTTGACATTAGAGTTGTTGTTGACATAATGATGAAATTTATATCATTGATGTCAATGGGGGAGAAGTGTACATGAAAAACCATTTGTACCATCTATTGGAGAGAATTGAATAGGAAAACAAAGCAAGATTTGATTGATGAAGAGGATTTGAAAATATTTTTTCAGAGCAACAGAATTGTAGTATTGCATTCATGGAACATTGGATGTTTTTCATCTATGTTGCCATCAATGCCAATGGGGTAGATTGTTAAGAATGAATGCTAAATATATTCTATGGGATTATTCGTAACCATTCTATAGTAGTTTTTGTTGCATTCATGACTATGATTGTCATTGATGTCAACACTGTGATCTACTAGAGATTAGCAGAGGAGAAGACAGTGTTTTGATTAGCACACATGGGATATTGCAGATCAAGCTATGCGATGTTGATTATTTACTCTTTGATATG
Source organism: Chamaecyparis obtusa (assembly GCA_027943335.1). Lineage (NCBI taxonomy): Eukaryota > Viridiplantae > Streptophyta > Pinopsida > Cupressales > Cupressaceae > Chamaecyparis > Chamaecyparis obtusa. The sequence goes on from BSBK01006406.1 coordinate 555,648, forward strand.
TTATATGTTCATGGTTAAGAGTGAAGACAATAATTCATTTATTCATGAAAGTTATGAGCATTTTGGTGGAAGCAGTCTTCAGGCAGTGTTTCTGAATAGTGATTTATGGAAATCGGATGATATCTCCTAATCGGGATGGAATCTAGTTTTGCGTAGTTATAAAGTAGTTGAAGACATGTTGATAGTGACATGGATGACAATGAAAACTTTGAAGTCACACGAGTGAAGAATTATTCTATTTGGAAGATGACAATTTTGTGTAATTTTTTATGTAACGTGTGGAAACTTTTATTTTGTAATTGGATGCCAACTCATTTGTAATTACTTGAGTGTACTATAAAGGAAGTAATGTTTTTCCTTGTTGTAATTGAGTTTGTGATGAATGGAATTGATAAAGTGAATGATTGTGAAAGTGAATTTATGAAGGAAGACATGTGAGGTATAGAGATCTGAAATTGAGATCTAGTGTAGCAGTGAGTGCAGTTTGGCACAGTCAGAGAAGAGGTAACATATTTTTTACATTAGTAATGATTTGATATTATTCTATTGAATAATCTAGAGATTAGTTGGACAGTGTGATCAATGATCTTGCCATTGAAGTTGTTTGGGCAATGGGTCCTTTTGTCTTCCATAACTCCTAACAGAGTTAGAATCTCTTAGCAGGGATTCATATGTATTGAATATATTTCATAAGAATCCTAACAGAGTCCATCCTTTCACAAGGAATATTCATATTAGTGCATCTTTTGTGGGCATCATTCCCACCAGGGTTTACTATTTGATCATGAGGTTCCCTAGTCAACATATCTTGTGTCATTGTGTTATTGTGTATGAATATCTTTCTATGGTTGGTAATTATATTTCTTACATGGTTAAAATCTATTAAAGTTGATAAAAGTTATAATTATCAGATAATTGATTCACCCCCCCCCCTCTTAGTTATCTTGGTGGACTTTACTTTCTAACACATGTTCCTAAGTGCACATGTTCTCTAGCATAGCTCCTTTTAGAAGTGTATGGCTTAACTATGCACATGCATAATTGTAGATGAGGATAAATAATATGGTGCCAAGAATTGCTTAGATCCTTTGGATCTAACTCCATCCTTTCTTTCCTTGTAGTTTCAAGATCATACATGAGAATACTAGATTGAACCCAAGGTCAACACTTCATTACTTCAGGCAATATTAGGCACCTTCAATATTTATGTTCATCCACTTATGTATGTTTTCATTCATTCAAATTCTTTTGAAAATTGGCTATACTCATATTCTTCTTGTGTCTGAGTCTTCTAACTATGATCAATTTAATGCTGTAAATCTTGACATAGAATTTGATATCAACCGATTATATATCCATTCTAAATGATATAGCTCCATTTGAATAAACATACATGCCAACCATTTGACAAAATTTTCATATGAAATCTAGAGTAATACATTAATTTTATAGCGAATTCATGATTTATAATGCCTTTGGTTTCCTACAAAGCCTTTGGCAAAATCTGTCAAAAAATTGAAAGTTTGGTCAAAGTAAGTGTATAAATGAAGGATGAAACACATAGGAAGCTATGAGTAGATATGAGAAGGTGACATGAAGCTAATGAAAGGAGGCATCTTAATGATGTTAACTCATAGGGGATTCTCTTTGTATAAATAGATAATTTTAACAATGTATAAAGTCCTTCACAAGATGTAATAAAAACACTGGCAAGGCACGAGAACTATTTGATGAAATGCCACAATAGTGGTGTCTCATGCAATGCTAAGATGTTTAGTTATATGCAATGTTGATATATTCAAAATATTATTGCATAAATAGATAATTTTAACAATGTATAATGTCCTTCACAAGATATAATGAAAACTATGGAGTGAACTATGTTTATCTGATTATATAACTATTATCTTATGTCAAGTATCCCACACAGTCTCATGGATTGTCAGGTACAAGTCAATACACCCCATAGAGATTAATGTCTTTTACCATTTGTAAAATATCCAATTTAGACCAAAGAAGTCAAGAAGTCACTTGAATCAGATCCGAATGCAATCAGGTCTGTATATATCCCACGAACACATTAGGAAGAATGCATCTCTGATCACCGCACTAGCTTCTTGTCATCTACCAAATCTACTGCAAAGTCATCTCTGAACCAAATCAAGAGCATGAATAAAAGACCTCAACTCATAAAACCACCTTTCAAGTCGATCAAGATCCGAAAGTAATGCAACCAGCTAGAACAAGATCTACAAGAACACCATTCTGAATCGATACAAACTTGATTGACAAATGTATATTTTTTAAAAAAATTGTGAATTTCATCACAATTACGACGTCTCTAGGAAAGAGATGAAAATCTATCAGAAAATTTTGATGCACAACCGTCACATGAACAACATTTCCATCGGTAGACAATCTACCAATGATGATTATCTGTCAAAATATTAGGATGGTTAACCATTGCATGTACAACATTTTCGTTGGTAAATTAACTCCATCTGACATCTAGCCATCAAAATTGGGATGGCTAAAAATAGACATGATGGTGTATTCGCTATGTTGAAACCCACTTTTTGGGATGGTTATAGTTGTCTTAATTACGATGCCAATCATAGCCATCATTTTCTCAACTACAAAACTGTGATGTCAGGTGGTGTCATAATATCGATGGTAAACCATCTCAATTTCGATGCCCTGACATCGGATAAAGGTCCCAAATGTACTGGTGCCATTGCCTTCTTCTCATCTCTTCTCTCAAAAGATCATGAGATGTCCAAGGAGGATTAGGATATGCTTCTGAACAACATTCCAAAAATAATCACTGAAGGTCAAATCAAAGCTTTTTGCTCAATCTCGAACATGGTTGAAGTTAATAAATCCCTATACTCTCTTCCAGGAGACAAATCTCCTATCCTAATGGCTTCCCTATGTTCTTTTTTCATCTTTATTGGGATGTGAAGAAAGATTATGTGGTCAAAGTGGGGCATGAATTCTTTAGCTCAAAAAATCTCCTTAAAGAGGTTAATGCCACCTTTTTGGTGCTCATCACCAAGACCTCTAGGGAGGATTTGATGGAGCTCTTTAGACCCATTAGTCTATGTAAATCCTTCTTCAAGATCATCTCCAAAGTTATCACCTCTAGGATTCTTAAAGGTCTCCCCTCCCTATTAGCACTACAACAGTCTAGTTTTGTGCCTAGTAGATAGATATTGGACTCCATCATGATGGTGCATGAAGTTATTCACTCCTTAGAAGTAGGAAAAAGGGATGGATTTCTCATCAAACTTGACCTCTCCATGGCTTATGACCGGCTTGACTAGTAGTTCCTTCTCAAAGTTCTTAATGCCTTTAGCTTCAATACTCACTCCTGCAAGATCCTTAAACAAATCATCAAAACTCCTTCTCTGGCAATTTTGGTCAATGGCTCCCCATCAGCTTTTTTCAAACCCACCAGGGGTCTAAGACAAGGGGATCCCCTATCCCCTATTCTTTTTATCATCCTAGCATAATTCCTTGGAAGGCTCATATCTACCTCTAGGAGTGTAGGGGATCTGAAAGGCATTAAACCTTCTTCTAGGACCTATGTCTTCTCTCACCAATAGTTCATTGATGACACCATTCTTGGAGGTGAGGCCTTGGTGGGAGAAACCAAAGTAGTGAAGGATTTTCTCAACTCCTATACTAGAGCAACATGCCAATCCATTAATTGGAATAAAAGCTCCATCTTCTTCATTAATACCCTTGAGGAAAGACAATGGAGAATAGCCGATATCATGCGATCTAGTATCAATTCTCTCCCTTCCAATTATTTGGGCCTTCCTTTAGGTATTAAACCTCTAGAAGCCTTCTGGAAGCAATTAATCAAAAAATTCAATAGGAAGCTGTCAGGTTGGAAAGGGGTTTCCCTCAACTAGGCAAGAAAAATCCAATTGGTCAAATCTACTCTGCAAAACCTTCCCACCTATGCTTTAAGCCTCTTTTCCATCCCTGTTAAAGTTTCAAAGGCCATGGAAAGTATTCAGAGAAGATTCCTCTGGTGAGGCACTGAAGACCATAAGAGACTCCCTCTTATAGCTTGGGACAAAGTCTATCACCCAAAGAGTGTTGGTGGACTTGTGATTAGGAGAATCAAACCGTTCAACAAAGATCTTTAAGCTAAATAGATATGGCACATCTTTAATAGCGCAAGGGAATGGTGTGATACTCTTGAAGAAAAATATCTCACAAACAACACAATAAAGTTCTTCTTTGAAGAGATTGACTCACCGGAAGGCTCTTTTATATGGAATGGTTTTCTCAATGTGAAGGATTTGGCCAAGTCCAAGGAAAAATGGAAGATAGGGAATGGAAAATCTATTAACTTCTAGAATGACAATTGGCTTCAGCTAGGCCAACTAAGAGATTGTGCATCACTCAATATGTGGAGGAAACAATGCACCCACATCTATGACTCCCAAGTCAGTAACTACAAAATGGATGATAATTGGGTTGATCTCTCCCAGGTGTCTCAGGACTTGATTCCTTGAATGACTTCCCTCAACATAGTCTCTTTGTTCTCTACCTAGGATGAGCTTATTTGGGAAGGCTCTCCAAATGGAAACTTCATTGTGGCCTCTACCTACTCCTCTAAGCTATCTTAGGCTCAGGAAGCTAAACCACTTTGGGCTAAAGCCTGGATCCATGGCCTTACCCCAAAATCAATGTCTTCTACTAGCTTTTGCTTCAGAACACATTCTAATGGTTGATAATCTTATCAAGAGAGGCTTCCGGATCCCCAATAGGTGTGTGCTCTATAGATGCCAAGAAGAATCAGTGGATCACTTGTTTATTCACTACTCCTTTGTAAGTAATATCTGGAATCTCCTCCTTTATTTTCTGGATGTATCCTGGTGTTTTCCCCTATCTTTTAAAGAACTCTTTTCTCAATGGGCTTTCTCCTCATATAATTTTGAATTCCACTTATTTTTCTCCTAGATTCTTCCACACTTTTGCTGGGGAGTTTGGAAAGAATGCAATAATCACATTTTCCATGATAGCTTCACTCCTCCCAAAGTTATCTTTGAAAATATCCACTTTTCTATGAAAGAAAACTTTTATTTCTATGGTGGCTCTATCTGTATTGAAGGAAAGGTCTAGGATCCTACCCTTAAGAGCACTAAGGAGAAAAGATATAACTGCACCTAGAGTTGTCCCTCGAAAGGCTGGTCCAAAGAAAACTTTGATAGTGTGGCAAAAGGAAACCCTGGCATGGTGGGCAGTGGATGAGTCATCAAGAACTATTTTGGTTTTGGATTCATTGTTGTCATCTTACCTCTTGACTCACAAACTAACCACTTTGCTGAAGTGAGTGCTCCACTCCAAGTCACCAAAATTTCCCATGACATAGGGATCAAAAAGATTTGGCTCAAAGGAGACTCCAAGAACATCATTTACTTCTTAAAATTAAATCATTCCCCTTCATGGAGAATATCCAACATGATTGAAGAAATGCAGGCCCTTTTAAATTATTTTGAAGTGATTCACATATCTCATGTGTACAGGGAAGCCAACCATGTCGCTGATTGGTTTTCCAACTTGGCAGTTAAAAAGGAAGCAATGATGAGGTGGCATCATGATAGAGATTTCCCTCATGAGGTGAAGGATTTAGTCGATAGGGATAAACTCCAAGGAAATGAGGGAGTCATAAATGATAATTATGAAAAGTAATGAGGATTTTTGGAGGTACCATTCCATAAATGGCAAGTACTCGAGGGAAAAAAAGGATAATTACTATGCATCCCTTTCGCATGCTTTTTGGCTATTCATTCCGAAGAACTACATCCATTCCCAAAGGCAAAAAAGAAGAAAGCTCAGGATGACTGTTGCTAGAAATAATCTAAACAATAGCCTTCTATCTCACTAGAGAATCACCCAAATCTGTCTCAGTGCAATTGTAGGGGAAAGACACAGAAGGGAGCCGATAAATGATAGTGTGAAATAGAAGAGATGCACTAAGGTTTGGAATGATCTTCAAAAAGGGGCAATAAGAACCTTCATCAAAAGGTTACATGGCAGTAAGTAGGTGATCACAAACATCTTCATGAAAATCTAGAATGAAGGAAGTGTGGAGATTGAGGAAAAGACTTTCACCATCACTAAGGAGGTCATATAAAAAGTCACCGACATCCCCATTATTGGCAAAAAATTCTAAAGGGACCGAAAAATCTCCAACAATGTTGTCAATGAATTCATGAGAGATGATGAAGAAAAGAAAGCCATTTTTAAAATGGGAACTTACTACCAGCCCAAAGGCATCAAAATATTGTGGAAGTTTTTTCTCAAGGCCCCAATTTCCTATGTCACACTAGATACTAGGTTTGATAGATTCAAGACCTATCACTTTTTGTTGTTGAACCATCTCAAGCATGGTATGAAGGTTTCCATCCCATTCTACCCATATTCTTCAATTAATGAAAATATTAATGGTTTTAGGGAGAAGAATATAGCTAACCCTACTCTGCATGAGGGTCTGTTACTATAAATATATGAATTCTTCAAAGCCCAAACCCTGGGGAAGGCGGTGATAGATAGAAAGGAAAGAAGTGATGTTTCTGGGTTAGATTATGTCCCCTCAGACCAAGATGATAGTGTGGGAACACACTCTAAGGATTATGTGGAAGAAGAGGTCAAAAATCCAAAGCAGGGTCCCTCCTCAAAGAAGAGACTTGCGATCTTGGTCAAAAAAGCAAAACTCCCCAAAAAGAAGGCCAGAAAGGAGATTTCCTTAGAAGAGGACTATAATGACAATGTGGAAGAAATTAATACTGATGATGAGGAGGGTAACTATAAAGGTGAGGTCAGGAAGATAAGTGACCAGACCACAGGGGAAAGACAGATAACAAAGGAGGAAAGCTTGGGTCATCTTTCTGTTGATCTTACCATTAGCAAAGATAATACCTCCCTTCCCCCTTTAGGAGCCAAAGAAAATACTTAGGACCCTAACAATGAGGAGTCAAATGATGACTAGGGAGATCCCTCTACCCATTCCCCCAATTCTCAAGACCTCTTAGATGAAAAGAACTAGTCTAGAGGGGAGTATCAAAGTGAAGACTCTGGCAAGGGGAAAAATGTGGCAATATTTCAACATGAACACAGTGCAGATGGGGATTATCAGGGAAGCTGTGAATCCCAAAATCCTTGAGGATATTGATGAAATAATCTAGAAGGAGGATGTGATTGACCCCACACTGGTCATCCTCAGCAACAAGGCCAGGGAAATGGACATGAATCTCCTTAACAATGCAAATAATAGCATGTTGGACTAGTTCAAGTCTTTCAAATGGCCCTTCCATGAACTTGAAGAACTCAAGAAAAAAACCCAGAGTATCACAAACAATAAGGAACACAAACAAATAGAAGATATTTGATGCCTGGACTCAAGGATCAATCTACTGGAAGGTAAAATGAAAAGCCTTGATTAAACCGTCAAAGGCATAGAAGAGAAAAATTTCAATATCCTTAAAGCCTCCAACAAGCACATCAAATTAATCATAGACAAAATGGAAGAGAAGATGGATAGCAAGGATGAGTAGATAACTAAAGAGGAAAAAAAGAAGAAGCCTAATGAAGGTCTACGTAAGAGAACTAGAGCCAAGTCAAAGAGAAACATGGAAGAAGAAGGCTCCAACAACATTCAAAAGATCAAAGAGGCAACAGAGAAGATGGAGATTCTTTAAAGCAACACTGCCATGATGCTCAGAAACCTCTCCCGATCCTACCTCCTAGTGCCTTTTCTCATGTCCCTTTTTTTCTCTATTTTGACTATTCCTACTATGTGGTAGTATGACTCTCGGCCTGCTAGTGGCCTGTTTCTTCATTTTCTTTTGCTTAGTTAAGGCTTGAAATTTTTATTGCTACATTTTAAGTTGTTGTGGGTTTCAGGAACCTTGTAAAACCTATTTTACTTAATAAAAAAAAAACTCCCACTATCTTGTCATTGTTAAAATTGATTTATCATTTACTAACTCCTCACAACACCTTAAAATGAGGATCAAGTGGATCAACTTCATTGACTAATTACAAAAAAATTATCAACAAACTTCCAATGTAAACTTACCTAATATATGATCACAAGAGGTAAATTTCCCAATCTTTGGTGGACACATAGAACTCTAGTGAAAAAAATCACCCTCATATTCACAATGTATCCCAATCTTACATTCAATGACAACATTCATTTGAAATGTAATAACAACAACATGTTAATCAACAATAAAGTTTGTTAGGTTCTTTATGACTTCTCCCATTACTCTTGAATGATCTTCCACTACAAGGTTGATCAAAGAAATGAATATATTTTAATGTTTCACTAATTTATACCTTAGTTCAAAGGACACCTCAAACAATAATGGACTCCAACAGATTTTTTCAACTTTTGTATCAAGAGGATTGATCTCATTTTGATTTCTTATTCTGATCAGTCACACACCATCAACAATATATTTTTAAAAACTAAACATTATCCCAATTTCTTTTGTAATAATTTAGATAACCTAGTTATAGAATTTTTCTCCAATTTTTACCCTGATTCAATAGTTGAATAAAAAGTTATGCCCTTTTTTTTTCCAAAACTAGTAACTAGAAATTGATCAACCACATAAACAATAGACCTAGCACATCAAATATCTTTCCAAATACATATCCATTCAATCTAAGACCAAGATTAAATTGAAAGATCACTCAAGATAATGGGAAATCTACAAGTTACAGAATTTCCCATTGGTTGAATTAGGAGAAATGAATAAATCTTTTCAAACCTTTACCTTTAAGGGTTTCTAAGTAGTTTTGGAAGAAATACACCATTCTTTCACCTTTCTTAATGGAAAGGTCTCAACTTTTTTTAATGAATTAAAATCATCCTAATTTGATCCCAATTGATTCAACAAAAAATTCAATCCATTCAAAGAAGATAATAACTTCTGATCAAGGGGTTTGGCAGGGAAATGTCATTAAAAATCACTATTTTTATTAAGTTTTTTCCTTCAAACTCCACCGGACGCCTACCTTTGATCCAAAGCAGGTTATTTAAACATAATTTTACCAATTATAACTGATCCAACCAATTCCCAATTCGGTTGATTAGTTGGTCTTCTTAATTATCAATATTTTTGTAAATGTTGCAAAAGTTGTCAAGCAACTTTTTCAAAATTATTGCAAATTTTTTACATCTTGATATTTTGAATATGAATTGGACCCTATTACATATTAAATGTTCCAAATGTGGCTTAGGGGACTCAAGAACATGATTTTTATGTTTGTCCATCATCTTTGACCATGTGGACTAGATCTAACCTATTGGTCTTATAATATATTTTTGGTTCTTTGGCCTGATAAAATGACTTCAAATGATTACAATTGACATCAAGACTTGGTCAAAATACCTTATTTCATATTTGAATGAAAAACTAGATGCCAAATCCTTGTTAGGTCCTTTGTCCCATGGGTGCTCCTACACTAGTTTGTCAATTTCCGTAAGGTTTTTTTGAACTCAGTTAGGTATGAACCTCATCCCTACACTCCCACCTCCTATTTGTAAGGATTTATAAGGTCTTAAGGTCTTTTGTCCTTTTTTATTCTTGATGACCATTGAAAGTGACTATCAAATTTCCAAGACAATAACAATACAATTAGAAAACTTTTAGTTTGCATGAATTTGTGTGTACATTTCAAGACTATGTATTCGGTGGGTCACTCCATTTCCATATTTGTCATATCCTTGATCTAAACTTTGGTTGAAGATCAATCCATGAGAGTTGTGGGAATTGTAGTAGAGTGGGTAGTTATTAGTAGGGAATTAAAAATATAGCCATATTTACCCTGTGACAACAAATGGTCATTTTCTATAAGAATTTCTTTATAGGAATGTGATCAATGGATGGATGTGGTTTAATAAGGTTGTAATTAAGGAATCCAAGTTACCTTGCCCATGATTTTCATCATATTATTAGTTTTATTAGTATTTCCTCCTTCCCATTTCATTTAAGCTACTGTATGTATCATCTTATTAAGTTGTTAACCATGTTCCTTTATGCCTTGCTGAATCATTTTAATTTTTTAAAAGAGTTTTTAATGCCTAGAAACTTATCAACTATGGTATTTCTATACTTTTATAACATAATTAAATTTTTAAAAATATTAATAGTAATGTTTAAAGTCTTTTGATGCTACTTCTCATTGATATTATTGTTCTTAGATTGTGATGAAGATATAATAGTTACATTAATTTTCCACACATCTTTAATTTAATTCAGAAGTTGTTTATACACCCTCATCATAGTTATTAACATTTTTTATTCACATGGAAAAGTATTGAAGAACTTGCATAGGTAATAAAGATTGTTTGGATAGGACTTCAAGACTTTTCAAAAGGAGGGAAAGCAATTCAAAGTTTGTTGCAATGAATTTGAAGTCAATGAGGCCCTCTACAAAAAATTTAGAGGTAGATCAGAACCTGAAGCACATACATATTTCATGCTCATTAGGTAAAAGAAAAAAAAATTTAAGATATATCTTAGAAAAATTCATTATATCCTCTTCTTTTTGTTATGGTCTCTACTAATAGTGACCACTTTCAAAAATGTTTTGGCATCTCTATTTTTTGACTTATGTTCTTTTTCCTTTAAATCAAAAACTAAATTAAAAGTGGAATTCATAATATTATAGATGGATTAACATCAAAGGCTTACTATCAATATCATTCATATGATGAGATAGTGGATGATGAGAGGGGAATTGACAAATATCCATGTCCATGTAAAAAATGTCTTGGTGGAAAGTTGAAAACAAGAAATGTGATTTATGTACATATGATAAGGAGCTGCAAAAGGATGTTTACTAGCTTAGACTAGCAATAGTTGGATTTGGGACTGGAGGATGCACCACATAATTTTGACAATTTGTAAGAATAATTTTATCACGGGTAATAATAAAATTATCTAGATTGACTAGACCAAACAATTTTATTTGTATGGGGTGTGAGGAATTAAAGAAGATAAGATAATCATTCAAGCAAAAATACTATTCATCTATCGGTTGACTAGATCTAGTGCACATTGACTTATGTGGTCCTACCAAAACAAGGATTTTACAAGGTGAGAATATTTTGTAATCTTCATTGATTATAATTAAAGGTTGTATTGGGTTGTATTTCTAAGAGAAAAATCAGAAGTAATTGAGAAGTTAAAGATATTTAAAGAAAGAGTTATGAATGAATGTGGTAGAAATATTAGGTGTTTGAGATATGTTAATTTACTTCTAATGAATTTGAAAGGTTTTGTGAGAAACATGGTATTAAGAGATATTTTTCAATGGCTATCTAACACCACAATAAAATGGTGTACAATGGAAATGATAAAATAGATAATTCAAGAAGTAGAAAGGACAAGGTTGAAGGAAGTAAGTTTACAAGAAGTCTACTGGAGATAATTTTTTCATACACCTATGTACACACTTAATAGAATTATATACCAGAGGAAGTATGGAAATACATCATATGATCTATTGTATGGAAGAGCACCTAAAGTGAAATATTTAAATATTTTGGAAGCATATGACACATTAGGAGAGATGAGGTCAGCCTTGGAAAATTTGACAATACTGTAGCTGAAGGTATATTCTAAAATAGGTAAAGCATAGTAGTGTTACAAAAATATATTGAATAAGATTGTGCAGAGTGTGAGTGTGAAGATTTTTAGAAGACTCCTGAGAAAAATATTGAATATGAATCTAATATGGAGATCAAAGGAAAATAAGATAAGAGAGAAGATGCAGAGACAAAGAAAGCTCTGAGATCTACAACTAGGACACCAATGTATGTATAGAGAAATTATTTTGAGAAATAGATTATTGGTGATAAAAATAGAGGAGTTGTTACTAGGAGTTGAAAAACATGAGAGAAAGTGCTATTGTGAACTTACTTTACAAAATTGATCCTAAATCTATAGAAGACACATGTAATGATCAGAACTAGATCAAAGTAATGAAGAAATAACTTGATTAGATAGAAAAAAATTAGGTTTGGGAACTTTTCCCAGACTAGGTGATGTGATTGGTACTAAATAATTTTTTTGGAACAATATGGATGATAATAGCAAGTTGATAAGAAATAAGGAAATATTAGTTTGCAAAGGTTACACTCAAATTGAGTGTATTGGTTTTTATGAGACTTATGTCATTTTTGCCTAGATGGTGGTGATCTGCATATTTATAGCATTTGCAATGTAATAACCCTCCCATAGTTTGATTTTAAGGTTAATTGGCTAGACTCTTTTAGGACACTTTTCATGTTTGGATGAATCCTCAAATAGATTTGAGGTTATGTATATTATGATTATGGTTTTACTGACCCTATACTTGCATGTGTATGGTTGGTGTGTATATGTTTTACATTTCTATTCAACATACCTAATGTGGTTGAGGGAGGGAGTCATAATTACTTGCTTGTGAGATCCACACAATTGGTCAATTCCTTCCATTGATTGTTTATATTTATACATGTATGTACATGCTCATCTTTTATGCAAGTTTGCAGGTATCAAACACCGACTTCCCTAAATTTCTAGGATGAACATGCCGTATCACAATATCTCAATGGTAAGAGAGGGGAGATAGCATACAAATCCAAATCCCAACCCAACCCATTGATTTTTATAAAATAATGGAGAAGTATCTATTTTCTACCAATCCAAATTCCTCAAGGTGAGATGAAATTGTGAGCCCTTCCTTGGTGTTTGTTGATATGGTGTTAGTTGATTTTCATGTTCTGTGAGTCAAGTAAGTTTGTTGTTTGAATTATTTGATTTGAAATAATTAAATTAAGAATAATTGTGACATTAGAATAGTTATATTTTATGAATATGAAAGTATTAAATATAAGGATATTTAATTACTAATATGAGTTAATCAAATAACTGTGTTTAATTAAAAGAATTAATTAAAATTCTAAATTTGGAACAAAAGGATTTAATTAATTATTAAGTCCAAATTATGAAATTAAAAGTATAATTAATTTATTAAAATATTTTATTTATCAATTTGCATAGTTATTTATGTGCTAAAGTATTTATTGATTAATTAAATTTTTATGTGCAATTTAAGTTGCACATTCAGTTTAATAAAATTGAATTATATTTTTAAAGTTAAAGTTGAGTTAGAAATTGTAATTAGAAAAGTGCATTATTTTATTATTTAGTTATATTTAATCATGCAAAGTGAGTTGATGAAAACTAGGTGGATAGTTCAGTTCTGGTTTTGAAGGATTGAATGTTTTAGAAAATCTAGGAGGAATAGGTCTTCTTTATGAGAGGTTTCTAGGTATTGTTGCAAGAAGGTCTATCAAGTTTTGGAGGAGTTCTCTTAGATAAATTTGGAAGATTTTTGGAAAAATTGGATTTTGAAGGTTGAGTTGGATTCTTCTTGTCTCTAAATTTTAAGGTGTTGTTTGAAAATTTTGGAAAGCTTGGATTTTGAAGGTCGTATTGGATTCTTCTTGTCTTCATATTCAGGCGTTGTTTTGAGGTAGGGTTTGAAACCTTCTTTTAGTAATTTTTTTTCTTTTGAAAAGATTGTTTGCTTTATGTCTGAAATTGTTTATGGAAATGAATTGGAAATTAGGTTTCTATTGTAGTCAAGTTTATATTTGAGAAATTTTGGATTATTTTGGTATTGAATTAGTTCTTCTATTCTAATTGGATTGTTTGAAAACCTAGGAAGAAATTTTAGGAATATGTGCGATCTTTTCCCTATTAGGGTATTTACCCAAAAATGATAGATAATTTGTCTCAATATTTTTGCATAGAAATTTAATTTGAAATTGGATGTGAAAATAAGATTCAAATTTCTTTTTAGATCTATTAGGAACCCTAGTACCCTTTAAAAGAAAATCAATTTAAAAAATAGATATATAAAATAACAGGGTTGATATTCAAATTCATATTTTTTTAAAAAGAGGGTGTTCTATTATGTTACAACATTAATTACTAGGGTTTTAATGGAGTTGACTACTAGTGCTTCTTCGGTTACTGGAGCTTCATCTAGGATTTTTCCTATTGTAGGAGCTTCGCCATCTACTGGGAAGTTGCAAGATTCGTCGGTCGCTGGAGATTCAGTAAGGGTTTTTCCTTTCACTAGAGCTTTGGAGTCTGTTGGTGCTTCGTCAATTGTTGGAGCTTTGACTAGGGATTTTCCTTCTGTGGGAGCTTCGTCATGTATTGGGAAGCTACAGGCTTTGCCAGTCGCTGAAGAATTGGCTAGGGTTTTTCCTTCTATTGGAGCTTTGCATTCTACTGGGGCTTTGCTAGTTGTTGGAGCTTCAGCTAGGGTTTTTCTTTTTGCGGGAAATCTAATGGGAAGTTGCAGGCTTCGGTGGTCACTGGAGATTAGGCAAGGGTTTTTTCCTTTCATTAAAGCTTCATTTTTTGTTGGGACATTGGTGGCCTTGCCAGTTGCTGGAGCATATAAGGTTTCATTGGTCACTGGTGCTTTGCTATATATTGGTCCTTCACTAGATTTTGGTGCTTCGGTAGGGGTTTTTCCTTTCACAGGAGAATCTTTTTTTTATCTGCTAATGGGATTTTTCCATCTATTGGACCTTCTGCCAGTGGCTTGCTATCCATTGGAGCTTCGCTATCATCTAAGAAACCATTGCCTGTTGGGGTTTTTTTGTCTGGTTTTGTGCCACTTGTTGGTACTTCTATGCCTATGGGGACCTTGTCTTATGCAACTATATTTTTGGCTGGGGCCTCAAACACTCTTCCTAGTGGATCTAGGAGTGGTGGTGGCTTGGGTTTCATTAAAAAGGAACCTTTCCCTATTTCTAACACTATATGGGTCTCCTTGGCCAAGGATGTGGTGGAAGATATTGCGTTTTCATCCTCAGAGTTTTTTTCTCATGGTGTGATCTGTCATTTCTTGGCTATATGGCCAAGCCTTGTTGGTTTTCACTAGTGGATCTCTATTCATTGGGAACCTATTATTTTTGGTAGTGTTCATGTTTCCCTATGTCTAGGAGATTCTTTATTGCTAAATTCAATAATGTTGAAGACAAAAATTTGATTTTGTGTAATCACTCTTTCACATGGGAAAATTGTTTTATGTTGGTGGTAGACTATGGTTTCCTAATTTTCCCCCTCTTCTGAAATCTTTAACAAGATTTTGATTTGGGTGAGGTTCTCTTATCTTCCTCTTCATCTTTGGGTTGAATCCCTTCTTGATGCAGTGGGAAAGGCTCTTAGAAACTTCTTAATGGTGGATAAAATGTCAACTAACATTATGCACTCGAATTATGCATGAATATTGGTAGAGATGGACATCTCTAAGGGGTTACCAGAAATGATTAAGTTAGAGGAATCAAAGGGTTTTTGGATATAAACTTTAGATTATGAAGGGCTTCCCTTCAGATGTTGGAAGTTCTTTAAAATGGGTCACTTGGTGCTCATTATGGTTTACAGAGGGCTAAGATCAAAAGGTCTACGTATTGGTGGAATGGTGCTTCTTGTAAACATTATATTATAGTAAAGAAAGTACTTGAGTCTGTTGGTACTACTGGTCCTAAGGGTGTCCTTCCTGTTGGATCTATTCCTATAGGGTCTATTATCTTTGTTATTGGTTTTTCTATTGTTAGATAGTCAACATGTGTTTCTTCTGTTGGCACTGTTCCTACTAAGTCTAATGGTATTTCTCCCACTAGTTCTGCTATTGTTGGTGTCCCTCCAATTAGATCTATTCTTGTTGGGTCTACTAACATTTTTGCTAGTAACTATGATGCTAGACAATCTACAGGTATATATTTTGTTGGTGTTGTTCCTATTGGGTCTACTGGTAATTTTCTTGGTAATTCTGCTACTGCCACTAGCTTAAATTCTAGATTTGTGTTGGTCAATATGTCTTCTAATTTTGCTGAGTGGGATTGTATCTTTGATTTTGTTGGACTTTCTACTATTGTTGATAATGCTAGACCTAGTGCTTCTCCTCTGCATTAGGTGATAGGCCCCTTTGGTGGTTTTGTCTAGAATATGCATGTTAGTTTTCTTATGGCTAGCTCTTCTTCTGCTTCTTTCTTAGGGTCCATTCCTCAAGGTTGGAAAGAAAAGGCTTTTATGGTGGAGGAGGGGTGGACCCCAGTTGTTGTAAAAAATCATAAAAAGTCCCCTCCTCAATTTGATATGACTCTGCACTCCCAGAACAAGGGAGGTAAAGAAAAATCCTAATTTTCCATGTTTGGTTGTGGGAACCTGGTTTTGTCCTTTTGGGAAGATTGGGCTTTTAAATTCTACCTATTTCTTTTGGTCTTGTTTTGTGTTGTTCCTTTGGCTTGTCTTGTACTACTTCCTTGTGTTTGTTGCCAACGTTCTATTTTGGGAAATTCGTTAAATATCTTTATGCTCTCTACTTTGCAAGGGGTTTCGGGGTCCCCTCAAAACCTATTTTTACATTAATAAAAAAAATTAATTACTAGGCTAAATTTTTTTTTTGATTTTATTCTTAAAAAATAAATAAACCCCCAAAAATTAATAAATAAATTGTTTTTTTGGTGGGGATGGGTCATCACCCCATACCCCAATGACTTTGGAGTCCTCATTGACGCCTTCCCCAAGTGAGTCCCATGACAAATGGGATCCTTCCAATGGCCTCCCAAGGGAGACACACAATAGTGGTACCCTGTCAGTGGTATCCCAAGGGAACCACATGACAATGGGAGTCCATATCGGTGGCATCCCTTTGCGAGACACATGGTAGAGGAACTCCTATCGATGATAGTCCCACCAGGCTGCATAGTAGGGGTGGGGTGTTGGCCACCCCCTCCCCCCCCCACTATATTTTTGCATAATGCTATTTTATTTTATTAAAATAAAAATTTAATTTTTATTAGATTAAATTTTAAATTACTTTATTATATGTTTTTTTGTATGTTATTAAATTTAATTTTTATATTAATATTATAATGATTAATTTATTTAATTGATATTTAATAATTGATTTAAAATTAATATTCATTAAGTTATATCTAATAGTTAACTTAACTGGATTTAATATTAGTTTAAGATGTTGGACTCATACTTTTATGTGGAGATATTTTAGTCATGGTATACGTGATCTATTTGCTCATTTTATTGAACTTTGATGTCAGGATATTTTTATTGTGGTCTTTAAGTTGACTTGGGGATTAGTTGACCAGAGGGTTGAAGATTATTTTCTATGGTTGTATATCTTTTCTTATGTCATGCATTATGATGGTTTATCAGTTTGATCATGTCTACCCAACCTTTTTCTATGGAAGCTTAGTTTTATGTGTGTTTAACATAAATAGATTTATCTTCTTAAACAACCTTCACAAATGACTCTAAAATGCGCAAAACTGTAAGAAAAACTGAAACTCACAGTTGAGCTACTTGCAATGAAATGTACAAGCACTCTTTGAATTTGAATGTGAAGGTACAACTCCCTTTGTTAGATTTGCGATGAATAAACATGGGTTATGCCTTTAACCAGAAGACACAAAGGAAGAACAACATTTACCCATTAACATGAAGTAAATATGATTACAATTTAAAAAATGAGAAATGAACAAAAGAATGGCCAATAGACCACCAATTCAACCTTCCAAACACAAAGAAATTAAAAAATATTTAACATTTCATCTTATGTATATGAAGCATAAAGCCAACTGACTTCATGATTTACATGTGAACTTGACAAAACGGGCAAGACAACCTTTAAAAATGATTGGAATCACCAAACAATTTATTTCAATCAGAAAACATACATTTAAAACCTACAGATTAAATAAATATATTCTCCTTTTATTCTTAAAAATTTGATAAAGTGACCAACAGGTCATTTATATCCCTAGCACACTTAACAAGCCTAGAAAATAAAATATCATTTCCCTCTCATCCCTCTACTAAAATCTCATAAAAAGATCTCCTTCCCTCCAACCTTCAGACTTGCAGAGAAGAACCCCCTTAATGTAGAAATTGTTTCAATAAATAAACAAATGAAATTTAGTTATTGATAACCGAATCTTGAAATAATGAAAAAAATAAACTTTTGTAGTCTCATCTTTTTATGACATTATCTGCATAATATCTTTAATAATTTATCTTCACACATGTTGACATCTAGCATAATAAGAATTCTTTGTGTCATTTTAAAGAGGATTCTAGAATGATTTGTTCCCACCTAGATCACTAATGAATAATCGACTCCCCTATCTGATTGGGAACATGTGAAAGTTGGATAGACAATGTATAAATCTAACTTCTAATTTTATATGATTTCTTGGTGTCAATTCCAAATATTAACATTGATCTATATATGTTTCCATTATGGAATCATTGAGGGAGTCTTAGCTTTCAGTGATGTGGCTTCATGAATGGAAATTTAAGCTATTGGAATTGATTTTGAATCCCATTCTTTTGAGTAGTCAACTATCTTCAAAAGCCAAGCTCTTGACACATGTGCTTTCTGAAGAATAATCACGAGCCTCACACTATCTTCATTCCCAAAAATAGGACATTATCTACAAGAAGTCATTCTCTAAACACAAATTAGTTGAATGATGCTTCAATCTGTTCAAGAGTTTTCCCTTGAGTTTCTGGAATGAAAAATGTAACAAATATGACATTGTTGACACATATTGCTAAAAATATCTAGAAGGAACCTAGAGCACTCCATTCAAGAAGGAAATTGAATGTCATAGTGACTACCCAAACACTAAACCAGTTGATGAGATTCACCATGCTCCCTACAGTGCCTTTTACATGAGTAGGGACAATCTCTTCTAGGACTATCCACGGGACTGGCCCAATTCTGAGAGAGTATGATATGATATATACCAATTAACCAAAGATAGCAACCAACCCAACATACGTACTCATTCCATGGGAAATTTCATCACCAAAAATTTTTTTGAGGTAGAGGGACAATCCAACAAAAAAGCTGCTAAAATCTATTCCACTGACTAAGACCTTTAAAAGAATGCATCTTCTAGCTCTTTCAACTAGCCCAGTTGTCACTACAGTCATCAAAACCTACAAGATTCCCCAACCAAATGATGGAGCATTCGATGAGGATATGCCAACTTCTCAAAAAATCTAACCAACATATAAGATCATTGTATTGATTCCTGATAGTTGTTGGAAAGGTAGCAAGCCTATCCCTGCAAGAAGAGGATAAAATATCTATCCCTTGAAAAGATTTGGCATTTTTGCCTTTGGTTGAAGTTTTAAGATCTCCACTTTTGATTGCTTTAAATCTTGGCATTTTGTCAAGCATTTCACGGTCATCCTCCACTACATCTAAAACCCAATTTTGTGATGAGCATCATGGTGAAATTGCTCTCTGTATTTCTTGGGGAAATTGGAAGTACACTTGTATTTGGGTAGCATTGATCCATGTCTTTGGTATTATGTCAAACATTTTTGTGTAGACCTGAAACTTCAAGTCCAACAATGCTTTAAAGAATGCCTTTCTTTTCATATTTGTAGTGGCAAGTTATCACAAGTCTTGCATAAAGATCAAGTTGACTTTTTAGGTTTACTGATTGGACGAGTGCTAAATACTTTGATGTTTCTAGAAGACTCCATCTCAAAAGGCCCCTGTGAAATATTTACCATCAGGTGATTCCTATTAGTGGTCCTCGAATCAAAATCATCATCTTTTTGGACCATAAATTGGATTTCAGTAGCATTTATCTTGCATTGATTATATGTTCTCTTTACATTCCCATCTCTAGTGACCAATGGGATCATCTGCTTGTTGATTTTATCATCGGTTTTAATGGTGTGTTCACTACTAATGCCAAGCACTTCATGAATGGTCCATGTGGGTAGGGCCACACACATGACACCATTGAATCTATGAACTTAAGGATCTAACTGAACCTATGGTAATCCTTCTAGAGCCCAAGCCTTGAACTCTGAACCATTAAATCTAAACTTTGAACTTTGGGTTTTGAACATTGAATTTTGAACTTTGAGCTTCAAAGTTCAAGTTCAATGCAATCTCAGAATACTATCTCTTCACAAGTTTAGCCTTACTAAAAAATAATTAGCAATAAAACCCATGACCAACTAAAAACAATTTATGAAATCCTTCTATATGACTCACTTTCAAAAGTTTAAAACTTGGTTGCTAAAAGAAAGCCAACGAATGGCTATGATTGGGGATCTGGACCATTAGGGACATGAAGAATTTAGCTATCTTTGGTTAAAGGCAAGTGTCTAACCATTGGGCAATAGAGTCAAGGAAAAATGGGGAGCTACTTCCAGATAGGGCAGAGAGGGAACAAGACAACTGCCAAAATAAAACCCCTAAACCAAGCAAACCATAAATGAGCCTAAACACCTAGACTAACTAACACAATCAAACTTTTATTTACAAAAGATAGGGCTAGTAGCCCATACCTCCAAGGATGACTCTCACTACTCATGTGAAGCCATTGACCAGTTGTGAGATGTATCTACCAGTGTATAAGAGAGGTTGATACATGAGATTTACCACTCCAAACAAACTTCTAGTGACTACTACAAAAAGTGCTCCAACTATAATATGCCACATAAACTTTAAAAGCGCGTCAGATCCAGAAAGCCAATTCACATCATAAATCTTAGGCCACACTATTTTGGCATCATTTTTAGTAAGGTGATCACTAACAGCTGCACCCTTCTCCTAAAAAAAATAGATCAAAATATTGAGGAGGAAGGCATTGGGGAAGTGTCATGTAGGAGCATTCAAATCAAATCTTGGAGCTAGGTTGGTTGAAAGTTTGTCTCCTGAAAACTCATTAGGAACTTAATTTTTAAAATAGAATGCCTCTAATATTTGGGGCTAAGGCCATTCTTCTTGAGTTTGTGTGAAATCAAATGAGAAGGCCTCGTATTCTATCTCCTCATCAAATGCACAAACTCTAAATTTTGGCTCATCAATTATTATATTACGAACAACACTCAAGTCAACACAACAGGCATTTAGATCTTTAATTTTAGAAATAAAAGGCATCAAGGTTAAGTTATCCTTTGCCTCAACCAAAATTGTATGGTCTTCATTATGCACCTCTGTGATCTTTTGGAAATCAACGATCTTGCCTTCTTTAGCTGCCTCAAACAACTAGAGATGATTTGCTAGTGAGACTTCTAACTGGCTATTATACTTGGGATGCACTTACACCTTCCTTCTTAGTTGATGCATGATCATGCTGCTATGTTTTTCAAGATGACCCTCCTCTTGCCACTAGTACATTTGAGGTCAAATTCTGATGGCCATTTGTCAAATTTGCAATGCTAATTTGTTGGCATTTCGACAGATGTGTCCGTCATAGTTTTTGAATTGGAAATTGTGATGGAAGAGACATCCATCAGTTTACCGACACCCCTTTATGTCAAAAAATTGCACATAATAACAACTTTGTTATGGGATTTCCTATGGTCCATCTATCAAAATTTTGACACAAAGACCTATCGGAAATATACAACCACTGTCGAAACTAAGTGTCGAAAAGATATCCTTTCCGATATTAGAACTGTTGGAATATTGACAAATCTACCACCAACTTTCGATAGATAAACCCGTCGGTGACATAGCATTACTGTCAGAACATTTTGTCAAAAATTTGATATCTGTGACATTTTAACTGTCGGAAGAGCGATGGTGGTGCAACATATCTCTGAGAGGTTTCCCTATCAGATGTATAGCATTATTGTCACAAGAATTGTCGTAAATTATTTTTCTCTGATATTGTACTTGTCAGATGTATAGCACTTCCATTGGAATAAATTATAAAATGTCAAAAAATCAACGAATATGCACATTAAAGATAACACGGCTTAAGAGACCATCATAGGTTGTCTCTTTCTTTAGTCTATATTATTGACAGAATGTTTTACCTTTCATTAGCTCATCAAATCTAGGGATTTGAAAGAATTTAATAGAATATTTTCATGACAACATGTATTATTTAAGTTGATGTTGCACAAATTTATCTACTTCATGCACTAGTAGACTATGAGGACAGTGATAAAGAAGCATGGCCATGCGAGGAGATGTTTCTTTATCGCCATCCTCATAGTCTACAAGTGCATGAAGTAGATAAATTCATGCAATGTCAACTTAAGTAATATACATTGTCATGAAAATATTCTATTAAATTATTTCAAATCCCCAGATTTGATGAGCTAATGAAAGGTAAAACATTCTGTCAATAATATAGACCGAAGAAAGAGACAACCTATGATGGTCTCTTAAGTTGTGTTATCTTTAGTCCTAGCTACTGGGTAAGACCAGGAAGACTTATACCTGTCGATCGTCGAGAATAATCACCGCCTTGCATTTATGTACACTACACAAATTGATCCCAGTCTCACAAAAACATTTTACACTTGTACATCTCATCAATACTAGAGGCCTAAAGTAATTTTATATGATCACTAGCACATTTCGTTCATGGATGAGAAACAGTATCCAAAGTTTCTAGATAACCATTTTTTAGAAGAGGAATGAGTGGAGGCCAAAGAAAGGATAATTCCACAACAAAAAGGAAGACATCTTTTTAGCCTGGGTCTGGATCCTACCCCAATTATCGAAGGATCCATGGCCAGGCTAGAAAGATGTCTTCTCATTCTATCTGCAACATTGTGTCCATCCATGATCTTAGGAATATCATCATCTTTCCAATCTTCATTTGCCAAAATATATCACTTCTTCAAGCTTGCAGAGTAATATTATTAATAAAAGAACTCTTGCCAACATTAGGGTACCCACAGATACAAATAGTTGATGTTATTGGTGCTTGTGCTCAATGATATCGATTCACTATTTTGAAACTGCCAAATCATTTTTATTTTGATTGTAGAGAAAAGGAGTGGGAGAAAATGAGCGGGTGAAAACTGATCGAGTGCGAGAGAAGGCATTGCATTTTATTTGATCATGAATGCTCTCTAAAATGGCCAATCATGTTTTCTATTTTATTCTTTTTGGTGCTTTTTATTCCCATATTTAGTAGATAAAAATCATGGTGGCAGCCATTAGCCATCTTTTTGATGTTCTAGGTATTGTACAAAGATACAGGTATGTGGATTTATCATTCAGTTGCTTGCAGTTATTGGTCAAATGCAAATATTTTGTCAAGTTGAAAGGGCAAGATACCAGTTTGGTGTTTTCAGTTTATGTTAAAAGTTGATTTGGTAAAATCCTCAAAAAACACACTACATGTTCTAAAATGTAAAGAAGATGAATGTTAAATGTAAGATATATATCTCATCCATAGTAATCAAAAGAAAGGACATAAAACTTATAAGGATATTTACCAATCCAAAAATATAAGCGAATAGGAAAGGAAACAACCTCATCATTTTTATTTCGATTGGATAGAGGAGCTAAAGCTGAGCGCGAGAGAAGGTATGTGATTTCTTCATCTTTCAAGCATCTGGCATCATATTCGACCACAAATTTCAAATGCATTGCATTTTATTTGATCATGCATGCTCTCTTAAATGACTGCATTCTACTGGTGTCATGCCCTAGCCTGTGTTGTATCTCCATTATTTGATGTTATTGGTGCTTGTGCTCAAGGATATCAATTCACTATTTTCAAATGTTTGGATCATTTTGGTTGTGAGTGTTCATCTAGTACACAGTCAGGAAATGTAACTGTCTAATGATTATATGTAATGTTCAATGGATTAAATGCTTTATTCTTGGTAGAAGTGAATGGAAGGAATAGTGTGTATTAAATAAAATCCAATCACTTATTGAATTCTTTGGAGACTACTGGTTTGACTGTCCATGCGCTACCAGTGACTAAGATTCATTAAAGGATACAAAACCCTTCATTTTGGGGTTATTGTGTGGGGATTCAAATGTAGGTTTGATTTGGTTAATGTTTAGAAGAGATCAATAAATTATTTAAAGACAATCTTACATGTTTGGAGAGGTTTGAGAGGCACTTATCATGACTGTGCCCTCACAAAAAGTGACATAGACTGGTTTTATTAAGTTTCCTTTCTCTATTTTGAGGTTTCTTTTCTCTATCGTAGGGGTACAGTTAGAGGGTTCATTGACAAAATGATCCTTCTAGCATGTCCATAAAATTTCACTAAAAAACACACCATTTTTTTTTTTAAAGGTAAAAAGTTTATGACTAAGGTTAGCAGTTGATTCTAGTTGAAAAGTTGATCTTGAGAAGGCTTAGTACATAAACCTTAAGCAAGAGGAGTGTAGCGCAATGAGGGATCCATTTTATACGCTAGTTATTTTGAACTACTAGGTCAAGTAAATATTTTCCCCAAGGCACAACTATGTTTTCTAGTTACACTAAAATCTTTAATGTCAAAATTATACCACATTAGGTCATTAGGTTTTATTTAATGAGGCATTGTGACAAAGTACCAAGGAAATCCAATTAGCTAAATAATAGCTATACAAATTCCATTAATTATAAAATTGAGTTACAATTTAACTTAAAATCTCCTATAATCTATTCCTTAAGATACATACTCTCAACCCTTAAATGGCTAAAATTATTAAAAAAAACATAATTGTTGAAAAATAATTACATTAATTATTAGTATTTAATAATTAATATAATTATTTCATATCAAAGTAAATATATAAATGAATTACAAATATTAATTAATATAGAATATTCATTATACTTTTAATTAATTTATAAATAATATAAATTATTACTAATTAATAATTTTATTATTTAATTAATATTTCTATTAATTAATATCACTAATATTAATAAATATAAATATTAAATAATATAAAATTAATAATAAATTAATTATTGAATAATATTTACATTAATTAACAATACTAATATTAATTAATATAAATATTAAATAATAATATAAATTTTAAAACATAATAATTATTAATTAATATTTATATTAATTAATAATATTATTATTAATTAATATAAATATTAAATAATAATATAAACTAAAAATGAATTATATATATTAAAAAAAACTTTATGCGAATCTCACCTTTTAAATCTTCCACCCATGCATAGTTCCTCTCGGGCCCACTCACTGTTGTGACAGTGCCTACCTACCGTGGCAGGGCCGCACCACCTTGACAATGCGTACTTGTCACGGTAGGGCAGGACTACTGCAACAATGTGTACCTGCCAATGCAGGCTTTGGGTGGCGTGGGGTCCATGCCCCACCCCCCAATAATATATATATTTTTTTTCAATTTTATTTTATATAAATTTTTATTAAAGATTATTTTAAAAAAAAAAAACTCATCCACATGAAAAGCATTTACTTAAACATGGTCCTTTTTTTTTTCTCCAATCTAATAATGTATATTTAATTCAAATATATAAATTTGTTTAGTTATATTTTATTTTATATATATATATTATTAGGCCCTTCTTTCCAGCGCTTCTTGGGGTGGGTTCCATCTTCTAACTAGGCTTGTAGGCCAAATAGAAATATATATATATATATATATATATATATATATATATATATATATATATATATAATCCACATGGGTTGGAACATATTATATTATAATGACTGTGTAGTGGAAAATATATGGGAAATTTTTTCCATAAATTTTCTAGAGACCTGCAGGTCTCTTTTTCACCTTTACATTGCATTTTTTTTTAATCTCTTATTTCTTCTCATTTCCTTTTTGATTTGTATTTATCCTCTACATCATCTAAAAGTATATGAGATTCATTTTGATCTAGACTAGTATACATGAACTTCATCATAAAATTTGTTGTCTAAACTATTGAAATGTCAACTTATTTTCCTCCCAACATAAAATGAAAACTTTTTTTTTTTCTACAACAACATCATACTAATGAAATAGAACTTGAAAGTTTCATAGCATCTTATTATGAAAATAAACATTTACAATACCCTTTAAATTTCAACATGAAATCTAATCATGAAACTTACAATACTAGATTCAAGCTACCATTTATCTATTTTATTTATTGAATCCAATTTATGATCACACCATCAATTTTACAAGAACTATCCCAAGGAGATACTCATGAGACCTCTAAAATATCATTACAATTTTTTTTACTCCTTGAAGTGCAATCAAAATCTACAACATAATGCATTAGCCTATTCTTTATGCATTATATATATTTACAAAAAAAATAAATCTTTCAAAGGAAAAATACAACCATACAATCCCTTCAAAACATTGATGCCACAACACTATGATACAAACACAAGTTTTGAAGTGATATTTCCATTACAAAGGATATACATAGAACTCATGGGATTCACAAGATTTCCTTACAATAACATTAAACACAATACAAAAGTGATCCATATCAAAACTGAAAACATCCTCAACTCTTCAAGATTTCAACTCCCACCATGAAGTCTTCAATGGCTCCAAGTCCTGCAATAAAAATAGATAGGCCAAGGAGTGCTCACCTCCCAACCTAGGCTTCTATGAAGCCACCCTCGAGCTAGGGGAACCATAAAAAAGACAAGGAGACAATAAAGAAAACCCACAATAATAACAACATAAAACATAAAACACAATGAAATCTCCCTTCCAAGGCTAAAACAAAGAGTCTCAAAATGACTCAACAATAGGGCGAAGGTGGAACCATACTCAAGAGGAGAAAGCACATTTCATGATAAGAGGTAAGTCATCACTTGGCTTCCTCATCATGTATCTTTCACCACAAACACAATCTCATCAAACTCCTTATGACACCCAATATAAAAAACATATAATAGAGATGGCTACATGGATCCCATACATCCATGTTTCATCCCTCTCCTATCCAAGGAGAGACTCTAAACCCTTGATTATCCCAACAATTCCCTTCATCCCCAAGGCTACTCTTCCCTCCCAAGGGTGAGTATGGCCTTGAGAACTCCCTCAACAAAACACTACAACACATACAACCAAACTTCAAGAACAACAAAAGAAACTACACATTTACAAAGCAAAGAAATAGTGCTCTACAACAAGCTCAAGATTTACATAACATCCACTACCACAAAATAGAAAGATCTCAAGCACAACTTAACAAGCACACAATAACTAAATTTTTGCATGCAAACAATAACATACATGAGAACTCTTCTTCTCAACATGAAAACAAAAATAAGAAAATGAAGAATACCACCAACCTTGATCCAAGCTTATGAAAGAAAGTTGATGAAGAGCTTTTCCACTTTCCAAACTCCTCTCCAAAATAGCTAAGTCTCCAAATCTAGAGAATGGGTGTCAAACTCTTTCAAGAGAAGAGTCCCCTCTAAAAAGGCCTCCACACAATCTCCTAGGGATAGGATCTCACTCTAATTGGATGAGCTTCCCAAGCTTCTTACATGGTTTCCAAATATGGATTCTTAAAAAGGTAGTCCAAAAAGGTGGACCAAAGACTTACCACTTTATTGGATGGAACTCTAACCAAGACCATGCTTCAAAAGTGGATTTTCGGACATTTTAAAAATCCAACTTTTGGAGGGGTTTTTTGGTCAACATGGGGTTGTCCTAGGAAGAAAAATACCCCTTACCCATAGGTATATCAAGTGGGCTTACTAAAAATGGCCCTAACACTTCCCTAGACACCTTTTAAGCTTCCCAAAAACCCATGTAAGGCTCAAATTCGAAATTCATTGATATGACAAAACCTCAAGCTCCCTAACCAAGTGATTTTCATGGGGATCCTAAAGGGTAATATCCTAGGTTGATGGGCATCCAATCCCCAAGTGGACATGTCATGGCCACAAGTACCGACACATGTGTCAAGTGACACAAACATAAAGAGACATGTCACAAGCCATGTGGCATATGCACTTGGGAATTCTCACATAAATCACATTTACAATTAACAAATAAATCAAATACATTCATGCATCATACTTTTATGAATTAAATACATGAGAACAAGATTTTTGGCTTCTCACTAGAAGCAACCTTGTCTCAAACTAATTTTCACATTGGTCTTTGCGATGGTTCCCCAAATTTAGCACGGCCTATTTCCCTGCACACTCAAGTCCAATATCAGTAGTCCAAGGAAATATACATGTAAATTCTATAACTTTCATAATCAAATAATTCTCAAGAAATTAATCATAACTAAGCCAAACTTTCACATGGAATAATCATTCATCTAAAACATATATACACCTCATCATGAAATATTTGATTCATCACTAAATTAAGCTTGTAGCATAATCATTGCATATATAATTCCATTGTGATTAAAAGTCGTCATGACACTCATAAACTTCACCTAAGTAATTAACATTTCAATTCATAATAGAAATCTCATCATATCATAATCAAATCAAGACTCCATTTCCTAGTTACTTACATAAGTGTATAAAATCCATCACTTCATCCCAACATTCATAAATCAAAATACCATAAATTAGAATTCATACAAATATATCATAAAATAGTCATCAATAATTCATCACCTAACATTTAACCTGAAATGAAATACATATCTCAACCTTATTCATTTCTTGATTTTCATTTTCCTAACAACTCATATCGACATAATTTTCATAATTGCACATCTCAATATTCCATCTAAATCAATCATCGTAATGTTAGTCATAATGTATCATAAAGTCAACATTGTGATTATATGAAGCATCATAAAATGTAATGTATTCTCATCTATGATAATCAAATCTTTGTCTAAAAGAGTAAAATCAACTAAGCTAATCAAAACATTAAGCCAATTACTAGGGCTACCATAAGGATAATGGAAAAGCCATGGTAGGTCTAGGGTGAGGCCTCACATCCTCCCCCCTAGGCATGAACTTCCTCCTGGAAGTTATGCCACTTAGGGTTAAAGCTCCAGGGTTGACATCTAGCTTAGCCCATTGGGTAAATTTTGAATCACTGATCTCATGTGATGAGGAATTCTAATGTTGATACATGTTAAGGATATGTTTTACCATATTCAAATCAATTCTAACATTAAAATTATAAACATTGTATGATAGAACTGATTATCCCAAACATCACAATCTAATATTATTTTACATAGTTACCATATCTTCTTCTAGCAACATGATCACATAAGGTAATTCCATTCAACACACCAATGTTGGATCTAAGGCCACAAGGTAAAGCCCCAAAACTAGGAACATCTTCCTTAAAAAATATCTCAAATGTAAGCTAACATCACTCTAGATGTTGGTCATTATAAATTTCAACATCTGGAGTATAGGTCCAATATATATTACGCTAAAGGTATCATTTGTCACTCTACAAATCCTTAGTTTGTACCAACTTTATATTCTATTTGTTGATAATATAATAATAGCTATGAAGAAAGATCATAAAGTAATCTTACAAGGACTATGCATATCACACTCCATAAAATACTCCTACCAAGGCTACT
Source organism: Chamaecyparis obtusa (assembly GCA_027943335.1). Lineage (NCBI taxonomy): Eukaryota > Viridiplantae > Streptophyta > Pinopsida > Cupressales > Cupressaceae > Chamaecyparis > Chamaecyparis obtusa. Next base: position 585,046 of record BSBK01006406.1, read on the forward strand.
AGCATGGTCATAGATTGCGCTAATGACAAGTGTGAACATAGTGTGATGGAGAACTTCCTTATAGTTTCTCCCCATTTATAATAAAATATGATGGATTTCCCCAATAAATATTCTCCCTCATAAAACCTACCACAAAAGGACTTGCCAACAATTGCAACCATTAGAGCCTCTTCAAATAATTGTAAAATCCATAATTTAAAAATTCAAAAGAGTGTTCCATCAAAATGAGATTCAAAAAGTGGCCACATTGGTAAAATGTTTTCACAAAATAAGTAAAGACAAGTCCTTGAGGAAAATAAGGACATTAAAATAAAGTTTGGCTAAGCAGCCCAACACATAAATTAGTTACTTTCATATTGTTGGCAATCACAAAAATCAACTTGTGAAACAAAGTAAAATAAAAGAAAAATAAATTTAGCAATCCATATTCTACCACAATCATTACATGAACTATGTGACCTTTCGAGGTCACTAAGAGAGAGACTTGGAAATCACGTCATACATTTATTATGACAATATTTAATATATACCAATTATGTCCTAACAAGGATAAAGCATTAAGGGTTTTCCAAGGAAACATTAATTTGGAAAGAGAGGTAGACACACACAAAAAACTCAGGAGATAACTGCATATTTACTAATAGTAGTCCTACTTACTCTACAAGTTCTTTCACTATGTCAAATCATATAATCATGGTATTCACATCACAACATCCTCCTCTCCTACAGAGAGAGAAGTTCCCACTGCAACATGGTTCACTTATGCCTCACTCTTAACAACATGAAATACATCTTCACACTTACACAACATTTAAATGGCCCACTCACTTAGTCCAAAAGGGCATAAAATAACTCTATTGCAACATCTATAAGGCTATAAATTTTAGGAAAATAGGAATGACCAGAGATACGGTTACTAGTACAACAACTCCATGGGTACCTCAACTAAAATAATTAATTCATAGGAATATTTTTAGCATCACAACCCTCAAGAAACTTCTCAAGTGGCTCTATTTGGTGAGTTTGCACTTGATGTCCACCACTATGTTCCTAGCTAATTGAACTAGTCACTCACTCAGGGTACTACACATACAACTTCACTGATCACAAAAGGCATTCTGTTAGTTAATTTATATTACTATACATATGTTTCATTAATTTTTCATACTACTCTCCACTTTACCACCTAATATCTACTTTACACAACATTCCCAAGCATATTACATTGATTCACAAGTAGAGTTGCCTACCAGTTTGTACACGGTGTAAAGACATATAGTATGTTATACTTTAAGAGTCTGATGATGATCCATAAGGATTTAATGGACCACTTTCACAATCATGTCTTATGTTTTTTTAGGTCGGGCTCCCCATATTATTAGACTTGATAAGGCGCGTCCATCCAAAGGGTTTTTATTCTCATTCGTCATCCATATAGAAAGCCTTAGAAGAAAATTCTACTTTATAGTAGGTGATTTACTTTTGAGCTAACTCTACGATGAACAAGGGACTACCCCAAAGTAAAATCCCTAAATTATATTATTCTATGCATTAACAAGGTTCCAATTTACTTATGCACTAATAATTACAACAACATAGAATAGTCCAGTTATTTATGCTAGATATATTATCTCCGTCAGCTCCATTTTAGTCTCAAAATTTTTCATTGATTGTCCAAAGTTTCATTACATTTCAAATTAATTATTTACAACACACTAACAAGAAGGTCATTAATTCATAGTTGACATCTACCTCCTGGTAATTCATAATTGTCTTACAATATATAAGGACACAAAAGAATCTTAGGTTACCTTTCTACCTTGACCATTGTATCATCTTGGAAGTGTATCTCGATAAGGGTCTCCACATTCATTTACCAAGTAACTCTATTGACACATGTATTTTTTTCATTTTTTTACTATCGTATTATAGTCATTACGCACTTAGATTGATTGGTAATTTGATACTAAATTCTTAAGAACTCCCCTTAAGTTTTATTTATGAAATCTAAAGGAACCTCTAGGTAGTTGAATCTTCCATTACTTATCTATATTAGCCTTCGCTTTCATATCTCCAAGGTGGGGTCGTCATGTGTTGATCGATCTTTTGGCAAAGTTACACTTTACATTTTTATTGCTAGGGTACCCTTATGTTATTAACATGTGCTTGATAAAGTAATTCTTATTAATGTTGAAAAAAATATATCAGAAAATCTATACAGCCTAGACTCTCAATAAAGAAGTTTCTAAATGTTTCCTCCCAAGTAGTTTAAGTTGCTAGCACTAGACCATAAAAACATCTCCATCATAAATAATAAGGTTTTAAATTATGAACAAGATAAGGGTAGGTGGTTCCAATGTTGAGCATTTGTATAACCTTTGATTTATTCTTCGTTCAAGCATTATGTGAATCCTTCCACAACTAATGCTTTCCTTGATATGTGTTGAGTGTATAATCATGTCTTAATCTTACTTAATAATGTGGTCAAAATAATTGTAATTCATGTATCCATCAATACTGAACATAATCTGTTTATAACCCTCTTAAGTTATTCATCTAGGTATTCTCATTATATTAGTTTATATGAACTTCTTATGCAACAACATGTTTCCAATCTACTCTGTCCCCTTAACTTGAGTTATTAAGATATTTTGATGTTCCTAGTCTATCTCCTATAGAGAACAATTAAGTTGAATTATGGAATCAAATTATCTCAAAGAGTGATCCATCCTATACGGAATTAGAATTATAATAATTTGATGGATCCCAAGAGTCACAAGAATTCCCTTGATAATGTAATGAAGGTCCATCATATTGTTTATTAAAACTATTAAAATTTATGAAAAATTTATGTATAAAATTGGGTCTACTTGGAGAAATGTAATGGGTTTAGGTTCCAATGTTGAAACCTAGGCTCTAATACCAAGTGTCATGCCCATAAAATTTCACTCAAAAACACACCAATTTTTTTTTTAAAGGTAAAAATTTTATGACTAAGGTTAGCAGTTGACTCTAGTTGAAAATTTGATCCTCAAAAGGCTTAGTACGTAAACCTTAAGCAAGAGGAGTGTAGCGCAATGAGGGATCCATTTTATATGTTAGTTATTTTGAACTACTAGGTCAAGTAAATGTTTTCCCCAAGGCACAACTATGTTTTCTAGTTACACTAAAATCTTTGACGTCAAAATTATACCGCATTAGGTCATTAGGTTTTATTTAATGAGGTGTTATGACAAAGTACCAAGGAAATCCAATTAGCTAAATAATAGCTATACAAATTCAATTAATTATAAAATTGAGTTACAATTTAACTTAAAATATCCTATAATCTATTCCTTAAGATACGTACGCTCAACCCTTAAATGGCTAAAATTTTAAAAAAACATAATTGTTGAAAAATAATTATATTAATTATTAGTATTTAATAATTAATATAATTATTGCATATCAAAGTAAATATATAAATGAATTACAAATATTAATTAATATGGAATATTAATTATACTTTAAATTAATTTATAAATAATATAAATTATTACTAATTAATAATTTTATTATTTAATTAATATTTATATTAATTAATTATTAATTAATATTTATATTAATTAATAATAATATTATTAATTAATATAAATATTAAATAATAATATAAACTAAAAATGAATTATATATATTAAAAAAAATTTTATGCGCATCTCACCTTTTAAATCTTCCACCCGCGCATAGTTCCTGCGGGGCCCACGCACTATTGTGACAGTGCGTAGTTTGTCATGGCAGGGCCGCACCGCCTTGGCAGTGCATACATGTCGCGGTAGGGGCGCACTGCTCTAGCAGTGCTTACCTGCCAATGCAGGCTTTGGGTGGCATGGGTTCCACGCCCCACCCCCCAATAATATTTTTTTTTTTCAATTTTATTTTATATAAATTTTTACTAAAGATTATTTTTAAAAAAAAACTCATCCAAATGAAAAGCATTTACTTAAACATGGTCCTTTTTTTTTTCTCCAATCTAATAATGTATATTTAATTGAAATATATAAATTTGTTTAGTTATATTTTATTTTATAAATATTTTATTAGGCCCTTTTTTCCAGAGCATCTTGGGGTGGGATCCATATCAAAACTGAAAACATCTTCAACTCTTCAAGATTTCAACTCCCACCATGAAGTCTTCAATGGCTCCAAATCTTGATATAAAAATCGATAGGCCAAGGAGTGCTCACCTCCCAACCTAGGCTTCTATGAAGCCACCCCCGAGCTAGGGGAACCATCACAAAGACAAGGAGACAATAAAGAAAACCCACAATAATAATAACATAAAACATAAAACACAATGAAATCTCCCTTCCAAGGATAAAACAATGAGTCTCAGAATGACTCAATAATAGGGTGAAGGTGGAACCATACTCAAGAGGAGAAAGCACATCTCATGATAAGAGGTAAGCCATCACTTGGCTTCCTCATCATGTATCTTTCACCACAAACATAATCTCATCAAACTCCTTATGACCCCCAATATACAAAACATATAATAGAGATGGCTACATGGAGCCCATACATCCATGTTTCATCCCTCTCCTATTCAAGGAGAGACTCTACACCCTTGATTGTCCCAACAATTCCCTTCACCCCCAAGGCTACTCTTCCCTCCCAAGGGTTAGTATGGCCTTGATAACTCCCTCAACAAAACACTACAACACATACAACAAAACTTCAAAAATAACAAAAAAAACTACACATTTACAAAGCAAAGAAATCATGCTCTACAACAAGCTCAAGATTCACATAACATCCACTACCACAAAATAAAAATATCTCGAGCACAACTCAACAAGCACATAATAACTAAATTTTTGCATACAAACAATAACATACATGATAACTCTTCTTCTCAACATGAAAACAAAAATAAGCAAATGAAGAATACCACCAACCTTGATCCAAACTTATGGAAGAAAGTTGATGAAGAGCTTTTCCACTTTCCAAACTCCTCTCCAAAATAGCTAAGTCTCCAAATCTAGAGAGTGCGTGTCAAACTCTTTCAAGAGAAGAGTCCCCTCTAAAAAGGCCTCCACACAATCTCCTAGGGATAGGATCTCACTCTAGTTGGATGAGCTTCCCAAGCTTCTTACATGGTTTCCAAATATGGATTCTTAAAAAGGTAGTCCAAAAAGGTGGACCAAAGACTTACCACTTTATTGGATGAAATTCTAACCAAGACCATGCTTCAAAAGTGAATTTTCGGTCATTTTGAAAATCCAAATTTTGGAGGGGTATTTTGGTCAACATGGGGTTGTCCTAGGAAGAAAAATGCCCCTTACCCATAGGTGTATCAAGTGGGCTTATTAAAAATGGCCCTAACACTTCCCTAGACACCTTTTAAGCCCCCCAAAAACCCATGTAAGACTCAAATTCGAAATTTATTGATATGACAAAACTTCAAGCTCCCTAACCAAGTGATTTTCATGGGGATCCTAAAGGGTACTATTTTAGGTTGATGGGCATGCAATCTCCAAGTGGACATGTCATGGCCACAAGTACACACACATGTGTCAAGTGACACAAACATAAAGAGACATGTCACAAGCCATGTGGCATATCCACTTGGGAAATCTCACATAAATCACATTTACAATTAACAAATAAATAAAATACATTCATGCATCATACTTTTATGAATTAAATACATTAAAATGAGGTTTTTGGCTTCTCACTAGAAGAAACCTTGGCTCAAACTAATTTTCACATTGATCTCTACGATGGTTCCCCGAATTTACCATGGCCAATTTCCCTGCACACTCAAGTCCAATATTAGTAGTCCAAGGAAATATACATGTAAATTCTATAACTTCCATAATCAAATAATTCTCAAAAAATTAATTTTAACTAAGCCAACCTTTCACATGGCATAATCATTCATCTAAAATATACATACAACTCATCATGAAATATTTGATTCATCACTAAATTAAGCTTGTAGCGTAATCATTGCATATATAATTCCATTGCGATTAAAAGTCATCATGACACTTATAAACTTCACCTAAGTAGTTAACATTTTGATTCATAATAGAAATCTCATCGTATCATAATCGAATCAAAACTCCATTTCCTAGTTACTTACATAAGCGTATAAAATCCATCACTTCATCCCAACATTCATAAATCAAAATACCATAAATTATAATTCATATAAATATATCATAAAATAGTCATCAATAATTCATCACCTAACATTTAACCTAAAATGAAATACATATCTCAACCTTATTCATTTCTTGATTTTCATTTTCCTAACAACTCATATCGACATAATTTCCATAATTGCACATCTCAGTATTCCATCTAAATCAATCATCATAATGTCAGTCATAATGTATCATAAAGTAAACATTGTGAGTATAAAAAACATCATAATATGTAATGTATTCTCATCTATGATAATGAAATCTTTATCTAAAATAGTAAAATCAACTAAGCTAATCAAAACATTAAGCCAATTACTAGGGCTACCATAATGATAATGGAAAAGCCATGGCGGGTCTAGGGTGAGGCCTCACAACTTTGAATGGTTACTATAAATATGAATGATTTGATATAGCATATTGATCATTTTACTTGAAGTTTGGAATATCTTGTGCAAGGGCGAAAGTAGTTTTGATCATTTTGGTCATGACTATTCCTCTACCTAGTTAGGAAATGTAACTGTCTAATGAATATATGTAATGTTGAATGGATTAGATGCTTTATTCTTGGTAGAAGTGAATGGAAGGAATAGTTTTGGTGTTAGGTTTCATATATTATTGAATTCAATGGTTTCCAAGATGTGTTGAGGAGTTTGCTCCTTGTTTAATGTTAACTGTTCCTGTACAATCCACTCATACAATAGTGAAGTTACAAGACTAAACCGATGGCATGTTGACAACAAAGAAATAGAATGATAATAATATGCTGAAAATTATATTCTATTTAATACACACCAAAGGACTAGTCCCAACAATTCTTAAACATACTAGTTATCTGATATGATCAATTATTAATAAAGGTCTAATTTTGTAGACTGCTAGCACGAAGGAAGACTTGACCTAGCCAAATCTTCCTTGTACCACACAAAAAAATGTGTGATAACTATGTGTACTCCAACTTTAATTTTTTAAGAATTCATCATATCATATAAAATATGTTTAAAAATTGTTGGGAGTTTTATTAGACCTTTTTTGTAAGCATGCCATTGGTTTTCAAATATTTGGATATCCATTTTTTTGAAATGTTGACTGTGGTTATCAAATGGACAGCCCTTGAGCTTCTAGCTAGGCATCATTTGTATTGATAGCTTAGGGCATTAAATTTATTGTATCATTGATAGTTGAGACTTTTTAAAAATGAAATATGACAAAGAACGATTTTGATTTAGTTTCTCTATTTTGATCTCTAAGTAGCTTACAACCCTAGAGAAGTATATGCAGATTTACAAATGCAGTTACAAGATACATAGCAACTAATAACTCACAAGAAATACATGCATCCAATTTGAATAGAAATTAATACAAAGAAATAGGGTCCTCCAATGGCCCAATCATCTAAACCTTGACTGTCCCCTCAACCAGTGACCCTTCAAAACTGGGTTATCATGCAATCGGTGAGTGATCCTTCATTCTCCTGGTCTGCCCTGCAACCAAACATATTGGAAATACATAATACAATGATAAAAAGTATTTCACAATCCCCCTTCCCTCAAGAAACACTATCAACCATCCCTTCCACATAGCATTTCACTATTGTATGAGTGGATTGTGCAGGAACAATTAACATTAAACAAGGAGCAAACTCCTCAACACATCTTTGTTGTAAACATGCCATTGGTTCACTTTTGTAAATTTGTTTTTTGTGTTAAATGCATTTAAATGGAACATTAAGCATAGTAATAATATTCTTAGTCTATTAGTAATTGCAGATTAAATGCCCATAACACCTTTATCAATTTAGCATGTTATTATAAGATACTAAAGAAGACCTGCTATTTGTCAAATAAATCTTCACTGTCCCCCACAATGAAGACAATGAAGATTGACCTCCTGCCCCACAACAAAGAACATTGTAATAAGAATAAGATATAATATAGTGTTAGAATAAAATTTGAACAAAGACATGTAATGCTTAAGTTAATGATCAAAAAAGCTGCAAATATAGGAATTGAAAAAGAAGATAGTGCCAAGAAACATTTTCACAAATATGAAACATGAGGAAAAGTAATAACATTAACAATGCCAAGATTCATAGCATTAAATTTCACCTACAGATGAATTTCTGCAGTGGGTTGCCTAGCATCAAAAATATGTTGAGTTGCATTTGAGCTATAACTAAGAGTATCATGTAGAACAGACCCTAAACTTTGAAAGCGTTCTCCAGCCTGGCAATTCAAAATTCTTTCTAGGAAAGCATCAGTAAGTGAAATAAATTATAGACATCAGCATCAAGATCATCATAATCATTAGACATAAATTATAGACATCAACATCAACATAATCATAATCATTTGGAGGGTATTCATTTTGGATAGTACTATGTTTCTTGAAAGTTTTTGTGATGCTTCTAAACTTTAAAGACATATTTTATGGCTTAATGATAATATAGATTAGTGTTTTGTTTCCTGATGGAATGTTGTTGATCATTCATGGTCTTGAAGAAACTTTTGATTGTTTTGATTCTCGAGTCTTGAAGTTGTTTCTTAATGTGATATAGACTAACCACAAGATGGTTCAGTTGGTCCTCTCTTTCTATTTAATCATTTGTCTTCTTCATGGTGTAAGTGTCAATATGTTATAATCCAACCAGCATGTCATACCCCCACTTCTGACAAACCTCACAACATGCAAATCATAGCCAAAGACTTGGGTGATCAGCATACATAAACAATGATTATTCTTAGGAAATAATGATCATTAATATTCATTAATGGAGGGCAGTGATTCCTTGATAATAAAGGCATTGCCAACATTCATCATCTTAACCAATTCATGGGTGGTGATCCTTTAAATAGCACAATTAGTAAAAGGAAATAACAACATAAGTCATGGGTGGTGATCCTTGAATTTGGAGTGAGGAAGAATGAAAATTGGGAAACAAAATATGGAATAATCAGATTGGAATTGGAGAAGAATTCAGAAATAAGCTTGAATTAGAAAAAAGCCAAGTTATCTGGTTCTTTGTTTGAGGCTGGGTTTCGGTTCTACTTTTGTTCTCCTCTGGGTTTGACTTGGGTTCCTTTGGTAGGAACTTGGGTGCTTGGGCCAATCCCGAGTGCACCTGCAGTATTATAAATATGATACACAAGGTATTTTATTCATAATTTTATAGGCTAACTCATTATTATGGTAACATGGGTATGACCACACTCCATGCCTTATAATGGTACTCGACATGGAGTGTGGTTCAAATGAATTTGAACCAAATGCTGACCGTGATGGCTATGATCATGATGAATATGAATATGAATATGAATATTAAATCTAAAATATGGCTTGTAATTTGAATTTTAATTGTGAATGAAGTAACTATAGATTCAAGTTGACTCATTCTATGTTGTAGTATATTTGTTCCCTAGATCTACCATATTATATATGTGTAGCTTGTAAGGGACATCTTCTACTCATCCATGTATCAGAGCTCGATAAGAGTTCTTAGGAGAAAGACAAGATGTCGGTGGGAGATGGAGAAACCAATATCAAAACACCACTTGAAGCCTTGCAATGTTGTGAGTGGGATAAAAGCTACACTTGAAACCTTATATAAGGAACAAACTTATTGAGCTTCAATTTGTTTCAAGAATAGTTTTATATTCTATACTAAATAGGGCTAACCATGTGAAGGTGGAAGCTCATTTGCCCCCCCCCCCCCCCCCCCCCCCCAACATCACTCTAAATTCCCCATTAACATCTAACATTCATTCATTATTTCATCCATTAATAAAATATAACATTCATTAATTATCACACGATAACATTCATTCGCACATTAATAAAATGTGACATTCATTAATTATTACATGATAACATTCATTAACACATTATAAAATTTATGAGCATTCACTACCACATAATTAAATTCATTGGCATATAAAAATCAGTCATTATCAATTAAGGTGCATAGATGACAATCATTTCTTTTTTTTTCTTTTGATTTCTAATTTTTAAGATGTAATCATTAAGATGAGTATCAATATCATCAAGATGATCATCTACCCTCTCATTAGATCTCAATGCATGTCTAGTTCTCTGTTGATGCAAAGGGGGGTCATCTGCAATAACATATAAAAGGGTTAAATTAAAAACATTTTATTATAATTAAAAACATTTTAAAGTATTTCGGTACTTTATAGGCCATAATCGTATAGCTGTTTACCTGATCTAGTCACATCATCAACATCAAGGTTAGTTTGTCTGGCCTTGGCCTTAACCTCAACATGCTTATTAACATCAGCCTCTACACTCTCTATAGTTGCAATAAAAATTATTATATTAATCCAAACACAAATTGCAATTAAATTTGTATTACTACACCAATCAATTTAAGATGTTTACTTGTATTATTGTGACACACATCCTCATTGTCATCAACATGCATAGGTTGTGTATGGAAAGAATCGACAAGCTGCATTTCAATTTCATATGCATTCATGTTATCATTGTTTTCTTACTTAGAACAAATTTACTCACTTTATGTTGGAACTTAACATCAAATAAACTAATTGGTAAATAATTAAATTTGAAATATCATCTATTTAGCTTACTTACCACGATGGATCCATTAGTAGAACCTTGTGCACTTCTTATTCTTTCTGTCATGGCTTTATAGCCTTGTTGGAAGCCAATTCTCTTATCCTCTTCCATGAGACTTACATTGAACTCCGTGCCCTACATTTTTGTTTGGTATCATCAAATTTTATTTTATTGTTTCATTAAAACAAAAAAAAATTTCAAATTATAAATAAATATTTAAATATCAAAGAATTATTTTTAGTGTTAAAAGCCATCTACAAATTGAGTTTTTCCTCATTCAATTCTGACAATATTAACACTTACAACTCATGCAGCAAGTTTTGAATAAGCGCCAGAGCCTAGCTTGTGTTGCCCGAGCTTTTGCAATCTTTCCTTTGTTGCCTTTAATGTGTCAGGTAATCTATGAAGAGATTGAAATATGTTAGTTCATATAAATATGAAGAGTATTTAGTACACAATTACATTCTTAACAGTATCACATACCATCTTCTATTCTCTGGTGATGTATTTCCTTTTTTAACTTCAATTTTCTCATTCGCATCCAGAATAAGAGATTTCCACTCTAAATCAGGAATGCAAGGGGGGCGCTGGTAATGTGGGTTTTTGGTTAATGTACACCTGTACTGGTCCCTAATATACCTCAAACATATCCTGGCTCGTTGAAGGAGCTTACCCTTCTCAAATGCACGAGGTCCAAAAAAGTTTGTCATACTCTCTATGAGATCATCCTTTAACTTTTAATTTTGGGTTTTCCACCTTTTAAGAAAGAAAATAGTGTTAGATTAAAAAATGGATGCAATGATAACTATCCTAGGAATGATATGAAATCAAAATAGTGGATTGGGGTTTTAGTTCGGACATGATGTTCCACCCTGTACAGATGGTGGGCCTGAATATCCGCAAACAATCATCATTAAGTTTACTATAAAAAATATCATTCCCTACAAAATAATCATGGGATCATTAGTCGAAGGATATAATAGTATAAAATAAGAATACAATAGATGTAAGCTTCTCATATTGAATGCAAGGTGTAATTAACATACGACTGTATAGTAAAAGAAAGGTCCAATCTTTAAAGTACCTAGAAGTTTTTCTATTTTCAAGGGAACTCTTTCTTCTTCGCTCACAATCAATATGCAATCCTTCACCATTCCCATACTAGAAATACTAGTACATCCAGGAAAATCACCATCAAGTGTTGCATCCCATGTTGCATAAATTGAATCAATTACAAAATGGCCCTAAGAAATAACACTTCAAGGGAAATAAACATATATAGAATTGTGAGGCCTCACCCTGACCCGTCATAGCATCTTTCTTTTTCTGCATTTTGATACAGTGATACATTTGTTGATCTATTTTGGATTGAGACTCGAGATATGATATTTTGATGGTGATTATTATATTATGTAGGTGTGGATGTGAATCTAGAGTACATCATGATTTTTTATTATGCATCGTTGATTAAGTGAATTATTCATGATTAGATTTGATTACTGCACATGATGATTATGTACTTATGATGTTCGAATATTATTGAATGAAAAATTGTGATTTGAATTGAGCTATACATATTGAGTTATGATACTAAATAGGAAATTGAATATGTATATTTCATGTAATGTTATCATCTTGAACTACTGATGCTCGAAGTGAAGTGTGCAGGTACGAGAACCATGGGAATTATCGGAGAACCAAGGTTAAACACATGTGTACTGAGTAAACCAAGGCTTAGTCCCATGTGGGATTACAAAGCCTCGTTGTAATGTGAACTTGTCGTAAAAGTGAATTTTCTTGTGCATTAGTAGTTAGCTTCGTGTTGTCTTTCTTGGCATTTGTATGTAATGTGCAATTGTTAGTGTCACTTGACACTTGTAATGTACTCATTTAAATTTATTTTATTCCAGCCACTTCTAGAGGCCAATAAGGAGTTCTAGGGGTCATTTTTTGGCATAATTTATGTATCTTAATGTTAGGGGTATGGGTTAGGAAGGTTTTGAGCATACCCTAAACCCCCTAGAGACTTTGGCAACCCTTTTTTTGACCCATTTACCCTTACCTACGAGATTGGATGGATCTTGATTCTTACCCAACTTCACCTTTCCTTCCAATCAAGCATTAATCATGGGGGGACAAGGGAAATCAAGGAGACCTTAGAGTCAAATCTGCAATTATGATTGGTGGGTGGGTAGAATTTGGAGCCCTTTTTAGAGGCCTTGGATAGAATTAGAGGGTGTTCACCCACTCTCTAATTTTAGAGACTTTAGGGTTTTGGAGGAGGAAGAAAAAGTGGATAAGCTCTTCTCAAATTTCCATTTCCATCACACTTGTGGAGGTTGGTTACTCTTCTCATGGAGTCTTTCTACTTGTGCATTAGATTAGCTTGTATCTTTCCCTCTCATGTATATGAATCTTGATTCTTGTTGTGGCAATGTGTTGTAAGGGAGGGATTTTGGGTTTGATTTCATGGTTTGATCTTGTTCTTTTGCTTGATTGAGGGAGTTCTTGTTTATGGGTGTGAGGCATTACTCACCCTTTGGGAAGGGAAGAAGTGGCCTATGGGTGGAGGGGTTAGTTGGGCTCTCCATGAGGTGAGAGTCTCTTCTCTTGGAGAAGAGGGATAAGTCCATGGTGTATGGGCACCATGGAAGCCATTGCATTCTTGTATTTTGAAGAGGATGTTAAGCAAAGTATGTGTATGAAGAGGCATTTGGATATGCATGGATATGTAGCCTTGAAGAGGCATTTGGATATGCATGGATATGTAGCCTTGAAGAGGCATTTGGATATGTAGCCTTGAAGAGGCATTTGAATACTCATGGTGAGAAAATTTGTATGTAATGGCATTCTCCCCTTGGAAAAGCCCACCTCCACCCTCTCAATGAGCTTGTAAGACTCATTTGTGTAACCTTGGAAGGGAGTAATTTGTTGTATGTGCATTGTGTAAATTGTTTGTGAGCATCTTGTTGATCTTGTTGCATACCCGTTTAGCCTTGGTTCTCCAAGCTTGGGGGTGGTCTCATAAGAGACCTTGGTTGGGTGGTGAGCACCCATGGTTCTCCCCTTTGTTGCAGGTTTTGAGGTCAACACCCAAGTGGAAAAGCTTGAAGAAGTTTCTCTTGTTGAGCTTGTATCAACTCTCCTTGGTTGTTGTAATATTGACCTTGAAGGAGATCTTTCTCTCTTGTATATTGTAAAGAATTTCCATTATTGAGTTCATTGTAAAATAGTAGATGTATATGAAATGGTGTATGTAATATGATGAAGTGAAGTAGCTCCTTTATGTTGATCTCTCATTGAGTATTCCATCAAAGTGTAATATGTAATTGTAATGTAAATGCTTCTCCACCATAGAGATTATGTAATGAAATTGATAGGATGTCTATAATGAAAATGCAATGTATTTCTATCTTGTCTAATTGATTTTTGCTTCTTAAGATAGTGGAGTTATTTTCTTTTTAAAAAAAAGTTATTCAAGGTTGGCAAGAAAGGTTATGAAAATCATTCAATAGTATGTAAAATTTCATTAATATGGATAGCCATGAGACTCTTAATATTTGGATTCATAGTTGTAAGCTCACTGCAATCTATCTAATTTTAGATCAAACTCATACTTAAGAAGACTATACTTGGATGAAGAAACTTGATCATTCCTTATTCTCTTTCAAAAGAATTATCCATGGAATAACTGATAAGATGAGATGTCAATAAGAGACATATATACATTCTAGAATTACTCATTACCTTCTTGAGCAACTCTTAATTTGAACCACTAAGTGTATTCTAAACACCTCACCTATGACTAGTAAATAAAATAAAGAAATCAAGTTGTTGTAGTATTTGTCATATTGAAAAAAAAGAGACACTTCCAGAATTTATAAGAGCAATTTTGCTCTCTGGAAAATGTATGGGGATAAAAATTATCCCCATACTACACAGAGAATATTCCTTATTTTTGTTTATACACTAAACAAAACTACCTAAACTAAAACATACTCTAATCTACCTATTACCATGTCATTTACTCACCAAATCATGTTTTATGGGGTCTTAATAAAGTTCAAAAATAAAATATCACTTTTAGGCCTTCCCCACTTGTTAGTGGCCCCCACAAAGTCCTCTTCCTAGGCGCAGGAGAGAGGCATGGCAGAGATAACATTAAATTTTTTATCATCATTCTTTTCCCTACGTGGGTAGAAGGACTTTTAGGAAGTGACACTTACCAAGGATTTCATTTGCCTTGCTTTTTACTTTATCTCCATGTAGACATGGCTGACATGGTATAATGGACTATCCACCTTTCAACTACCTCTTACATGCGTACCTTATTATGTTCTTGAAGATCTGACACCTTCTCTTTTGTCATAAAAAGAGTCCTTCCTCCTTGCTAGGCGCACCACCCACTTGGTCATCTTCTTGGGGAATGCAGCACACTTGTCTTGGTTGTTGCATTGACTTTAAACATTTCCTTAACTTCTCTAGCCTTGGTTTGTGCAAAAATCCCATCCATGAGATTGGTGGGGCCCTCAAACCTTGTCTTCCCTTTTTGTCCTCTTAAAAAGTGCGCTCCCCTTGACTTTATGATTTGGCTAGTGGGTGATGTAGGTTAGCATAGGGGGTAGACTAGCCTTTTTAGAATTTGAATTTTTCCCCCTTGCTAATTTTAATTATTTGTTATTCCTTTCCTTGTAATTATTAGTGAATGGGGTAATTAAGTTATAGGTTAGATGAGTTGTGTATAGAGTGAATTATGCACTAACTTTCCTTTTTAAGGATAAATTATTCTAGGGATAGTTTTAATGTTAGGATATGGTTAGGAGATGATATCTTTATTTAACTTTTAATATGTTAAAATATTAAGTAATGTTTAAGTTTAATTAATTTGGTGACCTGTCTATTTTAGACCAGCTATGTTAAACCTCGGGGACTTATTGACACTTAAGATGATTGTCCAATTACTTACTAAATCTTTTAGTAGGTCATGGGTTCAATAAATAAATCAATTAGTTAATTAAGGGATGAGTACAAGATGTTTAGGAAATAATTACCTGTTGTTATGTTAGAATTCTTTTAGAGGATAGAACATAGTATTAGGAAGTGATAGGTGGTGAATCTTTAGGTGAGGGTTATTGGAGCAGGACATTAGTTTTTAGGTGCCAATTATAATCCTTTAGCCATTAAATTCTAATTTTGGTAATTAATGAATTAGATTTTTAGTTAGCAGTATTATGTTCCAACCTAACTAAGAATGATTTAAATGATTAATCTAGTATTTTTTTGTCGAGTTTATATTCATACACATCTAGCAGTGGAACCTCTTAACAAGATAATAGTCAATTCAATTAAAGTTCATCCTGATAGCAGGACCGGCAACGTTTTCTTGATGAGGGCTTAGTTGAGATAGATTTCCCTTGATAGATCCACTTCTTGTTATTGTCATTACAAGCATATCCCTAACCATTTCCAGCATAGGCGTATCTGTGTTGATCTTTGGCTAAGTAGATCGAAGTACGTGACAATGACATATGTTATTACATTTCACCCTTTAAAAAAAAAATTTGTTACGTTTTTGGTTGTTTATTTTTTGGGCATGACAAGAATGATAGGGAAAATAAAATTTGTGTACGAGTAGGTGGTTTCATGGCATCTGTGGCCATGCTACGTGTTGCCGACATTGTAGGACACAGTACATCTGAGCCTACCATCGTATGAGGTGGTGATAGTAAATGATCATTGACACGTGCTGAAGAATAAGATTGTTAGAGCATAATAAAACCAGTGATTAGCATGGACAATATTGTTAGAGAGTAAAAAAAAATATAGTCCAACATGCAATCTACCTGAACCAACTGCAATACCCTCATCATGGCCACAAGGATCAAAATTACGCAAAAAATTTTGTAAAAGAAACACATCCACTTATTTTTTAATAACATAAAAGACTACTATAACATAAAAACTATTATTGAACTTTTATTATAATTAAAAATTACATTAATACTTACTCGATAATTTTGAGATAGGTGCATCAGTTTAGTTGCCCTCTTTTGTGACTCAAGAGTCAGAGGGAATATAGATGCCAATTCAGCCAATCTTTTTCCAATTTTGTGGAGGCATTTTTTAATTGCAGAGGCTGGCTCATCACAAGCACCAAAATCAACAACTAGGTCCTCATCAAAGGACTCCTCTTTAGGGACTATGGGTTCCTTTCCCTTTCTTGGCTGACCACCTGTCTGTGACAACAATATTACTAACACTATTAGAATTAATCTGAAATAGTGATGAAAAGAATATAATAAAAAACTTTATTTAACATTTTTCTTCTATCTAATTTGTAGTATAATAACAAAGAGGTTTACCTGCTGGGAAGAAGTGCATGCATGATCATCATTGTCCCCACTACGTGGTTGCTCCATATTGTGGTCCTGTGTTATTATTTAATGTTAACCAATAATTAGAAAGGACTACATTAATAAATTTCATTAGAAGATGATGATGGAAATGAGGTGGATGGTGAGGAGACTCTCTAAATGTGGTTGGAAAAAAAACTCAATTATTTAATGGTACATAGTATGTACCTACACCCTAATGATAGTGACATCATTTGTATCTATGTGATTCAAATTTTAATCAATAAGCAACTCTTCCCCTGCACTTATTGATTTTATCACACATACAAATACATGATTTCCCTCACACGCCTCAAATATGCAATTGGGTTGCTTAATAGTTGACAGAGGTCATGTGCTATTTATAAAACCTACAATATTTCTTGATGATTTTGGCCTTCCATTAATGTATATAGCCACTATTTTACTTTGCTCATTATTTTTTTGTTAAATATAATTTGTCGAGAGTGCATACCTATGCATACTTTTCTTATATTGAACAATTCACATCCAACTTTTGCAATTGTAACAAGGTCCAACATACTCCATCAATTCAACAACTTTTTTGTAAGAGACCTTTATGCCATCCATGGAAAATGGGCCCAAAACATGTATTGACGATGGTGCAATACGATATATCTTGCCTTTAACACTAAAATCAGTGTTTATTGGAGGAAATTCCTTGGGGACCCATTTTTTCTATATATTTTGGTACATAGAGGGAACCTCAATGTTGCCTTTTCTCTCATCATCATAATAAAATGACCCCCCTTGAGCAAGGAAAAATTTCATGTGTTTATTGAATTTCCTTCTAGTCTTTTGACCTCTAGTTGATCTTCCTAATTTAGACATACTAAATGACTCACTTTCTTTGCTCAAGGAAGACACATCTGACAAATACCTATTTGTTGCTACCTGCACTCCATTAAATGAGAGAGATAGCAAGTAATGTGTGATATTTTGCAAATTGTGAAATACATTAATCTTTATAGGGTGTATTGACTTATACCTGTCGATCCATGAGACTGTGTGGGACGATCATGAAAGGAGTCCAGGTACCTACATATGTAATCCAATTATCTAATGTTAGCTAAAAAAATCATGATACATATACTCAAAACCACATAGTAAGTATATTAAAAACCATAAGCATCCCATAGTAAGTATATCATGAATTAATTAGATTAAGGATTGATTGCATAACTACACATTTCTATCAAGAAATCAATATTAAATAGATTAATTAGTGATCATGTAACTATACATTTCATTCATGTCATTCATCTTCTTCTTCATCCAACTAATCACCATCATCATCATTGACATTGACATCATCACCACCACCATCATTGTCATCATCTTCATCTTTGTCTTCATCATCATCCTCATCATCAGCTTCATCATCATCATCATCATCATCATCATCATTTGTAGCATCATCATCATCATCACCATCATCATCTTCTTCTTCTTCAAGAAAAGTTGCGTTAGGAACATCATCGACTAACTGTTGTTCATGATCATCATCTACATCATCTTCTAGTTGTTTGCAATCTTCCTCTTCCATCGCAATATACCTCATCAGCCTTCCTCTTGGATCATGTCTAACAAAAAATGACCAACCCAATTTATGTGAAACCTTTGAGTAAAATACCTACTCACATTGGCTTGGAAGAACATAGGGTTTATCCCCAACTGGCTCAAACCACCTTGTATTAATCATTGAAAATCCATTGTCATGTTCAATAACAATTCTATTAGGATCATTTTGATTAAGTCGTAGTCTATACCATCTGATGATGAAGAGAAATAATCTAAAGGAATTAAAGTCACACTCAAGTATATCATCCAAAATTCCATAGTATCGATTTTCAGACTCTCGAAGATGTAAGTCATTTCTAGATGAAATATTAGTCACCTGAAAGATTGCACTTATCCTAGAATCACAAGTTTTCTTTGTGTCATCCAAATTTTTGATGTGAAATTTATGACCATTTCAAAACATAGCCTTGTGGTGTTTGACCTACAAAAATATGTAAAATATGTATAAACTAATGCATCGAGAGTTCATAAACGTATGAGTGATTAACAAATTTATACATACTTGGAAATCTCTTAAACCATGTGCTAAATCTATTTCCCTTTGTGTAACATTTGGATCTCCGCTACGATGAGCTTCATTAACCAATGAAGACACAACTTCACATGTTAATGTGCAACCTAAATGATGACATCGTTCAATCTATTTTGTCATCCAATCTTGATTGCTTGCAATATACAAATGTATTGCATCCCACTCTCGAGCAGCTGTA
The DNA here is from genome assembly GCA_027943335.1 of Chamaecyparis obtusa. Lineage (NCBI taxonomy): Eukaryota > Viridiplantae > Streptophyta > Pinopsida > Cupressales > Cupressaceae > Chamaecyparis > Chamaecyparis obtusa. The sequence continues at coordinate 604,528 of BSBK01006406.1, forward strand.
CAAAAAATAAATAGACTACTTACAACCGATTAATTTTAAAGATTAAGAATTAATTAATAGCTACAATAACATCTTATAATTTATTACCTCTCACTTTCCTCTTTCTACCTTTCCCCACCAAGTACTCCCCTTCAAATTTTCTAATGGTGTCGAGATCCCAAATATAATCTATATGGATCTTTTCTACAAACTTAGGAAGATATTTAGTAACGTACACCATAGTTTGGTATACCATATATCCCTCCATCATAGAACCCTCAGGACGTGCTCTTTACTGAACCAAAGTCTTAAAAAATTTTAGGTGCCTCTCAACCATCCACATTGACCGAGTGTGTACGGGTCCACACATTTCAATCTCCTCAAATTGGTGTATGAGGTAGTGTTCTTGTGCATTGAAAAAGGTTGAAGGTAGACACTTTGCATTTCACACATTAGATGAGGAATTCTTCTCTTCTAGTATTTTATATCTTCACTATGGATTTCTTTAGATGACAACCACCTACAAGACATTCAAGACACAAAAATAAATAAACACAAGACTTTACTATATATATATATATATATATATATATATATATATATATATATGTATATGTATATGTATATGTATATGTATATGTATATGTATATGTATATGTATATGTATATGTATATGTATATGTATATGTATATGTATATGTATATGTATATGTATATGTATATGTATATGTATATGTATATTATATATATATATATATATGTATATGTATATGTATATGTATATGTATATATATATACAACAAATTGAACATATATCATTGCTTACCTCATGTATTTTCCAAGATCATATATCACTTGTTTGATGTTATTGTCAAAGTTCTCTAGGAGAGATAGGGGTAGCACATACTGCAATAAAAATAAAAATAATCATGTCACTTTTTTCTCATATAATACAAGGAGAAGTACATGCAGTTTACAAATATATTGTAAATACAAAAGAACATGACTTACCTTGATGAAGGTATGTCAATCATCCATTTTCAACCCTGGCCCAAATTCACTTTTCTTTGATATGGTACTGCTTATGTTTGCAACAAATCCTATGGGAAATCAAATTTTTTGTATGACTTCTTTTATGGCATCAATTTGTTGTTCTGTTAATAACCAAGGAAGGGTACTTGCATTAATGCACATTTTGCAGCTGCTCGTAGTAGGGAAACCTACTAAATTGTCTGAGATAACTCTTTAGTCCCTTTGGAAGGTGCTCAGTAGTGTTTCCTTGATGATATTCATGATCATCAATCACATAATCAACAAACAAAACACAATAAAAATATACAAATTCCAACCATAAACCATTAGGTAGAATGATAGTACCTTGACGATTAATTCTATTATATTCCAACTTCCATAGGCGAGGTGTCATTCTCCATGGCTTAGATGTAGTCTCTTCTTTCCCATTGAAAAGATGTTTTTTAGTAATTCTATAGTTATGATTTTTGTGGAGAAAGCATTTATGCTCATCAAACACCTACTTTCCTAAACTTTTTGAATGACGAGATTTCATTTTTGGACCACAAATTGGACATGCAAATTTTCCCTTTGTTTGAAGACCTACAAGGTAATGATACAATTGGACTAAATATGTTAATTTTTATTTTTAGAATTATCATGTGCAACTTGAATTCACCATAACATACCATAAAAATGTGTTATCCCTGAGGCATCATGTATTGTCCATACAAGCATTCCATGGAATTGAAATTGTCTATCTCCTATTGGTCTAGAGATGTCATACATAGTGATACCTTTCCATAACTCCACCAACTCATCGATAAGAGGCTCAATATAAATATTCATATCTTTAACTTGGTATTTACCTATTTGAATGAACAACAACATTACATAATTATTGTGACCATTTTACTACAAGATTTATAATTACATGCAAATAACTATTAAATGATCAAATACCTAGAACAATCATTGCCAACATAATGTGCTCCCTCTTTATTGACATCCATGGGGGAATGTTATTATTGATGAAAAAAATAGGCCAGACAGTGTAAATAGATCTTATCTCTCAAAATGAATTGACACCATCCATTGCCACTGAAACCTTGAGATTTCGAGGTTCTTCAATAAAGTGCGGCCACTTTTCCTCTATGTCCTTAAATACGAAACCATCCGCAGGCATTCGAATAAAGTCATCTTGACTCCTATTGCGTGCATGGTAATCCATAAATTGTGCCAAGCTACTACACCTGAATAATCTTTGCAAACGTGGTATAATGAGGATGTAACGAAGAACCTTGTGAGGCACCTTTTTTGTTATTTGATCTATTTGATATCTACTCATATAACATTCAGGGCATTCTGTTGCAAATTCATGTTCTTTATGATAAATAATATGATCATTGGGACAAACATCTATTGCTTGATACTCTATTCCAATATCTTTCATAGTGGCACATAATTCTTGGTATGAGAAAGGGAGAATATTTGATGCTAGTAACAAGAACTCACCTATCAATCTATAGAAAAAAAAATATGTTGTTAATATTATCAATATTTATAGTACATGTTTCACCATTTAATTACTATAATGAAATATATGACATACCTTAGCATACGTGACATTTCTGTGTTGGATAAACAATTCATAACCTTCAAGTTCAACAACAACAATAGAACAGAGAGAAGAGTTGTTTGGGAGCCTTCGTAAAGCAGTGTGGCTGCCTTCTCAAGTAGAGGTATATCATGGATGACATCAACATCATTTTGATCATCATCATCAGTTGTGCCAATACCAAATGTGTCATGGATCAATGTATTAGTACCATCATCTAGCACATCATTGTCATCTTCCATGAAATCATAATCTTCAGTTTCAATATTCGCACCTCCATGATCCTCCACTTCCAAAGCCATATTCTCAATATTCACACCTCCATGGTCCATATCACCTACTCCCCTAGGGAGATCGACCTATATAAAAATGATGAACACAAATAAACCATGATAATGATCTCATCATCAAGTGTATTTCATATATATATATATATATATATATATATATATATATATATATATATATATATATATATATATATATATATATATATATATATATATATATATATATATATTGTTAAATAGATATAATGAAAAACTTACCAATTCATGATTATCAAACCCTCCTTCAATGTGACCATTATCCCTACAATGTCTCTAAGATGTTTTGATTAGCAATCTTCTAATGTTTAAGCCCTTACAATTATTGCAAGGACAATAACATTTTCCATCGCCTTTTCTTTTAAAGTTCGACAACAATCTATTGATTGCATCCCCATTACCTTCTTCACTTGGATTGTCTGACATGATCCTTCTTCAGTTAGATTATTTATAACCTAATTATATATAGAAATTGAAAACTTAGTTATGAAATGATGTTGTAGTATAGTATACCAAATTGAAACACTTCTATTATTGTAGTCTTCCACCTCAAACTCTTTCCTACTGTGGCAAGAAAGAAAGATATTCAAATAATATAGTAGTTTGTAAATCAAAATAAAATGGAGGCAAGTTGTTGATTGAGGGTGCAGGGAACAACACCCATCAGTACTTTTATCGAATTGTAAATTTTCATTTTGAACCATTCTATGAATATAGAACATGAATGTAATCTTAGAAAATAACAAAATGTAGACACGACATATTACTTATTTTTTTATTCTACATTACTTACTATTTGAGTGCATGTTCCATCTGTAACTTGATCAAGTCTTGTTTGATGCTTCAATTTTGTGTTCACTGTCCTGTAAAAGTACACAATTTTGTATTTGCCCAATATGTTATTCAAAAAATAACAATAGAATAAAATACTTGTTGAGAAAGATCACCATAGGAGTATCAAAAACTTGAGATCCAAAGGTAACACAACATTATAAGACTCTTACATTCAACCTTCAACTCATGCACCTAATAAATAGGAGAAAAAATACATGAAATTAAAAAATTTAACTAATGAATTGTGTTCTTCTCATCTTAATCAGCCAAATTTATATGAGATTCTAAAGAAAGCCTCACTCTTAATCAGCCAAATCTTCCTTGTACCACACAAAAAAACTCTGTGATAACTATGTCTACTCCAACCTTAATTGTTTAAGAATTCATCATATCAAATAAAGTATGTTTAAGAATTGTTGGGACTGGTCCTTGGGCGTGTATTAAATAGAATACAATTTTCAGCATATTATTATCACTCTATTTCTTTGTTGTAAATATTCCATTGGTTCAATTTTGTAAAAAAAATTTGTGTTAGATGCATTTAAAAATATCTTCATTGTCTTCTGATTGTCTAAATGCTTCTTTATTTGTTAGCCAATTAATACATGCTACTATATAAAGAAGACAATCAGAAGACAATGAAGATTTGTTTGAGAAAAATGAATACACTAAACTAAACCAATGGTATGTTTACAAAAAATATCATAACTCGCAAGAAAAACTAAAACAATGGCATGTTTATAACTCATTAAGAGTGAGGCCTTCTTTAGAATCTCATGAGTTTTGTACTACGTATGCAACGTATTGTGAGTTTGAAGAGAGTTTTTGCCATGTGTGATAGAACCTACTTATCTAATATGGTGCATTGTTAAAAAAATTAAGGGTAAAGTAGTTATTACTTAGTTTTTTGTGTGGGACAATGAAGATTTGTCTGACAAAGAGGTCTTCTTTAGTATTTCATGAATTTTTACCACATATACTATTTCAAGCCTTTGAGACCTGGAGAAGAAGAATGGTGTAAGTTGAATAGATCAGAGTGAATGGGGTGTTGAAACATGGTGAATAGACCATGATGAGATGATACTTGATGTCCTAACTAAGTTTCCCTCACAAATAGTGACATAGACTGGTTTTACTAAGTTTCATTTCTCTATTTTGAGGTTTCCTTTCTCTGCCATAGGGGTATAGTCAGAGGTTTCATTGACAAAATGATCCTTCGAATGGTTACTATGAATATGAATGATTTTGATGTAGGAGCATCCTGGGTGTAAGAGAAATCTTGCATCACCCAAAAATATTTCTATTTTTGTATTCAGTAAGGGCTATCTTGTGCAAAGCTGCTATTTATGGAAACTTTCTATTTTTAGTAAGTTGGCCATACGATCTCGGAATGTTCTAATTTTACATGCGGAGGTTCATCTCAGTCATATCAGCCTGCCAGTAAAGTTTCATGGCTAGATCAGGTCTAGTTTTGAAGATATTGAAGATTTTTGGTATTGGCAGCAGGGTACAGAAACTTTGAACTCAGTTTTGAAGGCTTTAGAGGCCTCGGATGAGGTCAAAAATTTGGGTGATAGGTGCTTCCACAAGGCAAGCCTGTAGAGACTTTGTGGCCTTTTCAAAATGGGGTTATAATAGTCAATTGGGTCAACTGGTGATGACTTATGGTCTTCGGAAGTCAGGCCGCCTGAAATGGAAGAAAATAATTTTCCTTCAAAATTTTTGTTTAGGTTTCAAAAGTTATTTTGAGCCGACTTTGATGTAATAAATTGAAAAATAAAATAATTCTAAGTTTGGTCGGCCCTAAGGGCTAAATTTCTGGAACCTTCTTGGGTGGTGGAAAATGCCTATATAAAGAAGGCCCATAGTGCTGTCTAGGGTAGTTCTGGGTAGTAGATCTGGGTATTGATTCGAGGCTTTGTCCTAAAAAATATTGTAAGGGAATGCCCATTTGGCTTTGCATATTGTAATTCTGAAAGTTTGTAATTTCACATTTGTGGAGATAATAAGAAGCCAATTTTTTGTTCTTGCATATTGTTGTTGTTTCTCTATTTCTGTTATGTGTTTGTGGCATTAAGGGGAGCACCCTTCATCAAGTGGTATCAGAGCAGGATTTCCTGAGTGTGTAAATAGATCATCGAATATGAGGTAGTTTGTACCAGGACCATGGTTAGGGTTTCAACATGCATCATGAAATTGCCTCCATGAAGGGAATGTGGTGAAAGAGGTGGTGTTGTAACACCTGAGGTTAGAGCACTCCAAAGACAAGTGCGAGCATTGCAAGAAGAGATTCATAGAGGAATGAATCTTAATGTCAAAGATGAAAGCGATGATGAAGCCAAAGAAGAAGATCAAGAAGGGGAAGTTGAAGTTGTGAACCAGGAGGAAGAAAGACTTTTTCAGGTCATTTCTAAGATTGGGAAAAGACCTAAGATTGAGGTTCCTATATTTTTAGGAAATCTTAACCTAGAGGAGTTGATCAACTACATTAATGAATGTGAAGAATATTTTGAGTATGAAGATATTGAGGATCCTGATAGGGTCAAATTCGTGAAGGCCAAACTGAAAGGTCATGCGAAGATCTAGTGGCAAGAGATTCAATTGGAGTGAAATAGAAGAGGGAAAGATAAATCACAAGATGGGATCAGATGGTGGATAAATTGAACTGATAGTTCATCCTTGTTGATTATGAGCTTGACCTACTGAAGAAAATGCAAAGTTTGAAGCAAGCGGGATGATCTGTTCAGGAGTATATAGAGAAGTTCTATTGAATACTCATCAGAACAGGCCATGCGAAAGTTGATAAGGAGAAAGTTGCTAGTTACCTTAATGGGTTGAGGCTAAGCATTTAGGAGGAGCTAAATCTGGTTCGAATGAATAGTATTGAAGAGGCATACTAGTTTTCCCTAAAAGTAGAGGAAAAGTTGAACAAGAAGTTTGAGAGCAGACAAAATGGAAGAGGTCACGGTGGATGATCCAATGGATGGTCGTATGGAGGCTGAAATGAAGATTCAAAAAAGAAGGATGAGGCCTGTAGTAGTCAAAATTAGAGAGGAAACAATTCCAATCATTTCCAAGATCAGAACAATAGAGATCATAGAGGAAGAGGAAGAGGACAAGGTTTAGGAAGAGGAGGCTTCTGTGGAACATGTTTTCACTGTGGAGAAGAAGGTCATAGGGAATTTGAATGTCCTCAATGCCAAGGAAGGATGGATAGGAGGAATGAAGGCTAGGCCAGAGTGGCACATGTAGATGAAGATGCCAGATTCCCAAATTTTGAAGATGTTGAAAGAGGAGAAACATTGATCAATAGAAGAGTCCTACTGAGTGGTGAGAATAAACTTGAACAAAGGAGGAACCTATTTCGCACTCGATGCAAGTGTGAGGGTAAATGTTGTGATGTGATTAGTGATAGTGGAAGCACTGACAATTTGGTGTCAGAAGAGATGGTGACAAAGTTGAAGCTCAAGAGATAGAAACACCCACATCCATATCGGATTGCCTGGGTGTAGGATGACCACAAGGTCATGGTCAGTGAACATTGCCTAGTAAAGTTCAAGATCGGTGGGTACCAAGATGATGTACTATGTGATATTATATCTATGGATGCATGCCATATGTTGTTGGGTAGACCATGGCAGTTTGATAGATGTGTTATACACGATGGTCATGCGAATACCTATTCCTTGAAAAAGGATAGAGTGCGACATAAGATAAAGCCATTGAAGGAGACTGAAAAAGAGGTATGTGGTAATGTGAGAATAACTTTTGTTGATGGAATAAAATTCCTAGATGGTATGAGGCATGAGCATATGTCTTTTGCTTTAATTCCAAAAGCTGGCAAAGAGGAACTAGAGGATGTACTTGTAGAGGTTGTAGATTTGTTGAATGAGTTTCAAGATATTGTATCTAATAATGTACCTGATGGATTACCACTGGTAAGGAAGATCAGTCATCAAATGGATTTGATTCCAGGAGCCAGTTTTCCAAACAAGGCAGCATACAGAATGACACCAGCAGAAAGTGAAGAGTTGAATAGACAAGTACATGAGTTGTTACAGAAGGGATTGATTCGGGAGAGCTTGAGTCCATGTGTTGTACCAATAGTATTATCACTAAAGAAGAATGGAGAATGGAGGATGTGTACAAATTCCAAAGCAATAAACAAGATCACAATCAAGTATAGGTTTCCATTGCCATGAATGGATGATATTATGGATTGTTTGAGTGGAGTTATGTATTTCTCAAAGATAGATCTGAAGAGTGGATATCATCAGATTTGGATCAGAGAAGGAGATGAATGGAAGAATTCCTTCAAGAAAAAGGAAGGACTGTATGAGTGGTTAGTCATACCTTTTAGGCTAACCAATGCACCGAGCACTTTCATGTAGCTCATGAATGAGGTTCTGAAAGAATTTTTAGCTAAGTTTGTCATTGTGTACCTAGATGATATTTTGATCTTTAGTAAGACATTGGAAGAGCATATGATGCATATTAATATGGTGTTTGAGAAGTTAAGAGATGAGAAATTGTTGATTAATTTGAAGAAGTGCAGTTTTGTGAAGAAAGAGTTAGTGTATTTGAGATTTGTAGTTTTAGAAGAAGGTCTAAAAATGGACCCAGAGAATGTACAGGCTATCCTTGAATGGCCTACTCCAAAGAGTGTTACTGAGGTAAGGTCTTTTCATAGTTTGGCTAGCTTTTACAAAAATTTTATCAGAAATTTTAGCAATATTTGTGGTCCCTTGACTGAAACAATGAGAGGGGATAGAAAAGAGTTTAAGTGGACTAATGGGGTAGAAAAGAGTTTTGAATTGTTGAAACAAAAAGTTATAGAACAACCTATTTTAGCACTTCCAGATTTTAATAAGGTGTTTCAAGTAGACTATGATGCTAGTGGTACTATAATAGGAGTTGTTATGAGCCAAGAAGGTAAACCTATTGCTTATTTCAGTGAGAAGTTAAATGATGCCAAGAGAAAATATTATGTTTATGATCAAGAATTTTATGCTATAGTTTAGGAATTGAAGAAGTGGAGACACTATCTACTTCCTAAGGAGTTTGTTTTGTATACTGATCATCAAGCTTTGCAATATTTGAATAGTCAAGGAAAGTTGAATCAAAGGCATTTGAAATGAGTTGAGTTTTTGCAGACTTATACATTTGTTTTGAAACACAGAAGTGGAAAGTCTAATAGGGTTGCAGATGTGCTTAGTAGAAGGCAACTATTGCTTACAGAGATGCAGATTGAGGTGGTTGGGTTCAAGGAACTCAAAAAATTTTATCCAGAGGATCTTGATTTTGGTGAAGCGTGGAAAGCTTGTAAAGAACCTGTTACTCTAGATAGGATGAAGTGGTTGGATTTCATCATTCAGGATGATATGCTATTCAGAGGGAGTCAGTTGTGCATTCCAAGAAGTTCTATGACGGAGAATCTCATCAAGGAGAAGCATAGCAGAGGATTGGCTGGACATTTTGGTCGTGATAAAACCCTTGCTTTGATTAGTGAAAATTATTATTGGCCACAGTTGCAGCAAGATGTCAAGAAGTTTGTACAAAGTTGTAGAGTATGTTAGATGGTGAAAGGAGTGAAGTAGAATATAGAGTTGTATTAGCCATTACCTGTACCAAAGAAGCCTTGGGAGGATATTAGTATGGACTTTGTTCTTGGTTTACCAAGGACACAGCGGGGACATGATTCAATTTTTGTGGTAGTTGATAGATTTTTAAAGATGGCACATTTTATTCCTTGCAAGAAGACTAATGATGTTGTTCATGTAGTAGAATTATTTTTTAGAGAAGTGGTGAGACTACATGGTTTGCCAAAGAGTATAGTTTCTGATAGGGACACTAATTTCATTGGATATTTCTAGCGTACATTGTGGAAGAAGTTGAAGACAGATTTGAAATTTAGTTCATCACATCATCCACAGATTGATGGACAGATGGAGGTGGTGAATAGGAGTTTGAGAAATTTGCTGAAATGTTTGGTTGGGGATAAGCTAACGGGATGGGATTTGATTTTACCACAGGTAGAATTTTCATATAATAATTCTATCAATAGGAGCACTGGTAAATCACCATTCCAAATTGTATATGGGAGTAGTCCAAGAAATGCATCTGAGTTGAGAAAGATAGATAAAGGAGAAATAAGTAGTGTTGAAGCTGAGGATTTTGCAGAACATTTGAAGAACATCCATGAGGAGGTGAGGAAGCACATTACCAAGATGAACACATAGTATAAGGCTAAGGTAGATGACAAAAGGATGCATAAGGAATTTTAGGTTGGAGATGAAGTCATGGTTCATTTGCAGAAGGAAAGATTTTTAGTTGGTACATATAACAAGTTGAAAATGAAGAAGTTCGGTCCATGTAAGCTACTAAAGAAGCATGATTCAGGAAATGCATATGAGGTCAAGTTGCCTACTGAGCTAAATATTTCACTAGTATTTAATATTTTAAATCTGATAGAGTATCATGAAGGAGGTGTTGAAGATGAGGTTATAGTAGCACAGTGGAGTATTCCAGTAACTAGTTCAGATATCAAGGAGATTGAAGACATACTGGGTCGTCGTGTTGGCAGGAGCACAAGGAACAGGACATATGAAGAGTATTAGGTCAAATGGAAAGGATGACCTATTAAAGATTCATCATGGCTAACAAATGAGGAGGTTAACCATCTTGGTTTTCCTTTGGATACCTAAGTCGTGATAGGGTCACTTCTCAAATTACCCTAGGTGTCTGATGCAGGAGCATCCTAGGTGTAAGAGCAATCTTGCATCACCCAAAAATATTTCTATTTTTGTATTCAATAAGGGCTATCTTGTGCAAAGTTGCTATTTATGAAAACTTTCTATTTTTAGTAAGTTGGCCATATGATCTCAGAATGTTCTGATTTTACATGTGGAGGTTAATCTCAGTCACATCAGCCTACCAGTAAAGTTTCATGGCTAGATCAGGTCTAGTTTTGAAGATATTGAAGATTTTCGGTATTGGTAGTAGGGTACATAAACTTTGAACTCAATTTTGGAGGCTTTAGAGGCCTAAGATGAGGTCAAAAATTTGGGTGACAGGTGCTTCCATGAATCGAGCCTGTAGAGCACTTTGTGGCCTTTCCGAAATGGGGTTATAATAGTCAATCGGGTCAACTGGTGATGACTTATGGTCTTCGGAAGTCAGCCCACCTAAAATGGAAGAAAATAATTTTCCTTCAAAATTTTTGTTCTGGTTTCAAAAGTTATTTTGAGATGACTTTGATGTAATAAATTGAAAAATAAAATAATTCTAAGTTTGGTCGGCTCTAAGGGCTAAATTTTTGGAACCTTCTCGGTGGTGGAAAATGCCTATATAAAGAAGGCCCGTAGTGTTGTCTAGGGTAGTTCTAGGTAGTAGATCTGGGTATTGATTCGAAGCTTTTTTCTATTGAATATTGTAAGGGAATTCCCATGTGGCTTTGCATATTGTAATTCTGAAAGTTTGTAATTCCACATTTGTGGAGATAATAAGAACCCAATTTTCTATTCTTGCATATTGTTGTTGTTTCTCTATTTCTGTTATGTGTTTGTGGCGTTAAGGGGAGCACCCTTCATCAAATTTGATATAGCATAGTGCTCATTTTACTTGAAGTTTGGAATAGCTTGTGCAAGGGTGAAATTAGTTTTGATCATTTTGGTCGTGACTGTTCCTCTACACAGTCAGGAAATGTAACTGTCTAATGATTATATGTAATGTTGAATGGATTAAATGCTTTATTCTTGGTAGAAGTGAATGGAAGGAATAGTGTTAGTGTTAGGTTTCATTTATTATTGAATTCAATGGTTTCCAAGATGTGTTGAGGATTTTTCTCCTTATTTAATGTTAACTGTTCCTACACAACCCACTCATACAATAGTGAAATGCTATGTGGAAGGGATGGTTGATAGTGTTCCTTGAGGGAAGGGAGATTTTGAAAGACTTGGTATCATTGTATTGTGTATTTCCAATATGTTTGGATGTAGGGAAGATCAGGAGAATGAAGGATCACTCAATGATTGCATGATAACCCCACCAAGCATTCTTTCCTTTAAGTTTCCACAATATCTCAAAGTATGATCATTATTCTTTACTTTCTTCTATATGCTATTCTTTCTATGGTTTTCTTATCTCAAAAATATATCAAAAACATTGCAGATGTGCATATAAAAGTAAAATATTGTCCTTCAATTGTTCCACATTGAAGGATTTCCTCTTCGGAGTATTCTCTTTGTTTGTACAATATTTGTCAAAAATGGTTCCCATATTTCTTCAAGATCTATTTTAATCTTTATATTGCAATTTTGATTAGATTTGACCAATAGTTGATTTCATTAGTATTTTATAACATATACTCCTAATGTGAAATGTGGAGATAAAGAAAGAGACACACTAGGTATGAATTACACGATATACCCATCATCACTTAGAACTTAAATAATAAATTATGGATAGGGAACAACCCCCTAACCTCTGGATGTTTGTTTCATGTTGGTCTCTTATTATATGAAAAGGTAGGCCTATCTTAGTTAGGCTAACAACCACAGTGTAGGGGCCATAAATTATGGATCCCAAAATAGTGCACACTTGTATTAAATTAGGTTCGCTATACTACAAGGGAATGGAAACAATGCAATAGTGCCTCATGGGGATGGAAGCATCTACAAATCCCTTACACAACCATAATAGATTCAAACCATGAACTATAAGAACCTAACAATAGGACTAACAAAGATACAACCTAAACAAATCTTGATCATATTCCACCCTGTTGTACGGTCCAAGAAGTAACTCTATCTTAAAACTACACATTCCACATAATATTTTCCCTTTAACCACATTTATAGTTTGAGAAAATTAGAAAAAAATGTTTTAGATTTATATTATCCTTTTGAACTAGCACATTGTCATCAAAATGCATAATCATTGGTCATCTCAAGAAAATTCCTATTGATTGGTAGGATATCCTTATAAAAATTTGATACATAGATTTCTTGTGAATTATCGACTGCTATGTATCCTACAGCTATGGAAGGAATAGTGTTGGTGTTAGGTTTCATTTATTATTGAATTCAATGGTTTCCAAGATGTGTTGAGGAGTTTTCTCCTTGTTTAATGTTAATTGTTCCTATACAATCCACTCATAAAATAATGAAATGCTATGTGGAAGGGATGGTTGATAGTGTTCCTTGAG